>CM019067.1:293024415-294224415 GCA_009667805.1 Leptobrachium leishanense
TTTATAAATAAATAAATAAATAAATAAAATAGTAAATACACTGAGTCCGATAAAGTTTGAAACACGACATAATAATTTATTATCCTAAAAATAATTATCCAAAATAATGCAAATAAATGATATTCAATAAAATACAACAAAAAAAACTGAAATCTGTCTGAAAACAAGGGTAAGAGGATGTATGGTCTATTTCTTATCCTGTACTGCCACCTAGTGGCCGATCATAAACATTGCACTTTGGATTACAGTGTTTTATGAATTGTTTATAAGTTTGCTGCTGGTCCTGCCCACCCTGCATCGTGTGACTCGCAGGAAGCAGCTTGCCGCGATCACACTGCTGGGGACAGCGAGGGAGCGCAGGAGGAGGTGAGTATGCATCCAGCCCGAGTGTGGCTCGGGGTTACCGTTCACGGTAGTGAAATTTAACCATGAGTCACACTCGGGAATACCGCCAGGGAGGTTAAATTGTTTTTTTTAAGTCAATGAGTTTCTTTCATTAGTGCTGGATATCCGGCTTATTATTTCTACATAATGTCTGATTAGTCATCTTGGAGGGAAAGGACTTTCATGGTTTGCAAGACCAGTTACTAGGGAACATTTTACGTTTTTCCCCTTCCACCACTACTGGTAAGCCCCTTGTAAAGTTGTTGAATTATGTAGCTGTGGTAAGTAACATCCTTTTTGGCAATTGTTGCATTTATTTTGAACTTTCTGTGCCTTTAAATGTAATTAATACTGAGCCAAAGCATGAGCATCATAAGCGATAATAAGCAAATCATCAAAATATCACATTTTACATGCCGGCCATGTGCCAGGCATGTCCCAACCCACTCCTACAACCCACAAAACTCCACTCATAGTTACAAGCATTTTTAAAGCACCAACAAGTTCCATAGCGCTGTACAAAGGGAGAGACAGAATAACAAATATACATACACATTGCACACATAGAACAGTAGGAGAGAGGACCCTGCTCGAGAGCTTACAATCTAGTGGGTTGGCACATTGGGTGAGTAGAGTACAAGAAGTAGCGGGGTGCATGGGGACTGGGTGGGAAGGAGCAAGAAATGAACAATGGGGGATTATGGAGTGAGCCGATAGTCTTCTCTAAAGTAATGTGTTTTCAGAGACTTCTTGAAGGACTGGAAAGACGGGATGCATAAAAGTGAGACAGATGTCATTTGTATATCCTACCCAGAATTCCTTGCTGCATATGGGGAATGTGGCACAGGAGCTCTGGGATGCAATTCATTGAATTGCTGTGATGTGCAAGTGGCTTCTGCAATAATAAACACAATATATATATATATATATATATATATAGGGGACCAGGCACTCAGCTCCAAAATGATGTGGTGTGAGTCGGAGATCCCACAAAAAAGGTTATGTCCGGGTGCTGTACTCCCTTGATAGTAAATATAGAGAAATAAACAATGGTGGGAGGCACTCCAGGACTTAATAAAATAACAACATTTATTCTTTACATTAAAAGGCCCGCTGTGTTGGGCCAAAACGTCGGACTTTTAATGCAAAGAATAAATTTTGTTATTTTATTAAGACCTGGAGTGCCTCCCACCATTGCTTATATATATATATATACTTTATATATATATATACTTCTATACTTTCTACTTATTCGGTGAATTTAATAAAATAATCAATATTCTGTTTTGTTTATTGTTTAGATTAAAAGCTCCCCTCTCTGCCCCTACAGCTCACATACAGCCAACATATAAACTTTGCATTTTTTAATAGTTACTAGAGAATAAAAGATACTTCTAAATAACATCTTTAATTTAAAGCGACAGGGATATATGATACTCTTGATGCATGCATTGTGTTGTTGAGTCTGGAAATATACTTTTGAAAATTTTATTGCCTACTATTCCCTAAGTGACTGTGAAGTCCCCTTTTCATTTTTCAGATGAGATTTATGAAATATAGCAGACAACATCAAGGTCTCCCAAGCATTAATTTACAATGACTTTCTCTTTCATTCTCTTGAGTAAATTGCTGAGCAATCATTTCTCTCTTTACCTTCTGCTCCTGGTAATATAGCTTATGTTGTGCTAAGATCACAGTTCTCGAACATTAATTATACACAAACTGAGATCAACTCTTTCATTCCAAGTAAAGGAAAAGCACGAGGCATTCTAGTTGATGCATTTTCTATGTATCTGTCTGTGCTTGAGAAACCTCCATCTCATACTTAAAAGGGGACAATATTATTAATACTTTGAATGGTGCTGCTGCTGCTATGAAATTTCCAAAGATAAAGGATACACACCAGCACCATGCTGACAAACCAATAAATACAACCTTGTGTGCAGAAGGACATTGGTGTATTCAGATTGGAACCTGGTGATGAGTATAAAAATGTGAGAAGGCGTTGTGCAAAGAACCACATAGCAATTGTGAAACTGAAATATAAAAAAAAGCTTATGGCATGGGAAAACAATATATTTTGGATGGATATATGAGTGGATGGATAGATGAATGGAAGAGTGGATGGTGGAATCAGTGGATGGCTAGATGAGTGGATGCATAGATGACTGGATGAGTGGATGGATCGACAGATGGAAGAGTGGATGTGGATGGTGCAATGAGTGGATGGCTAGATGAGTGGATGTATAGATAGATAGATGGATGGATGAGTGGACCAATAGATAGATGAGTGGATGGATCGACAGATGGAAGAGTGGATGGTGGGATGAATGGATAGTTAGATAGATAGATAGATAAATGGGTGGATGGATGAGCGCAAAGAAAGACAGATGGAAGGATATATAAATAAGTGTATAGATGGATAGATATTGCAAAATGTAATATGTAAGCTCATTTGAGCATGGGTCTCTTCTACATCTCTTATTTCCATGTTTGTTCTTATTTTGTCTCATTCCCATTGGTTATCGTAAAGCGCTGTGGAAACTTTGTAAATGATGATGATAATAATGATAATAATAAATAGGTAAATATGAGGCATTCCTTTATGAAACATCCTGTGGTTGTGAAGCAGGCCACGAGACCTGCAGAGAACAAATCAATCTTTTGCATTTATGGCCATGTGTTGACTGGTTTCTTGGCAATGCACAAAGAACCTACCAAAATGTGAAAAAATTGATTATGGTATAGGACAAAAAAAAATCAACTTTGATACTACCCTACTTGGAGATCATGTAAATATAATGGTCAGATGGATGAATGGATGGATAAATGGTGAGTGGATAGATGGCTGGTTGAGTGGTTGGATAGGTGGCTGGTTGAGTGGTTGGATGGATAGATAGATATTACGGAATGTTGTATGTACTGTAGGTAAACTAATGACATTCTTTTATGAAACATCATGTGTTTTGAAGCCGGCAACCAGACCTGCAGGGAACAAATTGACCCATTTGCATTCACAGTCATGTGCTGATTGGTTTCTTGGCATTTTCAGCTGATCAAAATCCAAATACAATTAATTCCTGATCAGTGACCAGAAAATGCACAATTTTCTGTCTGCTAGAAAATCTAATATTCATGAAACAGAAGTGATCTGAATGATTTGTAAAACACACATGATACAAATTCTGTAAGTATGCTTTATTCAATAACAAAGAGGGTCTTGGCACTAGTGATGAGCCGAACACCACCGTGTTCGGTTCGCATTCGAACTCGAACAATTTCAAAAGTTTGAATTCGAACACGAACACAATACGGACTCAATACAAGTCAATGGGACTTGAATGTCCGAATTTTAGAGTGCCCTCCAAGAGGGCATATATGCAAGATATTTGCCATAAAAGGTGTATAGGGGTCCGGGTAGTGCCCTGGTGGACAGGAAACAAGGACAAAGTTTAAAAAAAGTTTTTAAAGGAACAGTGAGTTTTCCATGAAATAAAGGTTAAGAATAAAAATGAAAAATTCTTTCAAATATCGTGCGTAGGAGGTCCCCATAACCTGCCCGTGAAGTGGCAGATTTGTAGGATGTATAGAAACATTTAAAAACAAACAAATGACATTTCAAATGACGGTAAATGTTTTTTCTTTAATCTATTCATAAGCAACTGCTTGGGGTGGCAGCCTGTATGAAAAGAGGAGATGTTTTAGGACACGCAGAACAAGTTTAGTGATTTTTTGGCTAAATTATGGTGAAACTTATGCAGGCTTTGGATGAAAGTAACAACAGGTGCATTAAAATTAAACCTTTGGTGCCAGCTAGTGCCTTCACACCGTAACCCCTCTGAGGTATTGTGGAAGAGTGCAGGGGTGGACTCTGCATTCAAATATTAAAATGATTGGATTCTGGTACACGCATCAGTGCACCCAAATAATACACACCATAACCCCTCTGAGGTATTGTGGAAGAGTGCAGTGGTGGACCCTGTGGTCCAATATTAAAATTATATGAATCTGGTATAGGTGTCAGTGGCAGTGCACCCAAATATTGTGCCTTTGGTGGCAGCAAGTGCCTTCACACCATAAGTAACCCCTCTGTGGTATTGTGGAAGAGTGTAGGGTTGTACCCTGTGGCCAAATATTAAAATGATATGAATCTGGTATAGGCGTCAGTGGCAGTGCACCCAAATATTGTGCCTTTGGTGGCAGCAAGTGCCTTCACACCATAACTCCTCTGTGGTATTGTGGAAGAGTGCAGGGTTGGACCCTGCGGTCCAATATTAAAATGATATGAATCTGGTATAGGCGTCAGTGGCAGTGCACCATAATATTAGGCCTTTGGTGCCAGCTAGTGCCTTCACAACGTAACCCCTCTGAGGTATTGTGGAAGAGTGCAGGGGTGGAGGTTTTGGTAATGCAGAAGAGATCCCTGATCTATTCAGTTACGTCAGCATCAGGGGATTGATAGCTGCTGATCCAGGACTGATTCATTTTTATAAATGTCAGCCGGTCTACAGAGTCGGTGGACAGACGCACTCTTTTGTCTGTGACAAAACCTCCAGTGGCACTGAACGTCCTTTCAGAAAGCACGCTGGATGAAGGGCAACCTAGTAGCTGCATAGCATATTGGCTAAATTCTGGCCAGTGATCCAATCTCAACACCCAGTAAGCCAGTGGATCATCTGCTGGAAAGTTATCCAGGTCTGCCCTTGCCCCTAGGTAGTCCTGCACCATACGGTGAAGACGCTGGCAATGGGTGCCTACATTTGACGTCCCTGGGCGTCGTGGACTAAAAAAATGTAAAAAGGCATCAGTCAAGCGGCCCCATCCTTCACCACTCTTCCTCTGATCATCCGCAGCCTCAGAAGTACCTGTGTCATCACTTGGTAACCTACCAGTGCCTGGAAAGGTGTTACACAAGTGTCGCTTTAGAGCATACTCAAGTTGTTTCATCCTGTCCTCCCTCTGTGCGGGCAGGATGAGCTCTGCAAATTTGCCCTTGTATAGTGGATCAAGAAGGGTTGCCAACCAGTAATGATCCCTCTCCTTGATAGCAAAAATCCTGGGGTCCTTTAGCAGGCTTTGCTATATATATATCTCCAAAATAGATGGCAGGAAGCACTCAGGGTCTTAACAAAATCCAATTTTTTATTTAATCCATTGAAACACAGAAGTTTTGGCCCCCTAGAGGCCTTTATCAAGGTAAAAAAACAAACAAACATGCAATTTTTACCTTGATAAAGGCCTCTAGGGGGCCAAAACATCTGTGTTTTAATGGATTAAATAAAAAACTTTGAATTTTTACTGGGTGCCTCCTGCCATATTTTGGATATCCATGTTTCTTAGGGAGATTGCACCAGGGCACCACAGCAGTATTTGAGCGAGGACCACACTCACCACAGTTTGGCAACGAGTGCCCGCCCCACCAGATATATATACCGGCCCACCAGATATATATATATACCATGAAAAACCAATGGGAGCACTCTGGGACTTCTAAATTAAGTTTTTTAAAAAGAGAAAAAGACCAACGTTTCGGTTCCTCAGAACCTTTCTCAAGGTCTAACGTTACATTACTTAGAAGAGCTTTATTATTCCAAACTTTACTATACCATTTACTGTAACACGTCGCTCTCATGGATTACATAAATCACACTTTGAACAAACACTGTGAATAATAATTTTCAGATAATGATTCTAATCGTATTATTATATTATATATTATATATTAGTCAATGTAATAGAGCAGCCAGAAATGCTAGCAGAATGCTTGGTTGTGTAGGGAGAGGTATTAGCAGTAGGAAAAGGGAAGTGCTCATGCCACTGTACAGAGCACTGGTGAGACCTCACTTGGAGTACTGTGTGCAGTACTGGAGACCGTATCTCCAGAAGGATATAGACCCCTTAGAGAGAGTTCAGAGAAGGGCTACTAAAATGGTGTACGGCTTGAAGGAGAAAAGTTACCAGGAAAGGCTTAATGATCTTAACATGTACAGCTTGGAAAAAAGACGAGACAGAGGAGATATGATAGAAACATTTAAATACGTAAAGGGAATCCACAAGGTAGAGGAAGGGAGTATATTTTAAAGGAAACAAAGTAGCAAAACAAGAGGACATAGTCTTAGATTAGAGGGGCAAAGGTTTAAAAGTAACATCAGAAAGCATTATTTTACTGAGAGGGTGGTGGATACATGGAACAGCCTTCCAGTAGAAGTGGTAGAGGCCAAAACAGTAATTGAATTTAAGCATGCATGGGATAGGCAAAAGGCTATCCTAAACAAAAGATAAATCCAGGTAAAGTATCCATGTAATTGGGCAGACTAGATGGGCCGAAAGGTTCTTATCTGCCGACATGTTTCTAGGTTTCTATGTTTCTATATTTTTATTATTATTATTATTATTATAGCTTCACTTTGAACCTAATGCATTTAGCTAAATTAATCAGATGCAGGTTTGCAGTTAATTTGATGCCGGAACGATGTTTAAAAGTAAATGATTGCGAACTTTGCTTCTTAACCTTGATGCTGGAGATGTTCACGGTCTTTGGAGAAGAGGGGAATGTAACCTGTATGCGACTAACTGCAGTTTCGCCTGTTTGTCCAACCATACAGAAGTCAACATGAAGTTCACCTTCTGTCAGATGTGCATCGCAATAAGCCTCTCCGCGCCGGAGGCTTGTAGCTCAAAGAGATCTCCTGTAAAACATTTACAGTCCCGGATAAATCTTTACACTGTGCTGTTTTATACTTTGTAGTATCCTAACCTGTGATGTAATTAGTCATGGCAGCTGCATAAATATGGTTGCCTGAATACTTGGAACAGACCCAGAAATATCCACAGACGAATGGTTCCGAGGTCAAAAGTTCTCTGTCATAATGCTGTTCACTTTTACACAATTCAGACAATTATCAATGATCCATCAAATATAATTAAGATAAAAAAGTGAAAAAAGAAAACTGCAAATTACAGAAGAAAAGACTGGCCTACTTTTTGTTTATTTTATTTATGTTATACAGTATTTAAAAATGTATTATGCTACACAAGGCTTCATGTATTATTGAATGACAAGGGACAAACGTTTATGGGTACAAAGGGCAAAAATAATTTTTGTACCTTTCTTTTCTATTGTCAAAAACGTACACTTCTCCCCCCAGGCGGGACCTCAAGCACAATGAATAAGGCAACTTGTGGATTCCTTATTGTTTCTTTTTTGCTCTAAAGTCATTACGTAGAATTTGTTCTTGTTGCTTTAGTGCTTTCATTTGAAATGTTCCTTTGTCAACAGGAAAGGGTGATCTGGATACGTGATTGAAACAATATAATTGTAAATGTGCTGTCTGCTTCCAGACTAATACAGTTTCTGCTCCTTTTGTAATTATTTTAGATAAATAACACAAGGAAAACTATTAAAAGTTCTTCCATTCTTTTCTTGAATAAGGATCTAACAGCATCTCTAACGAAGGAAACTGGTATGAACCTGAATGTCGGTATATAAAATAGATTGATGATGTTTACCGGCAAAGTATTAATTGTCAAAATATACTTTGTTCATTCTATCAGCCAGAAAACCTGAATAGTCTTAAATGTTATCAACATAATGGCCCTAGTACACTGTTATTTTGGAAGACACAGTACATTTGTGCAAGCCAGTGTACAGTGACGCCAGTGGGACAGGTTCCTCGGAGCAGAAACCACATCACCAATAAATAGCCTATACCAGTGGTTCCCAACCGCTTTCCATAATTACCCCTAACAGGCCAGATTTTAAGGATTCCCTTGGGGAAATGCAGTCTGAATCCTGCAATCATTGAGCAGCAAATCATATCACCTGTGCTGTGCTTCTGCTATCTGTCAAACCTGACCTGTTAGGGGTACTTGAGGATAGACATGTGCACAGCACAAAATTTCGTTTTGAACTAATGGATTAGTCCTAAAATGCAATTTATTTAGTTGCTAAATAAATTCGTTTTCAGTTCTTTAGTATGAAAACTAATTACATTCATCCAAAAACCAGTGGATACAATTACTATTTTAGTGGCTCCTCAGAGGGCTGAGATCGCTGCTTGTTACAGTATCTCTCACTCTCAGCACAATGTGATCCAAAACAAGCGCCGCAATCTCGAAAGCAGCGGGAGCCCACCAAATCTAGCGCCGAGTCACCGTGTGTGGGGGCGCCGACTGTCCCTCTCCTCATCCAGAACAACAAAAGAAACGGGTCTCAGGCAGCTAGATACAAGAGTTTATTCATGGGAGTGATAACCCCAAGGAATCGTCGTGACGTTTCGGCCTCAGGCGGCCTTAATCATACAGGCCGAAACGTCATGAGGCCGAAACTTCATGAGGCCGAAACGTCACGACGATTCCTTGGGGTTATCACTCCCATGAATAAACTCTTGGATCTAGCTGCCTGAGACCCGTTTCTTTTGTTGCTCTCTCAGCACAATGTGTCAGGCAAAGCTGTTACAGTAACTGACTGCTGCTCATCACAGCACTCAGAGTTTCAGTAAAACTAGTAAATAATATTTTTATATATATAAGAGGTTAGAACAATATTATTTCCTTGTCTGAGCGCTGTTACAGTCAGTTACTGTAAAAGCTGAGCCTGATACATTGTACTGAGAGATAATATAACAAGCAGCCGATCTCAGCACTCATAGCCACTGGATTTAAAGGGCTAAAAAAGGCTCCTTTCTGTATAATGTATAGAACATCCTCCTGCATTAATTAATACCCCTCTCTGTATAATGTAGATAACATCCATCTGCATTAATTAATACCCCTCTCTGTATAATGTATAGAACATCCTCCTGCATTAATTAATGCCCCTCTCTGTATAGAACATCCTACTGCATTGGCATGTGGAGGGAGCAGAACTTCGGAATGCAATGCTTATCCAGCACAGGAGAGGGAACTTTTACTTAAACTTTGAATCTCTGTGGGGGAGACACAGGAATATAAAAGCAGGGGAGAGGGAAAATATTAACGCAAAGCGGTCTGAAAGCTCAGAGAAGAGATGACTGGTGCAAATTTATTTTTATAATAAAATAAAGCACTTTAAATCCAGGGAAAACATTCAAATAATTCACCCTGAAGGCTCATAATGACAGAATAACTGAGAGCTGGATACTAAATGTATCAGATGTAAAAACCCCTTTATAACAAGCAGCACTGGGAGAGGAGAGGGACTTTATATAAAACGTGTATTATAGATGAAGAAAGGGGGATAGTGCTCCTGGATTATATAAAATGTATCAGACCTAAGCCCCTATTATTGAGAGCAGGAGGGGAGATAACACACATTTTATAAAGTCCCTCTATTCTCCCAGCGCTGCTTGTTATTAAGGGTTTTTTACTATCCAGCCCTCCTCTGTCATTAGCTTTCAGTGTGATTTATTTGATTGTTTTCCTTCTCCAGCTGCTTTTATCATCTTGTCTGCCTCATAGACATGCAAGGGTTAAGTAAAGGTTTCCTCTCCTGTGCTGGTTGTCTGTGCTGCGAGTGAGTATTCTGGAGCTCTATCACTTGCATTTTCCTTTAGTTTTTGTTTTTTGGACTGAGCAATTTCTTATCTCTTGAGTCATATGAAAACTAAATTATCCCAAAATTCGGACTAAATCGTTTTAGTACTAAAATGAATGCACATGTCTACTTGAGGACTGTAGTTGGGAACCACTCGCCTATACCAGTCCAATCCCTACCTATAGCCACCCAAAGTCACACATACTAAATCCTGACTTGTACACTGATGGCCGCAGTCCCATCCATGGCGACCTCATGTATACCATAGGACCGAGGCATTTTGCTTGGATCAGGTCTGCTTCCTAGGACAGTTTTTGTCATGTCTATTCCTGATTAAAATATACACCAGAGGGAAACCTACAAAAGACAGGAAGAGGCCATTCTGATGTTTTTCCAAAGCCTTCAAAATAATGATTTCTGAAGGCAAACCGAGGGCTCAATTTAATTCAATTGGCTGTTTTTTTAGAAAACAGATTTGCGCTAACGGACAATATTTTATTCAAAATAATGGCTGATTCAGTTACAAAAAATTTGTCTGGAGCCGATATTCTAAAAATGCCAGGAGTCTGAAAAAAGCTGACCTGTAAAATGACCAGAAACACTTATTTTCAACCAGCACCGTACAGATTTGTGCCTGTAAATATGACTAGAAAAATCCAGTGCTTCATAAAAGATTTCAGTCTTCTTCCCTCTATTTACCTGTCTGAAAATCCATTCATCAACATGTTTTCAAATTTCAATTTTTTTTCGAAAATCAGCATACTGATACATTTTAATTGAATCATTATAGCCGACATCATACCATTAGAAGGTATCGGGAAGAGCGGATATTCCATCCAAATCTTTATTAGGAAACAAAATGTCGGGAAACCCTTTTTTGAATTTTCCACACCAAAAAAAGTTTATAATTTTGGACTTTGGGTCGAACTAAATTTAGCCCTGAGTTTGAAGCGTATTTTACGACTTATAAAGGTTTTACAGATCTATTGTTAGATATTGTTGTTGATGCTGACCTGGTGATTAAAAGAAACCCTCTATGTCCATTATTTTGGTCTTTTATTACCCAGCATTATAATTTTTTTTATACTTATCCAGTACATGCTTAGGGAAATAAAAAGAATTTGACAAATCATATCCATAGGATATTTATGTTTATGAGGAATTGGGAAAACAGTCCATGTATTAGAAACACCGTCACAGCTATACGTTGGATGTATAGATGCTTGATGAGTTGATATGAAACATTTAGGCTAGGGTCAGACTAGCGCAGTTTTAACGTGCGTTTAGCCGCACTAAATCACGGCCGTACTAGCAGCAAATGACGTCCAATGCCGGGGAACATACGACGAACGGCCGCACGAAAGTTCGTCCGCGCAACGCAAGTGGCCAACGAACGCATTTTTTTGAGAACGTCAAACCGCTACTACTGACGTACAGAGTGCGCTGCGGCCGCATAGCGGCGTGTGTGTGTGATTAGGAGACGTCAGACGCTGCTAATGTCCGGCTAACATAACGTCCAGACACAAAAAGTGTTTTATTGATGATCCGTACAAAATCACGGACGAAAAGGCGCATCGTATGACCGCTATCGCGTATTCCGGGAAAAAATACGTACGTTCGTTCGACCGCACTTTTTCACGGACAATGTGAAAAATGCGTTCGTCTGACCCTAGCCTTAGGCCACATGTACAGTTATGAAACATTTTCTCAGTGCTTTTTATTCTTCTTGTGTGGTACATTCATCCACTTAGGAAAACCGATAAGAAAATACTACAAGACATAGAGAAAATAAGAGACATGGGCAAGAGTTTATTCTCATGCAAATTCAATATATGTAAGAAAAAGAGAAATCAGCAATTAAAAGTTGAGTAAGTTATTTTAGCTATGACCATAATATACAATCAGAGAATTAAGCAAATGTCTGCTAAAACAACAAGTGAAAGGAACCATATCTATATTGTTATATTGTGTTACTATCGCACCGAGAATCTGCCCTCTCCATACAGTACATAAGGCCTATTATAAATACATTTTGATGGACAGGGACAAACTGATACATAAATTGAGAGTTCTTAGCTCACAAGCTTACTGTCTGCAGTGCAGTGATAAATGACTTATTTTTCACTTCAGCCGAGGCGTGTATGTGTGTTTTCTTTCACATTAATCTGAATCAATGAATATTTAACCATATTCAGGGTAACGTGTATGGAATTGAAACCGCACACTAGAGAAATGTACAAACCTTTTGGTTATATGTGATTTCAGATTCTATCTATCTATCTATCTATCTATCTATCTGCATTTACATGTCTATCTTTGTATCAGTATCTATCCATGGTATCAGTATCTGCATCCATCTATCTCTATCTGTCTGACTGTAGCTATCTAGCTTCTATTTTCTTCCTTCTTTACTTTTTCTCTATTTGCCTATGTCTACAACAGGGATCTCAGACTCTGGTCCCCCAGGTGTTATTGCCTACAATTCTCAGAATTCTTCGAATGCAGTAGATGGCCAGAGAATCATGGGAGTTGTAGTTGAGAAAGTGAAACATCTGGAGGGCCAGCGGTTGAGATACCTGCTCTAGAATCATCTATCATACGTATATAAATAAAAAAAATGAGCATGACCTTTCCAATGATACCAAAGATGACCATGTAAATTGTAAAAAATAAATAAAAATAAAAATAAAATTAAAAAATTTAAAAGCAGTTTTTTTTTATTTTATTAATGCAGCAATATTATCCCCATTTCAATTATAATGTGAACAATGATGCTGCACTAACGATTTTTTCTATGGGGGCGTTTGCTAAAAAGTCCTCATTTAAATTTTTTTCAACAAGCGCACCCCATAGAAAATATAACTGCAAACGCTCACATGCTAAAATGTAAAAAAAAAAAAACTCTTTACACACTGTAGATGATTGAAAATTCAAATTCTATTGCATTTTTTGTTATAATATTCAGGCAGGACATGACGTATACATATAATAATGATATAATATGAATCTGCCGAGTCTACCGGAAAGAACGATATATAATATGTCTGGGTTGTATAATAAACTGTGACTTCAAATCGCTTTTAAACATGATGAGCGAAAATGAGCTCAGCACACAGGGGTGAAATGGCTCAGCAGCGAAAGGGTTAAGCCTTTTTAGGGATTTTTTTGTCAATTTTTTTTTCCTTTTTTTTTTAAATCGTTTTTTTTTTTCTGTAATGGACTTTTTTATTATCACTTATAGAATCTTATATGTAAATTCCAGGCATTTCCGTTCAGTAGTTTTTTTGCAAACCTTGTTTCAATTTTATAACTTTCAAGCAAACTGTTTTTATTTATTTTTACCATGTTCGTCTGCCTGTCTGCTTTGTCCGGCGGCTGCTCTGCGCTGTGATCGGCGGCTGCTCTACGCTGTGATCGGCGGCTCGTTAGATTTTTCTGGCGTGTTCAGCTGAGTTTTTCCAGCGGTTTCTGCGGGCTTTCGGTGTGTGTTCTGTGTGTTTGCGGTGAGTTTACCCTGCACTACGGGGGCCCTGCGGTGTTTGCTGAATACAACGCAAGGTCGGCAAACTAGAATCGCCACGAAGTGCGGGGAACGAAAGGTCACCGAGCATGCAGTGACTTTTCGATTCTCTCGGAATAACCCTGTATGTCCTCTTGTTTTGCTACTTTGTTTCCTTTTAAATATACTCCCTTCCTCTACCTTGTGGATTCCCTTTACGTATTTAAATGTTTCTATCATATCTCCCCTGTCTCGTCTTTTTTCCAAGCTGTACATGTTAAGATCATTAAGCCTTTCCTGGTAACTTTTCTCCTTCAAGCCGTACACCATTTTAGTAGCCCTTCTCTGAACTCTCTCTAAGATGTCTATATCCTTCTGGAGATAAACAGGGTTATTCAAAGAGATCCGAATTGCTGGCGAAAGGTAACCGAACAGTGAAATTCAGCGTCGGTGCCTGTTCGAGGGCAGCGGAATCCCCATAGAGAAGCAATGCTTCGTCTATTCAGAGAACGAAAACCAGCAGTGAAAAGTTGCCTAATTGCCCTGCTGTTCGGTGGTTTCATTCGGCAGATTTATTCAGGAGAATCCCATAGGCTTCAATGTTAAAAATATTCCCGTTTTAATTCAATATCTAATAAACCGTTTACTATTTTATTCTGCAGTAAAAAGTCTCTTTATTTTTTAGATTTTTTTGGATCTTTTAGGCATTTTTCGGGATTTTTTGCAAATTTGTTTTCTGTTTTTTTTTAATAGTTTTTTTCTTTTTTCTATAACAGACCTTTTTATTATCATTCATTGGATCTTATATGTAAATTTCAGACATTTTCGTTCTGTAGTTTCTTTGCAAACAACGTTTCACTTTTCAAACATTCAAGCGTACTGTATTTTTTTTCACTTCATTCGTCTGCGTGTCGGTTTTTTCCGGCGGCTGCTCTGCGCTCTGATCTGCGGCTGCTCGAGTTCCTCCGGCGTGTTCGGCGGGGTTAATCCAGATGTTTTTGCGGGTTTCGGTGTGCATTCGCCGGGTTTTGCGGTGAGTGTCCGTCAGGTTTGCAGCGGGTTTTCCCTGCACTACGACGGCCCTGTAGTGCTTGCTGAATACACCGCAGGGTCGCCGAAATGGGATCGCCAAATCGCACCGACTTGAAGAGAACAAAAAGTCACCGAACGAGCGGTGACTTTTCGATTCTCTTTGAATAAGCCTGACAGTCTTTGTACACGAACCAGATTAAATAAATTGTGGCTTTTTTTAAAGATTATTTTTTCTAATTTACAAATTGCCAGCTATATAGTCCAAACATTTTACCTTGGCATAGCAGAAAGGGGTATCTTGTAATCTTGACAGTCTGACACTTGATACAAAATATAAGACCCATTTTCATAAATTAGCCTTAGTTTAATACACTTTAACACCCGTACACCTTCATCTCCTATCTTAGATCCATCTATGTTTTTTTTCTAGGTTGGCTGCTAATAGTCTATCCTCTTAGATCTGGTGCAGAAAAAATGACTTAGAAGGCTTTTATTATATGAATGCCTGAAATGGCTATTGTATAATGAGTATCGCAGCAGGTAGGCTAAAATCCATTGTAAAAAGTATCATAAAAACTGCTCTACCATTTATAAAATATTCACACCACGTATAGACAGGTTGCACGCTCTATTTACTAACGTTCCTTTTATTTCAGGTGACAGGACTACTTCAAGGCTTATAGTGGTTTTAGGATTTGGTTTCTGTTAAATTAGTAGTAATATTAAAGGGGTTTTCTATTAAAACTCCCCATTTTTTTTGCCCCTATGTAATTGAGCAGATGCCGCGATGCTCCTACTCTTCAGTTCAGCGGCGTCTGAAACCAGGAGCTCCTGCAATTTCGCTGGGCAATTTTCATAGGGTAGGATACGTAAATTGTGCATCTCTCAGGACTTGCGCACGTTACGCATGGAAGTTTCTGTAGCACCTGCGCAGAATGATGGATTGTAGCTGCATGTGCACGCTTTCTGCGAGCTGTCATCACTAGTGACTGATCTGGTGATTGACACGCAGGAAATTCAAAATCCTGACTGCGGAAAGTACAGTAAGCTTGTGTTATGAATTGCTAATAGCAACGCGCTAAGTGATTTTTCCCATTTCTAGCAAGAAGCAAATGATCTGTAGGTCAGGCGCTAGACTCATTTATCCCGGCACTAAAGCAAAAACATGCCAACACTAGGGTTAGCTCACACCGGGTGATAGTGCCCACAGTGCATAACGGCCGTTATCATTTTATTTGTGCGAATTTTCATCTTCCCATCCATCCGGGAAGCTTATGGGCCATATGTTATTGCTATTAACTTTGAGTCCCAATTTAGTACAAAGTGACTGGTGCCAGTTTTTTCATCAGGGAAGCGAGTAGAATAAAACCCACGTCTTGCTTAATTAACCCTTTACGACTCAAATGAGAAAACGATGTACAGTTTTGAAATTCACAACACTGTATACTTTGTAACGGTGAAAATGTGGTATTTGAAAACAAAAATAAAAGGATTTGAAGACATTGATTATATAAAAATTTACTATGTGTAGTCAAGCACCTGTTTGGAATAGACTGTAACATCTAAAGGGCAAATTGTCATTAGCTGTGGACAGGATTAGCATCTGGGTTTCTATAGCTACATTTTGTTATTTGTTGTCAGAAAATCAGAAGTAATCAGTTAACTGTTCATTAAGCAGCTGCTTCGTGAGGAATGTCATAAAATACTCCAGATCTCAAATAGTAGGCATAGCAGCAACTATTTAATGTTTTATTATAGAAATATACAAGGAATGAAATGAAACTTCAACTTAAATAAAATGATGGAATGAAAAATCAGAGCTAAAGGGTATAACACAGCCTGAAGCATGGTACCACTGGTCACACAGACTGGTCGATACTCCAGGTCTTCTCATGTTATCCATTTGTCATATAAATAGTCATTTTAACAGTTTAACCCCTTCACTACCATGATTGCATATACTTGATCTTCAAAGTATCTGCTGGTTCCTAGGTATCAAGTATACCTGTAGATACTCGAGTATACCGCTAGATTTTGGTGACAAAAATGTACCTTAAAATTGGAGGGGTCGCGTTATATTCGAGACATCTGCATCGCATGTAAAAACAAAAAAAAGTGCCTTGCTCTGGATCTCAAGTCTCCCGGAAGTTCCGGTAGTCTTACTAAAGTGAATACGGGTTCCCTGATGCTTGCAAACACTTCAGGAACAACCGGATTCAGGAGAGGTGGGATCCATCACAGCCAGCGAGCACGCTCGGCCATCTAATCACTATTAAAGAAGACAGGTGGCCAGTGGCTTCATGCTTGGTAACAACTGCAATCATTCTAGAACAGAACACCCTGGCTTGAGGGGGAGCCTGACTGTGTTAAGAGAACCTGGAAGGATTTTAATTGTTTACCGGTACAGTAAAATTTTGCTCCTAGCATTATATTCAAGTCTTGAGCATTCTCTCATTTCCATAATAAATCTCTATCCTCGCGTTATATTCGGGTCGCGCTATACTTGAGTTTCTATGGTACTCGATTTGCTGCAACTCTGCAGCAATGCAAAGGAACTTTGTTTATTGAAAATTAGGTTTGTTTGCAATTGAGTCCCAGAATGTGCCCTAAAGTTTTAACACTTCAGACACGGCAGCTGAGGTGCTTAGTTTTAGGTGCAGAGAATATGGGCTCTATCACCTCACATAAATGAGCATTAGCGCTAGCATAATTGAGGTGATAGCATTACGCCCGTATCACCTCCCGATCACTAATGGTTATAAAAATACTTAGGGAATTGGTACTAGCGCTTTATAGCGCCAGCTTACTGTACTTTGCGCTCCCTATGCTTAATACAGGAAGCGCAAAGAGTACGCAGAGAGTAATTAGCGTTAGAATCACAAAGTCCTAACGTAATTATAAACAAAATAGTTTGCTACAGCTTAGAACTGACGCTAACTGATTGCGCTTCTGCAGAATCATTTAGCAGCAGCTGCAAAACGTCCCAAAAATCAAATACTCACCTCTCATCCCATGTCGCGAACGGCGGCCCAATCCGCCACTTCTGGCCGCAGGGAGCAGAGTGAGACTGGGGGAAAAAAGTCCCCAGTCTCCATCCGCGATCACTCCACGACCTGCAGGATCTCGCAAAAGACGAGATCCTGACAGTCATGTGACCTGGCAGGAAAAAACCTCCATGGAGTCCTATAGAGGGGATGCTCAGGAAGTCGCTTTAGAGCTGCCCAGAGCATCCTGGATCCTGGCGACCGCTACTGGGCATCCCACCAGTCTTGTAGCCATCCCACCAGTCTTGCACAAACCAGAAGACAAACTAGTCACTATATTATAGTACAAGAGCTAAGAGCTGTTTTCTTCATTTGAAAGGCAACATTTCAGCTCAATCACATGAGTTGCTGAATAAAAGCTCCTGTGATTCAGCCGAAACATTGCATTCCGAATAAAACAGCTCTTTTGTTCTTATACCTTAATGGAGTGACTGGCTTCTCTTTTGTTTTGTTCTCTCAAACATTTGCATATTCTATACAATTAAAAGATAAATTATAAATGGCTTCTGAATGATAACCAGTTTGCAATTCTTCATGACCCAAATTTTCTTTGTTGTGCTTAGATAACAAAACCATAAAGTACAGTAATTATGTATTTTCATTATTTCTCCACCATATGTCTATAATTTCTGCTCGGGTGCCCCTTTCAGCCTATTCATTTATAACATCTGTGACATCAAGAATAACCATGGAGATGATTTTAATGTCAACACAGGGTTTAAAAATGTTTGAAATATAGACATATATTTTACAGCTGTGTTTTTTTAAAAAAAATTGCACATTAATTAAAAATTTAATTACAAAGGGATTTATATTTTATAAATTAAAACATTTCTGTGAAAGTGAGAATTATTTGATTTGCTTATTTGAGATTTTTTTTTTATAACTGCAAGTAAGGCTGGCTGGTTGAAAAGGTTTATTGGGCTCCAAGAGCGTGATAAAATTGGTTTTCTTTTTGTAACTAGTCCGTAAATAAATTGATCAAATAGACCAAACCTCTTTATACAGAGGAGTGAAATTAACACCTACCCAGTGGTTTTTGTAAGAATCTAAAAAACATTATGTCATGTTTTGTTGTTTTTATTTATCGACTTTTGAATTAACTCGCCTTATGGTACTGCATTAGAGCTATCTGTTTGGGGCTGGGTGTCAGGTTTAATACCTTGCAGGTACTTGCCTTTTAGGTGATGAGGCCGATATGCAGGTCTCGGGGATGCACACTTCATGGGAGAGGAGAACAACACAGGAGGGCTGTGAGACAGGGCACACTGAAACTCACAGGTTGGCTAAGGGTGATGGGGACAGGAGTCCTTGAGCACAGTGGGAAGGGTAGTTGCTCCTCGGAGAGCACAGTAGGAAGGGTAGTTGCTCCTGGGAGAGCACAGTGGGAAGGGTAGTTGCTCCTGGGAGAGCACGGTGGGATGATAGGGGGAATCAGGTTTTTCTGGAGCTTGAATAGCTTGTCTTGTTCACAGGAACAGGAGACAACAATGAAGCATTGGACAGAGGGTGTGTGGAGCCTTTATTGATTAGGCAGAGGGGTGTGTCATGTGACCTGTGGTGTGTCTGGTTTTAACTGTTTATTAGCTGGTTCACAGCAGAAGGGCAGCACCTTTCATGCAGCTGCCACTTGCATGGATTCACGCAGGAACGGACAGGTACGGTCCTGACACTGGGAGTGTGAAGTGACTGATTGAGGTGGGATTGTGGAGTTTGGCACTGTTTGGTGACTGTGTGTTGGGGCAAGCTGCATGGGATGAGAGTGGATATGATTGAGGGAGATGGGATTGAGTATGGAGCTTGGCTGTGCTTGGTGATAGTGTGTGGGCATGCTGTATGGGACGGGAGTGTGTGTGTAGATGAGTAAGAAGGGACTGAGTATGGAGTTTGGCTGTGTTTGGTCTCTGTATGTTGGGACAAGCTGTATGGGATGAGAGTGGATATGATTGAGGGAGATGGGATTGAGTATGGAACTTGGCTGTGATTTGTTTCTTTATGTTGGGAGTTGGACAAGCTGTATGGGATGAGAGTGGGTGTGACTGAAGGAGATTGGATTGAGTGTGGAGTTTGGCTGTGTTGGTGACAGTGTGTGGGCATGCTGTATGGGACGGGAGTGTGTGTGTAGATGAGTGAGATGGGACTGAGTATGGAGTTTGGCTGTGTTTGGTCTCTGTATGATGGGACAAGCTGTATGGGATGAGAGTGGCTGTGACTGAGGGAGATGGGATTGAGTGTGGAGTTTGGCTGTGTTTGGTGACAGTGTGTGGGCATGCTGTATGGGACGGGAGTGTGTGTGTAGATGAGTGAGATGGGACTGAGTATGGAGTTTGGCTGTGTTTGGTCTCTGTATGATGGGACAAGCTGTATGGGATGAGAGTGGCTGTGACTGAGGGAGATGGGATTGAGTGTGGAGTTTGGCTGTGTTTGGTGACAGTGTGTGGCATGCTGTATGGGACGGGAGTGTGTGTGTAGATGAGTGAGATGGGACTGAGTATGGAGTTTGGCTGTGTTTGGTCTCTGTATGTTGGGACAAGCTGTATGGGATGAGAGTGGCTGTGACTGAGGGAGATGGGATTGAGTGTGGAGTTTGGCTGTGTTTGGTGACAGTGTGTGGGCATGCTGTATGGGACGGGAGTGTGTGTGTAGATGAGTGAGATGGGACTGAGTATGGAGTTTGGCTGTGTTTGGTCTCTGTATGTTGGGACAAGCTGTATGGGATGAGAGTGGCTGTGACTGAGGGAGATGGTATTGAGTGTGGAGTTTGACTGTGTTTGGTGGCTGTGTGTTAGGACAAGTTACATGGAATGAGAGTGTTTGTTACTGAGTGAGATGGGATTGAGAATGGAGTCTGACTATCTGTATGGGAGGAGAGTAGGTATTGGGAGCTTTATGCTTGGTAAAGGAGTGTGTTTGCAGCTATTTCACTCAGTTACATCTCAATATCCTTTCCTCACTAAGAAACATGAACACAAGTGGATGAATGGATGATTCATCTAGTGGACACCAAGTGTTGAATTTTGCTTCCTAAAGCAACCATAGGGTTAGTCTTAACCAACTGTCAATGCTGACAGCACATGAATAATGCGCATGGTATGAAAAATACTATACTTACATAGAAAAAGTAATAAAGAATTCAAACACTTTTGGGATCCACATTCATTTATTCCATAAAAGCTTGTCATGACTGCATTGCTGGTAGATGTCCTTATATAAAACATGGCCTTATTTATCCCTGGTAAGTATGGTGTGTGAGATATAGCTTATCACTCTTTTTCCTTTCAACCATCTGTCTATTTATAGATCTGACACTTTTTAACACAGTTTCAAACACAAGCTTATACCATTGAAAAGCTTTTGAATTATTACTCAAGTTTTTACAGAGTCCAGATGGTTTCTGCTCCACTAAAGAATTAGTGGGGAATAGAGAACCAAAACCAGAAGGGACCTGAAAGGTTTAATTAGAAACTGTAAAGAATATAATGCTAAACATATCAAAGACTAAATTCTTTAACCTGGTTTCCATCGATAACCCATTGGACTCCGACTCACTGAAAGCATTGACACCTGGCTCAAATGAAGGAAAACGCGAAGAACTTGCTAATATAACATCAGACTGTGTAAGCCGGCATTGTGATAGAAGAACATACCCTAGACGCAACATTTAAGTATCTAGTCGACTGTGATCAAAACATATTCTGGTGTGTGCCTCCCAAAAGCATTATGGGTTGCCTTTTTTGCATCTGCTGGTCCTGATGGAGATGTGAAGTGATTTTCCATCTGTTCACTGCTTCTAACACATTTTGAAAAGTGGGATTTCACTCAACTAGGAATTGTGCAGAATGGTCAATGGAAAGGGGAATGTAGGCCAAAGTGATTTGGCTGAAAATACAGCTGAACAGTGAATTCAGATATTTTTGCCCAAAACGCACAAGCTGTCTGTAATCCCTGATCGGTTATTAAATCCTAATTTGATTACCTTTCTGACCATTTTCACACAGTTAATTTGTAACAGACAAGACCAACAATTACCATGAGGCTGAGAGTCTCAGTTTAGTTAAAAGATGGATACAAACTCAAAAGAAGAGGTTTTTCATATCCTGAAGCACCCGTGTGTAGTACAATAAATACTCAGAAACAGTTGATGACAAAGAATAATTGGTACTAATTTATGCATCCTATAGGAAATCTATATTGTACATGCTGCCCCCTCTCACCATCTGCAGGGCTGCCCAAAGGAAGGGGCAAGTGAGGCACAGGCCCAAGGCATTCCACCCTTGGGGGACGCACAGTGGGCCAATCAATGCCCATGGGACTCCAATGTCAGATGAGATTGATTTTATATTCACCTTGTTGGTCTGGTTCAGCGTTGCTCTGAGAGGTGTCGGTACAGCTGTGCAAGAAATATTAACTGAAATTCTTAAAAAAAACAACATTGCAGTTATGAGCCTAATGGAACAAAACCCACGTATCTAACGCCTTCAGTACCATGACCGTGTTTACATGATCAGCGGCAGCCACAGCATTCACAGTAGCCTCAGATTGTGTCAGTACAGTCTGACGCTATACTCAGTGGCGTAGCGTGGGTTGTCAGCGCCCGGGGCCAGCCAAGAATTGTGTGCCCCCCCAACCTGTGGACACGTTATCGATATTGCCCCAGCTCTCACATGTATATTGCCCCAGCTCACACATGGATTTGCCCCAGCCAGCTCACACATGAATATTGCCCCAGCTCACACATGAATATTGCCCCAGCTCACACATGGATTTGCCCCAGCTCACACATGGATTTGCCCCAGCTCACACATGGATTTGCCCCAGCTCATGGATTTGCTCCAGCTCACACATGGATTTGCCCCAGCTCATGGATTTGCCCCAGCTCACACATGGATTTGCCCCAGCTCATGGATTTGCCCCAGCTCATGGATTTGCCCCAGCACACGGATTTGCCCCAGCACATGGATATGCCCCAGCACATGGATTTGCCCCAGCACATGGATATGCCCCAGCTCATGGATTTGCCCCAGCACATGGATTTGCCCCAGCTCATGGATTTGCCCCAGCACATGGATTTGCCCCAGCTCATGGATTTGCCCCAGCTCACACATGGATTTGCCCCAGCTCATGGATTTGCCCCAGCTCATGGATTTGCCCCAGCACACGGATTTGCCCCAGCACATGGATATGCCCCAGCACATGGATTTGCCCCAGCACATGGATATGCCCCAGCTCATGGATTTGCCCCAGCACATGGATTTGCCCCAGCTCATGGATATGCCCCAGCTCTCACCTGGATATTGCCCCAGCTCCCGGGCAGCGGGAGTGCCTGCCCACCCCGGTCCTGAACAGCGTGCGAGTCCGTCCTGTTGAAGGGGAGGCGGCTGCGTGCGTGCGCAGGTCACGCGGTCCGGCCAGTCAGGTGGTACAGAGACTCAGTACCACCTGATTAGACGGACCACGTGACCTGCGCCTGCACGCAGCCGCCTCCCCTTCAACAGGACGGACTCACTGTTTAGGACTGGGCGGGCACTCCCGCTGCCCGGCATCTGGGCTCCCCTCAACCCGCGGGCCCTTGGGCGGCGCCCGAGGGCCCGGCGGGTCAGTCGGGCCACAAGTTTTAGGGGCACATAATTTCAAAAGAAATTATGCGCCCCTAACAAAACTGCGCCCGGGGCCACGGACCCCCTGCCCCCCCACGCTACGCCACTGGCTATACTGTATCAATGCAAATGAAAATCCTTTGTTGTAAACAAAGTTTGTGTGTGTTTGGGCTCCCGAAAATTTCACTAAAGATTTAGAATGTTGGGAACATATCTATTTGACATCTTTCCAGCTGATCCTGCACAGAGCCCAAAACGGCAGTAACTCCTTATATGCCTGGCAAATAAGTTAATTCAGTAATGAATATATCTGGAATATTCACAAATATTTCTTACTGTATAACTTATTAAGAATTATTCATTTAGAAAAACCACGGGTTCCTGACAGTGTATTTCGGAAAATGACTTGGTAGTAAAGGGTTTAAAGACAAAAAAGATCAAATTTAAAACTCTAAAACAAATGGATTGTTCACAACCAAAAATATTAAACTAGCAGCTAACGTCTAACTTGATTATGCTGTCATACAGTTTAATTTTAGTAAGCGGCAAGCACTTTGTCTTGTATTTCTACAACAAGAAGACGGTCCGTGTAAATGCAGATCTAATTTGGTGCTAGTTACCAAGTACCATTGCATTTGAATCTCCAGTTAAGAAGGTTTTTGGTGGTGTCAGATGTCATCCGTCAAGTCCTCCATACAAATTTGAAAGCAATTCAAAGATCATGCTACTGCCATGGTGTTATCTGGGGCTACATTTATAATTGCGTTGATTATTATTTTTTGCTTAATTAGTCAGAGCTTTACTTGTTCTGCTGTTTCCCGCCTTGAGATTTTCTACTCTGACCCTTTGCTTGTGAAATAGACGTTACTGAAAATATTATAATTAATTTGTGGTGATAAAAATAAGAAAGTAATAGATTGTAGTTCAGGAGAAAGCTTAGGTTAAGAATGCATTATGGTACTGAAAGTGTATCTGCATGTACCTAGGTAGACTAGATTAATGAATATTTTGTGAAAAACCATTTGCACCATTATCAGGCTAAACGAAGTTCCAAAATATTTTCTGAGTTCTAGGTTTATAATTTATATTATTCAAAGGTTTTCTTGTATTTATTAAGGGTTGTATTCCGGGAGTAAATGTTGAGTCTCTGTAAACTCTCAGAGCCATTAAAGTCTATGCAGTATATTTACAACAACTCGGGTCAAGCTTTAGATAAAGACTTTAAAACATCTAGCCCCAACTAATTACTATGAAAGGAATTAAATGGAAAGAGTAATTATTCATTATTAATATCTATTTATTTTCCTATATATTAGCTAGACATGTGTACGGCGGTATTTTTTGTGTCGAATCATTTTGGATCTTTTCGGTCCGTAGGATTTCTTTTCGGATCATTTTGAATCGATTTCCCTTTCGATTTGGTTAATTTCGGATCTTTTCGGATCATTTCGGATCTTTTCTGATCATTTTGATTCGTTCTTATGGACCGACTTGAAATTTCGGATTGATTTGTTTTCCATTTTATATCCGAAAAGTAAGTGTAAATTTAAAATAAAAAATACAAGGGACCATGTGAGATGCCCAATGCCCATTAACACTTTGCTTGGGACATACTCTGTGCCGTGTGAGATGCCCAATGCCCATTAACCCATTGTTTTGTCTTGAATTGCATAGATTTTTTTTTTGTTTCGGATCATTACGGATCTTTTCGATCTGATCTTTCGGATCGATTTGAAATTTCGGATGACTGAGAATCGTTTTCCGAAAGTGAAAAATGGTGGATTTTTGGACAAATTCGAATTCAGACGAAATGAAATGCACATGTCTAATATTAGCTGCTTTCACTAAAACTCTTCATGAAAAAGAGGAACCTTTTCGCAGGTGTGTAGTGTGTGTGTGTGTGTATGCTATTTTGATTTTGTTATTTTGATTACTGACAGATTACAGAAGGATTGTCAAACTTTGGCCCTCCAGATGTTTCTGAACTACAACTCCCATGAGTCTTTGGCCATCTATTACATTGAAAGAATTCTGCGAATTGAAGGCATCAACATCTGAAGGGCTGTGGTTTTGACAGCCCTGGATTAAAGCATTCACCTTTTGTCTATCTAATAACTGTGGAATCATTGCCAAATGAGCGTCCCAAGTACTTTTTATATTACTTTACAAGTTGGTTTAATGCTTGGAGGTTTTTTTTTCATGTAAGATAATTAACTGATACATTTACTAAACGTAGGAAACATCTATTTAAAATTGTAGTCGATATCAAATAAATAAATGAATAGTGCAGAGATGACAAACTCTGGACCCCTAGATGTTGGTGGCCTTCTATTCCCAGAATTCTTGGATTGCAATAAATAGCCACTGAATCATGGGGGTTGTAGTTCAAAACCATCTGACGGGCCTGAATTTGACAGCCCTGGAAGAGAGTGATACCGAATAGGGATGTGCGTTTCGGGTTTCGGAATTTCGGAATTTTCACGAAAAAATTTACGAAACGAAACGAAAATAGTTTTCGTTCCATTCGTAATTTTGGCTCCATTCCTAATTTCGGTTCCATTTCAGTAATTTCGGACAATGTATTTTTTGGTTATATCGCTGATTCTGTAATTTCGTATCATTCCCATCTCAATGTATCCTTCTTGTAAAACCAGAGAAATCTCAATGTATCCTTCTTGTAAAACCAGAGAAATCTCAATGTATCCTTCCTGGAAAACCAGAAAAATCTCAATGTATCCTTCCCGGGAAACCAGAGAAATCTCAATGTATCCTTCCCGGGAAACCAGAGAAATCTCAATGTATCCTTCTTGTAAAACATGAGAAATCTCAATGGCAGAATTATCGTATCGACAGAATTATCGTATCGACAGAAATATCGGATCCGAAAAACCATTAGTTTACGTCAAAACGAATAGACACTTTGAAACGAGGAGAACAGACGTTCCGAAAGACAAGAAAATTTCTGAAATTACGAAAAAAAGTCGATACGAAAAACGAAACGAAAACGAAACGAACCGAAACGGAAATCGTCCGAAACGAGCCGAAACGTAAATTTACAAAATACGAACGAACCGAACCGAAAAAAAATTGGTGCACAAGTCTAATACCGAATTAAACAATGTTTCAATTACAGTCATCCAAACCAAAGCATTGATTGTCAACTGATGCCAGAGCTGTACTCTATGGTCAAGCCAAAGGTCTCATTACTTCGGACATCTCCAAAAACAGATAAAAATAAATCTAAGAGAGCCAGTCTGTCACTTGATCAATATGACGTTGTTGTACAATATATGAATGATGTCTGTGAGGCTATTCAACTCACTTATTCCTCAAACAGTTCATGCATTGCTCAGGTTGACAGGGCAGAGTGACACACCAAGATGGTTCAAATGAATCTCCACAGTTTATCCAGGAGTACTCCAAGTAGTTTATTTTTCTATTATATGCACAATGTATATGTTGGCTTGGCAGGAGCACCTCTGTTGAAAGAAACTCTGTCTATTTTAAGTACCGCTTTCATTTTATGTAGATTTGGCCTGTTTAGCGGTGTCCTTCAGTATAATCTCTGCACTGTGGGTTGCTAAACTGTTAATAAGAACATTTTCTGGAGTTTTTGGAGTCTTCAGGACTTTGCTTTTGCTTACCTCCCTGTTGCTCCTGACAGGTCCTCCTGCCCTCCAGAGCCTGGAGTCCAGACCTTCTCTGTGGACCGCAGCACCAGTAAGGCTAGGGTCAGACTAACGCATTTTTCACGGTGTCCATGAAAAAGTGCGTTCGAACGAATGGACGTATTTTTTCACGGAATACGCGATAGCGGTCATACGATGCGCATTTTCGTCCGTGATTTTGTACGGATCATCAATAAAACCCTTTTTGCGTCTGGACGTTATGTTGGCCGGACGTGTGCAGCGTCTGACGTCACCCAATCACGCAAACACGCCGCTATGCGGACGCAGCGCACTCTGTACGTCAGTAGTAGCGGTTTGACGTTCTAGAAAAAATGCGTTCGTTTGCCACTTGCGTTGCGCGGACGAACTTTCGTGCGCCCGTTCTTCGTATGTTACCCGGCATTGGACGTCATTTGCTGCTAGCACGGCCGTGATTTCGTGCGGTTAAACGCACGTTAAAAATGCTTTCGTCTGACCTTAGCCTTAGAGACAAGCTTGAACGTCTGACATGCTGCTCAGAGCAAGAGGAGACATTCCACATTATGACCCTCACAAAGTGCACAGCGTCTCCTAGCCTGTCTACCGCTGGTGCTTCTTCCACATAAGCCTCAGAGCTCCCATGCTGCATCCCGTCTCCACAGCTTCAGAATCCTAGAAGGATTCTGTAAACCAGAACACTCCAAAATCCAGGATGTTCACAGTCCCAAGCACTCCGTTTAAGAGGTGTCTGACCCGTCTTAATTCAATAATCTAATTTGGTGATGGTGGTAAGTGTGCCCCTTTATAATAGTCAGAATGTGAGAAAATATCAATGTATTGGAATGTTTCCGCTGTATTTTTTTAAAAAGTAAAACACATTAGATTGGATTTTGCATAACAACAAGTGGACGGTTATATTTTTACTATAATGTCTTGTTGACTGATTAAAGACAATAACTTTCATGGAAGAATTTGGCAGGAGGTTGTGGATGAAAGCACATTCATTCCCAAAGATTTGTTTTTTAAACAGAGACAAAGATAGCCATTTCTCAATGGCAAGTAATTTTCTCAGTGACGGTCAATAATCTCATTAGAAAGAAATATCCCCAGTGGGTCAGTGGTAGTCAATAACCACTGTGGCAGCAAAAGTCTCCATTACACTGCTTCAGTGCCATGTCTGTATCTAAATCTTTGTCCTGTGCCAGACACTACATTTGGAAGAGATTACAGGAAAGTGAGAAACAAAGCGATCACTGGGAAACATTAATGTCAAATTCAAAGGTGAAAAACAAGAGAAAAAAAACTAAAGATACAGCATTTAAATCAACTGTGGAAGCTACATTATAGTAGCGAAACGCATTTTGATTAGCGATATTTATTTTATACCAAGATATTTTAACTTTACCAATTTTATTCAATAAATTATTTTATTTTACCACTGCCTGCTGTGGAAATATCCCTTGATCCAAACAGGAGAACAAGGGAGATCCAGTGCTCCCTTGTGTCACTGGCTGCATACACCTCCTAGTTTCTGGTTCAAGACGCCTCAGAATGTGAGTATCTCTTTGGTTTTTACTTTGGAGATATTGGTATATACATGTTCCGCACATGTTCCCTGTATTTTCTTTGGAGGGACGTATGGACGCATAGATACATCTTTCTGAGGAACACAAGAAGGGAAGGCTGCCTCTACAGGCCCACACGTGTAATACCTCGAGCCAACTAATAAGGGGCTCCCTACCATATTAGTGGTATTCTATATACATGTTCACCCCACATAACTCTATCCAGATTGTCTGCGCTAAGAATTTTACCTTTTTTTTAGGGAATTAGAAGGAAGCGCTGACCCACACATTTTCTTCTAAAAAACTAAAGGCCCCAATTCTCGTCGGGCCATTAACATTTACAAGTGACCTGTTAACTCTTACAGCTCCATCCACAAATGTCAATAGCTCGAATGCTCATACGGGTCAAGCCACAGTTTATGCTGCGGATCGACTTGTGTAACGGCATACTGTACAATTACCCTATCTTTGCTTTGTATTATGTAGTGGAAGCCAGTGCCAATGATCGATGCCGAGTCGCATTGTAGGAGAAAAACTGGAGATAAGTGATTTTGCAACAATTAAATAAATTTAAAACTCACCTCTCATCCTTCCATGAAGAGTAAAGTGCAGTCTGGAAGAGGAGAAACAAGGAGAACAGATAGTCCTCTACTGTCCTCCGCTATAGAGCATGATGCCACAAGATCACATGCAAATGATCTGTTGTGGATCCCCACAACTCTCCATGGAGTCCTATAGACTCCAAGAGGGAATAGCAGCGGTAATGCACGGCATTGCTGCCAATAGTGTTTTGTGTACCTGAACTCTTACGTCTGCAACTATTAGAGTGCAACTTAAAATTTTGAGTTTAATCAAACACTTACTGTGTGATGTGTCATAAGAGAGTCACATGCCAAGATAGGTGTGACGGAATGGGTGTTGTCCGCCTGCGGTGTGCTCCTATCTGGCCCCCTGTGGCCCTCGCCGCCTGGCCCGACTACCGAGTGGCACGGCACTCGGCGTCTCGAGCGGCCCGAAATGACCCTGGGGAGGGTCTGGCAGGGTACAAGATGGGACCCCTGGGGAAGATCAGCCCGACTACCGAGTGTCACGGCACTCGGCGTCTCGAGCGGCTGATCCACTGACCTTGAGGTAGCTGAGATCGTCCGCTGGGCTAGCCGTTCTGATGGGAATCGTTTCGGATGTCCCGCGGGTGGTCGACTCGAAGTTTCAATTCGGAGTGGTAGAACGTTCGATGTGCCGATGCGCAGGGAAAGAGCCACGTCGGGGCTTCGATCCGGTCTGCGGGGTCGAAGCGGGTACGACTGTTCACTGGGCCGATGCGCGGAGGAAGCGCCGCGGCTCCGATTCGGGGATGCGGAGTTGGCGTGGATACGGCGGTTCGGTGGGCCGACGCGCGGGCCTTGGCCACAGTGGACGTGGGATCGTACCTGGGCAATGACGTGCACAAGAGACGGCGAGGAGTCTCCTGTGGGGAAGGCTCAAGAAAGACACCAGGCGGAGCTGTATGTACAGGTTGAACTGACTTTTACTGGGAAGACACATGTATTTATCAACAATCATACAGAATCAGAACAATGGGATCCCTGCCCGCCCCCCATGATCTCATTGGCCCTTTCTCGAGTTGGAGTGCCTTGGTCCCGATTCGTATTGGTCGTTCCCGAATCGGGGTGGTGCCGATTCGTAACCGGACGTTCCGAATCGGCCATTTTTCGATTCGGCCAATCTGACCGGATGTTCCGAATCGGCCATTTTACGATTCGGCCACTCCGACCGGATCCACGAGGCGATGGCAAATGGCGACGGGCAAAACATACAATGGGTGTCTTACCTAATTTACACAGTCATACATACAGAGAACACTTTTATTACATCACGCAATATCAACCACATCTAATAAAGGAATCAAGGTGTTCATACGGTGCAACGGCACTGAAGAGTCCACAGTAACACAAACGTAATTTAAACTGTCCCTGGCTGAGAGTCCTGGGCTTTGCTGCCGAGCTTCTTGGGTCATTCCATGACAATAGGCTACATATTTCATAAAAAATAAGAAAGAAAATTACAAAAAGTTTGATATTTGTACTGCGTGTATCTGTCAGGAGATGGTAAATGTTAAAATGTATGTTGCAGTTGTTGTTGATGGATACAGCTACATATTAGCAGCTGCCCATGAACACATATAAGAAAGTTTGGGCAATTTTTAATTGTCCGTCTCTTTTCTAACTACCTTTTTAATTCTTTTTTTAATTATTTTTTAAACTTCTTTGTATCCATGAAACTTTTCAGGCTCAGAAAGTGTCTTGATACACTTAGAAATTTAACCACTAACTATACCATGGGGTGTGGACAAAAGATTCTCAATCAATGCCACTTTTGTTGTGTTGAGACAAATATTTTCAAATTGCCGCATTAAATAAACACAAAACTAATATACACACATATTCTATGGGCTCGATTTAATTCTATCAGCAGTTTTGTGGGAAAAAATATCAGCTGCTTGCGAAACAAATTTGTCCTGAGCTTGATAGTTGAAAAATATCTCTCTGATCCGAAAAAGATTTGGCCAATAAAAGGCCCCAAGAAAGCTTATTTTTGGCCAGCTTCAGATTTTTGCCTTTAAACATGTCTATTAGAAATATCCGATGGTTAAACAAAGATTCCAGTCCGATTCTCTCTATGGTTGGCCTGAACACAGAGCAAGGTGCTCCCTTGTGGCAGGTGCCTATAGACACATGCCTACTCTGTCTAGTTATAAATCCGGCCTAGGATGTACTTTACTTTCTCAAAAGTAAGTTTTCTTAAAGTAATCTTGTTATCTACAGCCATTACGATTCTACTTAAACATATGTAAATTAATAGATTTGCACAGATAAATGACTTAATAATTACTGTCTTCTGAGCTTATTCCATGTACTGACCCAGCTACAGTTACAGGTATTTACAGGTATTTATAAAGTGCTAACAAGTTCCGTAGCTCTGTACAATGGGAGAGACAGATTAACAAATGTCCATACAAGTTAAACACACAGAACAGTAGGAGAGGTGACACAGTTCAAGAGCTTGCAATCTAAGAGGAGAGGGGTGACACACAAGGTGAGGGTAAGTGGCAGAGTATGTTAAGTAGTGGGGTGCAAGTAGGAGCAAGAAATGTACAGGGGCATAAAGTGAGCTGAATGGCTACTCTATAGTAATGTGTTTTCAGAGACTTCTTGAAGAACTGGAGAGACAGGAAAAGTCTAATGTTGTGGGGGAGGGAGTTCCACAAGAAGGGGGCAGTTTGGACGAAGTCCTGAAGGTGAGAGTTGGGGGTGTGTGGGTAAGGAGAGAAACTCAGATCATTGGCAGAGCGAAGTGGACAGGATGGGATATACCCGCTGATAAGGGAAGGAGCTCTGAGACATTGCTTTTCTGCCTTAACCCTTCCTGCTTCTGTGTGAATTATCTGTGTATGGAATCTGGTTCTTGTTTACTGACCTTTGCTCTGTATTAATCCTCATTCGTATCACGCAGCATTCAGTATATTGACCCTGCTTATTGCCTTGTCCCTTCCTGCTATTACGTCTTGTCAGTACTATTTATCTGGCTCCAGTGTTGTGCAGAGTTATTTCCTATCCTTAGAATAGATCCCATTCTAAAGACCAGCCTGTGTTTGGTGACTCCATAACCCTTGACATTACAACATGACCGTGCAGTGTCATTTCTTCCAATTATATCTATAGAAAATCCCTGCCCAGCTGAGTGGTGTTCTCACCTTCTGCCTGTTTCTATTTTGTCTGTATTCAGCCAGTAGCTGTCTTCTGCCTTTTGGGCCTTCAACCATGTAATATGGGTCTGCTGGCTACCGCCATGACTGACACCTATGCGTCATTCTATACGTCATTTTTTGCCTTTGGGTCATCTATCCATCATGTCTTAGTCTATTCATCACTCCAGAGCCTGTTTCAGAGCATGGGTCCTTCTGTGAATCGTTTCGGAGCCATTTTCATGTGATTCAGTGCCTTTTTTTCCGAGCCCGTGTGTTGGTTCTGACCCTACGCATCGTTCTGTGCATCTGTCAGGGAGCTGGTTCAGGGGTGCCAGGTTCGAGTCAATGTGCAATGAAATAATGGAAATATGAAACAGGTATAAATGAATAAGGAATTTATTGGAAGATACAAGAGGAAGGAAACAGAGGCAATATCTGAATATAAGGGGGTTAGGCGAGAGAGGGATAAAGAAGAATAAGTAATAAACAATAAAAGGTAGGATGAGAGTATACAGGGAGAATGTATAGGAATACTAAAATAGAACTAAAGATAGAAGGGTAATCTAAGAGAGATGCAAGTAGTGTTAATAGATGAAGGAAGATAGGAGTTATATATATATATATATATACACACAGATTACAGGCACAGGTCAGAGGGGATTAGAGTATGATATCTATATATACACACACAGGTTGCAGGTACCTATGATAAAGGACATATAAGTTAGACAATAGTGTAGGCACTGGTACTGAACAGAAGGGGAACTAGAGCAAAATATATATATGCAGGTTGCAGTGCCTGTCAGCGTCATTACTAAACTTCTCTTTAACCAAAAAATTAAATACCAGTCTGGACCTGATCAAATCCCAGCGATGCTGTGCACCGGCAATTGCAAATCCTGTCGCAACCCTAATCAATGAATCACTGGCGACTGGATACATACCCAAACTCTGGAAGACTGCGAGAGTGGTACCTATCCATAAAAGTGGTGACAGTACTTTTTTATCCAACTACCGTCCGATATCATTGCTCCCTGTAATGTCAAAAATTTTGGAAAAATGTGTGTACACGCAATTACGTGATTATTATCAATATTGGAATTATTCAACCCCAGATCAATCAGGCTTTCATCCAAATCACTCAACTACAGCTGCCCTTTTAAAAGTCTGCAATGATATCCAAGCAGGGATGGAACAAGGAAACCTAACTGGAGCCATCTTCCTTGATTTTGCCAAGGCCTTTGATACAGTAGACCAGGCCTCAAAATTTCAAGTCCCATGCTACTAGCCAGAGCTTAAGAGTTACTCGCCACCAGTTGCCCCACCTACTCTGGCCTTAACTCCGCCCCTAAACACACCTTCTTAAATTATCTTATGAAATTACACTGTTATATGTTTTATTCAGAATAAAGTTACAAAAATAAATAACATTATTACCCAGACCAAGACCCCAGATACATGTATACCCAAGTAATATCTTCCATTTAGTACAGACTCCTCTCCAACAGTTTTTAGGACCAAATTAATTTGGGGTTTATGCATCTGATATATCAAGGGGAACCTAATACTCTCTCTTCATTATTCATATGCTAGATTATCAATAGAAGTTAGAAGATCCCAGGGTCAGGTTTCCCCCTTGGATGCTAATACAGATGAATCCATTAATATTTGTGTGCGATACTTCATCCCCATTTTTTTCTTTTTTGCTCCTTCCGTATCAGCCATCTCTTTCTTTATAGATTTATTTAGCATAACCTCAAACGCCTACGCCACCATTTCACCAATTATGACTCCTCAAGGGAGTTGTACCAGTGGTGCTGGTTCTGGCGTCACTTCTGGGCGCTGATAGTTTACACCAGGGGTGGGGAATCTTTTTTCTGCCAAGGGCCCCTTTTAATTAATTTCTCTCTCCTCCCTCCTTTAATTAATTTCTCTCTCCCCCCTCCTTTAATTCATTTCTCTCTCCCCCTCCTTTAATTCATTTCTCTCTCCCCCTCCTTTAATTCATTTCTCTCTCCCCCTCCTTTAATTCATTTCTCTCTCCCCTCCTTTAATTCATTTCTCTCTCCCCCTCCTTTAATTCATTTCTCTCCCCCTCCTTTAATTCATTTCTCTCTCCCCCTCCTTTAATTCATTTCTCTCTCCCCCTCTTTAATTCATTTCTCTCTCCCCTCCTTTAATTCATTTCTCTCTCCCCCTCCTTTAATTCATTTCTCTCCCCCTCCTTTAATTCATTTCTCTCCCCCTCCCTTAATTCATTTCTCTCTCCCCCTCCTTTAATTCATTTCTCTCTCCCCCTCCTTTAATTCATTTCTCTCTCCCCCTCCTTTAATTCATTTCTCTCTCCCTCCTCCTTTAATTCATTTCTCTCTCCCCCTCTTTAATTCATTTCTCTCTCCCCCTCCTTTAATTCATTCTCTCTCCCCCCTTTAATTCATTTCTCTCTCCCCCTCCTTTAATTCATTTCTCTCTCCCCCTCCTTTAATTCATTTCTCTCTCCCCCTCCTTTAATTCATTTCTCTCTCCCTCCTCCTTTAATTCATTTCTCTCTCCCCCTCCTTTAATTCATTTCTCTCTCCCCCTCCTTTAATTCATTTCTCTCTCCCCCTCCTTTAATTCATTTCTCTCCCCCTCCTGTAATTCATCTCTCTCTCCTCCTCCTTTAATTCAGTTCTCCCACCTTTTTAGCTAATTTCTCCCTCCTCCTTGAAATTTATCTCTCCCCTCCTTTAATTCACCCCCTTTAAACCTGACATTGAGTAATTGAATCCGGGGCAGGGATTATCCCTGCTTCCCTTGCTCGCTGATGCACGCCAGGGATTCTCCATCACGCTGTGCCTGGAAGATAAGTGGCACAGCGTGAAGGATGATCCAGCGTGCAGCAGTGAGGTCCAGTAAAAGTGCCGCGGGAGAGGGAATTTGCACCCCCCCCTCCTGTTGCGCTCTGAAGACCAGTTGATTTTGCCGTATGTTCCACACCCCTCATTTACACACTGTACCCAGCGTGACCTTTGTCTCTCGATGCTGCGGTCACTGGCACTGTTTGGGGAGACCGGTTGAGCTTCTTACTGATCTTGAAGTTTTGATCTGGGAGTTTTGCACCGAGCAATCTTCCCGGATCAGTAAGTGTTCACCTGTCTCCCTGAAACAGCGGTAGTGATAGCAACATCGAGAGACAGGGGCACGCCGGCTACATCATAGAAAGTTAGAGGCTGCTGATTGGCCAGTCAGTGAGCTGGAAGTGAAAAAGAAAAGCAGACTGGCTGGCCCTGAGCACGTGATCGCTCACAGTGTGGAGAGGCTGGCAATCAGGGCATGCAGACCAATCAGAGGGGAACGGCCGGCCAGAAAAAAAAACCACGGCTGCCACCGGAATACGCAACGCAGGCAGTGCGATTTAATTTATCGTGCTGCCTGCGTCTGCATTTCCACTCGCCCACACTTGATTTGCACTCGCAAAATGCGAGCTGGCGAGTGCAAATTTTGACCCCTGCAGTAGACCATAGCATATTGTTACAAAAACTCAAAAACTCTGGTATTGGTGATCGCACGCTAACCTGGTTTCAATCATATGTATCCGACCGATTGCAATATGTGTCCATTTCTGGCAGCTCCCCCTCCCAGTCACTTGTGGTGTACCCCAAGGCTCAATACTCGGCCCCCTGCTATTCACGATATTCATAAATGATCTGCCTAACATCTGCAAAGCCTCAACTGTACACATGTACGTAGATGACACTGTAATATATACCAGTAAACCAAATCTCCCGCAGCTGGAGGCCGTGCTGCAAGAACAATTCACAGAGGTAGAAATGTGGATCAAACACAACAAACTTTTTTAAATACTGTCAAAACTGTCACCATGATCTTTGAAACAGCACCTAAACTACATAAATTGCAATCTCCCCATCTATGTGTGGGGACAAATTCAAATGACACGCTGACCACAGTCACTTCTCTCAATTATCTAGGTATGTGGTTAGACCCAAATCTATCTTTTGGCCCCCCACATTGAAAAACTCTCATCTAAAGTTTACCCCAAACTAGGTGCCCTGTACAGAAACAAATCCTGCCTGAGCCCTGCGGTAAGAAAGAAAATTGTACAACAAATGCTTATGCCGGCTATTGAATACAGAGATGTAGTGTATGCAGCTGCCCCGAAAACACACCTTCAGAAACTTACTACATTGTATAACTCATTCTGCCCCTTTGTGCTACAATGTAACTACATGACCCACCATTGTGACTAGGGATGAGCCGAACACTCCCCGAGTTCAGTTCGAGCCCGAACCCGAACTTCCCATTTGTTCGGGACCGAACCCGAACCCGAACTCGAACCCCCATGCAAGTCAATGGGGCTGAAAATTCGGTTTTTAGAGTGCCCTCCAAGAGGGCATATATGCTACATATTTGCCATAAAAGGTGTATGGGGGTCCGGGTAGTGCCCTGGGGGACAGGAAACAAGGACAAAAAGTAAAAAAAAAAGTTTTTAAAGGGACAGTGAGTTTTCCATGAAATAAGGGTTAAAAATAAAAACCAAAAATTCCTTCAAATATCGTGCCTAGGAGGTCCCCATAACCTGCCCGTGAAGTGGCGGATTTCTAGGATGTATAGAAATATATAAAAACCAAAAAATGACATTTCAAATGACAGTAAATGATTTTCCTTTAATCTATCCATAAACAACTGCTTGGGGCGGCAGTCTGTATGAAAAGAGGAGACATTTTCGGACACGCAGAAAAAGTTTACTGATTTTTTGGCGGTGAAAAGCAGGAGAATGGAAAATTCTAGACCAAATAGCCGATTTGAAAAGTGACATAAATGGGAGAATTTTTCTGGTTTGGCTATTTTGACCTAGAATTTTCCATTCTCCAGTCATTCTCCTGAGTTTCACCTTTCTCTGAATAACCCTGTCAGGGTTATTCAGAGAGCGGTGAAGAGCAGGAGAATGACTGGAGAATGGAAAATTCTAGGTCAAAATAGTCAAACCAGAAAAATTCTCCCATTTAGGCTAGGGTCAGACTAGCAAATTTTTAACATGCGTTTAGGCGCACTTAATCACGGCCGCACTAGCAGCAAATGACGGGCAATGATGGCCAATATACGAAGTACGGTCGCACGAAAGTCCGGCTGCGCAACGCAAGAGGAAAATGAACGCATTTTTTTGAGAGCGCAGAACCGCTAGTACGGACGTACAGAGTGCGCTGCGTCCACTAGCGGCGTGTGTGCGTGATTTGGAGACGTCAGACCCTGCTCATGTCCGGCTAACATAACGTCCAGACACCCAAAGTTTCCTGGTTTGGATCCGTAAAAAATCACGCACAAAAATGCGCATCGTATAATCGTTTTCGCACAATCCGTGAAAAAATACGGCAATGCGTTCGGACGCACTTTTTGACGGTCGTTGCGAAAAATGCGTTAGTCTGACCCTAGCCTTATCTCACTTTCCAAATCGGCTATTTGGTCCAGATTTTCCTACCATTCTCCTGGTTTTCACCTTTCTCTGAACAACCCCGAGAGAGAGGTGAAAGCCAGGAGAACTGTCAGGAGAAGATAACAATCTAGACCAAATAGCCAATTTGGAAAGTGAGTTAAATGGGAGAATTTTTCTGGTTTGGCTATTTTGACCTAGAATTTTCACTTCTCCAGTTATTCTCCTGCTTTTCACCGCTCTCTGAATAACCCTGTGAATGTTTAATCCCGAGGTGAAAAGTAACATTGCTTTAGATTTTTTTCAAACACCAGTTAACCACTTGGCTGCTATGGACGCGCTCAGCGCGTCCAGCCAAGTGGTTCTCGTGCTATGGACGCGCTGGGCGTTTATGCACAGGAGGCAGCAATCCGCGGATTCCGGTGGATTGCTGCGCCCCCAGTGCGGGCTGACATCTTGGATGTCAGCCCAGCACTCCAGGACCCCGGCGGAGCAATTAGATGTCATCGCGGCGGCACGATGACATCTAATTCAGACGCCCCCCCCCCCCGCATATGCGGAGGAAGCGCCTGAAAGGGAGGGGGAGGTCCTTCGGACCTCTCTCCTTCCCGATCGCCGGGGGGCAGAGGGTTAATCCAGGCACCATTTCGAAGGGCTCAGCCTGCCCTTCCAAACGGTGGCTGTGATTAACCCCTGGGGAGCCGGATCACGAATCGGCGCTGAAATCGCCGGATCGTGATCCTCTCCTGGAGCTGGCTGACATCTTGGATGTCGGCCAAGCCTCCAGGAACTCCCCCTGAGGACTGGCGTCATCATGCATAGCACGATGACGCCAGTCCTGGAGTTAACCCCTAGCTGCCACCAATGGTGGAGATAAGGGGTTCATTGGAACCCCATCTCCCGATCCGTGGCAGCTAGGGGTTAATGTTTGATATTGTTGGATCGGCCAGAGCATGGCCTCTCCAAGGATACTAAACATGAGCATGAAAAATGTTTTTTTTAAAAATAAAAATTAAAAAATTAAAATATTTAAAAAAAAAATCTAAAAAAAAACAAACAAGTTTTTTGTTTGTTTTTGTTTTGTTAATGCAGCAATATTGTTCCCATTTCAATTATAATGTGAACAATAATGCTGCACTAAAGATTTTTGTATGCGGTGCGTTTGTTAAAAAAAGCTAAATTTTCCCCAAAAAAAAAATGTAACGAGACCCCATTTCTAATTTTTTTAACAAGTGCACCCCATACAAAATATAACCGCAAATGATCACATGTTAAAATGTGAAAAAAAACACTTTACACATAATAAATTATTGAAAATTCTAATTTTATCGCATTTTTTGTCATAATACACAGACATGACATAACGTATACATATAATAATGACATATTATGAATCTGCACAGTCTGCCTGAAAGAACGATATATAATATGTCTGGGTCATATATCAAAATATGGCTACAAAATGCGGTTAAACATGATGAGCGAAAGCGGTAAAAATGACCTCAGCACAGAGATGTGAAAAGCCTCAGCAGCGAAAGGGTTAAATGCAGCATATTAGGATGTTTTAGGGAAATTAATTCTCAAATCTCAATCAGAAGCAGACACCACCCCACCCCCTCACTATATTGTACAATGTATCAAATTGATTACCAGACTAAAAACACCTGGTGTTATGCCCGTTTGTGAACAGAGGTCATTTAGAGTTGATAATCTTTCCACGTACACATTAGTTTTTAATTCAATATCTAATAAACCGTTGCTTATAATATTCTGCAGTAAAGAGTCTCTTTATTTCTAGATTTTTTAGTATTTTTTTAAGCATTTTCTATACTTTTTTCAAAATTTCTTTTTTTTTCGAACTCGAACCGAATTCGCCCAAAAAGTTCGGAATTCTCGAACTTTTGAACTGCCAAAGTTCGGGTCGAACTCCGAACCGTCCGGACCCGAACAGCTCATCCCTAATTGTGACATGTTAAAAGAGCTAAACTGGCCGTCGCTGGAATCTAGACACACTCTTCACCTTTCCAACCTGGTGTTTAAGAGCTTTTCTGGGAAGCTGCCATTCTACCTGAATAGACTGCTTCCCCCAGCAGTTCCCTCATCCTATAACCTCCGATCCAGGACCAGCACCTTACTTACAATACCACAATACAAAAAGACAGTGGCTCGGTCCTCATTTTCCTACAGAGCGCCGCAGTTATGGAATAACCTCCCAGACATCATCAAATCTTCGCCCAGTCTTAGGTCACTCAAGAGCTCCATATTAACATACCTCAATACGGAATGCACCTGTAAACATGTAACATAATGACTATATTTCCTACATATTTATTTTCTGTGTAAATCTGTATTTGTTTTTTTTTAATATCTTGCAAGTTGTTAGCATTGTATTTCTGTAACGACTGTAACATTTCGATGTTCTTGAACCTAGGACATACTTGAAAACGAGAGAAATCTCAATGTATCCTTCCTGGTAAAATACTTTATAAATAAATAAATACAGGTATTAGTATCAGATAGAAGGAAATAGAAAGGAGAGAACAATATTAATAGATGAGAAGCATTAAACTATACATAGGAAGGGATAATAGGCTAAGGCAGAACATACTAAATATATGAGGAACTGTAGACCAAAACAATGGGAATAGGAGAGGAGAGTATCCTTAAGGACATGGGTATATTTCTGAGTCCTCAGAGTGCACTCTGTTAGTAAATCTTGGTTTAGGTTGTAAGCAAGTCCTTGCAATCCAGGTAGGGTAAACGTAGGAGATCCAGGAGGATAATAAGTCCAGGAGGCTTGAAGTAATGCACAGCTTTGTAGAAATAAGGTATCCAGGAAGTCTGTAATAATATCCTTAAGGCTTGGTTTAGGAGATCCAGCGAGGTATAAGGAGAATCAGAATTCAGGCAAATATGGAGTGAAGAGGGGTAGCTCCTTGGAGATTCCCAAAACGATGTGGAAGCATTGTCTGTTGAGTGCGGCTTGGTTTTGTGCAGAGAGGATTAGGTGAATTAGGCAACACCTGAGTGCTGCACAGTTAGAGGAGAGTCTTGAGAAGGTTGCTGAGAGTCTCATCACTACGAGCCGGCGCCGGGTTTAGGCTTTTTATGGCACCGGCGGCTAGGAATCTTACAGCGTCATTTCACAGACATTATTGCATCTTTTTTTTTTTTAAATGTTCTTCCGAATATTGGGAAAGGTCAAATATCTGAAACGTCTGACATTCTGAATCCATCTGATACCAAACATCAGAGGTTTCTGAGATTCTCAAGCAGATAATTCTGATTAATTTGGAGTTCGAAATCTCTGGAATCAAAATATTACGAACTAAAATAAAATCATAAGGCTATCCTAAACAAAAGATAAATCCAGGTAAAGTATCCATGTAATTGGGCAGACTAGATGGGCCGAAAGGTTCTTATCTGCCGACATTTTCTATGTTTCTAAATCAACATTTTTGCATGTGCACATGTCTAGTCTATATATTTCGGAATTCTGATCATATACAGAGTGGTTATTAGTGAATCCACTGAGTATACATTGCTAACCACCAATGAGGTGGACTCACATTGTAGATGACCATTATTATCCTCATCCAGGCATGTTCAATGTGTGTTATTTCGAATGTACAATTAAAAGGGGTAAAACAAATGTCTCTATCTGGGACATGTTTGAATACTGACAAGATCTGTTGTTTGGTTCGCTTTTTGTTCGATCCTGTAAATTCATTTCCTAGCACAAGCTTTAAAAACTGGAGCCTGGGAATCAGTCATTATGTCAATTAGCTTGAATTGTGTGCCAATGTAGAAGAATTTTACTGCCAAGAGATTCAACATGTTCATTCACAACAACACACTAATTAAATGAAGAAAAATGTCTTTAACTATATAGAAATGCATACATAACTAGAATTAATAACGCAAGTCATCATTTAATTTGCAATCTATTAAAAGGAAAGTAGATAATTACATAATGACACATTTGAAAGGGCAGATGAGTTGGGTCAGCTAATTGGTGTCATATTTTGATTATAGAAATATGAGAAATAGGGATTGCAATGTCTGATGAATAGATCTCCTCCGCACCCTGTATTAGGGAGTTACAAATGGACAAGGGCATTGTTTCACTTTCCTGAAGTCTACAGGACTACAGAGAGATGAGCACGAACTTTGCGTGGAATCATATAAAAATACAGGGTTATTCAGAGAAAGGTGTAACTCTGGGGAACGTTTGGAGAAGTGAAAATTCTAGGTCAAAATAGTTGATTTGGGAGGCGGAGCTGACTGCCGATGGGTGAAGTCGCGTTCTGCAGAGCTCTCCCACTGTAACCCTTTTTTCTTGGATTTTCGGTGACCCACCGTCGGCTGCAGTGTTTCCCCGGCATGGGGAACCTAGGACTACCTACTGACCTACACTAATGACTTTTCGCTGATTCCCTGGTGTCGTTTGGGGCGATTTGGGGCTTGCGGCCTACAGTGGGCGGCCATTTTAGATGTCTCCGTGCAGACCTTGTGGCTCTTCCTTTCTCCTGCCCCGGTCCTGCTGCAAACACTGACCCCTCCTGAGAGTGGCAACTATGGAGGGCTACCCTGAGGACTTACGGCTCCTAACGAAGGGAGATGTCCGGCGCATTCTGGAGGAGATCCGCTCGTGCTGGCTGGCTGGCTGACTTCCTGGATGTCAGAGCTGTGATGGCGGAGGTGAGGCAAGGGCTTCGGTCGGCGCGTGGACGCATGGAGCAGGTAGCGCAATTGCAGGACCCGCCGTAGCTACAGGTTTGCAGGGGAGCGGTGACCCCATGCTGTGCTGTGGAGGGACTGGACGGGGGTATGCCTGTTGGTTCGAGGCCCCTACCTGTGCCCACAGTGATCCCAAGCACAGTGGTGGCTGGGAAGCGGTGCCCTGGGAGGGAAGATCATGACGCCGGAGTGCTGACAGACCCCCGGCTACTGAATGAGGATACCTCGCCGTACATGGAGTTCTGGTTTGGAGCTGATGACCTGTCACCTGCGGAGCTGATTTCTGGGGCCCAATAAGCACTTACCACCCTGAGGGAGCCGTCTGGAGTGTTGTCCTCTCCATCTGGCAATTCCTGGCTGGCTAGGATGGTCGTGAATCGTGGCGACCGCTCTGCATGCCACATGGCTGTGGCCCTGTGCCTTTGCAGTTTTCCTGGAGGACCTTGCGCTCCCATGCCGACGGCATATATTCCGTGCCCTTTCTCTTGATGCCTGGTATCTTCCTGCCGCTGTGCTGTGGGCCTCAATTCCTGCCCTTGATCCTGGACACTGGCTGAGTGGCTGCGAGAGTGCTATGTGTCCTTTTTCTATCCTGGACACTGGCTGAGCTGAACAACCCTGCTTCTGGAATCCTGGCTGTGGGGACCCCCCCTTACACAGCTGATCCCGTCTGCTGATATACCCTGCTGACACCCCCCTCACCGGTTGCAGAGACCCCTCTATGCCAATTCTTTCCCCTTCCTTCCCCCCCTGATTGAGACACTCTGAGACACTATTTTTGCCTTTTCTGCTGAAATTTTTTGGTGTTTTGCTTATTTCTGATGTGTTGGTGGATTCTGGGAGCCTCTCCCCCTCTTCCTTTTTTTTTTTTTTCTTGGCAGAACGGGACTGCCTCGGGGTGAGCCACTATGGCGGCTACCATGGCTCTGCCTGCCATAATTGGCCCCCGTGAGCCCTGGCCGCCTGACATTTGTCCTCCATGGCCTCCTTGTCCTTTGGACTCTTTTGGAGTGAGCCAGGAGAGTCACGTAGTTGGCCTTTGCCATATTTCCCTTCCTTGCTTTTCCTATTTTTTGTATTTTTTTTTACATATTCATTTTGGTCTCCGGCTTTGTTTTCCTGCTGTGTACACCAGTGTTTATTTCTTGTTGGCCCTGCGCGGCCATTGCTTCTTGCTGATTTATTGTACTGCTGACATGTCTTCACAATAAAAAATTTTGAATGTGAAAAAATAGTTGATTTGGAAAGTGAGATAAATGAGAGAATTTTTCTGGTTTGGCAATTTTGACCTATGATTTTCACTTCTCCAAAAGTTCTCCAGAGTTACACCTTTCTCTGAATAACCCTGATAATCTCACAGGATCCTGCTAAATCAGTGTAAGATGCTGAGAACTGTTTGGTCTTATTGTGTCTCTATTTTCTGCAAGAGGATGCTGCTTATTGCACCATCCTCTGCACGTTAATCAATTTCTTTTTTACCTTTTTTTGTTTGTTTCCATTACTGGCTGCAAGCAAGAATAATAAGCGACCTTGGGATTGCTCATTATTCTCTGTCTGCCTCCACATTAGCACTTTAATTAGCATTAACCCATTCACTCCCAAGATCGAGTATACTCAATCTTCAAAGCTCCTGCTGGTATCCTGATATCCAGTATCCTCAACTTAGTTTAATTCTGGAGCAATGCAAGGGAGCCTCGTCTATTGAAAATTAAATTCATTGTAAATGAGCTACAGAAAGTACCCCGTGAGTTTCAACACCTCTGACATGACAGCGGAGGTGCTAAGACAGCTAAAACAGCTTGGACACTGCGTCTAAAACACGGATTCCCAGCTGATTCAGGCCAGAACCTCAGCTGCAGCAGCACTTTTTGGCCAGCAGATGGCACCCTGGGCCTATCAAATAGAGCAAATAAAGTGAGAGATTGTAAAGATGAAAGTGATTGTTTCCCAATGAGATAATTTTTTACTGAATATTAAATCAAAAGTGGTTTTCCAAAAACAAAAACAACACTGGATCCTGACCGTGGTTTAAGGAAAATCACTTGGTAGAGAAGGGGTTATTGTGCAGTAAGCTGCTGGGGAGTTTGCAGCTCGGTTGGAATAACACAGAAGTCGTTATCATTTATGAGAGGAGCCACTATCCTAACGGCTTATATGGAATATGGCATTAAATTCATTAAGATTGAAATGATACGTCAGGCACTGTTCATAAAAAAATATTGTTGTATGGTTGTTTGCCACTTACAGGCATGTACTGGCCATAGGGATTACAGGGAGAGTCCCGGTGGGCCGATGGCTCAGTGGGCCAGTGTGAATGCTGGTTCACCGTGTGGCTCATGCTTCCCTTATTGCGTGAGATGAGAAATTCCTCACTGTCTGTAAAATAGACGTAGTCTGCCGCAGTCTCCTATTGGGGACACCGTGTCAGTAAAACCCGCTGCGCATACACCTCACCTTAAGACATGGTGCGCGCTCAACCTCAGTGCCGCTGCATTGCTTTACCCAATCACTCTGCAGCAACTCCAGTATCTGCAGAGTGATAGTTTGAGATCCGATTGGTTTATATACTATTTGTGTGTGTGTGTGTGTGTGTGTGTGTGTGTCCATGCATAATTAAAGTGGGCCGATCTGGATTAAGTCCAGGGCTGATTTTTTTGTCCCAGTCCAGCCCTGGCCACTTATACACACATATTTTACCTTTTAGGGATCCAAGTGCTAGACAGTGTGGAAAACCTTGAGATCAGTGTTTCCCAAACCTGTCCTCAGGACCCGCTGACACGCCAGGTTTGCAGATATATGAAGCACGGCACAGGTGATATGATTTGATGCTCAGTGATTGCAGGATTCAGTCTGGTTTTACCCAAGGTTTTCCTTAAAACCTGCCCTGGTTGAGGGTCCCGAGGACAGGTTTGGGAAACACTGCTTAGGTGTTGCAAAAGGTTGTCTTACATAGATAAAAATCACAGCTGTTACAACTATGCTGATCTTTAATTGCGTGCGCAGCCCATTTCATTTGGGGGTGCACCACGGAACATTTATTAAGTGCACATTAATGCACAGATCACTTATCACAGAACAGTTAATTTTAGTTGGGAATGACCAATGTTTTTGCACTAATGAAGACAATTTTTATGTTTTTCATCATGAACAAGGTAAGGAATATCAAAAATATCAATGTAGAGGTTCAAAAGATGAACCTCTCACTTGACATTAGGGTGTGCCTGGGCACACCAGGCACACCCTGTGCGCACACCTATGCTGTTCATTGGCTATCCACAGAACAAAAACTCTATCAATGGAAGGAAACGTTTGCTGCAATCACCAGAAGACAGCGCTAAAGCAAAGTACCACCCTTACTCTTCTGTATAATTAGTAAATCGTGGCTACTCTCCTTTTACCATTGTTCTGCTATTGTTTGTAACACCGATGAATATATTTATTTTTTCCCTATTCTTTTGCCCCAATCTGTTCCTGCTTTTAAATGTGTTTCTATGTTAATTTATAGTTCAATTCCTTAATATAAAAAAAAACATTAAAGAACATCAGTGCTTTTTTTACAAGCTTTCCAGTCAACTGATTTAACAGCCAGGGTGTTACATTTAGGAAATAATAGTGATCTGGCTAGATGCAGCCTTTTAGTCTATGCTATCTTTCCGTTTTAAATTCCCTATGGTTCTTAAAGACTTTTCACATATCCATCAAGTAAAAGAAAACTACGCTTAGAAATGTCCCCGGAGAACAAAAAACACGACAACTGGGGAAAATGTGTGAAATTCAGGGGAAAATTGTAGCTATTCTAGGACTTGCTTTTTGTAAACGCATTTGATATGCTCTTTCAAAACTGTTAGACTTTAAATACCTCTCCTGCAGTAGACGGCAGACCATTTTTTACATTTTTTGTTTCTACTTAGTTTTGTGCCGTGTTTCCTTTTTCTTTTCTTTTTTTCCAATGGGTAATTTATATATAGTATTTTGTTGGCATAATAAACATTTTTTATGACTGGGTAAATATATATATATACGTATATTTATAAATGTAGCTCTTTTTATAGAAGTACATAAAAAAAAGAAGTGTCTACACCATAAAGCAGCTTGGTGATAAACACAAACGTGTCTTGCAGATGGTGTGTACTGTATTTTTAGAGCGGATTAATGTATTTTTAGCAGATACATATGGTGATATACTATGATAATATTAAAAAGAGCTAAATACTCCGGATCATGGAAATATTGGATAAGAATTTGACATTTCCCTTGTTTTGTTAGTGTAGCACTGTCATTGGATAAGAAAATGAAGAGATGTGCCTTTACCATGATTATATTGTATAGATACTCCTGTAAGTGGATTAACATTACATTCTCCATCCATAGAATGTGACGCTGAATACTATAGGGACCTGCTAATCATTCTTAGAAGTCAAAGAAGGATGATGCCCCTGAACAGGGAAGTTGCTTTCTACTGGTTCTCTTGCCAGACAAGTTGCTCATTTCCGTTAAGAACAGGAAGATGTGGAGGGATTAAACGTTATGGGTAAGGCACCTGGAACCAGCTTATCATTCTGCATATTTTGATGCAATGGTGGCTGCCTTGCTGGTCATTCTTCAAGATGGTTTGGGAGCTAGACAATACCTCTTGAAAAGTGACCACACTGTTATTATTTATTGTTAATGGTATTTTTACTTGCCTCTCCATGGTGGAAGGGCAGAGATGTGTAACCACTGGACTCCACAGCCGATATTGGGCCATATTACATAGTTGGTGCTAATTTAACCAGAGCTGTTGTAAACTTCCCAGAGCCATTATAGCCTATGGAGGTTTTCAGTTTACAACAGCTCTGGTTAAGTTAGCACCAACATTGTAATATTGTCCATTGTGTGGTAGGCAAGTATATACCGGTGTCTTGCCCAACGACACTTAACGGAGAGGTGCTCTGGCCAGGATCTCCACTGCTAAAGAGCAGTGATGTTACCTCTTCTCCATCCAGCCAGTACAAGGGGAGTTTTAATGGATGTCAAGATATTAATGTGCCAGGGATTCTGGAATGGCGAGGCAACAGAAGCGGCTTCAATCATGAGGTGGGAGTAGGTAAGCAGGGGGATGAGTTACATCGGTAATGTGGTACGCTAATCTGAAGAGATGGGTTTTGAGAGATTTATTGAAAGCCTGAAGATTAGGGGAGAGTTTGATAGAGTACAGGCGGAGGTCACTGCCGTCCAGAGTGGTCAAGACGGGATGTTCTTGCGGAGTAACAAAGACGTGTAAGCGGTGGTCGAGTTATTGAGCGATTTGAAAGTGTGCATCAGTATTTTAAACTGTATCTTGAAATGTACAGGAAGAAAATGCAGGGTCGGCAGAGGGGGAGGTACGTGAGGTGTGCCACTCATACATTAATATAAATATTCAGCCAAGTATTTGTAAAAACCCAACACTTATATACATACTCAAACATATGAATAAAGCGTAAAATGTAACATGCAAACTGTAATTGCTTTGGTTGCTATGAATCCTTATCATCGTCTAGACCACTCAATTCGGTGGGCATCCTCCTAATGTCGTCTGTCTACACCAGCGATGTCAATTCTCGCCTCCAAGACTTCTCAAGGGCAGCTCCAGTCCTGATTTACCTCACCCTATCAAACTCTCCCCTAATCTTTTGGTCTTTCAAGAAATCCCTCCCTGGTGTTCCGCCACCCCAATCCTTCCAGATTGTGAGCTCCTATGAACAGGGCCCTCTACACCTCTTATCTCCATTTTATGCTTGTTTATTTGTGTCAGCAAAGTTTCTTCAAAGAATGGAGTACCACCAGAATGTGGTCTAAATATATAAATATAATATTTATGTATGTCATTTTAAAATAATAAAGAAGATATAATCTGCATAGTGGTATATGAATTGCAAAACCGACGAGACTGTCTGTGTCTGAATTGTGTTTGATTGAGGATTAAGTTCAGATCTGCAGTCACATTCAATTTCCTGGTAAAGACATTTATTTTATGATTATAATCTGTTTACTGAATTAAAAGAAGTAATTTCTCTATGCATGACTCCAGGATTCCTTCATTTCTAATTTATGTACTTGTATATTACCATTCAAATACACAGCCCTTCACAGCAGTTACATCTACTGCTAAACATAATGGAAAAAAATGTAATACGTGAAAGGTGGAACATAATAGGGAAAATCACTTAGGCTGTGATATGGAATGTGGGGAAAAAGCTGTTCCTGACACGATAGCCTTTTGACATCAACCGTGGAAAATGTGTTTTCTTTCTGTATTGATGACCATGGCCCAGCCTTCTAATTAATGCCTGAAGACTATAATCCAACTGCTAAAGTGCAATATCACTATGTTTACTACCAAGGTGCATTTTGCAGATTTTATTCTTAACTTGAATCTTTGAAAATAAAGTGAAGACCTGTCGAGCAAGTTGCCTAATGGAGGAACTGCCATTGGATCATATCTGGGGAACAAATATGGAAAAGCCCTATTTTGCCCTTTTATCGAGATGAATATTCGCTAAGGCCGGGGTCAGATGAGCACACTACGTGCGCCGGTGCTGACGTGCCTCTTGGCGTCCGTCGCAGCGTTGTGACACTTCGACTGGGCCAGCCACTCATTGTAGCTGCGCACGAATTGTGCGCTTTACAGCGGATGTGCTGCGTCCGTGCTGAAAGTCTCCCCGTTGAAGCACTACGACTCGCGTTCGACGTGGCTTCAAAGCGTGATCCTCCATAGGAGCCTTGCAGTCAACTAACGAGGTGGCCACATGCGTCAGAGTGGAAGGAACATCCACTCTCACGGACGTTCCTTCTGCTCTGCAATACGCTTGTCTGACCCCGGCCTCAACTGTAGTTTTTCTGATTGGATTATGTGATTTCTTTTTATCACTGTTTACGATTCAGGAATCAATATGCACATTAGTGCTCGTCTTATCATTAAAACTTTTCTCAGACGAGCAAAAACGGTAAATAGGACAATTTTGTGATGATCGCAGAAGGTGCTAGTGTCATAATGAAATTCTTCTACATTAGGGTTTCCAGTCTAGTCACGTTGCAACTATTAGGCTGAGGTCAGACCAGCGCACTTTTAACGTGCGTTCTGGCGCACATAATAACGGCCGCACTAGCAGCAGATGACGGGCAATGACGGCCAATATACGATGTACGGCCGCACAAAAGTCCAGCCGTGCAACGCAAGTGGAATTTGAACGCATTTTTTTGAGAACGCTGGACTGCTAGTACTGACGTACTGAGTGCGCAGCTGCGGCATAGCGGCGTGTTTGCGTGATTAGGAGATGTCAGACACTGCTAATGTCCAGCCTACATAACGTCCCGACGCAAAAAGAGTTTTATTGACGATCCGTACAAAATCACGCCCGAAAATGCGCGTCGTCTGACCGTTTTTGCGCATTCCGTGAAAAAATACGTCAATGCGTTCGGACGCACTTTTTGACGTTCGCGGGGAAAAATGCTTTCGTCTGACCCTAGCCTTAATAGATTCTTCCCAGTAATAACTACAACTCAAAAGAAGTTGTGAATATCATATTATTTTGACTTACTATATGCATAGCAAGAAGAGAAATGTTTGGGTCACATGACCGTTAAAAATGTCCTCCTTTCTGTCACCTATTATTTATTTACATAATTAATTGTGTTTGCCAAAGATCCAGGCAAACACAGGGCTGGATTTATAACAAGGCAGATTAGGCACACAAGGGGGCGACTTGCTCTGTAAATGTTTTATTTTTAAAATCATTTAGACTACTGTAACTCTGGAGTTCTAAGGGCTAGAGTGACATATGAGGTATCGTTGGAAAGGCCAGATTATGGCCTCCCCAGTGCTACCAAATATAATCAGGTTAAATGTAAATAAAAATAAAATGACAAAATAATATTTTCCTTTTTTTTCTAACACAGCACTATTATTCAGTTTACAATTATAAAGTAAACAGTGATGCTCCGGTAGCTCACCTTCTCATTCCCCACACTGCCAGCATGTGTGGAGCTGATGATGCATCACATTGCTTAATTTACAACATTGACTGTGGCACTGCAGAGAGGAGAGACAGGGCGACTTTGGAACCTGCATCTCTGAATTGTACATCACACAATGTTAAGTGAGGTGTCATTGGAAAGGTCAGAGTCTGGTTGTTACAATGATACCAAACATGACCATGTAATGTGTAAAAATAAAAAATTGAAAACAGTAAAAAAATTAATTCTTTCTTACGGCAGAGGCAATATATGCTTTTACATATTAAACAAACAATGCCACCGCACCAACTCAACTAAGGCAACATATTCTGCCCCTTCTTTTGATTTGATCGGAGAGAGAAAATGTTTTTCAGTTTTTTATTTTAATTTTTTTATTTTTTCCCCTAAATAAAATTTGTAAAAGTCATTTTGCCATGTTTCTTTTTATATATTTGGGGGAGCTGAGCGCTCCACGTTTCTGTGCCTACAGGCTCCTGAGATGCCAATCTGGCCCTGAGCACTGAGCACACAGTTGTTTTACATAATAGTATTCTTATAATCACTGGTTGAACATGTAGAATTTTTTTATAAACATTCTAAAATGATATACACTGGTTCCTTTTCTCTAGATGGCATAGAAAGTGCATGGTTCCTTTTTCATGAGTTGAAAAGCCCTGCTGTGCTAGGTGGAATTTATATTTGTGCTACCATATGGTTGACAGAGCTATTATGAGAATAAAATTATCTATCATTTCTGATTGCTTCACACGTTTCATTGATAGCGTATACAAACAGAACTGTGTAAATAGCTGCCGTATTTAGAGACAGGGATTTTTAGCTTTAAAAGCAAATATCACTTTATATTTGCAGTATAAATTTGGAATTGATGTACTGTAGCATTGCATAAATGGGAGACGTAAAATACAGGAAGCATTACCATACGGCGCTCAGGTATGTATGTAAAAATAAAATATGGTTGATAAGCTAAGAGTCGGATATTTAATGGGAAAAAGCTTTCCCCAGGATACGCACTGGGAGAAACTAAAGGACAGAACCAAAGATAAATTTGAAACTGCACAAAAATCATAGCGTGTCTTTGGGGTGTCAGGAATAAGATCTTGTAACTAAAGAAATATTTTGGTAATTAAGTAATTTCTGTCAGATGTTCTTGGGGTTTGGTGGAATTGGCTGTCCGCACCCGTTACAGGTATATAGAAATGGCTACTATGGCTTCCTATGTTTTGACTGTATTGGGAATAATCAGGGTTATTAAAAGAGATCCGAATACCTGCCGAAAAGGAACCGAATGCTGAAAATCAGCGTTCGGTTACCCTTTTTGGCCATTCAACTATTCAGAGAGCAGGAAATTCGACAAATCCTGGCGAATTGCCTGCACATACGGTGCCTGTTCGAGGGCAGTGAATCCCCATAAAAAAGCACTGCTTCGGCTATTCAGAGAGCACAAACCAGCAGTGAAAGGTTCCCGAAATGCACTGCCATTCGGTGGTTTAATTCGGCAGGTTTATTCAGGCGAATTCCATAGGCTTCAATGTTAAAAATATTCCCGTTTTAATTCAATATCTAATAAACCGTTGATTATAATATTCTGCAGTAAAGAGTCTCTTTATTCATAGATTTTTTTTAGGATATTTTAAGCATTTTTCGGGATTTTTTTTAACCACTTCAATGCTAAGGACGCGCTCAGTCTCTTTGGGGCCAGCGTTCGGCCGGGTTCCGGCCGATCGCTGGCCCCCCCCGGTGCGGGCTGACATCCTCGATGTCAGCCCATCACCCGGAACCGCCGCCGGAGTAATTAGGTGTCATCGTGGGGGCGCGATGACACCTAATTCAGGCGCCCCCCCCCGCATGTGCGGAGGACGCGTCTGAAAGGGAGGGCCTTCGGACCTCTCTCCCTCCCGATCGGCGGCGTGCAGGGGGTTAACCCAGGCACCGTTTGGAAGGGCACAGCCTGCCCTTCCAAATGGTACCTGGCATTAACCCCATGGGGGCGGATCACGAGTCGGCGCCGAAAAGCGCCGGTTCGTGATCCTTTCCCGGAGCTGGCCGACATCTTGGATGTCGGCCAAGCTTCCAGGAATGCACCCTGAGGACTGGCGTCATCGTGCATAGCACGATGACGCCAGTCTTGGAGTTAACCCCTAACTGCCACCAATGGTAGAGATAGGGGGTTCCAATGAACCCCCTATCTCCCGATCGTGGCAGTTAGGGGTTAATGTTTGGTATTGTTGGATCGGCCAGAGCATGGCCGTTCCAACAATACCAAACATGAGTATGAAAAAAGTTTTTTAAAAAAAATTAAAAATAAAAATAAAAATATATTTTAAAATAAAATTATAAAAAAAAATAAACAATTTTTTTTTCTTTTTTTGGTTCGTTAATGCAGCAATATTGTTCCCATTTCAATTATAATGTGAACAATGATGCTGCACTAACGATTTTTGTATGCTGTGCGTTTGTTAAAAATTGTGTAATTTTCCCCAAAAAAAAATGTAAATAGACCCCATCTCTAATTTTTTTAACAAGCGCACCCCATACAAAATATAACCGCAATTTCTCGCATGTTAAAATGTGAAAAAAAAACACTTTACACGTTGTATATTATTGAAAATTCATATTTTATTGCATTTTTTGTTATATTATACAGACAGGACATGACGTATACATATAATAATGACATATTATGAATCTGCCGAGTCTGACGGAAAGAACGATATATAATATGTCTGGCTCATATACTAAAATAAGCCTTCAAAACGCGTTTAAACATGATGAGCGAAATCGGTAAAAATTACCTCAGCACAGAGGCGGGAAAAGCCTCAGCAGCGAAAGGGTTAAAAAACTAATTTCAGTGTTTTTTTTTAACTTTACTTATTTTTTCTGTAACAGCCCTTATTATTATCATTCATTTAATCTCATATGTAAATTTCAGACATTTTCGCTCAGTAGTGTCTTCGCAAACAGCGTTTCACTTTTCAAACATTCAAGCGAACTGTTTTTTTAATTTATTCACTCCATTCGTCTGCGGTGTCGGGTTTTTCCGACGGCTGCGATGCGTGTGATCGGCTCCTGCTCGGGTTTTTCCGCCGTTTTCGGCGGGTTAATCTAGATGTTTTTGCGGGTTTCGGTGTGCCTTCGACGGGTTTTGCGGTGAGTTGTAGGCGGGTTTGCGGTGACTTTTCCCTGCATTTCGGCGGCCCTCTGCTGTTTGCTGATTACACCGCAGGGTCGCTGAAATGGGATCGCCAAATCGAACCGAATTGAAGAGAACGAAAAGTCACCGAACGTGCTGTGGCTTTTCGATTCTCTTTGAATAACCCTGATAGTTTTTTTGATGACTAATCCAGTTGTTTGTGACCTCACACCTGCCCGCCCCCACAAAAATAGTGTGTGCATGTTTGTCTGTGTAAATATAACAGTGGTAAACCCTGCACTAGACCGAATCAAGCAATAAGGGCAGGTGCTTCTAAGACAAATACAACATATAGAGAAATGAGAGCTCCAATCATTTCAATTTCTTATTAAAGATAGTAAAACCACTTAACACAGAGAACTATATATATGATCATATGTGGCTTAGGTCTGTCACAACATCAATGTACCCCATCTTGACATGTTCTATCCTTCCTAACTTAATAAATGTCCTTGCCACAGTCACTCAGATCTTTTCGTTTGCCCATTTTTCCTGTTTCCAACACAAGAAATTCAAGAACTGACTGTTCACTTACTGTACAATATATCTTACTATGTGACAGGTGCCACTGTAACCATATAATCAATGTTCCAATGTTATTCGCATATCACCCGTCAGTGGTTTCAATGTTGTGGCTGATCAGTTTATGTATAATAAATTATATATACAGGGTGTCCATAAAGTCTCTTTACAATTTCAAAAATGTATTACACAGGAAAATGAAAAGACAGATAATTGAAAATTATTACAAAATGAGACGTATATATTGAAGATTTTTGCCTAATTTAATACACCTCTATATCGGCACCATTAGTTGCACGAAGTATGTCAAGACGGTTCTCGATTTCTTGCCATGTTCGCTAACCCCATTAATGATGGCAATGGCATCAGAGATCCTCTGCTTAGGGTAATGTCAGACAAACGCAGTCTGAGCGCACTCTGCGTGTGTGCATAACGGACGGACGTACTGATGGAAGATACTGTAGACACCACATGATCCGTTGTTTTTGACGGATGTAGAAAAAAAAAGGGAAATATGGAAAATAAAATTAATTAAAATTAAAAGACAGGTACAGTCAGCCAGACCGAAAACTTCTGACCGTCAACGTGATGGACGTCGCCAATTCGCTGCATCTGACGTTGCATCACACAGGCCACTACTTGGACGCGACGCACTCTGGGCGTCCATTACAGCGCTTTTACGTCAAGGCTTAAATGGCGTCCGTTGCCACCTGCGTGGTGTGTGTGTGCACTTTGGTGCACACGTACTTTGTGTGTTGGTCTCCATTGACCACAAATCAATGCTATTCCGGATGTTTAGGCTAGGGTCAGACGAAAGCATTTTTCCCCTCGAACGTGAAAAAGTGCGTCCGAACGCATTGACGTATTTTTTCACGGAATGCGCAAAAACGGTCAGACGACGCGCATTTTCGGGCGTGATTTTGTACGGATCGTCAATAAAACTCTTTTTGCGTCTGGACGTTATGTAGGCTGGACATTAGCAGTGTCTGACATCTCCTAATCACGCAAACACGCCGCTATGCCGCAGCTGCGCACTCAGTACGTCAGTACTAGCGGTTCAGCGTTCTCAGAAACATGCGTTCAAATTCCACTTGCGTTGCACGGCCGGACTTTTGTGCGGCCGTACATCGTATATTGGCCGTCATTGCCCGTCATCTGCTGCTAGTGCGGCCGTAATTATGTGCGCCAGAACTCACGTTAAAAGTGCGCTGGTCTGAACCCAGCCTAAACTGTGCTGCAACACGGGGTGATGACTGCTTTCGTCTGACGCTAGCCTAAGATTAGTGATGTCCCATACCTTTGTTCGATACACGATATCTTTAATATAACCCCATAGAAAGAAGTTGTTTTTCTTTGGCGAGACCTCAACTACTTCAAATGTTTACCTTGACCTTTTAACTGAATACATGGCACCAGAACTGCATGACCTTCAACCAACCATCATTTTCCAGCAAGATGGTGCACCACCACATTGAGGACTGCATGTTCGTGGGTTCCTAAATGAAACATTTTCAGACCGGTGGATTGGAAGGGGTGGCCCAATTCCCTGGCCACCTCGTTCACCAGATATCACTCCCCTCGACTTCTTTCTTTGGGGTTATGTAGGCACGCAGCATGTAAGGGCAAGAAAAATGCTTTTAAATAAAGGTTCTCATGGATTGGTACAGATATTTAACAGTGTAATATATATTTATTATTATTTTCCAGTCCAAGCCTTGTTGTTTCTCAAATAAATGTTTGATTTTTGTCAGTCAGCTTAATCTCTAAACTGAATTAAACCTACGTATATATACTATTACGCAGGATAAACAGAACACCATGTATCAGGACCGACATTGAAATAACAAAAACAAATAAAGCATCGTATCCGGTTGTAAGATTTGACACTGTTGTTTATCTACAATCATTAAAAGTGCTCATTTGGATGCATTGCTTATCGCAGGAAAAACAAAAAAACAGCGAGGACCTGAACTGCTGATAGATACAAAATAAATAAACTTGTAGCACATATACATACTACTGTTTTATTTATGATTTCATTTCTACAGTGACGCTATAAAATCAACCATAGAACACCTCTGCATTTTGAATGCTAAAGTTGATGGTCTACATAAAATGTCTTGAATGCAGGGATTTTTTTTTTTAAATGAATGGTGCTGGGAAGAAGTGTCGTTGTTTTCATAAAGTATTCCGCTGTTATACCTGGGTATATGTCGGAAAATGATGATATGGGCTGTGAGAACATCAATTTCCATTAACATTTATAGATGGGGCTCCATCCTCTTGATTGACGTGAGCCTATTTACAAGAACATGTAATGCATAAAACTGACTGCAATCATAAGAATCACAGAAACAACAGACAGATACAATTTTACTTTGCTGCTGGCAATTTGCATATTTTTGCTGTAAAATTATCTGCACAAAAGCTAATAATTTTGTTTTCACCGAAGTTTTTTTCCTTGAACGTAATCACAGCGGGGCTTTAGGACTAGTCATAATCAGTTACCAATCAGCCAATAATTAGATGGTAAACTGGCAGATCAAAGCCTAATATTGAAAGGTCAAAGTGTGATGTGTTTTGTTTTGTACACCTATTACTAAAATCAAGAAAGCAGAATCACTGAGGTATTCATAGACTTACTAAAGGGGTTATTCAGAAAGAGCCGAATTGGCTCTGAAATTTCTCCGAATGGTGAATTCCCCCGCACAGTGCAATTTAGTGGCCATTCAGCTAATCAAGAAGCTGGCAGTTCGCCAAATATTGGTGAATTGCGAGCGAAATATGGTGCTGTTCGACAGTGAACTCCCCATAGAGCATGGTTAATCTATTCAGAGAACACTGAAAAGCAGAGTAATGAAATACCCTGATTTACGGTGGTTTCAATCTACAGGTTTAATCAGGCGAATCGCATAGGTTTCAATGTAAAAAATATTCCCGGCTGGGTGGAATGTACCGGCTGGGTGGAGTAGAGGTAACATCACTGCTCTGCGTGGAGGGAGCCTGTGGAGTCATGGGTTCGATCCCAACGAGCAACCTCTCCAGTAAGTGTCCTTGGGCAAGACACCTAACGGTACATACTCGCCACCCAGGACATACTTGAAAACAAGAGAAATCTCAATGTATCCTTCCTGGTAAAATGCTTTCTCAAAAAAAAAACTGTTATTCTTTTAATTTGCAGCAAAAGGTCTCTTTGTTTTTTTTAGGATTTTTTAGGCATTATTCATATTTTTTCAGCAATTTGTTTCTTCAATTTCTTTTTAGATAGCGTTTTTTTTGTAAAAGTCCTTTTTATTATTTTTCAAAGCACCTTATATATTAAAACACTGGCTGGGTGGAGTAGAGGTAACATCACTGCTCTGCATTGAGAGAGACTGTGGAGACATGGGTTCAATCGCGGCAAGAGCACCGCTCCAGTAAGTGTCCTTGGGCAAGAAACCTAATGGTACATACTCGCCATCCAGGACATACTTGAAAACGAGAGAAATTTCAATGTATCCTTCCTGGTAAAACACTTTCTCAAAAAAATAATAGATGGATGGATAGATATATAAATGGGTAGATCCGGCTAGATGGATAGTACCGGCTGGGTGGAGTAGAGTTTATCTCACTGCTCTATAACTGTGGAGACACAGGTTTGAATCCCAGCAAGAGCACCTCTCCAGTAAGTGTCCTTGGGCAAGAAACCTAATGGTACATACTCACCACCCAGGACATACTTGAAAACAAGGGAAATCTCAATGTATCCTTCTTGGTAAAATACTTTCTCAAAAAAAAATCTATGTATTTTGTGCAGTAGTTTCTTTGCAAACAGCTTTTAAAAGTTGCAGTGGTTTTTTTTATACCCCATTTGTCAACTTGACGTTTTTTTCCGGCAGCTTGTCGACGCTCTGTTTGGCGGATCGTCTGCTTTTTTCAGATGCGTTTGGCGGTTTTGCTGTTGATCAACAGGTGCGTTTGGCTTTTTTTTCGGCAGTTCATCGGATCGCTCTGATTTTTTTTCGGTGGTTTTTGTGTTCGAATCAGATGTTTTTCGGGTGCATTCAGAGCCTTTTCCCTGCACTTTGGGGGCCCTGCAGTGAATGCAGAATTCACTGCAGGGTTGTGGAATTTGCCTCCCTGACGTGCGGGGAACGAAAGAAATTCCACCGGAATTTCGGTGCTCTTTGAATAACCCTGTAAATTTAGTATGACGTAATGTTATACAGAAAATTATGCTAACTGCAACCCCTCCATTACCATGATCTGGTAGTGTCCCAATATCAAGTATACATCACATGTCTAGAGCAGTATTTCCTAACCGCAGTCCTCAAGTACTCCTAACAGGCCAGATTTTAAGGATTTCCTTGAGGAACTGCAGACTGAATCCTGCAATTACTGAGCAGCAAATCATATCACCTGTGCTGTGCTTCAGCAATCTGCCAAACCTGGCCTGGTAAGGGTCCCCGAGGCTCGGGGTTGGGAAACACTCGTCAAGAACATTGCAAAGAAATGTTGTTTATTGTAAATTAAATTGATTTGAAAATGGGCTCCAAAATGAGCCTCCTCAAAGCTTTAGCACTTCAATCATGACAAAGTGCTAAGATAGCTTGATTAGCTTAGAATTCTGTTTTTTCCTTAAAGGAGTTAAAGCTGTATCATAGAAATGTAGTAGCACTTTATGGCCAGCAGATGGCACCATCTTTCTGTCAAACACTGTATACAGTATGAAAATGTGCTTTTGAGAATTCCAAGAACATTTTCAATGTATTGATACTGGAAAGTAATTCTCCATAAAACCATTGGTTCCTGACAATGGTTTGATGGAAAAATCACTTGGTATTGAAGGGCGTAAACAAATGGTTTACTCAAGTTAAAAAAATGTAAAGACCTTTATTGGCCTTTAACCTCCCTGGTGGTATTCCTGAGTGTGACAAGGGGTTAAATTTCACTACCGCAAATGGTAACCCCGAGCCACACTCGGGCTGGATGCATACTCACCTCCTCCTGCACTCCCTGGCTGTCCACTGCAGTGTGATCGCCGCAGGTTGCTTCCTGGTAAGGTTCCATGCGAGTCACACGATGCAGGGGGGGCGGGACCAGCAGCAAATTTATAATACACTGTATAATCCAATGTACAATGTTTATGAACAGCCACTAGGTGGCACTACAGGATAAGAAACAGACCATAGATCATCTCACCCTTGTTTTCAGACAGATTTCAGTGTTTTTTGTTGTATTTTATTGAATATCATTTATTTGCATTATTTTAGATAATTATTTTTGGGATAATAAATTATTATGTCATGTTTCAAACTTTATCGGACTCAGTGTATTTACTATTTTTTTTTATTATTTATTTATTTATTTATAAAGGATTTCACCAGTAAGGACTCTTGATTGCACGGATTTCAGTGCACGATTCCTAATTATTACAGACTAGCTATGTACAAAACCATGTCACCTTTAAAAAAAAATTGAGATGCTTTTAGACACGAAAGTTTGAAAAAATTAGACTGCCAGGGAGGTTAATGATTAGTTAGATGGTCCTTGCATCTTCCTTTGGACATTTATGAGGATACATCTGGGTGTTTTGTGGGTATGTGGTAGTTCTCCATTATGAACATCAATTATATCACTAAATTTCACCAACTGCTTATATTATTTGCAATCAAGCATAGTGAATTGTACTGACTGTTTGAAGTTAATAAATGCTTCTTGGGCGCACATTGGCCTGTGCCTGTCTATGTTCTATGTTCCTGTCTATGTTCTCCTTTATCATCACTTTTTCTCCCTTTGTGTATCAAGAAAGCTATCATGCTACCTTAGTCCCTCTCGCTAATCCTGATATTACAGTTTCAAATCTCTAATATATTCAGTTTATCAGTCCTTGGTTGGATCGGGCAGTGGTTTTAGCGATTAAGTGCAAAGTACTCATTACTATGTCAACAGCTGGAAGGACCACTTTCGTTCCCGATATCCAAGTAGAAGGGTTAGCATGAGACATTTCTAAGAGCATACTAGGCCCAGAAGCCAATAAATGAATATTCCAATAACATACCGATAGGGTACAAAATTAGAGGTTGCAGGATTCACATAAAATAATCTGTCCCACATCCTGTGCCCTGTGGAAATATTGAGGAAAATATAATGTAACGTTTTCTCTTTGTTCCTTTTTAACCTGACGTTCAATAAATGATGGTGGAACCCAGCACTAAAATCATCACCCCATGGTTCCTGGAGCACCAATCTGGCCATGAACTGGCTAGACGTGTGATTTCACCATCTGTCACATGTTTATTGACCTGAAGGTCGATACCTGTTTATTGGCCTTCTCCTCTTACTATAGTTTGAGAATCTGTAATTGTGGAATGGAGATTAGTTTATGTCTCATCCAGGGGTTCAACGTCATGAGAATTATCGGGAATATTTCAAGATGCCGTATCATGCTCAGTTTTTAATTGACATTTGCTCAAGCCAGTTTTTATTGACATTTGCTTTCACCCCATACTCTAATTTTCCAGGGCCAATCACCAAGTTTTGTTATACTCCCACAATAAAATTACCTATTCTCCAATGACTTGCTGTTTGAGACGTAATAGTTCAGAGGGTAAACACCATTGTTTTATTAGCATAAAATATTGAAGTGAATTGCACTGTGATAGACAAGGTAATATTTTCAAAATTCAAAAATCAGCTTTTGCTAAAGATTATTTTTCATCTGTTAGCATTTCGATAGATCAACACGGAATTTTACTCTGACAAAAGTCAAAGCTTTTAGATTCTGTCTCTTCATTTTTTCCTCCTCGTCAACTCTGCAACAAAAATGCCACATATCTGATATTATGTTTCTATTTATTTTAATAAGGCATGCATTTTTATTTCAGCTCATCTAAAAATATGGAATGTAACAGCTGAATCCTATTTTCACGCTGCTAAAATTAGAGTTTTCCAAATGCCAAGTGGAAACCAACTGTGATGTCATCAAGAAATGGTATCAACTAATCAAAAATGTTGGCCACCGTGTATATGATGTACTGTTTGTACTTTCAGCACATTGGAAAAATCATTTCACCTAATTAAGAATGGAATGTAAGACATTGTTAGGAAAATGTTTGTTTCGTGGGATTTTTGTAAAACAGAAAAGTGTGCAGGACTTTTACCTTTACTATAAAGCAGCTTGCAGTGCGTCGGACTGCCTAATACTGGATAATTTGTGCCTGAAAGTTGGGTTTTTAAATTATAATACATTCAATGTTTCTTTCTTCTCCAGTGAGAATGTGGAGCTCTGCAGCGTAATGTGTCCTCAGTTTTGGAAGCTCTTTGGAAAACAGATGTTTCTATAATTATAGTCATTTTCCTGATAGCCTGATAGCACTAAATCTGTTTTTGACACACACAAAAATATATGTTTTAAAAATGTTCCTCTTCAAATAAAAGTGCAATCATAAATTCCTAAACATTAGCCCCAAGTCCACACCTCAAACAGTGTTAATAATGCCACATTAACCAAATGTCCTGAATTGTCTGTTTCCTATTATTAGTTTTTATAACAGATGATCAGAATATGAATGTGTTCATTAAAGTCTCATCCTACAAATATCTCTTGGCTGGTCTTTGTAAGTCAACTCCTACCCTACCATCATCTGTAACCTATGGAGTCTAACACCCCCAAGCAATTGCCCTAATGGGTTGGCACACAACTTACAAACTGTACACTTAAAGTAATGGGGCCCAATTCCAAACTAGTCATTAAGCTTATGGTTTGAACCATTGGATATAACAGTTTCAGCCATTAGACGTAAAAGCCCCAGACACTTAACTACTCCAGTAGCTATCACAACCGAGCTGCAAGACGGCTTTTTACTGAAAATTACTGGCTTCTCTATTGTTGTATAGGAGACATTAAATTACGGCTGCCTAGAGGAGAACAAGCTATTCCATGGTAGTTTGTTCTCCTCCAAATTACCCAGGAGTCAGAAATGATTATTAATCTTTAGACACTAGTGTTAATACTAAAATTCACCACAAACCATGATGTACCAGCTGGGTGAAGTAGAGGCAACATCACCACTCTATGACTGTGGAGACCGTGGAGACAAAGTTTTGAATCCCGGCAAGATCACCTCTCCAGTGTGTCCTTGGTCAAGACACGTAACGGTACATACTCGCCACCCAGGACATACTTGAAAATGAGAGAAATCTCAATGTATCCTTCCTGGTAAAATACTTTCTCAAAAAACCCCCACTAAAATTCAAACCTACCAAAAAAACTTCCAAATTTACCTTAGGTCCCATGGTGCGATTCATCTAGTTCTCTTGGTACAAGCAGTGGAAGACTGGGAACATATATTCCCCAGTATTCTTCCATGGTTTCTGCATGCATGGTCAGCTCTTCAAGGATGCCCCCAGCCTCAAGTTGCAATGCAACTAAACAGTTATTCTGATGTTACAGCCAGTAGTGAGAATTAATTTTACAACGAGAACGCCCTGCACAAAGCCAACTGCATTCATTCTTCAACGCGGCTCTTGGTCATGTTGCTGCTGCCACGGATGTTTTTCATGGGAGGTGGCCGTGTGCAGGTCACGCAATAACGTGTTGCTGCATGCATCCCTCCCACACCAAAAGCTGCCCCGCCTCAGCCCACCACCAGCCTTACCGTCTGCCAGTGCCTGGTCACTCCAGCTCCATTCTGACTCTACTCTCCACTAGGGATGAGCTGTTCGGTTCGATCAGTTCGGAGTACGACTCGAACATTGGCAGTTTGAAAGTTCGCGAACTTCGAACTTTTTGGCGTGCTCAGTTCGAGTTCGAAAAAAAAATATTTTTGAAAAAAGTATAAAAAATGCTTAAAAATACTAAAAAATCTAGAAATAAAGAGACTCTTTACTGCAGAATATTATAAGCAACGGTTTATTAGATATTGAATTAAAAAAACTACCTAATGTCGTCTAGGTGCAAAGATTCTCACCTCTAAATGACCTGTGCTCTCAAACGGCGTAAACAACAGGTGTTTAATTAGTGTTTGGAAATAACATGTGCTTCTAATAATTAGTCTGGTCTCATGAATTTGATACATATTTGATACATTGCCTGCAGACTGGGTGTGCCCTGCACAGGTATGAACAAACACTGTGCTTGTTCTGAATTCTAAGAAGTGTTCACTTCTACTATATGATCCTCTGATATGCTGTTTAACCTCTTAAGGACCAGGGCTCTGTAAAGCCAATCATTAATGATGTAGATCTTACGTCATTTGTAATCAAGGGCTTAATAAAATCTTTATCACACTCCTTAGATTTAAACGTAATATTCCAGTATTTGTATGTCATGTACCTCTCCCGAAGGGCCTATGTGAGCATACAATTATTATTGTGTTAGAAATGTCTATCATAAAGCTGAGTCCCTAGAGTCTGTGACTATCCATTGTCATATATACCTTGCTTTAATAAATAGAATACATTCCCTCATCTAACAGGATAGTAGCCAGTCCCTGTGCATTTTAACCCCTTAAGGGTGGCTAGGTGTTGTGTGTGGGTCTCTGATGGCGATGTTTCTATACATCCTACAAATCTGCCACTTTACGGGCAGGTTATAGGGACCTCCTAGGCACGATATTTGAAGGAATTTTTCGTTTTTATTTTTAACCCTTATTTTATGGAAAACTCAAAACAATGTTTTGTCCTTGTTTCCTGTCCCCCAGGGCACTACCCGGACCCCCATACACCTTTTATGGCAAATATCTTGCATATATGCCCTATTGGAGGGCACTCTAAAAAGCGAACTTTTGAGTCCCATTGACTTGCATTGAGTTCGGTTTGAGTTCGAACTCGAACTTTTGAAATTGTTCGAGTTTGAATGTGAACCGAACACAGGGGTGTTCGGCTCATCCCTACTCTCACCAGCATCCAGTGGCAAGAGAAACAAAATTAATCACAGCCAGGTGGCCCCACTACAACCTTACTGCCGTCAGCTCTGTGCCGACTCCCCACCCAGCAGCAGAGTGTAACGTTCCCGCCACAGCCTTACCGCCTGCCTGGCCAGTTCCGTGCCAACTCAGCTCTCAGTCTCCACCAGGCGGCAAGAGAAATAAATTAATTCAGAATTCACAGACGGCCCGCTACAGTCCAAATGTGGTCTAGCCAACTCTGTGACGTCACGGCAGCAGAGTGTGTTTAAAGGGAGAGAAATAAAATAAGTAAGGGTCAGATGTGAAAGGGGGGACAAAAATTAGGACATAATAAAATTGAGGGGCAGCTGGAGAATAACATTATTGGGGAACTGAGAAAATGAAATAGGGGAAAACAGGTCAATAAAATCATATGGGGGATTAGAAAATAATAAAATGGAAGGGTTGAGGAAACAATAAGGCACAATTCTCTGGATGGCACTAATGTAGCTTCTTAATACGTAAAGGGGTTATTCAAGTGGAAAACTTGCCACCGAATTGCACCGAAAGGGGAATTTTACCATTTGGTGCAACTTCGGGTCAGTTCGCCTAATCGGACAATTCTCTGTAAACCCTAGAGATCGTTGTGTGTGAAAATCCCAGTAGATCAGTAGTTTTTGAAAATACTCAGACCAGCCCGTCTGAGTCTGACACCAACAACGACGCCATGTTCAAAGTCACTTAAATCCTTTTTCTTCCCCATTCTGATGCTCGGTTTGAACTTCACCACAAAAGTCATCTTCACCTCGTCTAGATGCCTAAATCCATTGAGTTGCTGCCATGTGATTGGCTGATTAGAAATTTCTGTTAACAAGCAATTGAACAGGTGTACCTAATAAAGTGGCCGGGGAGAGTTGTCCATACCGGCTGTGCACATCCTTTTTCAAGATGCACAGTACGGAGTCCAAAATTACAAACACCACAGTATTATAGTTACAGATACAGAGTATATTTGGATAATCTCAAGTATGTGCAATTTGTTTTAATTTATATAAAAGTTGTTCCTATTTGCTACTCTTTTATAAAGAAAATATATGTATATTTGTTTTGTCTCTTGCTGATTAACGTAATACTTATTTGCCTAAATTGGTAATAAAAATGGGTTGTAAGAAAACAAAAATTGCAAAGTGGCCCCGCATTTTATCTTGCACCTGACCCCGCAAATGCTAAAGCCGGCCCTATCTGCACGACCCTGCTCAAGTGAGCTTGCATAGAGCTCACATAGGGTTGTGCTTGGCTCCATGGAGCCCTATGGGCTGCAAGAACCGATACCTGCGGCTCAATATTATTACCACTCAGAACCTTGATACAGCAGCTTGGTTGTAATAGGACTTGGACTTGTTTGGAATTTGGCCCTAAAAGTCTGATTTTCTCCATCTCTTATATCTTTGTTCACATTAACAAGTCAGCTTTCTATGTATTAGTCTTGGGACGTTAAACATGTAAATGTAAAACTCAGATGACCCATAACATTTCAGGGTCAAACTATATAATATATAAAATGTATTACTTTTTCATGATTGGAAAAAAATTGTCCATACAATAATTTCAACCCATCACGCGTTACACCAACAGATGTCTTAAATTTGCTTTCTAGACACTAAAATTGTTCCTGACTTTAGTGTTGACAGCTAACATCTCCGAGAATGGGTAAAGGACAACGCTTAACTAATCAAGGGCAGCTTGTAGGAGCATAAATGTGTAATGATAGGTGATTTTTTTTTTTTAAATAAAAGCGGCTTTGAAAGAATGCTCAATTGCAGCTGACATTTCTTCTGCTTAATGCCAGTGTTCAGTGAGGAATAATAATGGGATAAACAAAGAACAAATTGAATTTTTGAACTGCAATCAGACATGGTTTAGTGAAATGAACAAGCATGTTTAACCCCTCTGATCCAGGAGGATGATTTCTAAGACTATGCGTGCCAAAAATAGAATTACATTGTCCGAAATACAGCAAACTGTAAATAACACATTTTACATAGTATGATAAGAACATGCAAATGCCTTATGAATGATATAACAATTCATCAGAATGCAGCATGGACAAAATGAACGAAGATCGCGTAATGGAAAAATTTCATCCATCAATTTGTTCATTCATTATCCATTCATATGCAGTTGAGTAGTCACATATCGTTGGAGAATGGTGGGTGGACACTGGCTTGTCCACACCCAGTGGACTATACACGCAACCAGATGCTATAACTTCTTAGTCGCTACTATTTAATGCCTTTAGTGCCTATGACTGTATGCCATTTAGCTGACCCCCCACACACACACACTTGTACTGTGTTGGGCAAGGTTACAGGGGGTTTTGGAGGTCATTATTTTTTTTTTTTTACTTCTTATAGTGGTTGCTGCTAGGAAGTACTGACCAATCGCAACTCTTGCACTTCCAGCATTCTTCATGCCACAGTTTGCTTCAACGGAAATTAATTTTATCAACAAAACCATGAAGGTAATTTGGATGAACCAAAGTGTCTGGATATTTTCAGCTGCAACAGTTCACAAGGAATTATTATTCTTACCATCCAACAAAACATAATTTCAAGAATATTTATTATTATATTATTTATTTATAAAGGATTTTTACCAGGAAGGATACATTGAGATTTCTCTCGTTTTCAAGTATGTCCTGGGTTCAAGAACATTGAGTGGTTACAGAAATACAAAATAGTAAAATGCAAGATATTAACACAAAACCAAATATACAGATTAACAGAAAAATAAATATGTAGGAAATATAGTCACTATGTTACATGTTTACAGGTGCATTCCGTATTGAGGTATGTTAATAGGGAACTCTTAAGGGACTTTAGACTGGGGGAAGATTTGATGGCGTCTGGGAGGTTATTCCATAACTGCGGTGCTCTGTAGGAAAATGAGGATCGAGCCACTTTCTTTTTGTATTGCGGCAAGTAAGGTGCTGGTCCTGGATCTGAGGTTATAGGATGAGGGAACTGCTGGGGCAATCAGCCTATTCAGATAGGGTGGTAGCTTCCCAGAAAAGCTCTTAAACACCAGGTGGAAAGGTGAAGGGTGCGTCTAGATTCCAGCGATGGCCAGTTTAGTTCTTTTAACATGTCACAATGGTGGGTCATGTAGTTACATTGTAGCACAAAGCGGCAGCATGAGTTATACAATGTAGTAAGTTTCTGGAGGAGTGTTTGCAGGGCAGCTGCATACACTACATCTTTTAAAGGCTGGCATAAGCATTTGTTGTACAATCTGCTTTATTACCGTGGGGCTCAGGCAGGATTTGTTTCTGTACAGGGCACCTAGTTTGGGGTAGAGTTTAGATGAGAGTTTTTTGATGTGGGGCCAAAGGATAGATTTGGGTCTAACCACATACCTAGATATTTGAGAGAAGTGACTGTAGTCAGCGTGTCATTTGATCTTGTCCCCACACATAGATGGGGTGTTTGCAATTTGTGTAGTTTAGGTGCGGTTCCAAAGAGCATTGTAACAGTTTTGTCAGTATTTAGAAAAAGTTTGTTATCTGCGATCCACTTTTCTACCCCTGTGAATTGTTCTTGCAGCGCTGCCTCCAGCTGCGGGAGATTTGGTTGGCTGGTATAGATTACAGTGTCGTCTGCATACATGTATACAGTTGAGGCTTTGCAGACATTGGGCAGATCATTTATAAATATTGTGAATAGCAGGGGGCCGAGTATCGAGCCTTGGGGTACACCGCACGTGACTGGGAGGGGAAGGGAAGTGTTGTCAGAAATGGACACATATTGCGAACTATCAGACACATATGATTGGAACCAGGTTAGTGTGCTATCACCAATACCGGAATTTTTAAGTTTTTGTAATAGGATGCCATGGTCTACTGTGTCAAAGGCCTTGGCAAAATCAAGGAAGATGGCTCCAGTTGGGTTTCCTTGTTCTATGCCCGCTTGGATATCATTACAAACTTTTAAAAGGGCAGTTGTCGTTGAATGATTTGGATGAAAGCCGGATTGATCTGGGGTTAAATAGTTCCGATACTGATAATAATCACGTAATTGAGTGTAGACACATTTTTCAAGAATATCTATTTATTATATCATATATGTTTTAGTACATCAAATATTTTGTGATATATACACTATATATATATATATATAGATTAGGTAGGCCGTGTTAGTCCAGATGCCAAGATCACGAGTATAGCAGTCTGTAGTGATACCTTTTTTATTGGACTAACGTTACATTTAAAGTACAAGCTTTCGAGAGTGATCCTCCCTTCGCCAGGTATAGACGAAGGGAGGATCACTCTCGAAAGCTTGTACTTTAAATGTAATGTTAGTCCATTAAAAAAGGTATCACTACAGACTGCTATACTCGTGATTTTTATATATATATATATGACAAACCAGAAAGAGAGCACACCAAACAACATGTTCAAACAGTACAGAAGAAAACACAACAGCAGCTAGATTCATTTAAACAGGAGATTTTACCAGGTTTAACCCTTTAAATGCCTACAAACATTTCTTATCCCCTTCAAAAGTACTATAGTTCTTAACCCTTTAATGTTGAGCTCTGTTGAAAAATGGTGGAAGTTTAGTTTGCAATGGATGGCCATGGATTGCGTAAGCCTGCCAACAGCGACAATGTATTCCACCCTTGGCAGGTCCTATCATACTAACCTAATGACTGCTCTTATGGGATAAACTTACTTGTTGAGGACCCAGTCCTTTCTGAAGCTCCCTGCAGATCAAGGTTAAAAAGAACCTGTGGGTGGAGCACCTGTGACAGGGAGGTGTGCTTGCCCAAGGGTTGTCAGCCCTTTTCATACAAAATACACAAGAAGGGCAGCACTCAACCTTAACTACGCTTTCAGTGCGGGTGCATCTCAAGACAATATAATACAACAAACCAGAAAGAGAGCACACCAAACAACATGTTCAAACAGTACAGAAGAAACCACAACAGCAGCTAGATTAATTTAAGCAGGAGATTTTACCAGGTTTAACCCTTTAAATGCCTACAAACAATTCTTATCCCCTTCAAAAGCATTATAGTTCTTAACCCTTTAATGTTGAGCTCTGTTGAAAAATGGTGGAAGTTTAGTTTGCAATGGATGGCCATGGATTGCGTAAGCGTAATCCTTATCCTTACCTACAAAACCCTCACTAACTCAGCGCCCCACTACCTGTCCTCACTAATCACCAAATACACCCCAGCCCGCTCCCTAAGGTCAAACAGTGACCTGCGCCTAGCTTCTCCCCGCATCACCTCTTCCCATGATAGACTGCAGGATTTCTCACGCGCAGCCCCCACTCTCTGGAACGCTCTCCCTCGTGCTGTCAGACTTTCCCCTAACTTCTCTTCCTTCAAACGCTCCCTGAAAACATTGCTATTTAGGGAAGCCTACCACCCAACTCACTGACGCAACCATCAATCACTCTCACCTTACAGTCCTCTCCTCCTGTTTCCAACCCCAACCCTCCTAGATTGTGAGTTCCTACGGGAATAGGGCCCTCATCTCCTCCTGTACTGTTTGTCAAATGTTGTTCAATGTATTGTAACCCTGTCTGTACTGTGCTTATTGTACAGCGCTGCGGAATATGCTGGCGCTTTATAAATTAATAATAATAATAATAATAATAAAAACAGCGACAATGTATTCCACCCTTGGCAGATTTTACACTCGTGTATTTTATATATATATATGAATATATATATATTGTAGAGGTCGGCAGGGCTGGGTCCCGGATGGGCAATATGTTTCACCCCTATTTGGGTTGTGGTCCCTTTAAGGGCAACCACAGAGTTAATCTTCCTGTCCAGGAAGAGGTTTAAAAGCCAGCAACTCCCAGACAGGATTGTGGGAGTTAAGAAAAAAGGAAAGTAATCAGTGGAAGCTGGGTGTGTGTTCCAAAAGCAGGAGACGTGTTGTGCCTTGCTGGAGAGGCTTCTTCATTTTGGGGAAAGAATTCCCCAGGTTTGGGACTGTTTAAAGCGTTGGTGAGCCACCATTATTTTTCTGTTTATTTGTGCTGAAGATCAGGACTTTGCTTTAATTTCGCTGAACCCAAGCGTGTACTTATTATGTTGCATTTTTGCCTGCCCTGAAAGTGTGAATAAAGCTGTTCTGTTTGTGAAAGACATTGTGCACGTGCTCTGTGGGCCCCCAAACATCATAACTGGTGGAGAATGCAGGCACTGTTAATGATGAGTTGGTCAAATGTGTTCAAAATGAGAATGTTGTAACTGATGTGAATGTCCTAGCTCCTCAACCTGAGTTGACACCAAAGGAGTGGAAATCATCTCCCATGCCGGTTATGGTAGGAGAGGATGAAGTGGAATTATCCCCTGTAGATGTTACACTTGGAGTGGATGAGGGGGAGGGTTCTTCTTATCCAGTACACCCTGACTTAGATGTGTCCAGAAGTGCATTTGGCAGGGCTCAAATGGGTGACCCAATGTTGGTAAATGCTCGCGAACAGGTAACTGTTGTCAGTGGGGTACCTCAAGCACCAGATGCAGAGAAAAGATTTCCTCACTTTGCGGTCAATAATGATCTATTCTACCTTGTATCAGAAATTTGGGGAGAAATTGTGGAACAATTACTAGTACCCCAGCCCTACCAGAGAATGGTGCTGGATCTGGCTCGCAATGATGCCCTAGGTGGTCACCTGGGAGCTGAGAAAAACAAGGCCGGATAACGGACCGGTTTTACTGGCCTGGGATCAGTGCTGCGGTTAAGAGGTACTGTTCATCCTGCCCCGTTTGCAAGTTAACTGCCCCAGCACCCAATTATAGGAGCCCCTTGGTGCCTCTGCCAATAATTGAGGTGCCCTTTGAGCGCATCGCTATAGATATAGTGGGTCTCTTAGAGAAGTCTGCTCAGGGACACCGATATATCCTGGTGGTTCTTGATTATGCCACAAGGTATCCAGAGGCGGTTCCTTTAAGAAACCCTACAACAAAGGCCATTGCGCGGGAGTTGTTTTTTAATTTTTCGAGAACTGGCCTGCCAAGGGAAATTTTGACGGACTAGGGGACCCCATTTATGTCCCGGGTGATGGCAGATGTGTGCAAGTTGTTCCAAATCAAGCAGTTGAGAACATCTGTTTATCACCCTCAGACAGATGGTCTGGTAGAAAGATTCAGCAAAACTCTGAAAATGATGCTTAAAAGGGTTGTGCAGAGAGATGGAAGAGGCTGGGATCATTTGCTTCCGGCACTGCTGTTTCCTATTCGAGAGGTTCCTCAGCCCTCCACGGGGTTCTCACCTTTTGAGCTGGTGTTTGGTCGCAGACCCCGGGGATTGCTAGATTTGGTGAAGGAGACATGGGAAAGTGAGTCCTCTCCACACAAATTGCTCATTGAATATATCTCTCAGATGAGAGAGAGAATTTCTAAAGTGATGCCTTTGGTACAGGAACATTTGCAAAAGGGTGTACAACTGGTCAGCCAAGCTGCGGCAATTTCAGGTTGGGGACCGGGTAGCAGTACTTATACCCACAGTGGAAAGTCGGTTCCTAGCCAAGTGGCAGGGACCATATGAGGTGGTTGAAAAAGTAGGGGAAGTAAACTACCGAGTGCATCAGCCTGGGAAAAGAAAACCATACCAGATCTGCCACATAAATTTGTTAAAACCCTGGAGAGACCGAGAGGAGGTGTCTGCCATGGTTGGGGTGGGTATAGAGTCTGATGGTGTTGACTCAGTACACATTTCTGCACCCTGTTCAAACCCCAAACCCAAGAAGTTAAGAAGTTTCTGCAAAGAAACAAAGGCATGTTTTCAGGACTGCCGGGACCCGCGTCTGGGATCAAACATGATATTGTGACGGAACCCCATGTAAAGGTTCGGGTAAAGCTATACTGCATCCCAGAAGCCCATAGAAAGGCTGCTTCTGAAGAGGTTAAAAAAATGCTTCCGCTTGATGTCATTGAGGAGTCACAAAGTGAATGGTCGAGCCCCATCGTGTTGGTACTGAAGCCCGACGGCACTCTGCGATTCTGCAATGACTTCAGGAAACTTAACGAGGTGTCAAAATTTGACGCGTATCCCATGCCATGGGTAGGTGAATTAATAGAGAAATTACTAAGGGATACTGGCAGATACCCCTGACTACGGAAGCCAGGGAAAAGACTGCTTTTTCCACTCCAGATGGTCATTTTCATTATAAGCGGATGCCTTTTGGGTTACACTCAGCCCTGGCCACCTTCCAACGAGCGATGGATGGGGTGCTCCGCCCCTACCTGAGATATACCTCGGTCTACCTGGACGACATTGTCATCTTCAGTCCAGATCGGGAGTCCCATCTTCCCCGGGTTCAGACGGTTTTGGACGGTTTGAGGAAAGCGGACTTTACTGTTAACCCTGAGAAAAGTGCGGTAGGGATGGAGGAAGCTAAGTACCTGGGATATGTCATAGGCAGGGGTTTGGTAAAGCCACAATTTAACAAAGTAGAGGCTATCCAGAACTGGCCACGCCCCCTCACGAAAAAGCAGGTTTCTGGGTATAGTGGGGTATTACCGGCGGTTTGTCCCCAATTTTGCCTCTATTGCTGCACCACTGACTGACCTGACGAAAGGTAGGAAGTCAGTGATGATTCAATGGAATGCCAATGCTGAAGAAGCCTTCGAGAAGCTTAAAAATGCGTTGTGTCAGCACCCAGTGCTGGTAGTCCCTGATTTCATGAGGGAGTTCATTGTACAGTGAGGGTTTGGGGGCTGTGCTATCCCAAGAAGTCAATGGGGAAGAGCACCCCGTGATTTTTCTTAGTAGGAAACTGACGGCAGCAGAGAAAAACTATGCTGTGGTGGAAAGAGAGGGCTTGGCCATAAAGTGGGCCTTGGGTTCTTTGAGATATTTCCTGTTGGGCAGGAAGTTCCGCTTAGCGTCTGACCATGCTCCATTGACCTGGATAAGGCAGTACTGCCACGCTAATGCCAGGGTAACCAGGTGGTTCCTGTCGCTCCAGGAGTTTAACTTTGTTGTGGAACACAGGCCTGGGAAACAGCACCAAAATGCTGATGCCCTGTCCCGGATGCATTGTGGGCTGTCTGCTGTTGCCTCAAACGCCTCCGCGTTGAGACAGAGGGGGGGAGTATATGTAGAGGTCGGCAGGGCTGGGTCCTGGATGGGCAATATGTTTCACCCCTATTTGGGTTGTGGTCCCTTTAAGGGCAACCACAGGGTTAATCTTCCTGTCCAGGAAGAGGTTTAAAAGCCAGCAACTCCCAGACAGGATTGTGGGAGTTAAGAAAAAAGGAAAGTAATCAGTGGAAGCTGGGTGTGTGTTCCAAAAGCAGGAGACGTGCTGTGCCTTGCTGGAGAGGCTTCTTCATTTTGGGGAAAGGATTCCCCAGGTTTGGGACTGTTTAAAGCGTTGGTGAGCCACCATTATTTTTCTGTTTATTTGTGCTGAAGATCAGGACTTTGCTTTAATTTCGCTGAATCCAAGCGTTTACTTATTATGTTGCCTTTTTGCCTGCCCTGAAAGGGTGAATAAAGCTGTTCTGTTTGTGAAAGACATTGTGCACGTGCTCTGTGGGCCCCCAAACATCACAATATATATTCAAGAACCAGGGTGAAATACCAAATTATCTGCCTTGATATGTAAATAAAAGTCACCAGAGTATTGAAGGATGCCTTTTTATTTGGCATCTGGATTAATAAAGCTAATCCAAATTAAGCTACATATACACTCATTGGCCACTTTATTAGGTACACCTTGCTACTACCGGGTTGATGCAAATCTCCCGTTCGACACATCCCAAAGGTGCTCTATTGGATTGAGATCTGGTGACTGTGGAGGCCATTGGAGTAGTAAACTCATTGTCATGTCCAAGAAACCAGTTTGAGATGATTTTTGAGCTTTGTGACATGGTGCATTATCCTGCTGGAAGTAGTCATCAGAAGATGAGTACACTGTGGTTAGAAAGGGATTGACTTGGTCAGCAGCAATACTCAGGTAGGCCGTGGCATTTAAACAATGCTCAATTGGTACTAAGAGGCCCAAAGAGTGCCACGAAAATAACCCCCACACCATTACACCACCACCACCAGTCTGAACCGTTGATACAAGGTACTACCAATTGTGTGAAAGTGTGCCAAGAAAATATCCCCCAAACCATTATACTACCAACCTGAACGTTGACACAAGGCAGGATGGATCCATGCTTTCATGATGTTTATGCCAAATTCTGACCATACCATCTGAATGTCGCAGCTGAAATTCGAACCAGTTGGCCCATTCTCCTCTGACATTAACAAGGCATTTTCATCAGCACAGCTGCCGCTCACTGGATATTTTCTCTTTTTAGGACCATTCTCTGTAAACCATAGAGATAGTTGCGTGTGAAAATCCCAGTAGATCAGCAGGTTGTGAAATGCTCAGAACAGCTCATCTGACACCAACAACCATGCCTTCAGAACTGCCTTAATTCTTGGTGGTGTAGATTCAATAATGTGTCGGAAAAGGTGTTGCTGCTGCTGTAGCCCATCTGTTTCCAGGTTTGATGTGCTGTGCATTCAGAGATGGTATTCTGCATACCTTGTTTGTAACGAGTAGTTATCTGAGTTATCGTTGCCTTTCTATCATCTCTAACCAGTCTGCCCTTTCTCCTCTGACCGCTGACATCAACAAGGGCATTTTCTTCCACACAACTTTCACTATTTTCTATTTTTCAGGCCATTCTCTGTAAACCCTAGAGATGGTTTTGCCAGAAAATACCAGTAGATCATCAGCTTTTTAACCCCTTAAGGACCTGCAGACGTACATGTACGTCATTGCAGCGGGTCTCTCTTAGACCCGCTGACGTACATGGTACGTCCTGCCGTTTTTTTGAGCGCTGGAAGCGATCGGATCGCTTCCAGCAGCTCAAACGCCATTGCAGGCTGCCTGGGAGTCCAGGCAGCCGTGCAATGGTGTTTAGAAGTGCCGGGGCACCATGTGATCGCTCCACGGGAGCGATCAACATCCGGTTTCACCGGAGAGGTGCCCGGCACTTCTAGAGAGCGCTGGAAGCGATCAGATCGCTTCCAGCTGCTCTGAGTATATTACAAGGATGCCTCGACATCGAGGCATCCTTGCAATATGCTTACCTGCCGCCGGTCCGTCCGTGATCGCTCCCCCCGAGCGATCACTTCCGGTAGCGCAGGAAGTACTGAGTGCCACGAGGTATCGTGGCACTCAGTACAAAAACGATCACATCAGTGATCAGGTGCTCTGCTGGGTGCCTCGAGGGATCAAGGCACCCAGCAGAGTAAAAAAAAGTGTAAAAAAAAGTGAAAAAAAAGTAAAATAAAAATAAAAAATAAATAAAATAACTGACGGTTAGGGGTAGGGTTAGGTTAGGGTTAGGGGTAGGGTTAGGGTAGGGTTAGGGTTAGGGTAGGGTTAGGGGTAGGGTTAGGGTTAGGGTTAGGGGTAGGGTTAGGGTTAGGGGTAGGGTTAGGGTTAGGGGTAGGGTTAGGGTTAGGGTTAGGGGTAGGATAGGGGTAGGGTTAGGGTTAGGGGTAGGGTTAGGGGTAGGGTTAGTTCTAAGGGCAGGGTCATCTTGGGGCTGAGTGGGATGTTCCTAGCCTGCCTCATCAGAGAGGCAGGCTAGCAACATCCAATCAGAAGTTATAAAAAAAATCAAAATAAAATTTCTAATTGTCAGGTCAGGTCAATATTTTGTAAATATTGGCTCTGACTCTGTGATTCTCCCTCCCTCTCCTCACTTTGTTTTGGTGAGCGAGAGAGAGAGATCAGATTTGACAGGTTAGAGATTTTAGTGAGATTTAGCGAGATTAGAAAAATTGAGGCAGATTTAGAAGATTTTAGGGAGATTTAGAAGAATTGAGGCAGGTTTAGAGGGATTTAGAGAGATTTAGGTGTTTATTTGTATTTTCTTGTGAAAACCCAAACGTTCTTCTAAGAACCAACAATCGCTTATATATATATAATAATTATAAAAATTTTTATAATCTATTATATATAATGTCTGAGAGGGTGTACAGCGCCGAGGAGGCATATGCCATCCTGGCGTCAGAATCTGAGGCATCTGCGTCAGACTCAGACCCTCATTCGACCCGCTAACTGCTCAGAGACGTCGCTAGATACATTATCTACGCTGGTTGATGTATCTAGTGATGTTTCTGATGCAGATCCTGGGTCAGCACCTGCCAGCAGGAGACGCACAGCTCCAGCTGAGGAGTGGGTAGTGCCTCATCGCCAGAGGCCAGATATCCCTCCTTTCACGGCAAATCCTGGCATCAATATTGATGTTGCAGGATTTACCGCCACACAGTTTTTTGCAGGTGTTTATGGGGGATGATTTGTTGGGCCACATCGTGGCCCAATCAAATCTGTATGCCCATCAGCATTGTGCTGCGAAGCCAGACTCCTACTTGGCAAGGCAGCAATGGACCCCCGCTAGATGTGCCAGAATTTCTGAAATTCTGGGCACTTACTATGCTGAGGGCATCATAAAGAAGCCCTCAATTCGCTCCTACTGGAGCAGTAGCCCCATCTGCTCTACCCCCATTTACCCCCAATCAATGTCACGTAGAAGGTATGAAAAACATTTTGCGTTTCATGCACTTCAGTGACAACAGCCTGTGCCCCCTAGAGAGCATCCCCAGTTTGACAGGCACCAGACTTTTACATTTTATTCGTACATTTTTATGTTCTACAATTGGTGCTGTATTTTGCCAAAATCTTTGCACACCTATGCATGGGGGCATGGGTGTACTCAGGAGATCTTGCAGAAAACAACCTGGAGAGTTTTCATGCAGTAACAAACAACAGTGTCTCCTAAATCACAGTCCAAAACTACTGTGGGCGTAAAAATCTGAAAATTGAAAAATTACCGCCACACACCTTCTCAAATGTTTTGGGCTAAAACCGTTGCATCCATGGCATCAAAGCACTCCATATGCAATACCTTGGGTGTCAACATAACAAATATAAACAATTTCTGGCAATAATTCAAACTGGGGTATGCGGTAGACCCAAAACCAAAGATAGGCCTAGCTGAAGAAATAATCTCAATTTCAACTCTAATGACAAAGTCATAAAAAATGTATTTGAACCTTCCCAAAATCCTGGCAAACCTATGCAGGGGGGCATGGGTGTACTCAGGAGATCTTGCAGAAAACAACCTGGAGAGTTTTCATGCAGTAACAAACAACAGTGTCTCCTAAATCACAGTCCAAAACTGATGTGGGTGTGAAAATGAAAAATGACCACCAAACTGTATCCAATTTGTTTGGAGCAAACGGATGCATCCATAGCATAAAAACACTCCATTTACAATACTTTGGGGTGTTAGCTTACCAAATATATGCACGTTCATAAAACTGGGGTATGTAAAAAGGCCCCTAAAAAAGAAGATAAGCAAAGAAGATACTGTATGTCAAATTAGAAAATTGACAAGCACATGTCAAAGATTGGCGTAGCACCCCAAAAACAACAGAACAAATCTATATATGGGTGGTATCAATTTACTCAGAAGATGTTGCTGAACATATTTTGGGGTGTTTTTTGGCAGTAACCCATAACTGGATTTGACAATTCATGCCTAAAGTACAATGTGTGTGAAAAAATAACACAAAAAGTGACTACCTGAAAGTTTGACATAGAGCTAGTGCATGGAAAGTGTTAAAATACAACTCTTTGAAGCACCCTAGGGTGTGCCCTTTCTAAAAATATATGGTTTGATGGGGGTAAATTACTTTGGCCGGCTTCAAAAATGTCCCAAATAGGACATGGGTGCATGATGACGAAATGTGAAAATTCCAAGTTGGAAAACTGAAATGCGCACCCCCCAAATAAGGCCTATTAGCCCCCAAATGACCCGACATACCTATACATGGGTGGTATCAATTTACTCAGAAGATGTTGCTGAACATATTTTGGGGTGTTTTTTGGCAGTAACCCATAACTGGATTTGACAATTCATGCCTAAAGTACAATGTGTGTGAAAAAATAACACAAAAAGTGACTACCTGAAAGTTTGACATAGAGCTAGTGCATGGAAAGTGTTAAAATACAACTCTTTGAAGCACCCTAGGGTGTGCCCTTTCTTAAAAATATATGTTTTGATGGGGGTAAATTACTTTGGCCGGCTTCAAAAATGTCCCAAATAGGACATGGGTGCATGATGACGAAATGTGAAAATTCCAATTTGGAAAACTGAAATGCGCACCCCCAAATAAGGCCTATTAGCCCCCAAATGACCCGACATACCTATACATGGGAGGTATCAATTTACTCAGAAGATGTTGCTGAACATATTTTTGGGGTGTTTTTTGGCAGTAACCCATAACTGGATTTGACAATTCATGCCTAAAGTACAATGTGTGTGAAAAAATAACACAAAAAGTGACTACCTGAAAGTTTGACATAGAGCTAGTGCATGGAAAGTGTTAAAATACAACTCTTTGAAGCACCCTAGGGTGTGCCCTTTCTAAAAATATATGGTTTGATGGGGGTAAATTACTTTGGCCGGCTTCAAAAATGTCCCAAATAGGACATGGGTGCATGATGACGAAATGTGAAAATTCCAAGTTGGAAAACTGAAATGTGCACCCCCAAATAAGGCCTATTAGCCCCCAAATGACCCGACAATACCTATACTTGGGTGGTATCAATTTACTCAGAAGATGTTGCTGAACATATTTTGGGTGTTTTTTGGCAGTGACCCATAACTGGATTTGACAATTCATGCCTAAAGTACAATGTGTGTGAAAAAATAACAAAAAAGTGACTACCTGAAAGTTTGACATAGAGCTAGTGCATGGAAAGTGTTAAAATACAACTCTTTGAAGCACCCTAGGGTGTGCCCTTTCTAAAAATATATGGTTTGATGGGGGTAAATTACTTTGGCCGGCTTCAAAAATGTCCCAAATAGGACATGGGTGCATGATGACGAAATGTGAAAATTCCAAGTTGGAAAACTGAAATGCGCACCCCCCAAATAAGGCCTATTAGCCCCCAAATGACCCGACATACCTATACATGGGGGTATCAATTTACTCAGAAGATGTTGCTGAACATATTTTGGGGTGTTTTTTGGCAGTAACCCATAACTGGATTTGACAATTCATGCCTAAAGTACAATGTGTGTGAAAAAATAACGCAAAAAGTGACTACCTGAAAGTTTGACATAGAGCTAGTGCATGGAAAGTGTTAAAATACAACTCTTTGAAGCACCCTAGGGTGTGCCCTTTCTAAAAATATATGGTTTGATGGGGGTAAATTACTTTGGCCGGCTTCAAAAATGTCCAAATAGGACATGGGTGCATGATGACGAAATGTGAAAATTCCAAGTTGGAAAACTGAAATGCGCACCCCCCAAATAAGGCCTATTAGCCCCCAAATGACCCGACATACCTATACATGGGTGGTATCAATTTACTCAGAAGATGTTGCTGAACATATTTTGGGGTGTTTTGTGGCAGTAACCCATAACTGGATTTGACAATTCATGCCTAAAGTACAATGTGTGTGAAAAAATAACACAAAAAGTGACTACCTGAAAGTTTGACATAGAGCTAGTGCATGGAAAGTGTTAAAATACAACTCTTTGAAGCACCCTAGGGTGTGCCCTTTCTAAATATATGGTTTGATGGGGGTAAATTACTTTGGCCGGCTTCAAAAATGTCCCAAATAGGACATGGGTGCATGATGACGAAAATGTGAAAATTCCAAGTTGGAAAACTGAAATGCGCACCCCCCAAATAAGGCCTATTAGCCCCCAAATGACCCGACATACCTATACATGGGTGGTATCAATTTACTCAGAAGATGTTGCTGAACATATTTTTGGGGTGCTTTTTGGCAGTAAACCTTAAAGTTCACAGTACATGTATTCTTAAATTGCGTTCAAAAAAAAAAATCACCAATTTTTTTTTTTTCTCAAACTTTGGCATAGATTTGTGGTAAAATGGTTTGCATGGAAAGAGTCAAAATACCCCAAGTTTAATACCTTGATTTGTGTACTTTAAAAAAATATGTATATGTGGAGGGTTATTCAGGAATTAGTGACAGATATCAGTGTTACAATGTCACTATCACTAGTTTTGAAAATAAACTCTTTGGAAATGGCAAAGTGCTACTTGCACTTATTGTTGCATAAAATAAGGAAAAAAGCGAGGAATATTGTAAACATTGGGTATTGCTAAACTCAGTACTAAATTTAGAAACTACTAAGGAATTAATTTTTTTTGACGGTGTTGATACATAAGAAATTTTGGGGGTCAAAGTTCGAAAAAGTGGTGTTTTTTCAATTTTTGTGTCATATTTCACAATATTTTTTTATAGTAAATTATATGAAATGATGAAAAAAATGGTATCTTTATAAAGTCCATTTAGTGACGAGAAAAACAGTGTAAAATATGTGTGGGTTACATAAACGAGTAAGAGGAAAATTTGACGTAAACACTAAGAGCGCAGAAACGTAAAAACAGCAGCGGTCACGAACGGACGGATTCGTGTAAAACCGCCCGGTCACTAAGGGGTTAAATTACTCAGACCAGCTCATCTGGCACCAACAACCATGTTCAAAATCACTTAAATCTTCCCCATTTTGATGCTCGGTTTGAAATTCAGCAAGTTGTCTTCACCTCGTCTAGATGTCTAAATGCATTGAGTTGCTGCCATGTGATTGGCGGATTAGCAATTTGTGTTAACAAACAATTTAACATAACAGGTGTACCTAATAAAGTGGCCAGTGAGTATATTCATACATATATAGTTTGTTTATTATTGCAGAAGCCACTTCCACATCATAGCAACTCAAAGAATTGCATCCCAGAGCTCCTTTGCTACACTCTCCATGTGCAGCAAGGAACTCTAGGTAGGATATGCAAATGACCCCTGTCTCGCTTTTATGCATTCTGGGTATATAGATATATGCATACATGTATTCTATATATATTTACATGTATGCTTTCTAATATATGTACAGCGTGTGATATATATATATATATACACATACTTGTTAGGGATACATTCTAGTTTTATTTATTTTACATTTGTATTCTTTTTTTTATTTTTTTCAAAGACATTAAGAAGACATTCATTACCATTTTTCTTTACAGTTAATGTTAGTCATCCCAATACACATTTTTATTTTACTAAGTCAGTTTTTCCAACATTTGACAACAATAATTATTCAGGACTGAAATATAACCATATATACTTGTTTCATACACTTCTCTGCTCGGTGACTTGATTTTATGCTCTCATCTGCCTTTGTTAAATCAAAAATGGAAAAAAACATCAGAATCCAAGTAAATAAATGCACTTTTTATTGTTTTGGAGCTCTTATGTTTGCATTTTCATATGGATAATTTTTTGAATACTTTCACAAGTAAATTTCTCGAAAGCGGATAATGTGATTGAAGGGCAGACAGTAAGACGATAACATAATTACTGTAAAACACGAAGGAAATGGATTTATATACTGCCTTTGGCTTGCTTATATTTTCTATCAGTATATGTGTTATGTACATCATACGATGGTATAAATAACATTTCTAATAATAAAAAGTATATAAGAATCATCCATACAAAGTACATCCACGGGGAATATGCAGTGACCAAACAATTGATCTCATATGTGCAGAAAGCTGTAGGCAATTCAAAACATTATTGAAATGATAAAAAAAACAAACAAAGATAAAGAAACAAGTCACGGTTATTACCACATGAATGGAAAAGCCGACCTTTAAATTATCCAGAGCCACAAGCTCTATGGAATGCAGCACCTCTAAAAGTTTCCTCAGTTTCTGTTTCTTTTACCTAAAACCTTTTCAAGGACAAAATAATGCATTGGTTAAACACATATGTGGAAATATGTAACATCTGATGTTCTGGAATTATGGCAGGGTCAATCTTTTCCTGGATCTTGGTGAAGCTGTGGTTTTACATCAAACAAGAACAGCAGGTTTATGTTCCTAAAAATACATAATTTAATTGTTTGATTGTTTTTAAATAAGTCCCCCTCAGCTTACACAGTCACAAGATGATCAATCTTTAAACCCTTTGAAGGAAGGAATGAAGGAAACAGGAAGAAGAAATATGGAGAGGAAGGAAAAGGAAGGAAGGAAGAAGGAAGGAAGGAAGGAAGGAAGGAAGGAAGGAAGGAAGGAAGGAAGGAAGGAAGGAAAGAGACAGAAGAAATATGGAGAGGAAAGAAGGAAGTAAAAGGAAGGAAAGAAGGAAACAGACAGAAAAAATATGGAGAGGAAGGGAAAAAAGGAAAAGGAAGGAAGAAAGGAAGGAAGGAAACAGGCAGAAGAAATATGGAGAGGAAGGAAAAAAGGAAAAGGAAGGAAGGAAACAGGCAGAAGAAATATGGAGAGGAAGGAAAAAGAAAACAGAAGGAAGGAAAAGGAAGGAAGGAAACAGGTAGAAGAAATATGCATTTGCATATATCTAACACAAATATAACACTGCAACCACCTGTGTGTATTTAACAGTATTGATCAATGTATATTGTACTGAAACCCCCTAAGTTTCTAAAGGGATATTACACTGAAACCCTCTATGTGTATTCTAAAAAATAATGATTACTGCACCAGTGTAAATGTGTTATTGCATCAATGTAAAATCGCTATTACAAGGAGGATATAAAGTCCTCAGGACATTAGTCAGCCACTTTTAGTGTGCCCTACCAACATGGCCACCGGAATTGCCATATTAGGACTTCTCTACAAACATGGCCGCCGAAATTGAAACTGGAATCACTGAAACAGGAAGTGCCCCACCTAAGATGGCCGCCAAACAGGAAGTGACATGGCGTGACCAATCAGGCAACTGGAAAACATTACCACTCCCCCAAGATGGCGGCGCCCACAGTTTCTTGGCAGCTTTCAGGCCGAAACAGGAAGTAAAATCCTTTATAAGACCTGTCCATATACACCAACTCATCCATGACTGATGAAGCCGCCACCTGAGCGGTGAAACGCATTTTAAAGGACACCATTTATTTTAATTTGTTTTATATCTCCACCAAGCCCATTTTATTGTTTTTTTATACTTATGTGAATAAAATCCACTTCTTTATTGGCCATCCCTGCTTCCGGTATTGCTTTCAACCAAAGCACCATACAAAGAATCCTAGCACCCCCAGAAGGGAAGTCCTGGATCTGCTGGGCCCTGGGACCAATCACCACAGGAACAGAGGAGTAAGCACCAAAAGAAAAGTGGTTTCACAGACCAGCCGCTTGCAGCACGAGGAATAAACCTGCGTAAGTGTGCATCCATCATTCAGACTAATAATATGCAGTGCTTGGCACAATTCTAATCACACTCTCCTGTTCTCTCGGAGGTACAAGAGAGACAGAGAAGTGCTGCAGATCAGAAAGAACTTTTATTTATTACACATTTCTTCAATTGAAAGACTTTTTGAAATACAGACACTAGGTGGCGATATACCACCAATACTGCATTACAAAGGATCTTTTATATCATTCAGACATATATGCAATGCTGTTTTTAAATTTTATATGATATATGTATACTTACATCTTTGCTTATGCAATTTTGTGTGAATATATGTACATATAGACTCAACCTTTGAGCATTACGCCACCTAGAGAGAAAAGACATCTCCTCCCACTCTTTCATTAGGTACAGGTTTGCGCTCTGGAGTGTGTCTCTCTCTTCTAAAAATTGTTATTACAGACAGAGTGTTTTGGGGTTTTGACTCTGTCAACCCACTCATCACAAGGGAAGGGAAGGGAAGGGAAGGGAAGGGAATTACCCTTCTTGGGTGAGAGTTATTTATACAGCTTCTTTCTATAATTGTGGAATGGATTGGACTGTTTTACCTTTCAGCTGGTTATTATTTGTTATTAGAATTTCTGGACACTTCTACTATCGTTTATTACTTTGCTATTAAATATGAAATGTATAGGATGTGCTAATTAATTACACAGGTCACTGTGAATGAATATCCTCCTTTGAGGCAGGATTGGTCCTAGACAAAATACTTTGAGAGCAAATTTGTAGAAAATTCTACAAATGTTGAGTAATGAAGGAAGCCAACAGAATATTTTGCCTAAAAAACATTATTACATCAAAATCATATTAATTGTAGGAAAGTCTAATTGGGAAAATTAATCATTATGTATTTAGTTCATTCTAATTGGGATTATTAGTCTATGTCTCCAATGGTGATAGGAACTACCAACAAGGGGTTATTGTCAGTAAGATGGTTATTCAATATTGACTGTTGTTTTCTTTTGTTAGAAACATGACAAGCTTCAGCATTTCCCAATAGGGACATTCAAACAAATTGCTGAAGCTTCTCCTGCCGGAGTTTGAATCTCCCACTTTAGAATGCCAACATTAGTCACAGTTGCAACATCGGGGATCTTCACCATCATTTACAACAATGGCAAACAACTGTCGATAGTGGAAAACCCCTTATGTGAATGAAAATGCATACTATGGGCTAATGGTATGAATGTATTCCATTAGTTTTACAATGGGTGTTTTTTTTTAGTATCTGTAAAAGATTTGTTATAGCATTTAATGTATGGTTTTTGTATGTGTTTTGTATAATTTGGAATTATTTCATGGCACAGATAAGTAATGCATAGCTAGGTTTGTGATTCTTTTTTGTTTGTTTGTTTTTTAATTCTTCTTTTTCTTATTATTAATTATTATTAATATTATTATTTCTTAGTTATTTTATCTGACCAGGTGTAGAAGTCCCTGCTCCGATGAAATGACATTCTAGAGTATTCAAACTTTGTGGCAAAATAGTTTTCTATAGAAATCTGTTCAACCCCTTCAATACCAAGATATTTTCCATAAAGCAATTGACAGGACCCAGTTTTTATAAAAATATGTTTTCATTATTTTTTCTGAAAAATCATTGGTAATGTTCACAATATATTTTTTTTATTGTAGTAGCCCTATTTGACAGTCAGACGTGACCATCTCCCGGCCAAAACGTGCTGCTGCGTCTGGGCTCTATGCTATCAGCTGGGGATCTGTGTTTTAGCCACAGAGTTCTAGCTGTTCAAATTATTTTAACACTTTGCCTGCCATGCCATAGTTGCTAAAGAGTGTTGTGGTACTTTTTGGAGCTCTTATTCTATGGATGAATAAAATAAATTGCTTTGCATTGCTCTGGAAATAGACCAAATCGAGTATACTCAACATTGGGGCACAAGCATGTGCTTTGAAGGTCATGTATATTCAATCTTGGTATTTTTTGGGGGGGTTAAGGTATATAAGGAACACATTACGCTCTATTTTCATGTCCCTGTCCATTCAGTTATATCAGCAGATTTTCAAACCTGTTCCTATGTAGGGTATGAGATTATTTACATGTGATTATAGAAGAGCACAAAAGACAGACTGTAAAGTACTAGACATAGAGCTGTTATTTTCCGTTTCAAAAGTAGATAAACTGTTGTCCTTAATGTGTACCGTATAGGAAAATAAATAATTTGTGTCCAGAGAAAATCATATGTTAGCGTTCAAAAGTGGCATCTGAACCAAAATAACAAAATTTAAAAGAAAATGTGTTTGACATTTCAACACACTTGGGATGAGAAGGTTATTTCTAATGGGAAAAGGATCACGTTAAGCTTTTGCAATAAGTAACAAGAAACACTGGTAGCCAACCTCTGTCGACCCAGACTAAAAAAAGCATGGACTTTTCCACAGTTGTAATGTGTAATCCTTGTAACTCGGTTTCCTTCTTCCATAACTTTTGAAACATCAGAAATGATAAAATAGATGGGTTTTGTACTGAATTAACCCAGCGCTGTATACATGTTTTCATGTTTAATAATTAAATCTATAAATACATTAACCCTACACATATATATAATAACGTTTATTATTGCGGAAGTTATTTACACATCCCAGCAATTCAGAGAACTGCTTCACAGAGCTCATGTGCTACATTCCCCATATGCAGCAAGGAACTCTGGGCAAGACATGCAAATGATGTTGCAATTCCTAATTTTTTGCATCCTGGGTCTGTTTTAACACAGGACCCTTTAATCAGTGCCATGCCATACTAGATGGCTTTTTTTAGCGAAGGTCAAGTTTATGCAACAAGCCACAGCCACTCTTGTACAGCTGTTTTGGGCTTATTGTACCCTCATAAAATATTGCTAATACCATTTGCATGTCTTACCCAGAGTGCCTTGCTGCATATGGGGAATGTAGCACATGAGCTCTGTGAAGCAGTTCTCTGAATTGCTGGGATGTGTAAATGTACTCTGCAATTATAAACTTTATTATTTGCTGTGTGGAGGCTTTTAATTAAATTTTTGCCCTCCACCCCAACTTATATATATATATCACCAGGGTATAGCAGTGCATAGTGATACCTTTTTTTAGCCACAGCCACTCCTGTACAGCTGTTTTGGGCTTACTGTACCCTCATAAAAAAGATTAGAAAGTGCAAATACCATTTGCATGTCTTACCCAGAGTTCCTTGCTGCATATGGGGAGTGTAGCACATGAGCTCTGTGAAGCAGTTCTCTGTATTGCTGGGATGTGTAAATGGCCTCTGCAATAATAAACTTTATTATTTGCTGTGTGGAGGCTTTTAATTGAATTTTTGCCCTCCACCCCAACTTATATATATAAAATATATATATATATAAAAATCACCAGAGTATAGCAGTGCATAGTGATACCTTTTTTTATTGTACTAACATTACATTTAAAAGATAAGCTTTCAAGAGTGTATCTGTTCACATCTGGAAGCTATGACATAGTAATATTCCAAGGGGACGCACTCATGGATTTTTAAAAACTCGTATTTATTAGTAATCCATTAAAAAACAAAACCACTATATATTTTGGTCCCTACAGACCTTTTTTCAAGGTATATTTATATATATTATGCCCATTCTGGTTCAGGTGAATTGAGATTCATCGGACTTTTGTGAGATTTGTAAATTTCTCCAAAACACAAAACTATATAAGAACATGATTCTGAGTTTTGCATTATTTATTGGTTAGTTCCAGGACACAAGCGAGTACAATATGCAGGTGCATTGCCTTACATTTGAATCGCAGCACCTCCTCTATTTTCTTTATATTGTTTGCAAGGGTGTAGGGCATATAGGGGCATAGGAATTGGAATTGGGTATGTAGTCCACCCACTCTATTAACTCATCACCTCCTGCCAACAGGTGGAGTTTTAATTGAATAATTAATCAGTTACGCTGTAAGGAGCCTGTGATTAATTGATTTTAAGGGGCAAAAATTTTTTCGAAATTTCAGCTTCATCAATGGTCATATTATACATATACACTGCCTGGCCGGAAAAAAGAAGTCAAACTCTCCAATATATGCTTGGCCGCCTTTTTCTTTCATACGGCGTGCATTCTCCGTGGCTTGATATTGATAAGCTTATACAATGTCACAACATTTATTTCCTTCCAGAGTCACATTAATTTGTGGCCAAGATATTGATGATGGGAGAGTCGCAGCGCTGCGTAAAGTCTTCTCCAGCACATTATCCCAAAGATTCTCAATGGGGTTAAGGTCTGGACTGTGTGGTGGCCAATCCATGTGAGGAAATGATATCTCATGCTCCCTGAACCACTCTTGCATAATTTGAGCCCCGATTAATCCTGGCATTGCCATCTTGGAATATGCCCGCTGTGCCATCAGGGAAGAAAAAACCCATTGGTGGAAAAAACCTGCTCGTTCAGCATATTCAGGGAGTCACATGACCTCATTTCTTGCAGCTGAAACAAATTAATCACTGCAGTAATTATCCAATGGAAGGCTCACACCTGCTGGCTTAGTTACATCCAGGGGGTGACTTGTGTGTGTGTGCGTGTGTGTATATCTGTGTGTGTGTATATAACAAACCAAAAAGAGAGCACACCAAACATCATATGAAAAATTCAAAGGAACAGCAAAGGAACTGGATACAGTATATATATATACTTATCTAGGCTTCTTTTAAACTTTGCTAATTCAAAACGTTAAAACCTTGGGAACACATACGCCCAAAGATTGGATGTATTTTAGTATTTTACTATCTGCGATACATAAGAAATCGGATTTATCCACAAATTAGCCAATAACCTGCAAAATAACTAGTACTAAAAAGTCTGAACACATGCCATAAAAGCAAGCCTTTTTTATTGAAAACTCAATGCTAAAAGCCTGTTTTAAGTGAAAATTATAGATAGTTTTAAACATTTTTGTCTGTGTAATTGGTTTCTAATACTGTTTGTAATTGTTAGAGATGCACGCTTAGCAGTCTTGATTTTAAAAATGCCTGAATAGCTCATATGTTTGCTGGTTTATGAGTGCAATAAGTGTGCATTTTGGCACTGTCTGCTTTTCTGTTATACAGATATAACTGGAGAAGCATGAAGCTATATAAAATGGCATAAAAGTTGCAAAAAATAAAATTTCACGTCAAAACGTCTTCATGTCTTCGCAACTATACATATATTTATTTTTAGACACTGTGTCATTGTAAAAGAAAATGGCAAGTAAGACATAGCCAATACAACACACAACAGTTCAAATATTTTTCGCCGTTTTTAATTCATTTCTTCGCTTGCCAATGTTGAGTGTTAGCTGTTATTCAGAACGCATGCAAATGTTTCACACACATCTAGAGCCAGTCCCTAAAGATCCTTGGTGTCATTTCCTATTTGTCAAAAGCCATGAATCAGATCCCTGAAGTCGTTTCAGGCATTTAAATCAGTCCCCGATGCACAGTTTTCATAGTTTCCTGCTTAATTTTTTTTTTTAAAGAAATAGAACATATTACAAAAAGAGTGAATTATTTTCAGAAGTGCTACAACCAACTTATCATGAATTATGTCCAATTAGTTTTTGTGTAGCGCAGATTATGCTGAAGTTCGTCTTTTACTTTTCTGTAATAGTATATATTTATATTATACATATATTAAATATACTTGACATTTCGTAACCTGGAAAAGCTACTTATGCAATCTCTAAAATAAAAGCACTTTATATGTAAATTATATACATATTTATTATATATTATATCTCATTTATATTTGTCACATTCATCTCCCTGTCTTAGAACAGCTAGAATAACCTCATCTGTTTTTCAACATATGAAAACATAATTGCTGTCGCAGTAACTGCCATTCAGACGCCATAGAGTAAAGCTGTTATTATATGTATTTTGCAATCCAAATTCTGCTGCTTTTGTATATCTCCTAACTTGGGAGGCATGGAAAGGGGAAACGAGGGAGTGGCTTGGCTAAGGGGGCTGGTCCCATCCGTTGACGCATCATCAGTGATGTTGAGGGTGTGAGGTTGTACCCCGGCCACTTTATCTATGATGCGAACGGACAATGACCCACCCAAAAAGGGAGGTGCTGGCATCCGTATGCCAGGTTAAGAAATAGTCCTGCCATAAAGAGACCACTCAGGGAACAGCACGACCTGCAATGATCAGTCCAATGTGAACACATTCATCGCTGAGCCCATATTTCTCTTGGAGTATCTACTCTAGTACACAGGACACCAGAAGAAAACAAAACCAAGATGGTATTATAGTGCTTTACAATTAAGACTAGGTCTCTGAAAACAACATGTTTTGGGAGTTGCGATCCATATTCTCCTCCACCTATGCCTGGAAGTCTAGAAGTCTTCATCTATATAAATTAATTTCCAACACATGTGTTAAATGAAAAGGGCTTTATATCAACTTCCTGCACGATCGCTCTTCCTTGGTCCTGATTAATTGTTTAGATGACTTGAGAACCAGGGTTGGGAACCACTGCTTTACATGATAATAAAATCCATTCATTAAGTCATTAATTTGACACTGCTGGTGGTATCATTTAGATAACAAGCCGATTCACTAAATTATGCCAGCAGCAGGGCTACAATGCTGCTGGTACCATCCCCCAGAGTCCGTAGGACTTCATTGAGACTTGCACCAGCCCTGTGCAATCTCTGCGTGAGCTCCTTCAAGCAGGATCGCACAGGGTCAGCAGAAGGATGCTGGGAACCATTTGTTCCAATATCCATCTGTATGCTGCCAGGGGATATGGTGTATCACTCCACCCTCTCCACTCTGGGACCAGAGATAAGTATCATTTTTTAAATCATTGGTGCCAGTACATGGTTCTTGTTGGTTTCTTTTGTACCAAGAATAACGTGAGACCTTGGAATCGATTCTTAGTATACTACTAGTCGCAAATCAACGATTCCTATAAAAAGTCCAGGTAGCACCTCCAATTTACAGTAACCTGCTGTAAAAGCCCATCTGCAAGCAAAGTTTGTGATGGTTCAGCAGGATGAGCCAGTGGTTAAATGAGTGAGCAGATACGTATACATGACCCACTCATCAACTTAATTGAGCTTGGCTTTGAACTTTAGATCATGTCCTAAGTGGAACTTTTAAGTAATGGGTATAGAAAGAAAACCGGGGGAGGGCGGTGAGGAACAAAGAATATACAGGTGAGTCAATTGTTAACATTTCATATATATGGAAATGTTTCCCAACCATGGGTTTCAATTACCCCTAACAGGTCACGTTTGCAAAGAGAATCCTTAAAATCTGGCCTGTTAGAAGGCCCTGAGGACCAAGGTTGTATTTATTGTATTGTTGTATGTATGGCAATCAATGAATTAAAAAACAATAAACAAGCAATCCTACCATATGTTACTTAAAAATAACCCAATTTAAATAACTTTATTCATAGAAATCAACATTTCTCATAAAAAACGTTTGAGAAACATTCTAATACCCTAGAGGTTTCCCCTAATTTCCATACACACACATACAAACCGTAAAAAAAATGGTAGGCCTAACATAAACGATCCAAAGACCCATCGCAGGTAAATACACAGAAGCAGTGACAATTAAAATGGAAAGTCGCAGTCTGTAATCATGCGTGGTTCTTGTTAGCACCCAAGATTTTCTTCACTATAAAGTTATTAAAAAGCATAACAATTATTTGCAGCAACCACTCACCACACCGACCATATTTCCATAATAAATCCATTAACCTGCCGACTCCAGCGCATATATTCGAGGAATTATAATGAGCCACAGAATACCTGTTGCAGCTTAAGGTTAACTTCGTTTAACAATATTCATTATCTGATTGTGTTCAGAAAGTATTTGCCGTAGCCCACCACTCTGCGTTTTGAGCACGGCCGCCTGAAAATACAACTGGCAAAGAGAGCTAATGACATGTTACTCAGATATAAGAGTCTTGTAGTAAGACCCTGACAACTTAATGCACAAAAACCCGCAGAATAAACTCTAAATATCCCATTAACAACAGTGCAACACTTAGAATTCACGTTTCAATGGGCTACGAAAATAGGAACATAGCTATTAATCGACAATGTAAGTAATAATCCTTTGATTACAGTAGCTAAAGGCTACCCTTTAATGGATTTTACTTGTCACTTTTAATTCTTCCTAATCTTTCTCTACATTCATTATGCAGCTTTGTCATCCTGATGGCCCTTCTGTCACCGTTCTAAGAGAGCAATCAACACGCCGGTTTCATATAAAGAGAAAAAGGTTCTGCATAATAAAAAGACAAAAAATAAAAAATAAAATACACCGCGTGCCTTGTTTGCAGGGGCTATTCGGAAAATCAGCGGCAGTCGGCTGCTCTGTGGTTTCTGCGAAGAGTCATTATATGGACGGGGCGGGTGTGCTTGTTTTTGCATTAGTTGTCGGATACACCGTGCAAAGCTCCAGTCTTAATCACCTGCCTCTTAATCCAACTAGCGACTGTAAGAAACAGTTGGTGCGGCAGCCTGCGAGAGAATCTGGCTGTTCTCTATGCAATTCCTCAACTGCAAAACTTGCCTTTCTGTTAAAAAGCTGCACGCCTGCAGGCCAGTCTGACAAATGATAAAGGTACCACAAATTTGTTTCTGATTTCTAAAGACCAAGATTAATTGAATTTACTCTTTAACTTGTTTATCGAGAGAAATGCGGTATACTAATTTTTTTTTTACGGTTTTTAAACTTTTTATTCTCTGTTTTATTCTTTAATGTGTATAGGTAGTATAAAAAGCCATCAAATCATGACATGATAAAACAGGATTTATTGAATGGAAATACATTGTATTTTCTGTGAGCTTGCTGCTGGAGGTTTACTAAATATTCAGTATAATAAGAATCGTGATCAAGTGTTAGATACATAATAATTTCCTATTCTTCTGTGCTGAGGTATGTGGGTTTCTAAAAAGTAGAGAGTAAACGAGGCAGAGATAGGGGGTGAGGAAGAAATCAAATAAGGGTACCTTCTCCTCTACCTGTCACATGACCAGATGATCGGTCTGTAATCTTGCTTTCCTGTGTGTTACAGAGTGGCGGTAATCTCTGTCCTTAACCCTTTACTCGTCACTTTAGTTTCACCACCCGCGTCCTTACTTTCGTCTAGCTGTATTTTTAGGTGCAACTTTCAGGCAGAATTTGGAGAAATATTAATTAACCCCTTCACTGCTGAGCAATTTCACCTCTTAAAAAAACAAGTTTATCTTTTTTTTATTATTTTTATTATTTTTTTGTCTTTACTTTAAACATGGTCATGTTTGATATCATTGGAAAGGCCATGCCCTGGCCTTTCTAATGATACCAAACATGACCCTGCTAGCTGTCAGAGGTTGGGAGATATCCTATCTTTCCAACCTGGTGTTTAAGAGCTTTTCTGAGAAGCTACCACCCTACCTGAATATGCTGCTTCCCCCGGCAGTTCCCTCATCCTATAACCTCCGATCCAGGACCAGCACCTTACTTGCAATACCGCAATACAAAAAGAAAATGGCTCGATCCTCATTTTCCTACAGAGCACCGCAAATATGGAATAACCTCCCAGACGCCGTCAAATCTTCCCCCAGTCTAAAGTCCCTTAAGAGTTCCCTATTAGCATACCTCAATACAAAATGCACCTGTAAACATGTAACATAATGACTACATTTCCTCCATATTTATTTTTCTGTTAATCTGTATATTTGGTCCTGTGTTAATATCTTGCATTTTACTATTTTGTATTTCTGTAACCACTCAATGTTCTCGAACCCAGGACATACTTGAAAACGAGAGAAATCTCAATGTATCCTTCCTGGTAAAATCCTTTATAAATAAATAAAAATAAAATAAATGAGGACGTTCCCCACACGTCCTCAGCAGTGAAAGGGTTAAGGTGTGCTGACAACATTTAACAAGGTCTTATACATTGTAGGATTTGTTATCCTGTTCATTTAGCTGTTCTGTCTATGTTCCATGCTTGTATATCACTTTAAAAAATGAGAAAAGGATAAAGTTCCTGCTGAAGGTGGTCTTGGTGGCCCTGTACTTACTCTCTTTTGATGATTGATTAGATTTTCCCAGGATAGACTACAAATGTTTCTGAATCATTATTCTAATATGTGCAAAGAGCTTTTTATGGTTGAACTAGCATTGTATAGAGTGTTTTCTTTTATGAAATAGACCACATTGAGTATCATTGATATAGGGCCACAGGTAAGTGGTTTTGAAAGTCAGGTATACTCGATCTTCACAGTGAAGGGGGTTAAATATATCACATCTTCATGGAATACGTTGATAACATGTCAGAAGCATAGACAGTATGTTGTCTAGGTTTGATTATCGCCCACGTTCTTCTGTAGGCCCATGGTCTCAGGCCTACAGACCTATTATAGAAACAAATAGGAATATATCTGAAACAACAAATGCAGAAAATATATATAGGGTGATATCCCACATAAACCAGTTAGTGCACAAATAAAATTGGCCACTCACAAGGGCATAGTAGTAAATGCGTCCATCGTCCTCCAATGATTGACCGTGACTGACGATGACCAGCAGTGAAAGGTTCCCGAAATGCCCTGCCATTTGGTGGTTTAATACAGCAGGTTTATTCAGGCAAATCCCATAGGCTTAAATGTTAAAAATATTCCCGTTTTAATGCAATATTTAATAAACCGTTGAGTATAATACTCTGCAGTAAAGAGTTTCTTTATTTATAGATTTTTTAGGATATTTTAAACATTTTTCAGGATTTTTTTTATCTTTTCTTCTTTTTTCTGTAACAGCCCTTTTTTATTATCATTCATTGGACCTCATATGTAAATTTCAGACATTTTCGCTCAGTAGTTTCTTTGCAAACAACGTTTCACTTTTCAAACATTCAAGCAAACTGTTTTTCTAATTTATTCACTGCATTCATCTGCGGTGTCGGCTTTACACCGACACCACAGGGTTGCCGAAATGGGATCGTCAAATCGAACCGAATTGAAGAGAACAAAAAGTCACTGAACGTCGGTGGCTTTTCGATTCTCTTTGAATAACCCAGACAGTATTTATTAACTCACTCTTTAGAATCGTTAAAACAGCACAGCATGCACTGGGATCAGAACAGGTTAAAAAGTTCAGCTCAACGCGTTTCATCCCGATAGGGACTTCCTCAGGAGCAGCAATGATATCATTAACTAATGAGACCTGTTCACTGGGAATAATTCCCTCTGATTCTTTCCATATTTTCAGAATGTCACAATGTATGATGATCATAATTTAATAATAGTTGATGGCATATTGCTTCAGATACAGTGATACAGTGGTGGTGGCGTTGTTGCTGTATTTTAAGGCCATTCCGATGAACACGTTGGCAGTGATGTCACTCATGTTGGCCAATGGCCGGAAGTAGAAGAAAAAAATATTTCAGCCATGGTTCCTTCACGCCATTAGACTTTCTAATGCATAAGTGAAGGCACTGTTGTTAAATAAAGTGGTTTTGAAGCATGTCCAGAACAAATTATTTTCAGACATACAGGAGCTATGAATGCACATTTTTTTTGAGATGTGCAGTAATTAAGGTTGCTCGGTTATGTTTCAATGCCATAGACGCCGAGCACATAGTACTTTTAGATTTACTGTGTTGTGCACAATTTCAAATGTGAGGCAGAAACAATTTCTTGTGCTATAAAAATGTAATTTGTTTTCTCCTTGAGGAAGCAAAGTAATAATACCTGCAAGGGAATTTTTGAGCATTCCCTTTTGCTAGTGTCGTATGGAATGTAAATAAAGGTGTACCAACATTTTATCTCTTGTGTTCAGTGACCAAAATAAATTATAAGTTAAGACAAAAAAAAATGCTTTGAAGCAAACTCTGACAAAAGAAGTCAAAATGTTTTTCATTAAATGAATAAAGAGTTTAGAATAACTTGAAATAATTATTACATTTTTGCGCAATACCCTGGCGCGCCAGTCCCATATCAAAATTAATTAAGTCATGTAAAAATTAATAATCTTATTCTGCTCTAACAGACCTGCTCGTTTGAATATAGAATATGCTCATCGCATTTTAGCTCTCCTATTTCTGAGCCTGTGGATGAACCCAAAAAAAATGACTAAAAAAAATTAACTTAAAAAACACTTATTTTAAACTTAAATTTAATAAAAATAAAAATGTGCCTCAAACTGTGACAAAAAAGGAGCTCGACTTCACAGGAGTAGATTTCTCCTTGGATCATCAAGCTGTTATTATACATTTTAACCGTTATACATCTGAATGTTCTGTTTTTTTTTCCAAAATATATATCCTCTACCCTGTTATGTCGGCTGGATCTGATAAAACAGTAGCACTAGGCAGAGAAATCCATGTATTGCTCAGACATACAAATACGACAGAACCATAACCATAAGAAATATTATACGGAAATATTGTTTATTACATACTTTGTATACTTTTTCCCCCTGTATTGTCGTATTGGCTTTTATAATAAAAGTGCCAGTGTTTTATATGTTTTTGTAAGCTTTACACACAAGAAATATAACAACTTCCTTCTTCTATCCTATCCTTTTCACTCTTTATATGCATGTCTACATCCACTAAATATCTACATCCATTAGAATATTATATTCCTGCACATAAACATCCATTCTCATTTTAAAAGGGAATATAATACTGACCTCCTCTTAGGGTTAACTGATTTTCAATAAACCTTAAGTAGCAAGCTCTTTGGCATCAATAATCTGTCTCATTTTTCATATTAAAAGCATCTATTATTGAGAAAGATGGCCAGGCATTATGCGCATGGTGGCAGGTATACATTAATGTAATACCAATGTAGCAATAGGTTTTACTGTTGTAATTGAGGTTAGTCCTTCAAGAAATCCCTCAAACCCATCTCTTCAGATTAGTGTACCACATCACTGATGCAACTCACCCCACTGCTCACCTACTCACACACGATTGAAGACGTTTCTATGGCCCCACCATTCCCAAACCACTGGCACTAATGATGCTGTTGTCCAGTAAAACTCCCCTTGTCTTCCTCAACCCTAATCCCTTTAGACCAGGGATGTCCAAACTCCGCCCCCCCAGATGTTCCTGAACTACAACTCCCAGAAATCGCTGACTGCATTAGATGGACAGAAAAGCGTGGGAGATGTAGTTCATGGACATCTAGGGGGCCGGAGTTTGGACCTCCCTGCTCTAGACTGTAAGTTCCTATGTTCAGGGCCCATGTCCGTTTATCTGTATCTTGTTTCCTTAGGTAATTGTGAAGCGCTACGGAAACTGTTGGCGCTATATACAGTAAATGATGATAATAATAATACCTTGTGCAAGGCTGTATTTTGCATCTCTGGAAAGGTTTCCCTGATGAAACATGCATTGTTATTTCTGCATCCTGACAGTGCTATTTGTGTAAGCGAAGTCTATTAAAGTAACAAACCAGAAGGTGTGGTGTAATATTATTAATATCCAAATTCACATTGATCATCACTGGAGGTTCATATGGCTTAGAATCCCAACTCCTGAGTTGATATACAAGCTACTCGTCATGCGACATGAAGACAAACCATTAAGACAGTGTTTCCCAAACCTGTCCTCAGGACCCACTGACAGGTCAGGTTTGCAGGATATGTGAAGCACAGCACAGGTGATATGATTTGCTGCTCAGGGATTGCAGGATTCAGTCTGCATTTCCCCAAAGTGATCTGCAAAATCTGGCTTTTATGGGGGACTCGTGGACCAGGGTTTGGAAATACTACATTAAGAAGTATGTATTTTGTGCTTAGTCTTGGTAGACTGATTTTGTTTCCCTATGGTCCTTGTACACTCATACAGGCTCTCATCCTGCAAACTTCTTTAGTTTGGAGTCTGAAACACTATTAGCTAGTGTAGATAGCTTAATTCTGTTTGTTTTTATATCAGACATACAGTAAAGCACAGAAAATTATAGGGGTTATTCACAGAGCACCGAAATGTTGCCGACATTTCGGTGCTCTGTCGTGCACCGCAGTTCGGGGAATCAAATTTCCCCACCCTGCAGTGAATTCACCATTCACCACAGGGTCCCTGAAGTGCAACGAATCGGCTACCGAATGCTGCCGTACATCCGCTGCAAACAAGCCGGACAGCTGCCAAACGTAGCCGACGAGCCGCTGAGCACAGCGACGACCAGCTGCAGAAAAAAGTTGACAAGCTGCCGGATAGGTAAACAAAAAATTTGAAAGTGTCATGATTGAAACGCCATTTCCAAAAAAATACTGAACCTAAATCTCTGGAATTTACATATAAGGTCTTATGAAAGATAATAAAAAGGTCTGTTACAGAAAAAAGAAACATCACTATTAGAAAAAAAAAAGGGAAAACTATTTCCCGAAAAAATCCTGAAAAATGCCTAAAAGATCCTAATAAAATCAATAAATAGAGAAACTTTTAATGTAGATTAAAATAATTACTTCCAAAATACGAATTAACAGAATTTAAGATGAATTACAATTCGTTACCAAACAAAACGTACACTCGTACACCTCTAAAATGTTTACAGTTTATATTATGGTCAAATTCACTAGTAAGGTGTGTTTAACAGGGTGTAGACATGCACACTGGTGTTGTCATGTAAACTTTTTCAGGAATTATTTCAAAACAATAACAAATAAATTGGTGTTATTTCTTATAACTCCATAAATTATTTGTCTTTTAATGATCTGTCAATGTTTGATTGCTTAATCAGGTAAATGCTTGTTGACATGCATGGGGGCTCCCTCTATTGGTTATAAAGTGCTACTATGTTTACATTTTAGCTTGAGCACTGTGGTTATGTGCAGAAAAAACAGATCTCAAAGTTTCTCGATTAAGTTACTGTATTTATTTAGTATTTTACCAGGAAGGATACATTGAGATTTCTCTCGTTTTCAAGTATGTCCTGGGTTCAAGAATATTGCATTTTTGCAGTAGGTACAGAAATACAAAGTAATAAATGCAAGATATTAAAAGCAAAACAAAAATATACAGATTAACATATAAAATAAATATGTAAGTAATATTTATTTATTTATAAAGGATTTTACCAGGAAGGATACATTGAGATTTCTCTTGTTTTCAAGTACGTCCTGGGTTCAAGAACATTAAAATGTTACAGTTTTTTACAGAAATACAAAATAATACACTATAGTATAGTATATAGTATAGTAGTCACTATGTTACATGTTTACAGGTGCATTCTGTATTGAGGTATGTTAGTAGAGATCTCTTGAGTGACTTAAGGCTGGGGGAAGATTTGATGGTGTCTGGGAGGTTATTCCATAATTGTGGCGCTCTGTAGGAAAATTTATTTTTGTATTGTGGTATTGCAAGTAAGGTGCCGGTCCTGGATCAGAGGTTATAGGCTGAGGGAACTGCTGGGGGAAGCAGTCTATTCAGGTAGGGTGGTAGTTTCTCAGAAAATCTCTTAAGGTTGGAAAGGTGAAAATCCCGCTCTGAAGCTGATTTTGTTCACTTCAAGTTTATTCTCCGGTCATACACCTCTGCCCTCCACTTGGCCAAACAATCCTTCTTCTCATCTCTTATATCTACGCTGTCCTCCAACCCTAAACGGCTCTGGTCCACCTTCAACACCCTCCTCTACCCACCTGCACCTCCCCCCTCAGCTGCCTTCAGCGCTCAAGACCTGGCAGACTACTTCCTCAGTAAAACTCTAACTATCAGAAGCAACATCCCAACACAAGATAGTTATCTGCCACCTCCACTCCCACAGGTCCCATCTGCCACCCTCTGCCGCTTCCTCCCAACCACTGAGGAGGAAGTCAATTCCTTATTGTCCTCCTCACATCTCACCACGTGCCCGCTCGACCCCATTCCCTCACATCTAATTCCTCCCCTCTCCTCCTCCCTCACCCCTGCTCTCACACACATCTTCAACCTATCTCTCTCCACTGGCTCCTTTCCATCCGCCTTCAAACACGCGCTAGTTACCCCTTTACTAAAGAAACCATCCCTAGATCCCAACTCTCCATCCAACTACCGTCCTGTATCCCTGCTTCCCTTTACCTCTAAGCTCTTAGAAAAACTAGTCTTCAACCGCCTCTCCATCTTCCTGTCCTCCAATTCCCTACTTGACCCCCTGCAATCTGGCTTCCGTCCCCTACACTCAACTGAAACTGCCCTCACCAAAGTCACCAACGACCTCCTAACTGCTAAAAAACACGGCCACTATTCTATTCCCATCCTGCTTGACCTCTCGGCTGCTTTTGACACTGTTGACCACCCCCTCCTTCTACTGACCCTCAACTCTCTGGGTCTCGGTGACACTGCACTTGCTTGGATTGACTCCTATTTATCCAACAGGTCCTTCTGTGTGTCCTTTGCTGGTAACTCCTCCTCCTCATTGCCTCTATCTGTTGGTGTACCTCAAGGCTCTGTCCTTGGTCCTCTGCTCTTTTCCATCTACACCTCCTCCCTGGGCAAAATCATCAACAGCTTTGGCTTTAATTACCACCTCTACGCTGATGACACTCAGATCTACCTCTCTACCCCTGATCTCTCTCCCCCTGTCCTTTCCAAAGTCAGTGACTGTTTATCTGGCATCTCCTCCTGGATGGCCTCCCACCACCTAAAGATCAACATGTCAAAGACTGAGCTCCTACTTATTCCTCCCTCTAATGCCGCCCCACCTCCTGACTTCTCGATCACGGTGGAGGGTATCACCATCTCCCCATCAAACCAAGTTCGCTGTCTTGGAGTTACACTTGACTCTGCTCTTTCCTTCATCCCCCACATCAAGTCTCTTTCCTCCTCCTGCCGATACCAACTGCGTAATATTTACAGAATTCGGCCATTTCTTACCGCTGTCACCACAAAACAACTCATACACGCCCTGGTAATCTCCCGACTCGACTATTGCAATAATCTCTTATCTGGCCTCCCTCTGTCCCACCTCTCCCCCCTACAATCCATCCTGAACGCCTCCGCCAGGCTAATTCACCTCACCCGCCGCTCTGTCTCTGCCGCTCCCCTCTGCGAGTCCCTTCACTGGCTCCCCATCCACTGCAGAATTAAGTTCAAAATCCTTATCCTTACCTACAAAAGCCTCACTAACTCAGCTCCCCACTACCTGTCCTCACTAATCACCAAATACACCCCAGCCCGCTCCCTAAGGTCAAACAGTGACCTGCGCCTAGCTTCTCCCCGCATCACCTCTTCCCATGATAGACTGCAGGATTTCTCACGCGCAGCCCCCACTCTCTGGAACGCTCTCCCTCGTACTGTCAGACTTTCCCCTAACTTCTCTTCCTTCAAACACTCCCTTAAAACATTCCTATTTAGGGAAGCCTACCACCCAACTCACTGACGCAACCATCAATCACTCTCACCTTACAGTCCTCTCCTCCTGTTTCCAACCCCAACCCTCCCAGATTGTGAGTTCCTACGGGAATAGGGCCCTCATCTCCTCCTGTACTGTTTGTCAAATGTTGTTCAATGTATTGTAACCCTGTCTATACTGTGCTTATTGTACAGCGCTGCGGAATATGCTGGCGCTTTATAAATAAAGAATAATAATAATAATAATAAGAGTGCGTTTAGATTCCAGCGATGGCCAGTTTAGCTCTTTTAACATGGCACAATGGTGGGTCATGTAGTTACATTGTATCAAAAAGCGGCAGCATGAGTTGTACAATGTAGTAAGTTTTAGGGATGTGCGTTTCGGGTTTCGGAATTTCGGAATTTTCAGGAAATTTCCCGATTCGTGCATTCGGATTTGGCTGATTTTCTGAAAATTTTCGGATCTGAAAACGGCAGATCCGAACAAATTTCCGAACCGAAACGAAAACTTTTCAGAATTTTCGAATGGACTAGAAATGTGTAAAATCGAAAATCATTTTCATTCCATTCGTGATTTCGGCTCCATTCCTGATTTCGGTTCCATTTCAGTAATTTCGGACAACGTATTTTTCGGTTATATCGCTGATTCTGTAATTTTGTATCATTCCCATCTCAATGTATCCTTCCTGGAAAACCAGAGAAATCTCAATGTATCCTTCTTGTAAAACCAGAGAAATCTCAATGTATCCTTCTTGTAAAATTAGAGAAATCTCAATGTATCCTTCCTGGAAAACCAGAGAAATCTCAATGTATCCTTCTTGTAAAACCAGAGAAATCTCAATGTATCCTTCTTGTAAAACCAGAGAAATCTCAATGTATCCTTCCTGGAAAACCAGAGAAATATCAATGTATCCTTCTTGTAAAACCAGAGAAATCTCAATGTATCCTTCCCAGGAAGCCAGAGAAATCTCAATGTATCCTTCTTGTAAAACATGAGAAATCTCAATGTATCCTTCTTGTAAAACCAGAGAAATCTCAATGTATCCTTCTTGGAAAACCAGAGAAATATCAATGTATCCTTCTTGTAAAACCAGAGAAATCTCAATGTATCCTTCCCAGGAAACCAGAGAAATCTCAATGTATCCTTCTTGTATAACCAGAGAAATCTCAATGTATCCTTCTTGTAAAACATGAGAAATCTCAATGTATCCTTCCCGGGAAACCAGAGAAATCTCAATGTATCCTTCCCGGGAAACCAGAGAAATCTCAATGTATCCTTCTTGTAAAACATGAGAAATCTCAATGTATCCTTCCCGGGAAACCAGATAAATCTCGATGTATCCTTCTTGTAAAACATGAGAAATCTCAATGTATCCTTCCCGGGAAACCAGAGAAATCTCGATGTATCCTTCTTGTAAAACATGAGAAATCTCAATGTATCCTTCCTGGGAAACCAGAGATTCTCGATGTATCCTTCCGGGAAACCAGAGAAATCTCAATGTATCCTTCTTGTATAACCAGAGAAATCTCAATGTATCCTTCTTGTAAAACATGAGAAATCTCAATGTATCCTTCCTGGGAAACCAGAGAAATTTCAATGTTATCCTTCCCGGGAAACCAGAGAAATCTCAATGTATCCTTCTTGTAAAACATGAGAAATCTCAATGTATCCTTTTGTAAAACCAGAGAAATCTCAATGTATCCTTCCCGGGAAACCAGAGAAATCTCAATGTATCCTTCCTGGGAAACCAGAGAAATCTCAATGTATCCTTCTTGTATGACCAGAGAAATCTCAATGTATCCTTCTTGGAAAACCAGAGAAATCTCAATGTATCCTTCCCGGGAAACCAGGAAGAAATCTCAATGTATCCTTCCTGGGAAACCAGAGAAATCTCAATGTATCCTTCTTGTAAAACATGAGAAATCTCATGTATCCTTCTTGTAAAACCAGAGAAATCTCAATGTATCCTTCCTGGAAAACCAGAGAAATCTCAATGTATCCTTCCCGGGAAACCAGAGAAATCTCAATGTATCCTTCCTGGGAACCAGAGAAATCTCGATGTATCCTTCTTGTAAAACATGAGAAATCTCAATGTATCCTTCCTGGGAAACCAGAGAAATTCAATGTATCCTTCCCGGGAAACCAGAGAAATCAATGTATCCTTCTTGTAAAACATGAGAAATCTCAATGTATCCTTCTTGTAAAACCAGAGAAATCTCAATGTATCCTTCCCGGGAAACCAGAGAAATCTCAATGTATCCTCCTGGGAAACCAGAGAAATCTCAATGTATCCTTCTTGTATGACCAGAGAAATCTCAATGTATCCTTCCTGGAAAACCAGAGAAATCTCAATGTATCCTTCCCGGGAAACCAGAGAAATCTCAATGTATCCTTCTGGGAAACCAGAGAAATCTCAATGTATCCTTCTTGTAAAACATGAGAAATCTCAATGTATCCTTCTTGTAAAACCAGAGAAATCTCAATGTATCCTTCCTGGAAAACCAGAGAAATCTCAATGTATCCTTCCCGGGAAACCAGAGAAATCTCAATGTATCCTTCCTGGGAAACCAGAGAAATCTCGATGTATCCTTCTTGTAAAACATGAGAAATCTCAATGTATCCTTCCCGGGAAACCAGAGAAATCTCGATGTATCCTTCTTGTAAAACATGAGAAATCTCAATGTATCCTTCCTGGGAAACCAGAGAAATCTCGATGTATCCTTCCCGGGAAACCAGAGAAATCTCAATGTATCCTTCTTGTATAACCAGAGAAATCTCAATGTATCCTTCTTGTAAAACATGAGAAATCTCAATGTATCCTTCCTGGGAAACCAGAGAAATCTCAATGTATCCTTCCCGGGAAACCAGAGAAATCTCAATGTATCCTTCTTGTAAAACATGAGAAATCTCAATGTATCCTTCTTGTAAAACCAGAGAAATCTCAATGTATCCTTCCCGGGAAACCAGAGAAATCTCAATGTATCCTTCCTGGGAAACCAGAGAAATCTCAATGTATCCTTCTTGTATGACCAGAGAAATCTCAATGTATCCTTCCTGGAAAACCAGAGAAATCTCAATGTATCCTTCCCGGGAAACCAGAGAAATCTCAATGTATCCTTCCTGGGAAACCAGAGAAATCTCAATGTATCCTTCTTGTAAAACATGAGAAATCTCAATGTATCCTTCTTGTAAAACCAGAGAAATCTCAATGTATCCTTCCTGGAAAACCAGAGAAATCTCAATGTATCCTTCCCGGGAAACCAGAGAAATCTCAATGTATCCTTCCTGGGAAACCAGAGAAATCTCAATTTATCCTTCCCGGGAAACCAGAGAAATCTCAATGTATCCTTCTTGTAAAACATGAGAACTCTCAATGGCAGAATTATCGTATTGACAGAATTATCGTATCGACAGAAATATCGGATCCGAAAAACCATTAGTTTACGTCAAAACGAATAGACACTTTGAAACGAGGAGAACAGACGTTCCGAAAAAACCCGAAAATTTCCGAAATCACGAACAAAAAGTCGATACGAAAAACAAACGAACCGAAACGGAAATCGTCCGAAACGAGCCGAAACGAAAATTTACAAAATCCGAACAAACCGAACCGAATCGAAAAAAAAATCGATGCACAAGTCTAGTAAGTTTATGAAGGTGTGCTTGCGGGCATACACTACATCTCCGTTTTCAATAACCGGCATAAGCATTTGTTGTACTATCTGTTTTCTTACTGCGGGACTCAGGCAGGATTTGTTTCTATACAGGGCACCTAGTTTAGGGTAAAGTTTAGATGAGAGTTTTTCGATTCCAACGTGTCTGCTGTCATGTCCAATGTATTGAAATCTCAGGGGCACATTTTGGAGCCCATTGCAAATTAATTTCATTTGTACAGTACAGAGGGTTGGTGCCACACGTGTGAAGGTTGCATGGCGAAAGTCACTGTTAGATCTTAGGGAGTTAGTTGGAGTGTATTTGGAGTTTAGTGAGAAGTAATGGCGAGCAGAGCTAGGTAATAAAATAAAAATACTTTAAAAGACGAAAATGAATTATTTTTAAGAGAGAGAAATAAAGATAGTTTTTACATTCATCTGAGGTTGTCTTTTCAAATGTCCGGAAAAAAAATCAGTCCTTAACATGCATAAAAATATTAAACTACCTAAATGAAGTAAATAAACAATATTGATGTATATGTGACATTAAAAGAACATAATTCCTAACACTAAGAAAAGTAATACATGAAATAAAAGTAATAATCTGTAGCTATACATTAGTCAATATAACAGATAAAAGAACGTCACTCTTGATGTGTATGGGTTTAGCAGGAGTATGGTTCCTTAATATTTCAAATGAAAACAAACAAAAAAGAGACAGGTGAATTTACAGGACCGTGATTACTTTTTTTATTGAGTGCATTAAAAATGTATTAAGATCAATAAAGTATTCTGATCTGAGGTTACATAAAATTGTTTAAATTTAGGGAGCAATATGAAATGGAAAAATGGAAGAACCAACAAAGCAAATCATAACAGATTAAGAGATAAACTGTTGCTCGCGGCAAAACCCCAGATTTACAATCTAGATTTAAATAAGTTATTTTTACAGTCAAATAAAAAAATCTGTGATTGTATTCCTGCGAACCTCTATAATAACTAAAGAAAAATGAATAAATATCTACTATATCTGAAATATCATGCAAGGCCTTTATAAATAATTATAAAGCTGTATATAAGCAATGAAGGAATTATTCTGTACTGTATAATATAGGTTGCAAAGTGAAAGGTTATGAGAGGTGGTAATAAAATTAGAATTATGACACAGAACCTTTATATATATATATACACAGTATATATATATACACAAAATTTTGAGCACTCCACTTTAATACAATGCCAAGATTTTAAAAACCCCTTACACAGGAATAAATTACAGGGATTTGGTTACAAAATATGATCATACATTGCATGAGCCTTCCACAAGGTCAATATACCCCATCACAGCTGGACCTATCCTTCCTAAGCTAATGCTTGCTCTGACGAGATTATCCCATTTAGGCTAGGGTCAGACGAGCGCATTCTGTGCGGACTGTGCGTCCGTGCACGACGGACGTACTTTCTGACTGACGACAAGGTAGTGGCCACACAGTCCGTTTTTGTGACTGACGTTTTTTTTGACTGATGTAGAAGGGAAAATAAATTAATATGAAAAACATTTTGTCCGTCAAAATGCTGGACGTCAAAAATGCAGTCCATCTGACTTCTTTCCATCACTCACACACAAAGCTATGCGGACATTATGCGTCCGCAGTTCCGTGCGGACGTACTTTGTGTGTGGGGTTCTATTGGTCATAATTATATGCTACAACGGACGTACAAATGTGCGGCAACACGGACGTGATCAGTGCGCTCGTATGACACGAGCCTTAGAATTTATATCCTCCTGGGGTTCTCTCCAGTTCAAAGTTTAAATAGGTCCTGCAATGAGGCACTCTCATCGGTTTTCCACCCATCCAACCCCCAGGTTCCTCAATGCAGGACCTGTTTAAACCATGAACTGCAAATGGGATGATGAAATAAGGGACATCATGGTTTGTGGTGTGTAGATTGTGATAATAGAGGTTAGTGGGAGAACGAGGTGGACATTAAAGATGTGGATTCATGATGTGTGCAGGAAAATCATGTATAAAAGTGAAGTAAGGATAGGTCTGGGGTCATATAGTTTGGCATTTACCAATATTGAAGTGGTAAGAAGATGAGGCTCAGTGAGCCTTCGGCGCCCATGACCCTGATGCTGGTTCACTGGTTGCCCTTTCTGGCACCACTTTTCGTAGCTACCAACCACTGTATACCGGGAACACCCTGTAAGACTTGCCGTTTTATAGATGCGCTGACCCAGTCATCTAGCCGTAACTATTAAGCCTTTGTCACAGTCACTCAGATCTTTTTGGTTGGATCGCTCGCGCAGAAACAACGTGCGGCTTCGGGATGTACCAGAAGCAGTGGTGGCGGCGGATTTACCAGCATATATTTTGGAGGTTTTTCAGATCTTACTTCCTTCAGCTACCCCCCAAGATTTACTCCTGGACCGTGCACATAGATTGCCCAAAGCAAGAAATCTTCCATCTGATGTCCCCCGGGATGTTATTGTGAGAATTCACTTTTATCACATTAAAGAAGCTATAATGGTGGCTGCTCGGAAGAAGCCCGCTCTGTCAGCACCGTATGATGCCCTGTTACTGTTCGCTGAGCTCTCGGCGCTGACCCTGGCAAAAAGACGGGAATTTTTACCGATTACAAAGCTCCTTCGGAACCATGAAATGGCTTATAGATGGGGTTTCCCGACCAAATTGTTGGTGTGGAAGGAAGGGAAGCTTCACACCATATCTGAAGTGTCACCGGGCATGCAGCTCCTCCAAGAATGGGGGCTAGTGCAGGAGTACACCCCACCTCGAGCGGCGACGCTGTCCCCACTTAAAGTATCCCCGGAATGGCATAGAGTCAGGCTAAAATGAGCGGCTGGTCTTCACATATTTTTTCTCCTGACAGCAGCCTCTGGACTCTCAGGCGCTGCTTTCCCCTTTCCATGAGCTGACCACCCTTCTCCAATGCTCAGGAACCGAGCGCCATGTTCCCCTAATGGCTCCACCACTGTTGTTTGACTTTGTTCGGGTTGTTTGTGTTTTCCTGGGGACCCAGAGATACCCCTCCTTGTGGGAGTTTTCTTACCTGGCTCATTGCCATGCTTTTTTCACTAAGGCATATTACACCCCAATTTACTGCGGGCTCGCAGTTTATTTTTGCTGTCCTTGTTATTTATGTCTTTTTCTTTTAAACATTTTTCTCTCTTTTTTTTTTAACTTTTTTTTTTTATTATTTTTCTCTGGACTACTTCATGGTTCACTCATTTGTTTGCGTTGGACTCCTGGAGGTTGGGGCCCATGGAGGGAGTATGGATTGGGGTTTATCTTTTCATAATGAGCTTGCTCTGTGACTTCTTTGATGGGTTCCCCTGAATTGACGATTTTTTCATTGAACGTACGGGGTTTGAACGTCCCATTTAAGTGCCATTGCCTATTTCGAGACCTACACAGACTTAAACCTGCAGTGGTATGTTTGCAGGAGAAGCATTTTCGGTCCCAGGATGCTCCCCGTCTCTGGTCCCAGATGTACCCTGATGCATACCATTCTATGTCTCCCACGAAATCTAGAGGAGTTTCCATCCTTTTCCGCAGGGACTGGCTGTTTCAGTGTACATCTCAATACCAAGACAAGGAGGGGAGAATGTTGATATTGACTGGTTCTCTTAATGGTGCCCCTGTGACTGTTGTTAACTTCTATTTTCCAAACGTTAATCAAATGCAACTTATGAAAAAAGCTCATGCACAGGTTCAATCACTTAGCTCCGGAGCTCTGTATGTATGCAGTGATTTTAAAATGACCCATTGCCCGATGGTTGATAGCCAATCCTCTGGAGGTCGCCCCCCTTCTCGGAAGGTGCAATCTCTGGGTAAACGTCTGACAGACTTTCTTCACACTGCAGATTTATATGATGCATTGGCGTATATCTCACCCAAGTCAGGGATTATACCTATTATTCCCATGTCCACTCTTCGTACAGTAGGATTGATCTATGCCTCATCCATCGCATCTTGATCCCAAACCTTTTAGATGCTAGGATAGGGCCCATAACGTGGTCTGACCATGCTCCTTTAATCCTTTCCTTTCGTGCCACCTTCCCAGCTAGAGGTATGGGCTCGTGGCGGTTGAACGACTCTCTCATCATTGACCCGGCTGGAAAAGATGAGACAGCATGTGTCCTGAAAGAATATTTTACCTTGAACGCTTCGGAGGAAGTGGTGATTTCGTCTGTATGGCTTGCGCATAAAGCCGTAGTACGAGGTCATTTTATTAGGCAGGGGACTTATAAGAAAAAACAATGGGATCTTAAAGTGGCAGCTATCTTACAGCAGATCGCTGCCCTAGAAGCTCTAAATAAGACTCAGCCAACTCTGAAAGTTGCCTCTGACTTGCTTTCCCTGAGGAAAGAACTGGAACGCCTGAACTTGCAGGTGATGGAACGCTCGTTACGCAAGCTTAATTACGCTTCGTATACCCAGGGGAACAAGTCGGGGAAACTGCTGGCATCTAAACTTAGAGCTAAGCGTCTTCACACTAAGATCACGCAGGTCAAATGCTCGAAAGGCGGACAGCTGAGGGTTCCGACGCTGATCGTTTCAGAGTTTGCCCATTACTATGGATCCTTATATAATCTTGGCTCTGACCCAGCTGTTCCGTCCCCTCAACAAGAGGATATCTCTACTTTTCTAGAGGAAGCGCGCCTGCCAACCCTGTCCTCATCTCAGCAAGTGGATTTGCTAACCCCATTTTCTGAAGAGGAGATTAGTAAAGCAATCTATGCTCTCCCGAAAGGTAAAGCGCCAGGCCCTGATGGGTTGACCAATTTGTATTATCAAAAATTTGCCTCAGGACTCACCCCTACCCTCACTGGTTTATTCAATCATATTAAACTAACAGGCCAAGTCCCTCCGGAGATGCCTCTAGCTACTGTGATTACTCTCCCTAAACCCGGTAAACCCCCCACACACTGCACGAATTTCCATCCCATTTCCCTGCTTAATGTGGATATTAAGCTTTATGCGAAACTACTTGCATCCTGCATTGCGCCTCTGCTTTCTAAATTAATCCACCCAGACCAGACGGGGTTTGTACCCGGGCGACAGACTTGCGACAACACTCGCCGTCTTTTTGACATCATAGACCTAGCAAATAGATCGGTGACCCAGGGCTTCTGCTTTCACTAGATGCAGAAAAAGCCTTTGATCGCATGCATTGGGGTTTTCTACATCAGGCGTTAGCGGCCTTTCAGTTCCCAGACCCATTTATTCAGAGCATTATGGCTTTATACTCTGCCCCTTCGGCGAAAGTAATGAGCATGGGATTTCTGTCCTCGATTTTTCAAATAACTAATGGCACTCGTCAAGGTTGCCCCTTATCTCCCTTAATATTTGTACTAGCCCTGGAGGATCTAGCATCCCATCTAAGATTAAACCCGCTGATCTCTGGCTTACCCACCCCTGCAGGAGAACAAAAAATAGCTTTATTCGCAGACGACATTCTTCTTTACCTTTCCGAAGCAGAGACCTCCCTACCCCCTCTTTTTACTCTGCTAACTAGGTATGGCCAGCTATCATATTATAAGAACAATGTTAGTAAGACTCAAGCCTTTCCCTTGCATATTCCAAATTCGTCACTTCGCACTCTCCAGAATAAATATTCATTTGACTGGCGCTCGGATTCCATTAAATACCTAGGCGTTTTCCTTTCCAAAAATAGGAGCTCCATAGTCCAACATAATTTTGTCCCTCTATTGCAGAATATTGAGAAACAAATGCAGTCGTGGCGAATGGTGGAGCTGTCCTGGTTAGGCCGCATGGCATCTTTTAAAAATGACAATCATCCCACAGATTCTTTATTATCTCCGTTATGTTCCGGTTTTCCTCCCTACCTATCTCCTGATGAGAATGCAACATTTATTGTTTGCCCATATTTGGAAACGTAAACCCCCCAGGATTTTGGCTACTGTTGTGACTGCCTCGACCAAGCTGGGTGGTCTGGGATTCCCTGATCGCTTAAAATATCATAGAGCGTCTCTACTAGCTCAACTGCTAGCTGCACTGCACGCAGTAGAACCCCCACTGTGGTTACGCTTAGAAAATGCTATAGTATTCCCTAACACCATTCATGACTTTATGTGGTATGACCTCCTTCCTAGGAGCAAAATGGGAGGAATACTTCCCTCCTCCTACCTTTCAATCCTGACTTGGCGGCAGTGGGGTAGACCCTTACTTAAGCCTTTTCACCCACTCAGGTTTGCGCTTCTTAGTTTTCTCGGCAGACTATCCCCTGACTTACACCTAGCACCCTGGATACTCCAGGGAGTAGCCCTTATCCAACACCTACTTACTCTAACCACTATTAAGCACTTCCCAGACTTAGTCCATGGACATGGTATTCCTTCGAAAGAACTGTTCACCTATCTCCGTATTAAGCACATCCTGCTATCCCAAAAGGTTGCAGTGATCCCTATGATGGAGGCCACAGCCTTTCATAGGCTATGTTTAGGTAAAAAAAGCTCAGCCAAACCGCTGTCTCTATGTTACCGAAGTTTGCTATCTCCCTCTAAGCTACGGAAATTACCATATATGTCGAGATGGGAAAAAGAGCTGAACATGACCTTCTCGCAGGAGGGCTGGGTTTATGCCACGTCCTCAGTATATAAGTTATCACGTAGTACTGGCATGCGGGAAGCGCATCTCAAATTGTTATATCGTTGGTACCTTACCCTGACCAAATTGCGACATATCTCAAAGGGTTCGGAACTATGCTGGCGCTGTTCCGTGGATAAGGGTTCGCTCCTCCATGTTTTATGGTCCTGCTTGAAAATTAGCCCTTATTGGGTTGCGATCCGCCGGTTAATCAAATTGTGCACTTCGTTAGAAGTTCCCCTTAACCCTGAAACTTACCTGTTACACTTCCGCCCCACTAATATTCAATTGCCCCCTAGATGGCTGATCTCTGCTATTCTGGGTGTTGTCAAATTAGTCCTAGCTAGTCATTGGCGGTCGTCTTCTGCCCCTACGATCCCTGAAGTATTGACTCATCTTTATAATATACACATGTATGAAGAAATGTTTGCTGCAGCTCAAGATACTCTCACATTGCACCATGATACATGGGATGGCTGGGTGTCTTTCAGATCCTCCGGGACTGTGGTATAATGTAAAATGAACCATGTCTTTTCTTTCTTTCCTTTTTCTTTCCTTCTCATTCTGTGTTTTTTTCTTTTTTTTTCTCCTTTCTTTTCTTTCTTTTCTTTCCTTCTTCCTCTTCACTGTTAGATTTAGGTAGTTACACGGTATAAAAATTTAAAAGTACTGAATTTTACTGATTGGTGTTCACCTTCGTTTTCATGTTTTATTTTTTTGCCGACTGGTCCTGCGTGACCGATTTTGCCAATTCTATGCTATGTTATGCTTACTTCTGGTACTTAGTAAAACTTTACATTGGAAAAAAAAAATTATAACCATATCATTTAATGTTGTGGCTGATCTGTCTAACTATACCTTTGAAATTAATTGTGGGGATTAAAAAAAATTTGATATTGTATAATCTGGGGTATTCTCTAAATAAATCTTCCATCTAAAGAATGGTGAGTGCAAATAAGTACTACTTTTGTAACAATAAAGTTATCTTAGAGATGTTCCAAATCTTGGAGTTATACACATGGATTCTGCTGCATTTCAGTCTTATAAAACAAACTTCATAGAAGCTAGAAAAGCAGCATCAATATGCCCTATAAATAAACATTTTCACATCAAAAACTCAAATTTTTGCTCATGCTATGTAACCTTTCAGTGCTCTCGCTATTGAAAGTCCTTGAATTGTTCAGCTTTTTAATGTTTATTTTAAAGATATATTTTTAAATTTAACTGTTCAGTTTCTAAGAAAAGTTAAAGGTCTGATTTCGCATATTGTAAAACAATACATGGTAAGGAAAAAAAAGGAATCGCATTTCACTTCTCTTTTAGCTGCCAACTGGCTGGAGCACCATGAAAAAACAATCCCCGGCGATTCCTGGTTATCTATTCTACTCTCGGCTCTCTAAGAGTGGGTTAGGGTACTCCACATTATGTGCCAGGAATCCAGTATTAGGGTCCGTGATATACCATAATCTACGTAAGCAGTAGAAGAGTGCAGAATGGTGTCTAGAGTCTTCCTTTAACTCAGGGGTCAGCAATCGGGGACCTCCAGATGTTTGTAACTACACTTCTCAGACAACCTAAGGACTGGCTGAGCATCATGGGAGATAGTTTTATGCCTTCTTTTGGATCAACAGCAGTAGGTGATGTGTGAAAGGCTGAACCTGATGTTTTTTTCAGCATATGTAACTATGTAACTATAGGTCAAAACTTCTGGTGGGCTAAGGTTGCTGACTCCTGTTTTAAGATTTTCAATACCTTGCCATAACCCATAACATGTAAACTCGATTTCGCATTAAAAAGCAATACTTAACAAATGAATCCCCCTTAGCATACCTATTAAATGCATGGTCAGTTTACACCCTGGGGAGAAATAAAAGTCAGACCTCACTCCATTCAATCAGTATTACTGTAAAGAGGGTGCAAAGAGCAGCCCCCACCCTCACTGTAATAAAATGCTCAACAAACTTTATTGCTACATTACAACATTCAAAGAGAGAGTAGCTTACAGGAAGAGCTCTTGGGTCGCTGACTGCTGCACAGGAATATAATGGCTGAAAAACCCATTACAGTACAGATAAAATGTGTTACTGTAATTTCCAAATACATCCATTATACCACATGCAGATATCATTTTTACATTATCTTGGTAATTTTAACCAGCCTCATTGCTAATAATCTCATTATGATCACTACAAATCCCCAGCAGGATATCTGACTATTTTTATTTTCTATCTTTATTACATGTACTGTAATATTTGACACAAAGTCCTTTCTGCCTGTATGGTGGAGATAATGCAGACCCCATGTGAAATTATGTGAGTTAAGGGATCTAGAGTTCAGTATGGTTCATTGCAACAATATTTTTGTAAAGGATGAAGGAAAATAATTAGCAAATCTACATTATTATTTTTTTTAACTATCTCTGAACAACAATTTCTGTACATAACGTCTATTTTATCCTGTATTTAATTGTTAACTTTGAATCCCGTTTTTGAATAAATATTATGATCATATTTTTTTTTTTCCAACAAAAATGCTATTTTTAGAGAATGGTTTCAATAATGAAAATTTGAGTTATGAGATAATAGATTTTTATTTTTAGCATTATTTCCTAGATATTGAGTATAATTTGGTCTAGGTACAGTCTAAGATGCTCTGAGGCATCTTGTTAAGATTCCAAGCCCCATTGGCTAAAAACGATATTTTTTTGTGTGATAGCCAAAATATAAATAAGTTCTACTAATTATTTTTTAATCAAAATCCCAAGCAAGAAAAAAATGGTTTAGAATGAAAACTATATTAATGTTATAAGATACTCTATAAAGTAGGGATGTGCATGGCTGAAAAATTTGTTTAGTTCAGTTTTGTTTCGTTACATTTTTAAATAATTTCATTTTCGGAATTTCGTAACTAATTTCGTTTCGTGTTTCGTTTTATTTTGGATTGATTTGTATCGTATCGTATCGTATTCGTATCGAATCGAATTCGATAGTTTATATCCATTTGATAGTTTATTTCAATTTTGATAGTTGATATCCATTTGATAGTTCATTTCAATTTTGATAGTTGATATCCATTTGATAGTTCATTTCAATTTCTATCGTATCGGATTCGTATCGTATCGTATCGAATTCGATAGTTGATATCCATTTGCTATTTTTAGGGATTAAACCTTTAGGCGCGTGGGACAAAAAATTCCTGTACAATGTACTAGTAGTATCTATCAATATAGTCACCATAAACCAATAACAATGATCGGATATCGAAATGATTCACCATATATGTCAACAATGAAGCTACAAGGGTGAAAAAGGTGAAAGAAGTTCATGGAGTTCCAATTTGGAAATAAAACACGACAGTCAGTTTCAAAATCAGAAATCACGACACAGTCAATTTCAAAATCAGAAATGAGAGTGTCTTCTTAAGTTTTCCAGATATTATAGGTTGAGTTTTTTCCAGAGGGCCGGCTCAATCAGGTTTCTCGAGTGTCCTGTAAGTATTTAGAGGAAAGAGACAATTGCGCAGTACGCTCTTTCCTCTACAAACTTACAGGACACTCGAGAAACCTGATTGAGCCGGCCCTCTGGAAAAAACTCAACCTATAATATCTGGAAAACTTAAGAAGACACTCTCATTTCTGATTTTGAAATTGACTGTGTCGTGATTTCTGATTTTGAAACTGACTGTGTCGTGTTTTATTTCCAAACTGGAACTCCATGAACTTCTTTCACCTTTTTCACCCTTGTAGCTTCATTGTTGACATATATGGTGAATCATTTCGATATCCGATCATTGTTATTGGTTTAAGGTGACTATATTGATAGATACTGCTAGTACATTGTACAGGAATTTTTTGTCCCACGCGCCTAAAGGTTTAATCCCTAAAAAATCTTCTCTGTGTCGCTGGTGTCAGGCATATCCCTCGGGCTGTGTGGAGCACTATCATAATATTTCAGGCACGGTCCATAGCGCCATTTGTCCCTACATTTCTTTCTCAAGATATCCATTTGATAGTTCATTTCAATTTCGATAGTTGATATCCAATAGTTGATATCCATTTGACAGTTCATTTCAAATTCGATAGTTGATATCAGTTATTCAAATTTTTCTTTTATGTTGATGACACAGTGTAAAACTAAATAAATTTGTTATATACCATTTTGTTTAGTTTCGTATCATATCGTTTCGGTTTCGTATTCGTATCGTATCGATTTGTTATTCGGAAGTACTTCCGAATACGAATTCTCAAATTTCGTTCCGAATTCAGAATTTTTCCGAAACGAATGCCCATCTCTACTATAAAGTCAAACATTAATTTTCTCAAATCTTTGGAAATTAATTATTACCATAAATAAAATGGGGTTTTCTCCAGTAAAGTCAATTCGTAATAATAATAATAATAATAATAATTTAAGAAGTTTCTTAATTTTTTATTTAAGTTTTAGGTATATTTTAATGCATTTTTTATTGGAAGTGTACAATCTGATATAGAAAACTTGCAGCTGTAACAGATCCCCACGGGAAGCATACTTATTATGGGGACTGATTCAAAAGTAATGCTAAGTCTAATACACTTTCATCCCACTGCTGTGATCAGAATCTGTACGAACAATCTCCTCGCTGTTATCTCTAGATGCTGGCTGCACTTTATAATAGACTGTAAAGAAATGGCCACAATTTATGCATAAAAGGTTTTGTTGGGTTAAATAATTGGAAGTATTGTGCACTGCACATTCAAAGAAGGGAAAATTTCATTTTCACAGCAACATAATTGAAGATAATTTAAAACATACTGAGAACACCTTTTGAACAAGCCCCCTGTGTTTAAAAAAAAATAAACTGAATGTGCGAGGTATGTCTAGCTTATAAAAAAATGGATTTATTTTTATATATCCTATTTCGGTGAGTTCTACCTTTTAGTATTGTTGTTTTTCTATGTTTGCTCCCGCATTTATTTATTTATTTTGTGCATTTTCGTCTGAACTTTTCACAACAGGAAAGAGACCTTTTTGGAGGAAAAAAATGACATATCTGGCATTTGATGTACGAGTGTATAAAGGGAACAAAAGAACTTTCTGCCGAATTCTACATTCCCTTTGCTTTTTCCTGGTGGAATCACAGCAGAAAAGTCAAAAAGGCACAACAAAAGCTTTCATTGGAACCTGTCAAGTTCAGTAGGAGGAACTTGAAAGTCAATGGTCATTGGTTGAATTTCTCCGTTTTCTAGGGAATGCCTTAGTCTTACTGCTGTATATACAATTACATTTTGATGTTGTAATTCTTCTGTACGCTCAGCAGTATTAATGACAGGTTTGACCCAGCTTAGATACGATGAATTGGGACTCTCAAGTCAACTTAACCACATCACTACCAAGTGATTTGGCAAAAAAATACTGTCAGGAACCAGTGATTTTTTTTTGAAAATAACTTTAAATGAATTCTGTGATAAGAAATATATTCCCAATGCATTCCTTACTGTAATAACCTATTTGCCAGGCAAATGTTGCCATCTTCTGGACAAATGGAGTTACTGCACCCCAGGGCTTCCTGCAGAATGAGCTGGGGAGATGTCAGTAAGAGACATTGCCCAGCTGGTTTTAAAAAGCGTTAGCATCTTGGGCATCATGGCCACTTGCTAGAACTTTGAGGGCACATCCCAGAGCCCAAATACAAATTAAATTTGTTGTAATGCAGTGACACAGCACAGCCACAGATCTTGTTAACACGATCTCGGGCTGATGTCTGGTTTGGTAAGTGTAAACACAATCAAGGTAGTGAAGGGGATAAAGGAGTATAGAGAGGGCCACTGCTAACACTGAGTAGAATAATAATGTAATGGCACAGTATAATACAAGCCATTACAGGTTAATCTCCTTGCCAATGTGCTAATTGGTATGTGACACTTTTAATAGGTCAGTGTTGTCACATTTGCCCCCCTCAGGTGCCAAAGGGGGGTCCTTTGTGCTGTGTGTTTTAGTAAGTCCTTTAGGCAGGTATGTGTCTTTCTGCATCAGGCAGAACCCTGGACACAGGATACAATAGAACCAGAGGAAACAGGACAGGATACAAACACAAGAGGAAAGCCCTGCACTGGGGTAAGGTCCTTGTATGGCCTTCTGTCTATACAGAGTACAGGGTGGGAAGTAAACACAATGAATAACAGGGGTAAACCAGACATGACAGAAAGGGATATCTAGCAACAACGGTTCTAACTAGAAAGAGATCCTTGAGGTGGTCTCTATAATCCAAAGCAATAAGCTGCTGCACTAGACACACTCCAATACAGTAAATACAGAACAGGAAACAGGAACCAGAATATCGATATACAGAGTCATGGGTTAATTATCAGAAACATCAGGATACATAGCCAGGAGTCAGGAACCAGAATATCAATATACAGTACCAGGGACTAATTGCAAGAAACGTTAGGATACAAAGCCAGGAGTCAGGAACCAGGATATCAATATACAGTACCAGAGATATATCGCAAGAAACGTCAGGATACAAAGCCAGGAGTCATGATGAACCAAGATATCAATACACAGTACCAGGGATTAATTGCAAGAAATGTCAGGATACAAAGCCAGGAGTCAGATACCAGAATAATCAAAATCAAAATACAGAATGCAGGCACACAGCAGGAAAGACCTATACTGGACCAAAGAACTAGTGCACTGCTGGCCATATATATAGGGCAGTGCAGGTCATGTGACCACAGGTCTAATCAGACACTGGGACTCCAGGGGTGGGACGCCAAAACAGATTAACCCTGAAAACCATGAGGGCTGAGAAGAGCTCTCAGCACCAATGGGCCTGGCTGCGCTGGGAAAACATGACAAGTGTATTGGAGATCCTAAGCCTTTAATTTATAAAACTTTAACTGCACATTTACTAATTTACCCACATCGTACCACACATACAGCTAGATTCGAATTTCGGTGTAAACCTTAGAGGGCTAGTAAACTTTCTAACTCCATAGACTTTGATACGCACTGGAATGATCGAGCTCTGATTAAGTTTACACCTGACTCAGAATCTGGTCCACAGTGTGTGATAATCGTTACTGATGCTTCAGGTTCTTTTTGGTCAGTAGGGAATCTCTATTTTTTGTGGAGGGGGTTGTTAGCTTATAATGAAGAGGTTAAAAGCAAAGGAGACGGAAAACCTTGTCAGAGACAGCCACCTATCGCTATTGTAAAAGTATAAATTATCCAGAATTTAAACTCTTCACTACCAAGTGATTTTTCAAAAATACACTGTCAGGAACCAGTGGTATTGTGGAAAATCAGTTTTAAATAATAATACAGTAAGACACATTTAGGAATATTCCCAATGTATTCCTTACTGCAATAATCTATTTGGCAGGCAGATGTTGGAGTTACTGCAGTTCTGATCTCTCTAAAGAATCATCTAGATAAAAGTGTGATAGAGGCATTCTCCAGCTGTCTTATAAAGTGTTAGCAGTTTGGGCATCATGCCCTTAATGCAATAAAACGTTGTGGGCATGTTCTGGAGCCCAGATGGATATGAAATTTGTTTGCAAAAAACAAGTTTCATTTGCAATGATACAGCATAGCTCCAGAGCTTGTCAACACCATCTCAGGCTGCTGTGTCTGATCAAGGGGCGGATCCAGACACGAGTTTCGGGTGGTGGCACTCTACCAATTTCGACTAAGAGCTGGTGTTCCTTTTACAGTGACAGCTATAGCGGGTGCTCAATCACAGGCTGTACTCAACACACTCACTCTCTCCAGAACATTGCCATACATTGTCTGTCCTTCTGCTGCTCAGATGACATCTGACCAATCCCGCACAGCAGTGTTCTGCAGTCTGCAATCTTGTACATGCTCTCCTCTGTCTGTCACTGAGAATTGAGCACCACCAGCAATAAGACCTACTCATACACATACAAAGCCATATAACTCAGAGATACAACCACATACATGACTGTATACACACATACCATTTAGGGAGTCACTGGAGGCAGGCTCAGAAACTCAGCCATTCCCAGACTTCTTATTTGGCATCACAAAGTATTGGGTCATTTATGTTCATTAAAGCACATTTTTCTCTTGGAAATTCTATTTTCTAGTTTTATTTTCTATGTACATAGTCATGTTTGGTATGGGTTTGCAGCTCGAGGGTGGGGTGGCAAATGCCCCATGTGCCCCCTCTCTGGATCTGCCAGTGATACATGATTGCAGTAGTAAAGGAGTTAAACTTACCCTGTATACTTAAAGCAGGTAAACAAACAGTAATAACATTGCATATTAACTGTAACTGTTTTAGATATCATGTTTTTGAACCTAAGTAATCTTAGGTAAAATATTCAACTGACTGGGTGCTACACTGTTACATGTTTTTTCTGGTCATATATGTATCTTGTTTTCATTGTTTGATAGACAGAGCTACAGCATTTCATTGTTGTATGTATATGTCATATTACACAAGTAGACACTGTTGCAATGTATAGCACACATTTTTCATGAATTTATTATTCTTCATCCATAAATATTTGTAATGGAAAGACCTTGCATCTAGTTTTTTTGTTGTCGCTGAAGGACACAGAATTTTCTTCCCATTCGCTTATAAAGCCTTAGTTGTGTCACATTCTATTGTAAGTGATGCAGTTATTTTGCAGTGTGGATAATTTAAGAAGAATGTGTCAAAATCTGATCGTGTGTCATCTACTGTGTCTTGCTATGCTATTATTGTAAAGGTACTCGTTCTGCTTAAATAGTAAGTTTCTTATGGATAGAAAATGAATTGAAATAATATTTAAAATTGTCTAAGTGAAAGACTCCTTGGTTCCTCGATTAAATATTCAGTATCATTAAAATTAGATTCCATACATATTTAAATCATGAAATTAGTTTGCTTTCTAACAGTGATATACAAAAATACTAAATTTCAACTTTAAGCACTTGTCCTAGAGGCGGGAGGGCTCTGAAGACGCAGGGCGTACATGTATGCCTCACTGTCTTCAATGGGCCGGCTCAGCCTCTCCCGGCAGGCGGTCGACTGCAGAGAGATGGTCTGAACTTAGGCCGAACCTCTGCAGCCAATGATGCGCATCGCATGTCGGTTGTGGGGCAGGTCGGAATCAGCGGCACGCATGGCACCTGTCGGCAAAGGCGTACCTGTATACCTCACTGGCGTTAACCCACCCCTGACAGGCGACACTCACCTGTCGTGAAGGGGTTTAAAATGTATACAATGAAGGGACACTTTGTTTAAAATGTGAAAATAAAATGCTATTGTATAGCAAAATAAAACCTTTATAACTTACTATGGGCCCTATTCCATAGTGCACGCTAATGGTAGCATTCGGAAGAGTAGGTGTTAACGCTAGGATAAGTAACTTTAATGCATGCCCCCCATATTACATTGCAAAATATGGGAGTTCCCTGTGCAAAATACACAGGGACTCCTACATAAGTTAGGGATCTGTATACTGTCACCCAATTAGGGCGATAAATCCATATATGTGATTATATCAAACAAGTAAAAGAACAACCATAGGTGGACTCCACAATTGGAGAGTCCAATACAGGTGCCCGGTGACAACAGACATACATATATAATTACACATTCTTTATTAAATAATTCTAAAATGTGTTTACAAACACAATTGATAAACCCCTATCGTATGCGGATTTCACCCACTCAGGTTGCCCCAACTGGGGTGTGGTTGCATGATGTAAGGTAAAGGGTAGATTCCCTGTGAGGTTGATCCTTATGCGAGATACCTACACAGCATGGATCTCCTTGTATGGGACCGACGATTGTTGTGTTAACAAGCTGCCTGTACAACGATCTCCTTATATTAGGAGATTCAGGTATAAAGCACTATATTAGTAGTAACCAATAATATATAAATCAAACAGTTGTTTATAAAGGTTCCTTCAAGTTCACATAGTGATCTCCTAATGACGGGACCTATGAGCTTGAGACTTATAGTCCCTACGCTGGTGAGCTATGTTGTAACCAATCTGCTTGTCCACAGATCCAAAAAAGTATGCAGGCAAATATGCACAGCCAAGCCTGCAACTGAAATGCCTTACAACATTCTAGTGGCTATTATTGCCCTGGTCTCCTTGTATTGGGACCATAAATCATACCATATATATGGTATGCTGCTGCATGCGGCATGTAAAAGAAAGGCACTTCAATTCGAAATCAACAAGCAAAAAAGATACTTTAGTATCACTCAGAGGCAAGAAGCAACGTTAGTAAGGCTACAAACATATCCTTTTCAAAAGAACCTGCACCAGCCACAGTGGTGTATTTAGGTTTTGTGCTGCCCTAGGCTGACTAAACACGTGCACCCCCTAAATTAAATTGGACACACTCCTTCCTTTCAAGGCCCGCACCTCCTGTTTAAACAGCCAGACACTTTCTGGTTTTAAAGATGGCTGTTGCTATAATGCAGTGGCCATCATCCACTTAGTGCAGTACAGGCTGCATGGAGAGGCCTGCCAACTAGTTTCGGAAACTTTTGGGTCCCCTCCAAACTTACAGATGACTTCTGTATTATACATAATAATACACAGAGAGGACACAATACAGGGAGTCTGGGATTTATCAATATATTTTTTTGAGAAAGTATTTTACCAGGAAGGTATGTCCTGGGTGGCGAGTATGTACCGTTAGGTGTCTTGCCCAAGGACACTTACTGCATTACACACATTATACACACAGAGGACACAATACAAGGAGTCTGGGATTTACTTATGTCTGTGTTACACAATACAGAGAGTCTGGGATTCACTTTCGTCTGTGTAAAACCGCAAAAAAACAACTAGAACAGTAAAAGATATGATCGCATAACTCATTGGCAGAGAAACGCACACACATATGGAGGAGCCCCTATAAACATCTACACACCCAGAATATGGAGGAGGGGGTCTAAAGACATCCAGAAACAACCTTCGGAGGATTCCTTAAAGACAACCCAAACCCAATATATGGAGGAGCCCCTAAAAAGAGGAAGATTATGGAAAAACAAGGACGGAGAGATTTTCTGCCAAAATTGGGGCTGCCCTTAGTATATATGATACATAAAGTTTAACTAAAACTGAATAACAAGCACCACACTGATATCACAAAAATCATTATAGTTTATTTTTAGTTGAAAAATAAAAAGGAATGATTAAATCAGGACTAGATGACATGTATTGTGGACAGTATATATGCAGAGAGGCAGTATGGTGACAGTAAATAGAGAGGCAGTATGGTGACATATATGGACGGAAGCAGTATGGTGACAGTATATATGGACGGAAGCAGTATGGTGACAGTATATATGGAGGGTGTGTGTGATGTGTTTTAGTCACTCACCACTTAGAAGAAATGCCCTCAGCTCAAACATTAAAGGAGGCACCTCTTGTCAGATCAGGATGCTGCAGAATGCCTTTCAGGTGGCATCATCTGGTGGCAGTGTAATAGATGGGCCATATGGGCTGGCTGGGCATGCTGGGAGGGGCTGGAGGCCAGCAGTATCTCTGGGGTCCCTGCTTCCCGAGTCCACAGCCTGTCATTGCTGCGCGCGGGCAGTCGGCTTCTCCCTTGCTGATGTCAGCTGACAGGGGCGTGGTGTCAGGCAGTGATTGCTGCTTGTTGAAGCCAGCCTGCCCTCACTGAGCCCTGGCACTGCTGCAGGGCCGGTGAGAAGCTTTGTCTCTCCCCTAGCAGCTTTACAATCGCTGGGCAAGTAGTGCATTATGCCAGCAGCCAGTGAAGGCCTGGCTGCTTCTTGCTTTTATAGCAGAGGCGTAACTAGAAACCTCATGGCCCCGGTGCAAGAATCCATGAAGGACCCCCCCCCCCTCCGGGCGAGAGAATTTTGCATTTTTACTAAAAACTAATTTTGCAAAAATACCTGTATCCGGGTCTCCTGCACTATCGCCTAGTATCCCTATTATATATCGATTATCTGTGGAATTTAATGCTATGGTAATATTAATATACTAGGATACTAGGCAATAGGTTAAAGTATTATTAGGGTTTTGAAACTAACAATTTTTGGATAGTCCAGGAGACACAATGGCCATACAATTTGGAAGTATTTTTAAAGAACGGGTTATGGATCCTCATATAGATTTCTCTTGTGTTATGTTGCCTCATCTAGTGTGTCACCCCTCTCCTCTTAGATTGTTAGCTCTTGAGCAGGGTGCTTCCTCCTTCTGTTCAGTGTGTGTAACATGTATGTATATTTGTTATTCTGTCTCTCCCATTGTACAGCACTAAGGAATTTGTTGGCGCTTTATAAATGCTTGTTACTGTAACTGTTATAAGGTGGAGTATTAATTAAGATCTAGTTTAATAGCCCTCTCCCCCTTATTTTATAACCCTTTTTTTAAAGAAGTTTTTTCATTAATGGAGTTTTAAGAAAATGGTTTTAGTAAGAATGAAAAACTCTCTCCGTTTAACTGAATGGGTTAATAAGCTGACCAGACACTGCAATGAGACACCAGGAGGTGTCACACTCATGATGGCTAGCCAGACAAAAGATAACAAGGCCTCTGCTGCCTATTAACCCTTAAGGAGGAATGACAAAACTGTTCGTCATAAATGCATTGACTTTGCTCCAGCCAGACTGACACACAGTAGCTGCTGTTTTTGCTGCCTCACTGGAAACTGCTGCCCTAGGCCTAGGCCTTGTCGGCCTAGGCCAAGATACAGCACTGACCAGCCATGTGCATACATTGTTGTCAAACAGGCCAGATTTAACCCGTCAAGGTCACACTCGGATCATCATACATGCCTCTGACAACTTCAATTAAACCTTAAGAGCAGGATGTATCAAAAAGAGAAGAAACTCAGGGGATATGTCAGTGAAGAGATCTACGGGTTAAGTATCTGTTCCTCGTAATGCGGAGGACCCAGAGCTTTCCGTATTTTAGATTTTTCCTGTTATCAGGCTTCAGCTAGAATTCCAAAGCCTGGGGGGATGTGGTATCGGCATGGAAGCCTAGAGACAAACACTGCCTCAGCACCAACAACATGTATTCTGGGAGATACTGCGCATCTCTTTGTAATGGACATGCTGTACAGAGCTCACATGTCTCTCAATGATTTCCCCAGTATGTCAAATACTGCACAGAGTCCCCGTCGCATCCTTCAATTGTTTCTACAGCCCTCAGAGGCGCGCCAGAGTGAAGAAGGGCCCTGAACTAATATTCATGACAGGCAGACACAGAAAACTGTGGTTTTGTGAGTTTTCTGGATACTGGGTAGCAAGCAACCTGTATATTATAGAGAAGCTTGGTTTTAGTCTGGTAGCTGTACTTTCTGTTTAAAGATATCATTACTAACAACTGTAATTTCTATGTTGTGATGGCATTTTATAAATCTGCATCCTGCAAAACTACTATCAACATATACCTAAGGGATACACAGAAGCAGTAACCATACCCTTCATATACAGAAGGGGTCAACAACCTTGGCCTGCCAAATGCATTGGAACTACATTTTCCATGAAGCATTACCAACCTAATGAGCAGCTGACTGAGCATCAAGGGGCTTGTAGTTCCAAAACATATGGAGGTCCAAGTTTGCTGACCCCTGATCTGTAGTATATTAATAGCATTACATCACAATTCAGAAAATCATTGCTTGATTATTTATTTATATATACTGTATATATATATATACACGTATATATAAATAGTTTTGTTCTAGATTCTGTAAGAAGTTTACTAAAGCAATGACACCACTCAATCCCTCAAAGAAATGCTTTGCAAATAATCCCTAAAAAAGTTTAATTTAAAGGTATATAAATTATTTGTACATGACTGATCAGTGATATGAAAACAAAACCAATTATTTTCTGTAAATGTATACACTAGCTACTGTACATATCTGTATGAGTCACACGTTTTAAATAAATGGTTTGCCCAATAAAATTCTACATTATTTAATCAAAACAAATTCAACAGGGAATCTTGGGGAATAGGTTCCTAGTATGGTCAGTCTGGTTTAACAAGTGTTTTTATTTTGCTGACATCTGTTCCCATTATATACTTCAAACAAGAGATAATTGTAATTTTTATTTCCTTGGCAAAAATCCTTTGATTTTCATCATGAAATGTTCCTGTAGACGATCAAACTATGATTGAAAGGTAAACATGAAACATGCTACAGGACACCGCGATCTATATCAAAGGCTAGTATTCATCTCCTAGGTACTCCACATTAAAGGTTAGGCAGAATTGATTTTATTTTATGTAAGCAGCGAATATGTCAGTACAGAGATGTAATTTAGGGCATCAAATGATACAAGACCTACTTATAATGTACACTAATGACAAACAATCATGACTGCCATAATCAATGGGAAGGAAAATTAGTTAAAATGGAAAACCTTCTTCGGAAAAAAAAATAATATATATATAGATATATATATTTATTAACCATTACATCTGTTAAATGTCACTTGTTTCAGACTATTAAAACTGTAAACCAGAAATCTGAAACACCAGCCCCCTCCCCAATGTTTCTGAACTACAACTCCCATGAGTCTTCCATGATTCTCTGCCCATCTGTTCCATTCAAAGAATTCTGGGGGTTGTAGGCAATCAACATATGGTGGTCCAGAGTTCGAGATCCCTGCTGTAAACCTTACCGTCTAGTTAACACGGCTGTCAAACTCCAGCCCCCCCCCCCGATTTTTTTGAACTACAATTCCCATGATTCTCTGGCCAGCCAGTCACTGTATTCCAAGAACTCTGGGAATTGTAGGCAATGAACATATGTAGGGCCGCAGGGAAAGCAGTTCACAAACATGTCTGATATACCAGACTTCTTTATTGCCCTAAAATCATACTGAGCTTTATTCAGTGTCTGTTTTCACTACAAATGAAGCTTATGTAAAATTTGGGAAAATGCCTTTTTATTTTATTATGAATTTAATTAGTAAATTCCCTAATCGTTCTGATAGTGTGATTTTAAAAAGAGTCCCCAGTCTCCCTCCGCGATCAATCTGACGATCAGCAGGATCTCACGAGAGGTGAGATCCTGCCGGTCATGTAACCAGGCAGGAGACGCCTCCATGAAGTCCTATGGACTCCATGGAGAGGATGCTTGGGACGACGAGTTAGCGCTGCCCCCAGCATCCGCGAACCTAGCGGCCAGTACAGGGCAGGCTGCTGGACTCAGCTACTATTCCGTGATCTGATGGTGAAACCGGGACGCCAAGGGGAAATTAAAGATCACAATTTTTTTCCCTTTAGCATCCCGGTTTTAGCTACAAGCATGTGATAGTGCCCTAAGTGACCGATTAAACATTAGTGACTCCCTTTTGGCTCTATTAGAAGGCAGCCACAGCGTGACTCATTATATAAGAGTGTAACCAGGGGTCTAGTCCTGGAAAAATAAGTACAGGAACTCTCCTAGATTTCTGCTTCTCAAATAACCATTGACATGTTGCACGTAACCCACTACTCCACTTGTAAATTTGATCTCACTCTTTAAACGTGAAGATAGGCTGGGTTTTAGGGAACCTAATATAATTTCATAATATGATTGACAGGGTGTGGGCCAAAAGGGAACTCAGTTCCTTCTGAGTAAATAGTGGAAGAACCGTGTTCCCGCTCGACATGACCCCTGGGTGAGTGACTAACAGCAGGCCCACTCATTACCAATGGTATCCTTTCCTGAAGTCCTTAGGACCCCAAAGCGAGAGACTCGCGTCTACATGATGTCACAGGATTGTGCATGGTCAATGGAATGACACTGGAGAACTATCAGGGTTATTCAGAGAGCGTGAAAAGCAGGAGAATAACTGGAGAATGAAAAATTCTAGGTCAAAATAGCCAATTTGGAAAGTAAGATGAAAGGGAGAATTTTTCTGGTTTGGCTATTTTGACCTAGAATTTTTCATTCTCCAGTCGTTCTCCAGTCATTCTCCTGCTTTTCACGCTCTCTGAATAACCCTGTATGTCTCCATGTCCTCCAGTTTGCAGTAAGAGAAGATGGTGGCTCACACCCTCCCCTTCTTGGAGGAACCAGAAGTGAGTACTGAAATCTTTAAGCTATTTATTTTTTGTGCTAACTGATTTTGCTAATGCCAAACACCAAGGGCCCTATTACAATCTTCGTACAAACGTTTGCGCCCGTGCAAAAATGCATTAACGCGAGGTTAGAAACCTTTGCGCTGAACGTCGTATTACAATATCAGCACAACAAACGCGCGTATACGTCTACCGCGGGTGAACGCTGCACGAGCTTACTGTACTTTGCTCGTCCTATACTTAACATTGTGAGCGCAAATGCGTTTGTGTGCTGGTACGCAATGGTATTACAATCTATGCGCAGTTTGTAACGCACAGCCTTTGCGCACATAATTTTAGCAACTCCTGACGGAGTTAATGGCAAATCTGACGGACCTGGCCAAACCCAAATACACCAGCCCAAAAAAAAAATACAGTAAAGTAAAGTTACACATTCTACACATACCAAGCCAATAAACTTGAGAAGTTGTGTGTGCATTTTTTATTGCTGCAGCATATATACTCAGATTGACTTGGCAAAAACTTAACGGGAGACAATTAAGGTTCTTAATTCTGATTGCCTGAATCTCGTGAAAAAAACAGTCCGCACACCGATTTCTGCGTGCGCGTTTTTGTGCGTCAGTTTTACACGCGTTATTTTTTGACGGATGAAAAATTGCACGAGGATTGTAATACCAGCGTTTATTTACGCGCATTAACGTTTGACACTTCGTGCAAAAATTCATGCGTTGCGCGTGCGTTATTGCGTGAAGAATGTAATAGGATCCCAAGTTTTGAAAGTCAGTGATTTTTTGTCAATACTGGCTGCCAGTGCGAATAACAAGCAACTCATAATTGCTCATTATTTTCAGGCTGCCTCTGCATTAGTGCTTCCTACACAAAGTATAGGAAGAGTGAATGTACATTAAAGGAACACTCTAATAAAAAAATCCCCCCCTGTTTTTTTACATTAATTTATCCCTATTACCTTAATAAATAGGTAGGGATTTCTTTTTTTTTTTTAACTGTAATACTTACCCTAAAATCTTTCCAACAGCGTTTTTTTTTTTTATACTCACCTCCCTCCTCTTCCGCTCCAGTCCTTGTTCCTTTCACTTGGCTAATGGTTTACGTGAGAAGCGCGCATGAGCGCCTCTCACGTAAGCCAGCCAATCGGCAGGCTTCCTCCCGGCTCCATCTGCTGAGGAAGAGGATTAGTGTTGCGCGCAAGAGGATGCGCGCAACACTAATCCTCAGGCTGCCGCCAGCTACTGCGGCGAGTTGGAGACGTCATCGCGCTGAAAGCGCGATGACGTCTCCTACTCGGCAAAAGTCGGCAGAAACGGGAAATATGAATCCCGCTCTGCTGACAGACAGCTGGGAGGGCGGAGTAAAGTCCTCCGCCTCTCTCAGCTGTTTTCAGCTTTTTCAGCTGATCGGCTGAGCGGAGGGAGGGGAGACAGAGGGGGGCATACTCAAGGCATCATGACCACCTAAAAAAGCTTAGGTGGTCATGTTGCCTAGAGTATCCTTTTAAGCACAATTAACTGACGCGCTGCAAAAGGGTTTTGCAGCTCAGCTGGAATAGGACAGTCACTTTTAGCATGTTAGCTAGTGCAGCCACTAGTACTTACCAGCTCAGTTATTAATGCGTTCGGCTTTGGCGGAACTAGTAACAGAACTATTGTATAAGAGATACTCACCAATGTGTTATATTAATTTTGCTGTAAAGTCAGATGTAACACATTATCAAATCGATGGGGGAAGTGAATTTTTGATTCTCAGAACAATATCGAGTTAGCGGTATTAGTGCACGCAGTCTGTAAGTGTTGCTGTAGCTGTGTGAGCATTTTGCTCTCCTCCATGAACCCTATTATAAATAACAATGTTGCAGTTTGAAGTTTTGCTCATTTACAGTTCGTCCAATGCAAATGAAGTCACATGATCCCGCTAACTGCCGTTTCAACTCATTTCCATTTTCTTATAAGAGCACTTAGATAGAATTCCGGTGATGTGCGCTGACCTGATGAACTAAGGATCACGGATAATGCAATTAGCTGGAATTCCATAGTCATGTTCCAGGAGGGTTTTTTGCTTATCTTGTCTACCTATTCATCTATAGCGTTCAAAGAATCATGTTATTGCATTCAACCCACAGATTTCCTGCAAGCTTCCTTTCTTTCTTGTCTTTTTTTAAACATTAACCTCTGACACTTTTATTGGAATTGTAATCCAAGCAATTTATACAACCCCATAACTGCCTACTACACAGATGCTTAGTGGAGCAGTTTCTTATAGTGTTTCACGATGTAAAGGAACAACAACAGCCCACATCGCTAACAACGTGAACTGTATCAACGTCTTCTTTGAAACTGTTTTATAACAATAGTAATGGCAACAATACTCAAACAGCACACAAACAACTATTTAAAATGTTCAAGTACTGATTGAAAACAGGTTTTCAAATATTAAATATTTCATTCTTATCCTCTGGGCTCTTTGGCCTTTTGCTTATGCTTTATTTTTCTTTCTTTTTTGATTGTTTCTTTATTTTTTACGATTATTATTTTATTTATCAAATTATCACGCCCTACCAGGCTCTCTCGGTCCTGTGGCGCCATGCGCTAAACGGAGAGTCCTAGCATGGTGGCGATCCAGTGTCTGGCAGCGTTCATTCGATCCTGCCCCTCTCTGGGACAGCGGGGTACCCCAGACAACCTGATGAGCACCTCGGAAGCGCTTCTACCACTATAATTGAGGGTAGCGCTGTGTTCCCGAAGCAAGGTGCTGAGGTTGCACCTGCCCAGAAGCTAACGCTAAAATGGGTATGCTAAGGAGAAACCTGCAGGCACAGGTTTTCCCCATTTGCGTCCCCATTTTTGTGTTTATTCGTAATCTAGCCCAGTGGTAGCACACTAACCTTGCCTGTGGTTATCACACTTTTATTGTTGTTACTTGCGAAGTCAAGTCCGACTCATCGCGACCCTATGGACAACGTTCCTCCAGGCCTTCCTGTCCTCTACTATCTCCAGGAGTACATTTAAGCTCCTGCCTACTGCTTCAGTGACTCCATCCAGCCACCTTTATTCTCGGTGATCCCCTTCTTTTGCCCTCAATCTTTCCCATCATTCGGCTCTTCTCCAGTGAGTCCTTCCTTCTCATTAGGTGACCAAAATATAGGAGTTTCATCTTCAGGATCTGGCCTTCTAAAGAGCAGTCAGGGTTATTCTCCTCTAGGACTGACCGGTTTGAACGCCTTCCAGTCCAAGGGATTCGCAGGAGTCTTCTCCAGCACCATAGTTCAAAGGCCTCAATTCTTTGGTGCTCAGCCTTTCTTATGGTCCAACTTTCACACCCATACATTGCAACTGGGAAAACCATAGCCTTGACCATAAGCACTTTTGTTGACAGGGTGATGTCTCTGTTTTTCAGTATGCAGTCTAGATTTGCCATAGCTTTCCTCTCCAGGAGCAAGCGCTTTTAATTTCTTGACTGCAGTCCCCATCTGCGGTGATTTTTGGAGCCCAGGAAAATAAAATCTATCACTACCTCCATTTCTTCCCCATTTATTTGCCAGGAATTAAGAGGGCCGGATGCCATGATCTTAGTTTTCTTAATGTTGAGTTTCAAGCCAACGTTTACACTCTCCTTCTTCACCCGCATCAACAGACATTTTAGTTCTTCCTCACTTTTTGTCATTAGAGTGGTATTATCTTCGTATCTGAGGTTGTTGATATTTCTCCCTTTACACTTTAGAACACACTTATCTTAGTGGACTGTACTTTTGATCACAAATTTTTTAGTTGAGAATAAATTTTTTTCAAACCACAGGGTCATATAAGTAAAAGCGCATATAACAAAGACATTTATAAGTGTAGTCATTAATAATGTAGAGAACGTTTCTGAAAACAACACTACAGTGGCCATTTGTATTCATAGATTTGTTGATGTTTGTGTGAAATAGATTATATAATGTTGTATTAATTGTTGCTTAATTATCTTATTGTACTATAATCACGGAATTGTAAGCTTGGCCAATAATTCTGATTGAAGAGCGCCGTAACACATACCATTCTTTTGTTCTTCGTCTCTTTTTTTTTAAGCCCTGTCTGACTTTAAGCTAACCACACAGGTAAATTCACGTCCAGCTTATTTTTACTGAAAAAAAATAATAATAAATAAACAGAATAGAATTTTTTCCCCAATTCTCCATTCTCACCTAGGTTGTGGAGTGGTATGCAATATTGATGCGACTTGACTTTGACTCACACGTACAAACACGAAGGGAGATTTCCAAGCAAACAATACTCCATCATCTTATCTGTAGAGCCTTTTTTTTGTGTAAAGGTCTCTTTGTTATGTGCGTGCTTAAGATTTTACAGTTTGAGCACTGAATTATTTATTTCTGGTGAATTACATCAGCCTTACTCCTTTCCCTTCACCATATTCACAGACAGCAACAAAGGAGACTGTTTTGATTTTTTGTGTGTGTGTGTGTGTGTTTGTCCCTCTGCCTTACCAACTATCAGTTTTCTTTTACTGAAACGATAGATTTAATTTATCATAAACATGGATATCTATATACGCTAAATAATTTTAATGTTTCTTTTATTTATGGTGCAAGAAATAATCAAAGGTGATATAAAAATATTTTGCAAGCTGTTAGCTGCTTCTAACATATTTGTGGCTGCTGAATTTGAACATCACAATAAAAATGTCATATCACTCACAATTTTCCACTATGTTGATGTTACCAAGTTCTTATTTCTGCTACCTACAGTGTTTTGCACGATTTTGACGTTTTGTTATTTGAGCTGATTTCTATTTTTCATATAAGTGAGTTAAAGGCAATCAATCCCTGCTTTCTCTTTATAGGTTTCTGTAAGGCCAGACTCTTATTCTATTTTCTGTAATGTAGTCAGTTTTGAAACATGCAGGTCTGTTCAAAGAAAGGTGAAACTCAGGAGAATGACTGGAGAAGTGAAAATTCTGTCAAAATAGCCAAACCAGAAAAAGTCTCCCATTTATCTCACTTTCCAAATTGGCAATTTGGTCTAGATTGTTCTCTTCTCCTGCCAGTTCTCCTGGTTTTCACCTTTCTCTGAATAACCCTGATGGTGTGTTTCTTTTGGGCATTAATTCTAACCTTTGCGCTCACTCCTGTAGCTCCATGCGTAATAAAACACAATCAGAGGTTTTAGTTTACTTGAATGGCCATTAAAGTGTAAGCTCAGCTGCCAGGTCACGGCAACTCTGGTCAGGCGAGTGCTACCTAATGAAACCAAGCCACATTTTAAGCAACCTCATATGTTCATGCTGCTTTCCAGTCATGAGAGAAACTGGTTGGGTTTACTTGTATACCCTCACCAGGGACAATTCCACTTTGGGATGAAAAGAAAGACACGGAAAAGGTACATGGATCTGTCCACAGCTTGTCAGGCCTCCCATCTCTGAAGTGACCAGGGAACCTGCTGTTTTGCATACGTTATGGTTAGTGAAGCATGGCTGTAGGTGCACTGTTCTACCATTTACTATGTGGTGCATGATTGCCTATGCTGTCTGGAATGCACTTTACCCAGAGGTTCCATCCTGGCCAAATGGGGTTCTCAATCAGGGTGTTTAGGATTTCCTCTTCCTTTTCCCTGTTGTGGTTTTGGTTACCCCTTAATGCATATTTCATATATTTCTCAATTGATCTCCTGGTATTCGACTTCTGGCTCTGTATACTGACTTATCCTGATTTCTTCACCCTTGACCCTGACTTGTCTGATAACCTGTCTCTGTGTTACCAACCTCTGCTTGTTTATACTTTTATTTGTACCCTTCCTGTCCTAAACCAAGACTTGTTTATCTAGTTATTCATAGTCTTAACCTTGTTGTTCCATTTAAGGACCGGCTCCGGCATGGGTTATCTCTTTTGTCTGTGGTTACTTATATCTGCGACTTTGTTATATACTTGTGGTCAGGGTTTAATGGTAGGAAATTGTGTTGATTATGTGCCTGGAACCACGGCTGAAAGGTCTTCCTGTTATAAAGAGGGCATACCTAGTAGCATAATTGATAGGCTAGAAAAAGAAGGAGACAGACTGGGGTTGATTGCAGCTGCCAATAACACCAAGCCCTTTTGGGATTGAAGCAAGTATTTATGTGGGCATCTAACCCGTCCCACAACTCCAGGCCTACAACATTTAACGTTACACATGGCTAGCCATGGGTGCATCAACAGTTCAAATAACCACTGATAACTGACCACAAAATAGGTTTTATGTGCGAATTTATCACTAACGTTTTCATTCAAACATACATAGTCAATAAAGTCAAAGCCTTTTGTGAAAACTATACGTGATGTAGAAAACTGGAGATCATTTTTGTACCCAGTACCCCAAAATCAAAAGCAAACAAAGATTTTGAAAAAGTTTCATGACCCAAATTTTCCAAGCCGGTGCAATTTATCTGATTTAATGGATGGGTAGGTGAAAGAAAAGAGTGAGAGAATAATATTGACTGTGCTCACCTAAAAGCTTATAAGTGGTTTCATGTGGATAGAAACACATTTCCTATCCTGTAGAAGGTACATCCTAACAGCAGTGCATTACAAAAGAAATAGAGAGCAGGTTTGATGAGGAATATGTGGATCTTGAAATCTTACATTCGCTTATTTATTGGACTTCCAATAACTGGCTCAAACTATGCCATACACCATATTATTTTGTTTTAGGAATCCCTGAACAGCAATCTGTCCGTACAAAAGCAGCTTTATCATTAGCTGCTCACACATCCCTACAAAATGTTGAATTATTGTATCAGGGAACAAAAAAATTCCTCTGTATTAATGGGGTCAAGCTGTGAGTTAACGTTTTGATTATTCCTTCTTGTCATTGTAACGCCACAGGAGTATGTCATTTCTTGCAGCCCAGTCAAAAACTCGGCGAATGACTGCTTTTGTGGAGTTAACATTCAATTAGGTATGTACTGTTTGTTGAATCGATGACCTGAATGAAATTTTAAATTGCCAATTTGATTATTAGTGGATTATCCAATTTCTACAGGTCATCGGGAACTTTCAATTTCACCATCAACTGGAATGTGCTTTTGACTGTGAATGTGGCTGACATGAATACAGATGAAATAGATATTTAATGAAAAGAAGATTCTGAGATTTTAATAAAATACCCAATCTGAGCTCTGCTTCAATAATGAACAGGAAAATCACTTCTTATATATACACTTAGGGCGGTATTACAAAGATGGAGCTAACTTAACCAGAGCTGTTGTAAATTTAACAACCCCATAGACTATAATGGCTGTGGTAAGTTTACACGAGCTAAGGTTAAGTTAGCACCAGCTTTGTAATATTGCCCTTAACATTTCAAATGTATAGACATAATAAAAGCATTCCTCTCGGGCGCAAAAATGACTGGCAAAATCTATTTGGGTCAGATCATATACTGTACATCTATTCGTCTGCCTCTCTACATATATCTATCAATATATAGTTGGCTATGTATCTATCCATCTATCTTTCGATTTATGTGTTTATTTATTTTTGAGAAAGTATTTTACCAGGAAGGATACATTGAGATTTTTCTAGTTTTCAAGTATGTCCTGGGTGGCGAATATGTACCGTTAGGTGTCTTGCCCAGGGACACTTACTGGAGAGGTGCTCTTGCCGGGGTTCAAACCTGTGTCTCCACAGTTATAGAGCAGTGACGTAAACTCTACTCCACCCAGCTGGTACTATCCATCCATCCATCTTTTGATCTACCCATTTATATATCTATCCATCCATCTATTATTTTTTTGAGAAAGTGTTTTACCAGGAAGGATACATTGAGATTTCTCTCGTTTTCAAGTATGTCCTGGGTGGCGAGTATGTACCGTTAGGTGTCTTGCCCAAGGACACTTACTGGAGAGGTGCTCTGGCTGGGATCGAACCCATGTCTCCACAGGCTCTCTCCACGCAGAGCAGTGATGTTACCTCTACTCCACCCAGCCGGTACATCTATCTATCTATCTATCTATCTATCTTTTGATCTATCCATTCATCCATCTATTTTTTGATCTATCCATCCATCATCCATCTATCTTTTGATCTATCCTTCTATCTATCCATCCATCTTTTGATCTATCTATCTATCCATCTTTCAATCTGTTCATTCATTTATCCATCTATCAATTCTTCTATCTTTTGATCTATCCATTTATCTATCTTTCGTTCTGTTCATTCATGTATCCATCCATCAGTCTATCTTTCGAACTACCTATCTTTCAATCGATCTATTCATATTCTGTGTTTTTTGATGAAGTGCCAGTATTGCTACTTGTACAGCACTGTAGAAAGGTACAATGGGTAAAGACAGGACAATTCTACAATACACCAAAAGGGCAAGTCAATATTTTACCAACAGATACTGGAGGAATTGCGGGCCCTGTTCCCCTGGGAAATTACAATACATGGATGCATATATTATTTTTCTATCATTACAAACAGGGAATTAGCGAAGAAAAAACAAAAATTATCGGTCCACTCGGTTGCACAGCAAAAGACAAATGATAGCACTTATCAGTAGGTCAGCCAATCTCTTGCTCAAGTCTTTCTGCGCTCCTGATAGAAAACAAACCACATTTTGTACTGTGCCACCGAATTCACATATTTATTAATTTTCAAATTCCCCAAAAAATGGGTAAACTATGAATTCATAACAAATTTCTTTGAAAAGACACTCTAGCCAAAATCAAAATGTTTGGATCACTCTTTTGTATAATGACAGTGTTTCTCGCTATTTCAACAACAGTGATTTTCGCTAGTGTTTGTAACATTTACAAACACTGGAGCTTTCTGAATAACCCCCTTAGTTATTCCAAAATTTGTATCCACCCCTTTGCCATCTTCCAGTATTCCCGATAATATCCACTCACATATTACTCATAGAGAAACACTGAGGACATACACAGGAAACAAACAAAACCCTCAATTATATACAAACATATTGATTAGATTGGCACCTTCTACACTCACACAAATTCAACACACTGCTCTTGTTGTTTGTATTAACTTCTATTAGCAGGGTAAATGTTCGGCATAGAAACATAGAAACATAGAAAAATGTCGGCAGATAAGAACCTTTCGGCCCATCTAGTCTGCCCAATCACATGGATACTTTACCTGGATTTATCTTTTGTTTAGGAGAGCCTTATGCCTATCCCATGCCTGCTTAAATTTAATTACTGTTTTGGCCTCTACCACTTCAACTGGAAGACTGTTCCATGTATCCACCATAGATATAAAATGAAGTGCAGCGCTACAATCTTAAATCCAAGGGTGATCACTCTAATCACTACCAATGTTACTCTTATCACCTAGTAACAGTAGTAAACAAAAACTTTAAAAACTATATAGTGTAGCGCACCCAATTATTAAAACAGTATACACAAACATTATCTTGCAGGGAGTCCATATGGGTCATTAGGAGTTTTATCTCTTAATAACCCATACAGACTCCCTACAGCAGTGTTTCCCAAACCTGTCCTCGGGACCCTCTAACGGGTCAGATTTTGCAGATCACCTTGGGGAAATGCCGGCTGAATCCTGCAATAACTGAGCAGTAAATCGTTATCAACTGTGCTGTGCTTGAGATATCTGTCAAACCTGGGCTGTTAGCGTGTCCTGGGGACTGGTTGGGGAAACACTGCCCTACAGGGTAATGTTTGTGTATACTGTCTAATAATTGGGTACACTATATTGTTTTTGTCATGGAACCAGATTCCTTATTTGTTTTTCCCCCGATGCTTTTACTCTAAATGGATTATTCTACTCTCCCTGTCTAACGCGCATAGTTTGGCCCAGCCCATTTCCTCCTTAGCAAAGCCTGCCTTCCTGTCAGTATACCAGAGAGGCAGTCAGCAAGCATTTGTCCGTACTGGGTGATTGCATCCTTTTTATTACCTGCCCCCCATACCAAGGTACACCTGAGAAGCCCCCTCTCTGTCTATAAAGCCACCTTTTATTTTATGTTACTTTCCCAATAAAGTGAAGAAAATACAAAGGACTTTGGGTGCCTTCAAAAGGGGATGAGTTATAGCTATCTGACTTCAATCATATCCTGTGACATTCACTTCTTGCATATGACCCTGGAGTTCCAGAATAGTTTTTGATGTTTTTAAATGTTCGGCATACTGGAGGACAACACACTATACTATATACTATCAGGGTTATCCAAAGAGATCCGAATTGCTTGAGAAAAGTAACCGAACGCTGAAAATCAGCGTTCGGTTACCTTTCCTGGCCATTCGGCTATCCAGAGAGCAGGCAATTCGCCAAATCCTGGCGAATTGTCTGCACATATGGTGCCTGTTCGGTGCCTGTTCGAGGGCAGTGAAATCCCCATGAAAAAGCACTGCTTCGGCTATTCAGAGATCACAAACCAGCAGTGAAAGGTTCCCGAGATGCCCTGCCATTCGGTGGTTTAATTCGGCAAGTTAATTCAGGAGAATCCCTTAGGCTTCAATGTTAAAAATATTCCCATTTTAATTCAATAACTAATAAACCATTCATTATAAAATTCTGCAATAAAGAGTCTCTTTATTTATAGACTTTTTAGGATACTTTAAGCATTTTTCTGATTTTTTTTTTTTAAAAGTCCGATTTTTTTTTTTTTAGTTTATTTCTTTTTTCTGTAACAGCCCTCTTTAGTATCATTCCCTGGACCTCCTGTGTAAATTTCAGACATTTTCGCTCAGAAGTTTCTTTGCAAACAGCTTTTCACTTTCATACATTCATACAAACGGTTTTGCTAATTTATTCACTGCCTCATCTGCGGTCTCAGCTGCTTCGGCTGCATGTGATCGGCTCCTGTTCGGCTGCTTCGCTGCGTGTGATCGGCTCTTGCTCGGGTTTTTCGATGGTTAATCCAGATGTTTTTGCGTGTTTTCAGCGTGCATTCGCTGGGATTTGCGGTTCGTTTTCGTCAGATTTGCGGCAGCTTTTCCCTGCAATTCGGGGACCCTGTGGTGCTTGCTGAATACACCGCAGGGTCACCGAAATGGGATCGGCAAAAGGAACCGAATTGAAGAGAACGAAAAGTCACCGAACGTGCGGTGACTTTTCGAATCTCTTTGAATTACCCTGTATGTATATATGGCCGTATATCCAGAATACTATGGAATATCTGACAACACTAATAATCACGCATGTAACTGTAATTTGATACCACGGGTCTCGTGGTGACGGACGAGACTCAACTTAAATTAACTTGAAATTAGTGTGGAACAGGTAAACTTTAGATTTAAGTAAAATAAATTCTAAAAGCACCTCACTGTTAGCAGATGTAACTGTGGAATCATTTTTTAACAATGCCCTTTTTTTGTGCTTAGATTGCATTTGTAAGGAATTGTTTTATTTTATGAGAAAAACATTGAGCAAATGCTTCTCTCGACAGAAAGTAAAGATCCTGGAATATACTAAAAGCTCTACTGCTAAACTAGTAATATGTGCTCTTAGGTAGATATACTGGGCAAACAAAATGAACCAGTTGGCTTCTATTTGCTGTCATAATCTGCTTCATTAATTGTCAGCCAAATCTCTACCTAAGGACTTGGTTAATCACTTGGCCTGCGCATTGACTGGCTTTTACAATTATTGAGTATTTAGAGGCACAAATCGTATCCAGCTTAATTGGAAGTTGAGGTTTGTTGTCCAGATCCATCATAGAGTTATTATTTAAACACAAATGTTTTAAAATAAGGAAATTGGACGAGAGAAATCTCTCTTTAGGCCATATCTGTATTTGGCCTTATTAAAGCTGGAAGTAGCCTTCGTTTAGGCAATCTGTACAGATTCTACATTTTCTGAGATTTCTGAACCCTTGTTGCTTTGAACAAGAAATACAATACATTAGCGGTCTCAGTGCTTAGTATATTGATTAGAAAGAAAATTTAACAGCTTTTGCAAAGGACCGATATGTTCTTGAAAGTCCTCCTCGTCAGGCACTTTTACATGCGAGTGTGAATTTTTGTATCCGAGTATATTTCATCTCAGGACCAGTTCGATCAAATCTGCGAGAAAACTAAGGGACTCCAATGGAACTCCTAAGTTTTGCCCATCGTCAGATCATTGAGTGATCCAGTGTTTGAAATTGCTATCAAGACGCCCAGAGCAAGAAAAACAGATGCAAGCAAAACTGACAAATAATCTTGAATAAGATGCACATGGCACTTTGTGGCACACAAGTGTAAGAGCTACTGATAGCCAAGTGCCTCCTCAGCATCACAGCTCCCCCAGCACTCCAGTCTGTGTCTTATCTGGGGTCCTCGTCATTTCCATCAGCAAGGATGAGAGACTGCTGCCATGCCACTGCACCAGTCAGTAAGTTTGATATGGAACGCTTCCCCATCATCGTCATAGCAATCTTGACCGGAATGCCACTGATATGTCACTCCGGTGCCATGGTATGCAAATGTTTTTGCACATGAGGATGTCGACAGGTTTATTATGGCATATCTATTTAAACCCTCTTGCTGACTAGACGCACTGCCCTTTTGTGGTTGCTTTGATCCCCAATAGTGCTTAACTATAGTATCCCGTGTCTATTTGTTTACCAGCCCGGCTTCCATAATTGACCTCGTTCCTTGTGCAACGACCCCATCTTGTTTCCCAACTCTGTTCTATCTCACTCTCGTGTACTGACCCAGCTTCTTCCTCCACTCTGTTCTGTCTGACTCCCATGTATCGATCTTGACCTGTTTCTGGTTTCCCTTATTCCTGTTGCCGAATATACCAGCCATCCCAAGGACTGGTATTATACCTTTGTGTTTGACTCCTGTTTTTGAGTTTCAGCGCCAGACATATTTTCAGTCAAGCCATTAGTAAGGATTGGTAATCCGGTCTGGCTCAGTACTCTCCATCCTTTCACCACTGCTAACTTCACTCACTTTTAGAAGAGGTACCAGTCTTGGCTCAGAGGTTTTCTTGGTATTGCGAGCTGGGTCGCCCACTTCGCTCTACCACCCTCACAGCAGGTCACCAAAACACAAAATGAAATGAATGTAAGCACATATGAGTGAATTTAAGGTAAAGCTAAGAAGAGCAATAGCGGTTTCTAGACCGAGAGATCATACCTCCAGTCATTTGAACATTTATGGTTAGTGTCAAATAACAGTGTCTAGTCCAACCACCATGGTTGGCTTTTTGTCTGGCTGTTACATTACACCCATTTGCAATTAGCAATTGGGCGTAATGTAACATTGGGGTTATGTAACATTGGGGATATGGGATATATAGTGATTGTAGAGTTTCTCCTAGCAACATGAAAGACCTCTATCATGAACATAATGATCTAGACCGATGAGACCTCTTTGGGTATCAATTAAAGATAACGGGCCATATTACATAGTTGGCGCTAACTTAACCAGAGCTGTTGTAAACTTACCAGAGCCATTATAGCCTATGGAGGTTTTAAGTTAACAACAGCTCGGGTTAAGTTAGCACCGACATTGTAATATAACCCAACAAGTCAAGGATCAGATAAAAGAACACTCCACAAATATTTAAATTATTAGAATTTTTTTAATTGCATTTATCTATTTTTGCAAAACCTTTTACAAACTGATGGAAAATTTTCATAAATCATGCATTCCTCAAAATATTTGGAAATGTTAAAAGGGATATTATCTAGGTTAAGAACAAAAGAGGGCGGTAATGGGCACTCCCAAATATTCTGGTGGCTTTATTAATTAGACAACAGTTTGCAACATTACAGTGGGCACAGCGAGCACCCTTTCCTTATGGTACTGTAATGCCCGAAAATGGGTGTAGCTTCAGCTTCCATTATTTTTTATTTTTTTTGGGAAAGGATTTTACCAGGAAGGATACATTGAGATTTCTCTCATTTTCAAGTATGTCCTGGGTGGCGAGTATGTACCGTTGGGTGTCTTGCCAAGGACACTTACTGGAGAGGTTGCTCGCTGGGATCGAGCCCATGACTCCACAGGCTCTCTCCATGCAGAGTGGTGACATTACCTCTACTCCACCCAGCCGGTACAATATTCATTTATTACCTATGTTAAGACTAAAGCAGAAGCTATGAAAAAAAAAAAGCAGGAGTCATGTAGTCAACATTTGGGGGACTAATAGCCATACGCTGCTGTGTGGTATCTGTGGTGATTGATAGCTAGGTGTGTGCGTCCACTAACCTTTATATACTCTTAACTCCTTCACTACCAAGTGATTTTCAAAAAATCCACTGTCATGAACCAGTGTTTGTTTTTAAAAATAAAATATACAGTAAGAAATCTATGGGAATATTCCCAATGTAATCCTTACTTTAATAACCTATTTGGCAGGCAAATGTTGCCATCTACTGGCCAAGCGCAGTTACTGCAGTTAGAACTGCAGCTCGTGGCTCTGTACATTGGCTGGGAGAAGCCCGATATATCAGGACATTCCTTAGCTGATTTTAAACAGTTTAGCACCATGGGGATTATGCACACAGGGGTAAAACTTTGGGGACACCTTCTGGAGCCCAAAAGCAAATGATATTAATTTGCAACAAATGCATTTGATTTGCAATCAAACAGTATAGCCCAGATCATTTTAACGTGATCTCAGGCTCCTGCGTCAGCTATGACTGATCGTGTATATACCACCACGTTAGTGTAGGGGCTAAAGCAGAAGTTATGGACCTTATTCCCAAATCAGCCTTAGTGCATATTATTCTGTACTGTCCTGTATTGATCTAAATTAAGAAACTATTCTTTCATGTTTCAGTGAATAATTAGTGAATAGTTTTTTTTCTTGAGGGGGTTGCCAAGTGATGTCTGCAAGCCTCCAATCTGCTGCTTTTGTAATTCATGGGCTTAGTTGTAAAATTAATAGTATATCTACACATATATTACAATAAAATAATTGCATTATTAACTTTTACTGTACAATACTAAGTGGGTGGAAAATCTAAGCAAACACAAACGCCCAGCTACCCATTAATAAAATCAATTAGGAGCAGAGATCACATTTGTAAGAGGTCTATGTTCGGGCAATTAGATTGCAATAATGTATTTTGTTTTGTGTTTTTTTTTCCCTTCCCATCTGTGTTATCTGAGCCATAATAAATTAGGAGTGAGGATCACATCTGAAAGAGGTCCATTCTCAGGCAATTAAATCGCAATCATTTTTTCCTAACCATGCCATCTCTTCTGCTATCATTCGAAAAAGCGTAATGAATCAGGCTAAGTTGTTAATTCTGGCCAAATGACTGACGGATAAGTTACCTTCTTGTTTATCATGCCAGTAATTAAGTTGTCAGGTGCGTGTGCACTTGAAAAAAGTAAATTTGCATACCAGCGTTAGTAGTCTTAATTGCATTATCATATCCCATCATTGGTGTCCCAGTCCTCGCAGTTTTGACAGCATTTTAATAATGTTTACATTGTCTTCACCGGATGCCTTGATTTCCGCTGTATTGAGAAGTGGTAGCTTATGTATCAGAAAAATTAAGTCATATTTATTTTCATCCGCTCTTCTACCGAGGCTGTTTCTAAATTTGACAAAGAAAAGCTTATTTATGATATTTTTTGCTATTGTCTGTAGGTGGTAATATAATTATCACCACCTCCTAGTTCTTCCTGACAGATCATTGTTTTGCATGCAAAATAACGGCGTATAATGCATAGAGCTTGGGAATTAGGAGATCTATACATTTGCATTTTGATGTTCTCACAAGATAATGTGATTATATTTACTAAAAACATGTTACCAAACAAACGATAAAGGCGATGCACTGGGGGCCCTTTTCCCAAACAAGCCACCATGGTTAACAAGAGAGTTCTTAAGTATAACAGCCCCACATGTTAATCATAACAGTTTCCATTAGACATGTGCATTAGTTTTAGTACTAAAATGATTTAGTCCGAATTTTGGGATAATTTAGTTTTCGTGTGACTCAAGAGATACGAAACTGCTCAGTACAAAAAACGAAAGAAACTAAAATAAAATGCACTACATTTTAGTTTCAGTCCTTTTTGTGATATTACATTGACGAGTGAAGGAGACCAGCAATGAAGAGCGCAACAGAAAAGGTTTGTATGCGTAATCCTTCCTGACCTCTACCCGAAAATCTGACAGTGATAGAGCTCCAGAATACTCACTCGCAGCACAGACAGCCAGCACAGGAGAGGAAACCATTACTTAACCCTTGCATGTCTATGAGGCAGACAAGATGATAAAAGCAGCTGGAGAAGGAAAACATTCAAATAAATCACACTGAAAGCTAATGACAGAGGAGGGCTGGATAGTAAAAACCCCTTTAAAACAAGCAGCGCTGGGAGAAGAGAGGGACTTTATAAAATGTGTGTTATCTCCCCTCCCGCTCTGGATAATAGGGGCTTAGGTCTGATACATTTTATATTATCCAGGAGCACTATCCCCCTTTCCTCATATATAATACACATTTTATATAAAGTCCCTCTCCTCTCCCAGTGCTGCTTGTTATAAAGAGTTTTTTACGTCTGATACATTTAGTATCCAGCTCTCCCAGTTACTCTGTCATTATGAAACTTCAGTATGATTTATTTGAATGTTTTCCCTGGATTTAAAGTGCTTTATTTTATTATAAAAATAAATTTGCACCAGTCATCTCTTCTCTGAGCTTTCAGACTGATTTACGTTAATATTTTCCCTCTCCCCTGCTTTTATATTCCTGTGTCTCCCCCACAGAGATACAAAGTTTAAGTAAAAGTTCCCTCTCCTGTGCTGGATAAGCATTGCATTCCAAAGTTCTGCACCCTCCACATGCCAATGCAGTAAGATGTTCTATACAGAGAGGGGCATTAATTAATGCAGGATGATGTTATCTACATTATACAGAGAGGGGTATTAATTAATGCAGGAGGATGTTCTTTACATTATACAGAGAGGATCCTTTTTTTTAGCCGTTTAAATCCAGTGGCTGTGAGTGCTGAGATCGGCAGCTTGTTATATTATCTCTCAGTACAATGTATCAGGCTCAGCTGTTACAGTAACTGACTGTAACAGCGCTCAGAGTTTCAGTAAAACAAGGAAATAATATTGTTCCAACCTCTTATATATTAAAATATTATTTACTAGTTTTACTGAAACTCTGAGCACTGTGATGAGCAGCAGTCAGTTACTGTAACAGCTTTGCCTGACACATTGTGCTGAGATTGAGAGATACTGTAACAAGTAGCGATCTCAGCCCTCTGAGGAGCCACTACAATAGTAATTGTATCCACTGGTTTTCGGATGAATGAAATTAGTTTTCATACTAAAGAACTGAAAACGAATTTCTTTAGCAACTAAATAAATTGCATTTTAGGACTAATCCATTAGTTCAAAACGAAATTTTGTGCTGTGCACATGTCTAGTTTTCATGCTCTGATTGGGATTTGAACCTGTGTCTCCACTGTTGTAAAGCAGTGATGTTACTCGCTACTTTATCCAGCTGATACTCATTGTACGATGTGAGTGGGGTTAACCCTTTCCCGCTGCAGGGCGTGCCATGCTGTCCTTGCAGCAGGAGGGCTTAGAAGACGCAAGGCATATTAGAGAATTTTAGGCTAAGGTCAGACTAACGCAGTATTAACGTGCGTTTAGCAGCACTAAATCACTGCCGTGCTAGCTGCAAATGATGTCCAATGCAGGGCAGCATACGAAGAACGGCCGCACAAAAGTGCGGCTGCGCAACGCAAGTGGCAAACAAACGCATTTTTGCAAGAACGTAGAACCGCTAGTACTGACGTACAGAGTGCGCTACGTCCGCTAGCGGCGTGTGTGCGTGATTGGGAGACGTCAGATGCTGCTAATGTCCGGCCAACATAACGTCCAGACACAAAAAGGGTGTTATTGATGATCCGTACAAAATCGTATCGTATGCTATTGCGTATTCCGTGAAAAAATGCGTCCATTCGTTCGAACGCACTTTTTAACGAACAACGCGAAAAATGCGTTCGTCTGACCCTAGCCTTAAGGCTAATGTCAGATGAACGCAGTTTGAGCGCAGTGTGCATGTGTGCACAACGGACGGACGTACTGACGGAAGATACTGTAGACACCACACGATTCGTTTTTCTTGACGGACGTAGAAAAAAAAAGAAGGTAATTATGGGAAAAAAATTAATATGAAAAATTATCCAAATTGGAAAATGATATGAAAAGCCATTTTGTGCGTCAAGGTGCTGGATGTCGCAAATGCGCTCCGTCTGACGCTATGCAGACGTGGCGCACTCTACGCGTCCGTCCTAGCGGTTTTACATTCTTGCTTAAATTGCATCCGTTTGCCATCTGCGTGGTGCATCTGCACTTCGGTGCGCACGTACTTCGTGTATGGGTCTCTATTGATCTTGATTCTATGCTACGACGGACGTTAAACACCGTGCGGCAACACGGACGTGATAACTGCGTTCGTCTGACGCGTGCCTTAGACCTCAGTCATGTCATCCTGTACTACTGCTATAACAAATTTCAACAAACTTTATTGCTGCAACCAGGAAGCAGGCAGATTAAAAAGAGACCTCTGGGATGACTCATAATGTTCTTGGATAACTTTCAGGTTGTTGTAATAGCACAAAAAATACATGTATTGTACTGTTAAATGGGATTATTATACCTCAGGTATGCAGGGATTATGCCCAGATACTGATATAATATTTACTTTCTACATAGTTTTTGAAGCCGCATTGCTAGAAAATGATTTCTGTAAATATCCAGTAGCAGCAATGTTTTTTTATTACATTTCCTATATTAGAATGACAAGGTATTTCTGTCTGTATGCTAAAAATGCATTCTGATCTGAAAGATAAGGAAAACCATTTTTAGTGCCAAGAACATTAGATTCCAACAATATTTCTCTTAGCTATGACCTATTAATTTTAAAAATATAATATGATCAAATGTATATCTTTACTCATATAGCTATCTCAGCATAACACTATATACACAGAATTACTTTTTTTTATAGTACATTTGAGTTTTAACTGTGCAACACGTGTTTCAAATAATGATTTCAAGAAATAGGACTTGATAGCGAAAGGGTTAACCATTCTCCTGCATTCCTTCAATCCTATTTTGTGCAACAGGCACAGGCTACAGGGTCATAAATACCCCCCTCCCCCTAATCTGTACAAATTGGTGATAGATAACTTTAAAGTAATAATGACACAAGTTATAATGGAATACATTTAAAGAAAAATCTTTAAAATTACATATAAATTGTTAAAATAATTAATGGAAAATAAAAAGTCATTTTAACTAACCCTTATATGACACAGGGGTCTTTATTTATTTATTTTATTTATTTATAAAGGATTTTACCAGGAAGGATACATTGAGATTTCTCTCGTTTTCAAGTATGTCCTGGGTTCAAGAACATTGAAGTGTTACAGTTACAGAAATACAAAGTAATACAATGCAAGATATTAATAAAAACACAAATATACAGATTAACAGAAAATAAATATGTAGGAAATAGTCATTATGTTACATGTTTACAGGTGCATTCTGTATTGAGGTATGTTAGTAAGGAGCTCTTACTTAAGACTGGGGGAAGATTTGATGGTGTCTGGGAGGTTATTCCATAATTGCAGTGCTCTGTAGGAAAATGAGGATCGAGCCACTCAGGGTTATCCAAAGAGATCCAAATTGCTTGAGAAAGGTAACCGAACGCTGAAAATCAGCGTTCGGCTACCTTTCCTGGCCATTCGGCTATCCAGACAGCAGGCAATTCGCCAAATCCTGGCGAATTGCCTGCACATTCGGTGCCTGTTCGGTGCCTGTTCGAGGGCAGTGAAAACCCCATAGAGAAGCAATGCTTCGGCTATTCAGAGAACGAAAACCAGCAGTGAAAGGTTCCCCTAATGTCCTGCCATTCGGTGGTTTAATTCGGCAAGTTTATTCAGGAGACTCCCATAGGCTTCAATGTTAAAAATATTCCTGTTTTAATTCAATATCTAATAAACCGTTCATTATAAAATTCTGCAGTAAAGAGTCTCTTTATTTATAGATTTTTTAGGATATTTTAAGCATTTTTCAGATTTTTTTTTTTTTTTTTAAAAAAAGTCCGATTATTTTTTTTTTCAAGTTTACTTCTTTTTTCTGTAACAGCCCTTTTTATTATCATTCCCTGGACCTCATATGCAAATTTCAGACATTTTCGCTCAGTAGTTTCTTTGCAAACAGCGTTTCATTTTCACAGATTCACACAAACTATTTTGTTAATTTATTCACCTCCCTCGCCTGCGGTCTCAGCTGCTTCGGCTGCTTCGGCTGTGTTCGGCTCCTGCTCGGGCTTGGTTTTCGGCAGGTTAATCCAGATGTTTTTGTGGCTTTTCTGCGTGCATTCGGTGGGTTTTGCGGTTCGTTTTCGTTGGGTTTGCGGCAGCTTTTCCCTGCAATTCGGGGACCCTGTGGTGTTTGCTGAATACACCGCAGGATCACCGAAATGGGATCGGCAAAAGGAACCGAATTGAAGAGAACGAAAAGTCACCGAACGTGCAGTGACTTTTCGAATCTCTTTGAATAACCCTGACTGTCTTTTTGTATTGTGGTATTGCAAGTAAGGTGCTGGTCCTGGATCGGAGGTTATAGGATGAGGGAGCTGCTAGGGGAAGCAGTCTATTCAGGTAGGGTGGCAGCTTCCCAGAAAAGCTCTTAAACACCAGGCTGGAAAGGTGAAGGGTGCGTCTAGACTCCAGCGATGACCAGTTTAGCTCTTTTAACATGTCACAATGGTGGGTCATGTAGTTACATTGTAATGCAAAGCGGCATAATGAGTTATACAATGTAGTATGCCACATTGTACTGAGCATGGAGTAATGATGGAGAACAGACCAAAATAAAGTCAGATACAAAGTCACCACAAAGTATAATGAATAGGAGCTGACGTTGTAACACTTTAATAAGGTATAAATATAATGATGCACATGACACCAGCTCTAAAATCCAGACATTTCAGTCAATAGCGCAATAAACCTCCCTTGCCACCCAGGTACACTGCCAGGAGAGATGCCCAGATAGTCATATAATTGTAATATCTTGACTGTATTTGACAGGAGCCAATAGTTGGTATGCTGGATTACTGGACCAGAGGAATAACGATCCCTACCGAAGCTTTTAAATTTAATTTCAAATTGATGAAATGTCAAAACGACCGTGATAAAGGTTGGTTCTGTCAAACTGACATCTCACGTCTTCTTCCATTCCTTCCTTGTTTTGCAATACTTACAGCATCATAAAATTTATTGACGTATAAGTCAGTATTTTTTTTTGTTTCCCTTTTTCTTTTCTTTTTTCTTTAGCGTGACGATGTAGAAATTTGGCTTCTCTCAAAAGAGAAAAAAAAAAAAGAAAACCCTTGATAGATGTAATACGCCGTGGCACAAAATCCTTTTTCATTTAGAAACGATAAAATCTATTAATAAATCTGTCAATTTTTAATGAACCCTGACTCACCTCAGTTAACTTTAATGAATACAATTAGAAATACATCTTGGGTTTAATATTTGTAAGTGCTTTTCAATCAATAAAGTTAGATAATTAAAAGTAAAAGCGCCCAGTAAATTCAGCACTATCTTAGGAATGGCCAGATAAATGCTGGCATTCATTGTATCAGTCGAAACTGCTGTATATTGCGTATCGTAAATTATAGTTTGACCCTTCCGTGACAAGAGGCAGCTTATTTGACTGTAAAAGGATATGCGCAATGTTCTGGGTCTATAGGTCTCTAAGTTCAAAGGTTAATATACTCTTTTCAATCATTTAAGATATAAACAGTTAAAATATATTTGAAAAAAACAGAATATACTGCATCGCTATACTGACACTATTCACTATTGAGTTCAGGTGTTACAGCTACCAGCATTGCTGACTGACACACAAAATGATGCACATAGTCATAGACAAATATTGGCAGAACAAGGGGCTGAACTGCTCATTGAATTTAATAGAACTTTCAACCAGATATAAAGGCGATTTAATGCTTCTAACTTTGTGCTCGATTTAAATTGGCCCAATCTTGGTTCAAGCGACAGAGTACCGGCTGGGTGGAGTAGAGGTAACATCACTGCTCTATGACCGTGGAGACACAGGTTCAAATCCTGGCAAGAGCACCTCTCCAGTAAGTGTCCTTGGGCAAGACACCCAATGGTACATGCTCGTCACCCAGGACATACTTGAAAACAAGAGAAATCTCAATGTATCCTTCCTGGTAAAATACTTCCTCCAAAAAAATTTATGTGGGTTTACCTGTATTTCAATTCCCGGTAGAAATTCAGATCAAATATTGGTTCTCGCAGCTATACTCGATCAATTTAGTTCAAATTTATCGGTATGCCATTTTACAAAAAAATGTAAATTCTAAGGCTAGGGTCAAACGAACGCATTATTCGCAGCGACAGTCGAAAAGTGTGTCCGAACGCATTGACGTATTTTTTAACGGAATGCGTGAAAACGATCAGTCGACGCGCATTTTCGTGCTTGATTTTTTTTACGGATCGTCAATAAAACACTTTTTGTGTCTGGACGTTATGTAGGCTGGACATTAGCAGCGTCTGACATCTCCTAATCACGCACACACGCTGCTAGCGGATGCAGCGCACTCTGTACGTCAGCACTAGCGGTTCTGCATTCTCGAAAAAATGCGTTCATTTTCCACTTGCGTTGCGCGGCCTACTGCGGCCGTGATTAAGTGTGCCTAAACGCACGTTAAAAATGCGTTAGTCTGACCCCAGCCTTAAAGGTGTTCATGTTTAACCACTTCGTGCGGTGGACGCGCTCAGCGGGTACAACCGCAGGTAGCGTTCCATGCGGTGGACGCGCTGAGCGCGTCCTCTCTTTGGGGCCAGCGTTCGGCCGGGTTCCGGCCGATCGGTTGCCCCCCCGGTGCGGGCTGACATCCTCGATGTCAGCCCAGCACCCGGAACTGCCGCCGGAGTAATTAGGTGTCATCACGGGGGCGCGATGACACCTAATTCAGGCGCTCCCCCCCCCGCATGTGTGGAGGAGGCGTCTAAAAGGGACCTCTCTCCCTCCCGATCGGCGGCGAGCAGGGGTTAACCCAGGCACCGTTTGGAAGGGCACAGCCTGCCCTTCCAAATGGTACCTGGCATTAACCCCATGGGGGCCAGATCACGAATCGGCGCCGAAAAGCGCCGGTTCGTGATCCTTTCCCGGAGCTGGCCGACATCTTGGATGTCGGCCAAGCTTCCGGGAATGCCCCCTGAGGCCTGGCGTCATCGTGCATAGCACGATGACGCCAGTCCTGGAGTTAAACCCTAACTGCCACCAATGGTGGAGATAGGGGGTTCCAATGAACCCCCTATCTCCCGATCCGTGGCAGTTAGGGGTTAATGTTTGGTATTGTTGGATCGGCCAGAGCATGGCCGTTCCAACAATACCAAACAGGAGTATAAAAAAGCTATAAAAAAAAATAAAAATAAAAAATATTTAAAAAGAAAATTATAAAAAAAAATAAACAAGTTTTTTTTTCTTTTTGTTTGGTTTGTTAATGCAGCAATATTGTTCCCATTTCAAATATAATGTGAACAATGATGCTGCACTAACGATTTTTGGATGCGGTGCGTTTGTTAAAAATCGCGTAATTTTCCCCAAACAAAAATGTAATGAGACCCCATCTCTAATTTTTTTAACAAGCGCACCCCATACAAAATATAACCGCATTATTGCTCGCATCTTAAAATGTGAAAAAAAAACACTTTACACGTTGTAAATTATTGAAAATTCATATTTTATTGCATTTTTTGTTATAATATACAGACAGGACATGAGGTATACATATAATAATGACATATTATGAATCTGCCGAGTCTGACGGAAAGAACGATATATAATATGTCTGGGTCATATACTAAAATAAGCCTTCAAAACACGTTTAAACATGATGTGCAAAACCGGTAAAAATTAGCTCAGCACAGAGGCGGGAAAAGCCTCAGCAGCGAAAGGGTTAAAGGCACAAATCTGTGTGAACAATTTGCACAAAGTGCAACAAGAGTGGTAATATAATAAATTTTAATGGTAATAAAGCATCTCACAATGTAAAAAAGGATTGAAAAAGTTGGTGGACAATGACCCCAATGGGAGAATATTAGCTGTACCAATTGGTAGAGTGGGAATACAAAAGCCAGAAAAGCTACACGTCTAAGTGGAAATAATTGTGAGTAGACTAGTTAATAACGGCACCTCACTATACCTCGGTGGTTCAAGCCACCTACATAACCGATAGCAAGAATCACTATCTTGACAGTTAGAGTCACCCAAGGAGACAATAATTAGCTATGATACTGCAAGCCACCCAAGAACCACTCAGAAGGCACAATAAGTAACAATGTATCAAAGGATCAGAGTCCAGCAGAAGAGAAATTCAAAAATAGAACTGTTAAAAACAAGAGAGAGGCATGTCTCGACCGGTTTCGCCCAAACAGGGCTTAGTCTAGAGATACACTGCCCGCCCAAACTCACCCCATAAATACCTCCAAATTCGTAATTACAAGTGCAGTCAGCTGGAAGCCCTACTAATTTGTAACCAAAGCTGTCGGAACGCGTAATACGAAGCGCAAATGATCATGTGGAATCGGTAAGCCAATGGTGGACCAGTTGGTAGTATCACCGTAACAGGAACCGCGGCAATAGCAATAGGGAAAAACCCATTTATGTTCATAAAGCTAATTGCCGAGAACGACTTCCTGATTTTACAAGGCGAACATGTGGGACCAAAGAGCCAATAAGATGGCTTGTTGACAATAACAAGGCAACCGGAGACATAGTAGTACTCCCGGACCCTGGTAACAATAATATCAATAAGGAGGGATCACCAATAGCTGCCAGGCCCGCAAGGTCACCTAATGATAAACTGTATGGATTAACCAGAGAGACAGCGACCACTTAATGAACCGATTAATGAACAAAACCTAAGCAGAAAACCTAAGTACAAAACCGGCATATACAACAAAGCCAGAAGGCTTATAAGGATAGCAGACATTAATAGTCAATAACCTATCACATGGCTGTCATGATGTAAAGGGACTCCTTAACCTCAAAAATGCCGGTGTTAAATAAAGAGAAAATTGACAATGTCCCAATGATAACTGCGCTTGTAATATGAAGGAAATTAACATATAGAGACCGTGGAAACCGCAAAAAGGGTATAAGAGGGGCACAACACTCACTGAATGAGAACTGTATTAAAGGGATGTACGGGGGAGAGGGGCTAAAATAACAAAAGGAAATGCTTAATGTGTAACCAATACAAGGATTAATAATAATAATACAATAGCAATAGTGATAATTCAATATAATACAGATAACGATAATTATGAAAGACATACAGGGTTATCCAAAGAGATTCGAAAAGTCACCGCACGTTCGGTGACTTTTCGTTTCTTCAATTCGGTCCCTTTTGCCGATTGCATTTCGGTGACCCTGCGGTGTATTCAGCAAAACCGCAGGGTCCCCGAATTGCAGGAAAAGCTGCGCAAACCTGACGAAAACTAACCGAATGCACGCTGAAACAAGCAAAAACATCTGGATTAACCTTCGAAGAAGCCGACATGAGCCGAACAGGAGCCGAATCACACAGAGCGAAGCAGCTGTGACGTAGAGGAGGCAGTGAATAAATTAGAAAACCATTTGTATGAATCTGGGAAAATGAAACGCTGTTTGCAAAGAAACTACTGAGCGAAAATGTCTGAAATTTTCACAGGAGGTCCAGGGAATGATAATAAAGAGGGCTGTTAAAAACAAATAAGTAACTGAAAAAAAAAAAAAAAAAATCGGACTTTTAATTATTTTTTTTACAAATTCAGAAAAATGCTTAAAGTATCCTAAAAAATCTATAAATAAAGAGACTTTTTGCTGCAGAATTTTATAATGAACGGTTTATTAGATATTGAATTAAAACGGGAATATTTTTAACATTGAAGCCTATGGATTCTCCTGAATAAACCTGCCGAATTAAACCACCGAATGGCAGGGCATTTCAGGAACCTTTCACTGCTGGTTTTGTGTTCTCTGAATAGCCGAAGCAGTGCTTTTTCATGGGGATTTCACTGCCCTCGAACAGGCACCGAACAGGCACCGTATGTGCAGGCAATTCGCCAGGATTTGGCGAATGCCTGCTCTCTGGATAGCCGAATGCCAGGAAAGTAACCGAACGCTGATTTTCAGCGTTCGGTTACCTTTCTCAAGCAATTCGAATCTCTTTGGATAACCCTGATAGTGATGAAAATTCAGATGAAGGGGACAAACGTAAAGCCTTCATTAAGACCTGACGGTGATCTGGTGTTAAGGCGATATATCCAGAAGGCTTCACGTTTGAGTAACTTGTTGTCAAGGTTGCCCTTTCGAGGGCCAAGCTTAATGTGTTCAATACCCAGAAACCTGAAGTTACTGAGTGAACACATTGTACATGACGTGAAATGTCTGGCAACAGGAGTGTCCTTTTTCAATCGAATCGAACGGATATGTTCCAGTATGCGGACTTTAAGAGGTCGAATAGTTTTGCCCACATACTTTTTGCCGCAATGGCACAATAGTAAATAAATAACGCCGGCGGAGTTACAATTGATAAACTGACGGACCGTAAATGAGATAGAATCATCAAAGTTGTGAAATTGTTTCGGGATGCGGGAGACATAAGGACAGGCTACACACCTGCCGCATTTATACATTCCCTTGAGGTTGTTAGTCAACCAAGAATCAACAGGACGACGGATAGATTGAAAATGGCTATGTACCAATTTATCTTTAACGTTGGGACACCTCCTGGCTGTCAAAGCAGGACGGTTGGAAATGACATCCTTCAAATGTACATCATTGGTCAAAAGGGGCCAGTAACGCTCACAAATCCGTTTAACGGATTGCCAACCCAAATCAAAATCAGCAATAAGTCTTATGGGTTCAGATACGGTTGTTGAAGAAGTATCGAGTAGTAGAGCATGTCGATCAGAAAGTAGTGCCCGTTTATAAGCGCTTTTGATAACGCGATGAGGATAACCTTTCTCTCTAAAAGCCAGCCGAAGAGAGTGTGCATTGGTTTTAAATTCAGTAATGGTACTACATGTACGGCGCAGTCTAAGATATTGGCCAATAGGGATACCTCTACGTGAGGAATAAGGATGGTGACTGGTCCAAGTTAACAGATTATTAGCTGAGGAGGGTTTACGAAATAAGGTAGTGTCAAGTTGACCCGCAGAATCCTTGTGAATAGAGATATCAAGGAAATTCAGCGAATAAAGTTTGTATCTCATAAGTAAACTTTAAATTAAATTCATTGATGTTCAAGGTGTCAACAAAGTTGGAAAATTCCAGGGCGGTGGAGGTCCAGATGACAATAATGTCATCAATGTAACGACGCCAACTGAAGACATGAGATTTAAAAACTGTCAAATCAGGGCCATTGATGATAGTCTCCTCCCAATACCCAAGGAATAAATTCGCATAGGATGGTGCGCACGGAGAACCCATGGCCGCTCCAACCAATTGTAGGTAAAATTTACCATTGAACATGAAATAACATGGACTCTGATCCTTTGATACATTGTTACTTATTGTGCCTTCTGAGTGGTTCTTGGGTGGCTTGCAGTATCATAGCTAATTATTGTCTCCTTGGGTGACTCTAACTGTCAAGATAGTGATTCTTGCTATCGGTTATGTAGGTGGCTTGAACCACCGAGGTATAGTGAGGTGCCGTTATTAACCCGTCTACTCACAATTATTTCCACTGAGACGTGTAGCTTTTCTGGCTTTTGTATTCCCACTCTACCAATTGGTACAGCTAATATTCTCCCATTGGGGTCATTGTCCACCAACTTTTTCAATCCTTTTTTACATTGTGAGATGCTTTATTACCATTAAAATTTATTATATTACCACTCTTGTTGCACTTTGTGCAAATTGTTCCCTTTTTTGTCATTGTTGGGTTATGCCCTGTGGAGTGGTTTTTGAGCCTTATCTCCTTTTTGTGTTGTTTTTGTTACAAATCTGTGTGATGCTGGCCGAAAAAAATTTTGGCGGGGTATTTCCGGACAAACTTTTTTCCAGACAAGTGGAATTTTTTGGAATGTCAGCTCTGATTAAATTTTTTTCAAATGAATTAGCAGATATATTGGAAAAAAAATCACCTGTAAGCAGCCAATATTTTAAAAAATATAAAAATCAGCCAATAGAATTAAATCGAGCCGTTTGTGGTAACAGTTTGGTAAAAATGGGCCCCTGTGCACAAAGTAAGGTCCATGGAGTATGTGTGGAGAAATTGTGAATTGGAACGTTGATTGTGGACCAGACCTTCTTGCACAACAACAATGCTTGACCTAGGAAATTCATTTTTGGCTCATGGGACACAGAATCTCAGAAATGTGCTCCAAAATATTATGGAAAGCCTTCTTGGGATAGTGGCTACTGTTCGTGATAGCCATTGGTTAGTACTGGGATAGTAAACATGTTCATACAGATATGACAGGAGTCCACAGACTTTTGTCAATGCATACAGTGACATTGTCATGCCCAACTCACATTGAGCATATTTGACAGGGAATAATTCCCTTTATATGTATTAGCTTTTTTTATTTTTTTTTGCTGGCACATACATAGGTAAAAGGGAGTAATTCTTTGCCAACGTTTTGCTTCCCCCTCTTGACCATGCATCACACTGATGGGCAGTGTTAATTTCGTCAGCTAGTAAATTATTTTTGTGACTAAAACTAGACTAAAACTAAATAAAAGCTAAGTTATAATGACTAAAACTATGACACAAACCCATTGACATTTTAGTCGACAATTAAAAACTAGACTAAAATGTTAAGGAGGGGCTATTTGGGAAGAGATCCAATCAGAACTAATCTCCAATAAGAGAGAAATAATGAATTACATATTTTCAAACAAGACATAAATCCAGGAGCATATAATGAGTTTGGAAATTCTAGATACATGCTTAAATTGTTCATAATACACTTAAATACATTAGATTTTTGTTACTAACTCTCCTCTAGATTTAGTTGACTAAAATCTTGTTTCATTTAGTCAAGTAAAACTAGACTAAAACTAAAACAATTCAGACGACTAAAATACGACAAAAACGAAATGTCATTTTAGTCAGAAGACTATGACTAAAACTATATTAAATTTTCCTGTCAAAATTAACATTGCCGATGGGGGAGAGATGCCACTCTGAGCTGAGAACTTTCCTAAGGACAGCCCTCCACACCTGATTAATTGTTAGCTTACTGATCGACAAGTCAGTGCATGTAATGCAGGGTTTGGATTCCCTGTATAGCAGATAAGTATGGAACCTGATGGAAAGCCGTGGAAGCAAGGAGACCAAGAGACCACGTAGCGATAAACAAGGTTTAGTGTAACAAAATAGAAATGCAACACAAAGTCCAGAACAACAGGTTTTAACTAAGGTGGTCTTCTCGAGTATCAGGGGCTCTGTGTGAATAGCAAGGGGTGCAAGGAAGTAACGAAAAATTTCCAAACAACGAATGGCAACTAAGGTGGTCACAAGAAATTCAGCTTGATCGATGTGGCAATCTGGGTCGATGGGCAGAGAAGGCAGCGTGGTTGATGTGGCAATCCGGGTCGGTGGTCAGAAGAAGGCAGTGGGGTCGATGTGACAATCTGGGTTGATGGGCAGAGAAGGCAGCGTGGCCGATGTGGCAATCCGGGTCGGTGGTCAGAAGAAGGCAGCGTGGTCGATGTGGCAATCCGGGTCGATGGGCAGAGAAGGCAGCGTGGTCGATGTGGCAATCTGGGTCGGTGGTCAGAAGAAGGCAGTGGGGTCGATGTGACAATCCGGGTCGGTGGTCAGAAGAACGGAGAAAAATGGGAACACTAGGAAACTGAAGCGGAAGGGCAACAGGATAACCTGGTACTGAACATCTCACCACGTGCCCGCTCGACCCCATTCCCTCACATCTAATTCCTCCCCTCTCCTCCTCCCTCACCCCTGCTCTCACACACATCTTCAACCTATCTCTCTCCACTGGCTCCTTTCCATCCGCCTTCAAACACGCGCTAGTTACCCCTTTACTAAAGAAACCATCCCTAGACCCCAACTCTCCATCCAACTACCGCCCTGTATCCCTGCTTCCCTTCACATCAAAGCTCTTAGAAAAACTAGTCTTCAACCGCCTCTCCCTCTTCCTGTCCTCCAATTCCCTACTTGACCCCTGCAATCTGGCTTCCGTCCCCTACACTCAACTGAAACTGCCCTCACCAAAGTCACCAACGACCTCCTAACTGCTAAAAAACACGGCCACTATTCTATTCTCATCCTGCTTGACCTCTCGGCTGCTTTTGACACTGTTGACCACCCCCTCCTTCTACAGACCCTCAACTCTCTGGGTCTCGGTGACACTGCACTTGCTTGGGTTGACTCCTATTTATCCAACAGGTCCTTCTGTGTGTCCTTTGCTGGTAACTCCTCCTCTTCATTGCCTCTATCTGTTGGTGTACCTCAAGGCTCTGTCCTTGGTCCTTTGCTCTTTTCCATCTACACCTCCTCCCTGGGCAAAATCATCAACAGCTTTGGCTTTAATTACCACCTCTACGCTGATGACACTCAGATCTACCTCTCTACCCCTGATCTCTCTCCCCCTGTCCTTTCAAAAGTCAGTGACTGTTTATCTGGCATCTCCTCCTGGATGGCCTCCCACCACCTAAAGATCAACATGTCAAAGACTGAGCTCCTACTTATTCCTCCCTCCAATGCCTCCCCACCTCCTGACTTCTCTATCACGGTGGAGGGTATCACCATCTCCCCATCAAACCAAGTTCGCTGTCTTGGAGTTACACTTGACTCTGCTCTTTCCTTCATCCCCCACATCCAGTCTCTTTCCTCCTCCTGCCGACACCAACTGCGTAATATTTCCAGAATTCGTCCATTTCTTACCGCTGTCACCACAAAACAACTCATACACGCCCTGGTAATCTCCCGACTCGACTATTGCAATAATCTCTTATCTGGCCTCCCTCTGTCCCGCCTCTCCCCCCTACAATCCATCCTGAACGCCTCCGCCAGGCTAATGCACCTCACCCGCCGCTCTGTCTCTGCCGCTCCCTCTGCGAGTCCCTTCACTGGCTCCCCATCCACTGCAGAATTAAGTTCAAAATCCTTATCCTTACCTACAAAACCCTCACTAACTCAGCGCCCCACTACCTGTCCTCACTAATCACCAGATACACCCCAGCCCGCTCCCTAAGGTCAAACAGTGACCTGCGCCTAGCTTCTCCCCGCATCACCTCTTCCCATGATAGACTGCAGGATTTCTCACGCGCAGCCCCCACTCTCTGGAACGCTCTCCCTCGTACTGTCAGACTTTCCCCTAACTTCTCTTCCTTCAAACGCTCCCTTAAAACATTCCTATTTAGGGAAGCCTACCACCCAACTCACTGACACAACCATCAATCACTCTCACCTTACAGTCCTCTCCTCCTGTTTCCAACCCCAACCCTCCTAGATTGTGAGTTCCTACGGGAATAGGGCCCTCATCTCCTCCTGTACTGTTTGTCAAATGTTGTTCAATGTATTGTAACCCCGTCTATACTGTGCTTATTGTACAGCGCTGCGCAATATGCTGGCGCTTTATAAATAAAGAATAATAATAATAATAATAACTGAAAAAGGTGGCAGGATTAAATAGGGCACAAGGAATCATAGAAACACCTTTCACCTGGGATTCGTGGGTGGAACCGGGATACCTGGGTTCCTAATAGTTCAAAGGGAGGAAGGCAAGGATCTCTAGAACAGGTGTCATGTAGTAAGCACAATCGGACAGCAGAGGGTGCCAGAGGACCAGGAGTATTGCTTCTTAAGGAAACGAACGATCGCAAGTGCACGCTTCGTATCTCGGCCGATGTCGGCGGTGTGATATGATTCGGAAGTCCTCTCCTCCATCTTGCCGGCTGGAAGCATGGAGCAGCACGCCACGAGGGACCCCAGGTGAGTCCAGCGTCTGTCCCTGCATGGCGGTTAGGGCCCGCTTTGGGCCGTGGAGCGGGGCATTACAGTGCACCAAAGTCAGCGCTGGATTCCAATTGCATATCACTGCGTGATGACCCCTGAATAGCTCCTCCCAATATAGCCATTTCTAGAATATTGATGGAGGACTGTAAAGAGTGCATAGTTAGAAACTAGTATGCAAAGTTAATTTCAACACACAGCAGCAGGAAATAAAAACTATTATTATTTTATGAGCAGAACTAGAGCTAGATATGACAGAGAAAACCAGGAAAAAATATTATCGCCTTTACATTCACTGGTCTTTTTACTTGCATTGGATAGTATTATATAATTGATCAGATTTTTCTTCCGGCAAAGTTTCTGCTTTACTGCCTTTTGCCTCATTTCAAATATTGCACGAAAAAAATATTTAAAAAAATATATATTAAAAAAATTAAATACCTTTCATCCTTTCTTACTAATTACATTAACAAGCCAGCTAAGAAATGTTAAAATGTACTTGGATTGAAAAATATATTTCTACTGGGATATAATATTTGCACTGCACTGTATTCAAGATGTTTGCTTTTTACGGATCAAGGATTTTGCTATTTCAATATTTCCAGAATCAAGGCTATTTTTAAAGGAATTAAATGTAGGTAGGGCTGCAACAACCCCGACATTAAATTCTCAGTAAAAAATTAATTGTTTTTGCTTTTTCTTTTTTTCTCTATATGCCGACAATTCCGTACAAAGGAAGTTTGAGGCGCCGCAGGAAGTCCTTCCTGCCTGTTGAGGCTAACAAAGAGCACCGAAATGTCACTGACATTTCAGTCCTCTCCCATTCCCCGCACTTCGGCTAGTCCTATTCGCCGACCCTGTGGTGAAGTCAGCATTCACCACAGGGTCCCTGAAGTGCAGCGAACGAGCCTCTGAACGCATCTGGAAACTGCCGCAAAACCGCTGAATTATTCCGAAAAAACACCAAAACCCACCGAGTACATCTGACAATCCACCGCAACACCGCCGAATTGATCTGAAAAAAGATGATGACCCGCCAAGCAGAGCACCGACCAACCACCTGAAAACGCCGATGAATGGGTTAAAAAGAAAAAAAATACAACTTTTAAAAGGTGTTTGCAAAATCTACTGCATGAAAATTCCTGTAAATAATATATAAGGTCCTAGGAATGTTACAGAAAAAAATAGCATTTTTAAAAAAACTGGAAAAACAATTTTGCCCAAAAATCTGCAAAAATGCCTAAAAATAAATAAATAGACTTTTGCTGCACGTGAAAAGAATAAACGGTTGAAATAAATATTTATTAGAAACGGGGAATTATTTTTACATTGAAACCTATGGGATTCGAGTGTTTAGACCTTTCGAATGAAAGCACCGAAAATCTGAGCATTTCACTGACATTTCGGTGCTGTTCGGTTTTCTCTGAATAAATTAACTATTATTTTTCTATGGGGAGTTTATTGCTGTCAAAGATGATCGTATTTTGTTGGCAATTCGCCAATATTTGGCGAACTGCCAGCTTTCTGAATAGCCAAATGGCCACAAAATTGCACCGTATGGGGAAATTCAGTGGCCAGTTCGGCTCTCTTTGAATAACCCTGTAAGAGTTAGACTACGCTCTCTGTGCTGTCTGTTGGCGCTGTCTGTTGGCGCTGTCTGTTGGCGCTCTCTGCTGATGCGAGCTGTCGCAAGTGTGAAGATTGAAGATAAATGAAACCACATTTGAACTATTTATGCTCAGCTTCCTGATTCTGTTGGGGGGCACCTTCAACTCATTTCATACTACAGCCACGTTATTATTATTATCATCATTTATATAGCGCCAACAGTTTCTGCAGTGCTTTACAATAGCCAACGGGAACAAGATAACATTAAACAGAATCAGAAATAGTAACAGAAACAAGAGGTGTAGAGGGCTCTGCTCAGATGAGCTTACAGTCTTGAGGAGTTGGGATAGAAGAAGACAAGAGGCGTTTTATTGGGTATCAAGGTCATTAGCACTAGTGTTACAGAAATAGTGGGGACAAGGAAGGGGCCTCAAACATGATGTGGCGGTAACCGAGAAGAGGGATAAGTCAGTGTCAGTAATCTGGTACGCTAATCTGAAGAGAAGAGCTTTGAGAGATTTCTTGTAGGCCTGACTATTAGAAGAGAGTTTGATAGGGCCAGGTAAGTCTTTCCACAGCAACCCTTGAGAAGTCTTGGAGACAAGAGTTGGTGGTTTGGGTAGAGACAGTGGACAAGCGGAGGTCGTCGGCTGACCGGAGTGATCTACAGTAGATGTGCTTGTAGAGTAATGAAGACATGTAAGGAGGGGTTGCGTTGTTGAGGGCTTTGAATGTGAGCATCAGTATTTCAATTTGGTATCTATTAATCAGGCCAGGACAGGAAGGACAGGTCAGAAGAATGGCTAATCTATACATTTAGAAGTTGTATACAGATGATATGTATGCTTTATTTAATTAAGGGCATATTAAATAGAACAAAAATGATATAGATGGATAGATAGATAATTTGAGGATGACATTCAGGATATGTAGCTTTCAATCAACACTTGAACGGAGCGCATTTGTCAGACATTTCAAATGTTCTCTGCAAAATTGCATTATTGACATGTTATTGTTATTTTCACTGTATAATATTTACTGTTAAAATAGACATTTTTTGAAGTTGCAAAATGAGAAATGGTTCACATTTTATTCAGATTTCCTTTTCTCAGCATGCTAAGATTTCATCTCCATTATTCTATTCCATTATTCTATTGTATCTTATATTCTTTCTGTAATAATTTCCCGCTGTGGATAATGTAAATATAATCCTACAATTGCAAAGGTTGTCAGAGGCCTAGGTAGATAATACTTGCAATAAGTGATAAGTAATTCTCGTCGAATGTTACCGCATCCCTGCAGCATATCACGTAATTGAAACAAATTTATATTGATGGGTATGAATAAAGATTTGTATTTTTTCTTTATCATAGTAGGAAGGTTTTCTGCGCTGAAAAGGGGAAATCAACTGTAATACTATAGTGATATGCAGAACAATTGTCTGTTCCAAGTTCCCAAAGAGCATCTTTACTCTTTGACCAAATGACCAACTCTTAGGGGAAATTTCAAAATTAAGTAATCACCATGGAAATGAAAAAATATTCTCGCCGAAAAGAGATCGAAAGAGTATCATGTCTATTCAAAGAAAGGTGAAACTCCGGAGAATGACTGGAGAAGTGAAAATTCTAGGTCAAAATAGCCAAACCAGAAAAATTCTCCCATTTATCTCACTATCTAAATCAGCTATTTGGTCTAGATTGTTCCCTTCTCCTGCCAGTTCTCCTGATGTTCACCTTTCTTTGAATAGACCTGTAAATCAGCACAAAAAAAACATAATACATGTTTACATATACTAACGATTGCTAATTCAGCCAACTCAGAAGCTGGGACTTTACACTTTAATGTGTCGATCACTTTCCCCGGTGTAGCTTTTTAATTTGAATATTCCAAATACCTAAGAAAATCACTAGTGAAGAGTCAATCCAATAATGAAGATAATTCAAACTAAAATAATCTGCCAATAAGTGCCAAGTGTCGGACTATAGTGTTTAGTTTGGACATAGTGGACATTTTTTTTTCCAGCTATTAGTAGTTCGCTTGTGTGTTGTGATGCTATGTGTCTTTTCACATTTTCCTTGCATCAAGAATGACTCCCATCATGCCCATGTAGATATATGGAAAATCTTGCTCATCGAATTAACAAATGTCCAGAATTTATCCCAGAATCCACAGGTTGAAACAACAAATATAAAACGAGGCCAGTCCGAGCTTATGCTTTCTCACAAATTGAAGGAATCATTCTATGGATAGGTCTTAAAAGTCAACTTGCTTCCAATATGGATCTCATCAATCTCTCCCCCTCTATTGGATACACGTCATGTGGCTCCCTCCTCAAGCAGTCACTGTTCGAAGAATGAATGGAGAAAGCAGAAGATACAGTTCAAAAGGGGATAATGGGTGAAATATAAAAAAATGAGCACTATTCTGACCTTGCTGTAAAATTACCCAGAGCTGCTGTAAACTTCCCAGAGCCATTAAGGTCAATGGAGTTGAGAAGTTTACAACAGCTCTGGTTAAGTTTACACCAAGGTTGGAATAGGGCCCAATAAAACAATAAAAGTAGCAGAATTTATGCATTTTGCCAACAGAAAATGTGTCGATTCCACAATTCGTATTTTTAGCAATTTTATTGAATGAGACATCGTGGTGAGATATATATTGGAAGCAAGTTGACTTTGTGATACACCTATTTATTTTATGTGTCCTGTGAATGCTTAAACGTGACCGGGGCATGTTACATGGCCTTCCACAATGTAGTCTATATTTTGTGTTATTTTATTTTTCTAGCTCCTCTATTTATTTTATTACTGTGAGAAATACTGACAATTGGGGGTTCAGTGCAAATACTAATTTATTTACATATTTAATTTCATGTTTTTACACAACTCTTACTCTATATAGTAATAATGTCCCATAATATATACAAAAACATTCCTTTTTACAATCAAGGTTATTCAAAGAGCTCCGAATTGCTGGTGAAAGGTAACCGAACGCTGAAAATCAGCGTTCAGTTACCTTTCCTGGCCATTCGGCTATCCAGAGAGCAGGCAATTCGCCAAATCCTGGCGAATTGTCTGCACATACGGAGCCTGTTCGGTGCCTGTTCGAGGGCAGTGAATCCCCATAGAGAAGCAATGCTTCGGCTATTCAGAGAACACAAACCAGCAGTGAAAAGTTGCCGAATTACCCTGACATTCGGTGGTTTAATTCGGCAAGTTTATTCAGGTGAATCCCATAGGCTTCAATGTTAAAAATATTCCCATTTTAATTCAATATCTAATAAATCGTTCATTATAATATTCTGCAGTAAAAAGTCTCTATTTCTAGATTTTTTAGGACCTTTTAGGCATTTTTAGGGATTTTTTTTAATGTTTTTTTTTTTTTTCTTTAACAGCCCTTTTTATCATTCATTGGACCTCGTATGTAAATTTCAGTCATTTTCGTTCAGTAATTTGTTTGAAACAGCGTTTCACTTTTCAAACATTCAAGCGTACTGTTTTTTTTTGTTTTTCTTCACCTCCTTCGTCTGTGGTGTCGGGTTTTTCCGGCAGCTGCTCTGCACTGTGATCGGCTCCTGCTCGGGTTTCTCCGGCGTCTTCGGCGGGTTAATCCAAATGTTTTTGCGGGTTTCGTGTGCATTCGCCTGGTGAGTTTTCGGCGGGTTTGTGGTGACTTTCCCTGCATTACGGCGGCCCTGTGGTGCTTGCTGAATACACCGCAGGGTTGCCGAAATGGGATCGCCAAATCATGACGAATTGAAGAGAACGAAAAGTCACCGAACGTGCAGTGACTTTTCGATTCTCTTTGAATAACCCTGAAAGAATACTGAATTGTCAAGATTACTCAGATTCCTATTTATTATAAACAGATTATTTTACTTGTTTCAACAACTTCTTTGCAACAATTTACCGTTTGTTTGTAATCAGCAGTTCTCTGCCTTGATTTCTCTTGTTTTCGAAAATGCACAGATGGGACAACAATTTCGCAAGACCATAAACTGAATTTTATAGCGAAAGTGAAAATAAATACATAAATGAAAATAAAACAAAATCCAATTTGAAGTAAATAGCCAGAGTGAGGTTCGATAATCCATACCGCTTCCTCCATGTCTGACAAATGAGGATCATTGATAGTGCTTGTTAAACTGAATTACTGGCTGTATTTCCATCACTATTGCCATTTTACAACCCCAGACAATTTTATTTGCAGGAGTTAAAGCAAAATAAAGAAACTATATTAAAAGTACAAAGCCATAACTAAGTGGTAGAAGAATGTCATTTACTGCCGCCATTACAGATGTAGTGAAGAATCTCTGATGGTTAATAAACAGCCATTTTATTAGTAGCGGTATAGTAATCCAGCAATTACTGAGTTTAAGGTTACAGCTTTTTAAAATCACTCCCGTCGAATAAAAGATTTATGGGAAAATAAGGTAGTTCAGATGGAAATAGCTGGATTTTAATTCTAAAAGTTTCGAGACAAATGGTTCTCAAAAGTTTTATCTACTTTTTTTTTATTTATTTCAGGATATAAACCCATGATAAAATATAATATATAAATATAGAAAACATGATTTTAATTTATAGATGAATAAATTATATGTATTTTTTTTCTTATATAAATTGAGTTGATTAAAAAATCTGCATGTGTAATTTCAAAGTGCCAAATCTTGGCTGATTATATTCTTTCATATTCTGAATGTGATGTGAAATGAAGTGTTACATTCTTTAAATCGCACTGTTTGCATATATTATCATAATTTCACTTAATACATTTATGCTTACGTATTTACATGTATATGCATGGTTATACAGTTATAATTATTCATGTATATGCATGTGTATGTATTGTGTTTGTATAAATACGCTTATATATATATATCTCTATGTTTATAGATCAATAAATGTTTTATTGATTCTTTCCTGCCCTCTCTTGCAATTTTATTTTTTTTGCATGTTTCCATGCTCTAAGTTCGGGTTCAATGTAATTTTATTGGCCGTCTGTTAAAAAAATATATATTGGCTGACTCCAAATGCTTTATTTATATCTTTTCTAAATATCAGCTGATTCATTTAAAAAATTCTGCTGAAGCCGATATTCGAAAATTGCGATTGGTCTGAAAAAAAGTGGTCCGGTAAAATAGAAGAAAAGGCTAATTTCCGGGCAGCCACATACAGATTAGTGCCTTTAAACATGACTATTAATTTTTAAATAATAAGTTCTATCTAATACCCTCTATTTCCCAGCCTGAAAATCAATTTAGCAGCACCTTTTAGTATTTAATTCTTTTATGAAATCGGCATATCGATAAATTAAAATCGAATCGATTAAAGCCGATATTTTCATTGAAAAGTATAGATGCAAGACTTGATATTCTATCCAAATCTTTATCGGTAATCAAAATGTCATTGACCCGCATTTGAATCTTCCTAAAAAGTCAGAAAATTGGTAAAACAGGACCTGATTGTGCCCATCGGGCCAAAATTAAATCGAGCCCTTGGTCTCATACTGTACATCTTGATATGCCTTCCATGTGATTTAACCCCATGCCGTCCAAGTGGCAGGAGGGCTTTGAAGACGCAGGGCGTACATGTACGCCTCGCTGTCTTCAATGGACCGCCTCGGCCCCTCCCAGCAGCCAGAGTGCCGCACGCGGTTGGCTGCAGATAGACGGCCTGAACTCAGGGTGTCCCCCTGCAGCCAATGACTTGCTTCAGCTGTGGGCCGAAATCAGCAGCTCGCATGGCACTTGTCAGCGAAGCATACCTGTACGCCCCGCCGGCGTTAACCCACCCACTCAGCAGTCTGTTTCTTTGCAGTTCAAACCCATCCCCCTGGAGACCACACTTTTGACCTTATAGAACTATTTATTACTCCTGAGTAGACCACTTTACCAATTTAGGGAAGAAGCAGAGAGAACACTTAGCGCTAAATAAATGGTATATAGTAATGGGCTGCTCAGATAAACACCTATGTACACCCTATACAATAAACAAATAGAAAATATTGGGCCTAAGCCCCGGTGTGAGCACACTTATCTGTAATGGATAGACTTGAATGGAAAACTCCAAAAATATTCTTGATCATAATGACCTAATAATGAAAAAGACAAAAAAACTCCATGGTACAAGTACCGTTTGTGTAAACAAATAATACAGTATGATGAGATAGCAGGTTATATGTATGAGGAACTCACAAATGTAGAGTTATATATAAATATATCTCGCCTCTTGACTACTCTGGGGGGTCACACCCCTTGTGTGGGATCCGTCACACTTCAGACGGTCACAGGATTATCCGTTGGTGGGTTCTTTTTGCTCTTTTAGAAACAAAGGAACACTTCCATTGCGCAAATATCAATATCTTGATAAAACAAACAAGAAAATGGGTACTCACAATTTCTTGAGCCTCTTGTGTAAGTGGCTCAGTATAGAGGCTTATCACGAATCTGGTGGGCTGATGAATTAATTTTCCAGTAGAAAATGATGGACCAAAAGAAATGAAAATAAAAACGTGCACTAAAATAAGTTTAGCAACATTTAATAATATAAAAATGAATAAAGAGACGCGTTTCGCCCAACCACACTGTGGGCTTCCTCAGTCTCCCACCAACGGATAATCCTGTGACCATCTGAAGTGTGAAGGATCCCACACAAGGGGTGTGACCCCCCAGAGTGGTCAAGAGGCGAGATATATTGAGCCATATCTGGCTCTACATTTGTGAGTTCCTCATACATATAACCTGCTATCTCATCATACTGTATTATTTGTTTACACAAACGGTACTTGCACCATGGAGTTTTTTTGTCTTTTTCATTATTAGGTCATTATGATCAAGAATATTATTGGAGTTTTCCTTTCAAGTCTATCCATTACAGATAAGTGCGCTCACACCGGGGCTTAGGCCCAATATTTTCCACTTTACCAATTTGTTGAGTCTTATATATTTATTTATTTATTAAGTATTTTACCAGGAAGGATACATTGAGATTTCTTTTGTTTTCAAGTATGTCCTGGGTTCAAGAACATTGAATTGTTACAGTCTTATGTTATTCATAGTTTGTTCTGCCAGACCAATCAGAATGCTTTTGCCCTGAAGAAGACAGAAGGCTCTCCAAAGTTTTGTTATATATTTCTTTACTTGTTGGTCAAAAAAAAAAAAAAGGTATCATTGCATCCTGCAATACTTTGAATTATTTCATCATCTGAAACTCTGGACTAACCCAGTTATATCTATCTATCCATCTATCTATCCTATCCTATCCTATCCTATCCATATCTACCTATTGATATCTATCTATCCATATCTATCCATCCATCTATATCTATCTATCCATATCTAGCCATCCATCTATATCTATCTATCCATATCTACCTATCAATAGCTATCTATCCATATCTACTTATCTATATCTATCTATCCATCTTTATCTACCCATATCTAACTATCCATCCATATCTATCTGTCTATCCATATTTATTTATTTATTTATTTGCAAAGGATTCTACCAGGAAGGAAACATTGAGATTTCTCTCGTTTTCAAGTATGTCCTGGGTTCAAGAACATTGAATTGTTACAGTATGATGTTATTCATAGTTTGTTCTGCCAGACCAATCAGAATGCTTCTGCCCTGAAGAAGACAGAAGGCTCTCCAAAGTTTTGTTATGTATTTCTTTACTTGTTGGTCAAACAAAAAAAAAAGGGGTATTATTGCATCCTGCAATACTTTGAATTATTTCATCATCTGAAACTCTGGACTAACCCAGTTATATCTATCTATCTATCTATCTATCTATCCATATCTACCTAATGATATCTATCCATATCTACCTATGATATCTATCCATATCTACCTATTGATATCTATCCATCCATCTATATCTGTCTATCCATATCTACCTATCCATCCATATCTACTTATCTATAGCTATCTATCCATATCTACTTATCTATATCTATCTATCCATATCTACCTATCCATCTATCTATCCATATCTACTTATCTATAGCTATCTATCCAGATCTACTTATCTATATCTATATATCTATCTATCCATCTTTATCTATCCATATCTAACTATCCATCCATATCTATCTGTCTATCAATATTTATTTATTTATTTATTTATTTGCAAAGTATTTTACCAGGAAGGAAACATTGAGATTTCTCTCATTTTCAAGTATGTCCTGGGTTCAAGAACATTGAAATTTTACAGTCGTTACAGAAATACAAAGTATCTACCGATCTATCCATATCTACTTATCAATATCTATCTATCTATCTATCTATCTATCTATCTATCTATCTATCCATCCATTCATCCACACAACTGTACACCAGATCAATTTGGCTTAATTATTTTATCTTACCATTATTTAAGATTAATTCATATAAATTAAGATACTTTATAGTAGATTGGGATTATGTGGTTCCTCAATAACTAATAGAAAAATGTTAATGCCATTTAACCTACAAGAATATCTGTAATTTTTATATAAATTAATATGGGACACCTTGCATTTTTTTCTACTTTTACTGAAAAATATAATTAGTGATATAGGTTGAGAAAAAATAATTTATCTGGTTCATAGTTTCCTATGTTTTTTAGTGCCGGTGATCCAAGAAAATATAAAACGGCATTGTGAAGTAATTTGCAATAGTATATCCAATTGATTTCCATTAATAATAACCTTAGTGTTCATCATTATACACTAATGAATTTATGATTTATTTTGCCTTCAGCAGCTGAGCTGTATTATCATCATATTAATTTAACTTGAGGGTATGTGTTATTTATAATTGAGGTGCAAAACCTTACACGTTCCAGTCAAATTATGTACATACTAATTAAGGGCTTTACTCGCTAAATAATGAGTCATGGCGACTTGAGAATGATCATAGATCATAAAGTAAAACAGCTGAAATGAAAAGGAATGGACTTGAACTAGTCCATTTTAGCCTTTTAAAAAATACTTTTATAAAGAATTATACACAACAAAGTCACCAGAACTTTATATCCACTAAATAAACTCAAGAAAAGGTTGAGGGCTCGATTTTTATAGTTGTCGTTAAGCGTTTCGAGATGTAAAACATAATGGTAGCCGTAATTAGCTTAATTTTTTTTCACGTTCTATTTAAACCTTGAAGTTAACGACTACGTTATGACCTTAGCATCTCATGGCTTGTGTTCGCTTACTATACTTGGGGCACTATTACAATCATCACGCTTTCTTATTATTACTTACAATTTTTTTTAAAAAAAATTTGAGAAAGGATTTTACCAGGAAGGATACATTGAGATTTCTCTCGTTTTCAAGTAAGTCCTGGGTGGGGAGTATGTACCGTTAGGTGTCTTGCCCAAGGACACTTACTGGAGAGGTGCTCCTGCCGGGATTCAAACCTGTGTCTCCACAAACTCCACAGTCACAGAGCAGTGATGTTACTTCTACTCCACCCAGCCGGTGGAGCACCAATAATTTCCATAATATGTACTTGGCAGAACACTAAACACATGTACAAATATACAGTATGCGTATGTGTACACGTGATAAAATAATGTATACATTAAACAATGATTAAAATGCTAAATATTCATAATGATACATAAATTATTACAATGTTTTATATCGTCCTCGTCGTTTCAGGGGTCACAACACATTTCATTTCAGCATCAAATTTGCTTGTTATTTTTGCTGTTTTGTACGTCTATTCTTAGACATTTTTGCAGAAAATGTTGGTGTCAATTAAACAGTGCTAGTGCTAATTATCATTAAATTGTGATGATTTACTTCAGTTATTTTAGTAATTTTCCTTTTTTTTTTTTTAATCTGTAAATGATGAGTGAGCATTAATGACCGTTGCGAAATAGTTTTGTTTGTGCTTCTAGTGTTTAACAACAATACAATATGTATTCCGGGAGCCAAAAGCCTGTAAATGTCATTGGTTTATATATTGCACTGAAGGAATTTTACAAGGAAGAATTACAAAGTTTAATACCAGTAACCTTGTTTTAATAGCTCGCAAATATATTCAAGTTAATTGATGGTGGAGCCATAAACACCTTTTTAGACAGACATAAGAAGGCTGGGATCATCTTTCAGGGACTGAAAGCTCTCAGACTGCCATTAATTTCAGGCCCTTTTGGTAAATAAGTGTGGGATAGGATGAGTTCGCAGGATTAATTGATGTCCCAGGGGAGCTCATGAAACAGCATCAAACTGTAATCAGCTATTTGAATTGTTGTTTCAGGAAGGCTCATGTCTCTAAGGCACTACAAGAAGTGCTCATTATTGTCTGGGTAATGTATTCCCAACAAGTATTTGTAATAGAATTAGCTATACATTTCATAGTTTATTCATTTGAGGTTAGCAATGGGTGGAACACATTCCATTTCGATAATTTAACAAACGTTGTTCGGCTCAAATAAAACATGCTTCGAAAGAGGAGCTCCTTTTATGAAAAATCATTAGCGCTTTCGCTTTTTAGCAGATGGATCTTTGCATCCCATAATTTCATGGCTTTATTTTAAGAAAATAATCAGCTTAACTCTGCAATATTCCGAATTAATATTATGCATTATACCATACGGTTTCTGGATCTCACTACGCTTTTACTCAAGTCCACACCGTTGCTGCCCTGCAGCACCCAAGGAAACATTACAAAATGTATTCAACAACACAAGTAATAGTGCTGCTGATTCAGAATATTGAGTATAGGTGCATATTTATAAGAGTTTATATACTATCTATATATACACAAACCTGGGAGAGGGGCTGCACTCCAAAACATGGATTTCACATGAACATGCTACTGAGACCAATGAATACAACATAACATGATGAAAACACACCACTTAAATATACAGTGTCTGGCCAAAAAAAGTCTCACTCCCTAATATTTTTTTGAATAGCCTTTTGATTTGGTTACGCCCCCCGACGATCGTGTCGGCTTTGTTAGACCTCATCGGGGGTATAGCTGACACCCTCTAGGCACATCAAGCAAGGGGTCCACGTCTGGATTACCCTGTAGACTTAAAGTGAGAAATAGAGAGCTTTCACTTCATTGGCTTTTTCCTAGTAGGGTGGTCAGCCCTTAAAATGTCAACTGGGAGTGGCTGCACTCATCTTCCATCTCACATACATGTTCTACAGAGACCAATAAATACAACATACTATTAACACACCATGAACAGAGCACTCCACACAAACATAACTATATATTTTTTAAGTACACTTAACTAAATGAACTATGTCAGCTATTTGGTACAAAATATGATTTTAAGTCGTTTAAGCCTCTGCCACAACGTCAATGTACTCATATATATATATATATATATATATATGCAGTTACTGTTGAGTTACTGTTGCCTTTCTATCATCTCAAACCAGTCTGCCCATTCTCCTCTGACATCAACAAGGCATTTTCGTCCACACAGCTACTGCTCACTGGATATTTTTTATTTTTCGGACCATTCTCTGTAAACCCTATAGATGGTTGTGCGTGAAAATCCCAGTAGATCAGCAGTTTGTGAAATACTCAGACCAGCCTGTCTGACACTAACAACCATGCCATGTTCAAAGTCACTTAAATCCCCTTTCTTTCCCATTCTGATGCTTAGTTTGAACTTCAGCAAGTTGTCTTCACCATGTCTAGATGCCTAAATGCGTTGAGTTGCTGCCATGTGATTGGCTGATTATCAATTAGTGTTAACAAGCAATTGAACAGGTTTACCTAATAAAGTGGACAGTGAGTCTGTATATTTATTTATTTATAAAGTATTTTACCAGGAAGGATAGATTGAGAGTTATCCTGTTTTCAAGTACAGTATGTCCTGGGTGTATATATATATATATATATATATATATATAGTTTGTTTATTATTGCAGAAGCCACTTGCACATCATAGCAATTCAAAGAATTGCATCCCAGAGCTCCTGTGCTACACTCCCCATGTGTAGCGAGGAACTCTGGGTAGGATATGCGAATGACCCGTCTCGCTTTTATGCATCCTGGGTCTGTTATTACACAGAACCCTAAAATCAATGCTATGCCACACTGTGGCAAACTATGACTTTCTAGCAGAGTTTATGCAACTGATCTAAGCCACTCCTAGAACAGCAATGTTTTGGGTTTATTGGACCCTCATCAGCTAGGAGCTAGGCATGATGACCAGTTGCAGTGGATGCTTGGACCCCTAGGGTAAATCAGTACTTACAATGGTTGTGGTGGAGGACAAAAAGTGAGATAAAAAGCCTCCACGCTATAATTACTTTGTTGTTTATTGCAGAAGCCACTTGCACATCATAGCAATTCAAAGAATTGCATCTCAGAGCTCCTGTGCTACACTCCCCATGTGCTGCAAGGAACCCTGGGTAGGATATGCAAATGGCCCCTGTCTCGCTTTTATGCATGCTGGGTTTGTTATTACATAGGACCCTAAAATCAATGCTACACCTAAATGCATTGAGTTGCTGCCATATGATTGGCTCATTTGCCAATCACAATAAACCCGAAACAGCGCTGTCCTAGGAGTGGCTTTGACCAGTTGCATAAACCATATCTCTGCTAGAAAGCCACAGTGTGGCATAGCATTGATTTTAGGGTTCTGTGTAATAACAGACCCAGGATGCATAAAAACGAGACAGGTTTATATAGATATATATATATATATAATGCAATCTTCCTTGCACACAAGATCCTTACTTGCATATACTTTTCAGTCCTACATAGACTTTCCTTGGGACTTATGTTTTTTTAAATTATTTTTTGTACTATTTTAGGCTATTTTTTACTTTACATCCATGATAGTCATGCTAACATACATGTTGGTGACACTCTTCCATTATTCTTGACATTTTTGTAGTTTTTAATAAAGAATCCTAACTCTTTTTTTTCTTTGGCTGACAATATTATCGATTGACCAGACACTAGGTTGAAGTCCAATAAGTAGCGGACGGAATGCACTTAAGGCAACAGCAGGTTGGCTGCGATCAGCCAATAGTGAAGCACAGCAAGTGACTTTATATGATGCAGTTCTTTTTAAAGTATTCAGTCTGCTCTAAAGGTGAATTTTTAGTATCTACGAAGGAAATTAGCCTTTAAAATCCCAAGTACCTGCTATAGCACTAATCTCCTGCCAATTCAAAAAACTGCAGGCCTTTTTCCATCCATGTCATTCTGATTAAAAGAACAAGCCTTTGAATATCACGACTTCATTTGTTAATCAGAGTGGCTCCCACCTTATCCCAATTTTCTCAGTTGGGATGTTGTGGATGCCTATTGAAAATTAACACTGTGTTGTATTCACACAAAAAACGTACTGTTACTTAACGCTTTTATTGAATAAAAAATAAAAGAAAATTAACATTTCCTATATTTTGGATGCTTATAGGAAGCGCTACTAAGTAATTAGTTGCAGAATAAAGAGCAACTCCAAGGTAGCTGATTGTTCTTACTTGAAGAGGGCTCTTGGGCCCTACATTGGAAAATGAAACTGCATACACACTCAAATCCAGGGGTCAACAACCTTGGCACCCCAGATGTTTTGGAACTACATTTCCCACAAGGCTCTGCCAACATAACAAGTCTCTGAGCATCATGGCAGTTGTAGTTCAAAAAAACCTAGCGGGGGTGCGCAAGGTTGCTGACCTCTGCTCTAATCTGAACATATCTTGATGGTATGGAGGACAATAATTGCCACTCATTCAAGCAGCAAAAGACTTTTGCTTATTGTATCTGATTGTGATTATTGTGATATATGATTGTTTGTCGCTTGTTTAGGATCAGGGGTTAAGTCGTGCAAAAACGCATGGGAATGTGGTTCCTCCACTATTTTTACAGAGAAAATGGAGTTCTTGTTTGTCTAACAGACTGAAAACCTTTGGGGTTTTTTTAGGTTTAAATTCTATCTCTTACGACACAATAAATATAGGATTCTTGTGATAATTATAATGATTCTGTAACAGATCTCCATACCCTGAGTGGTTCACATCTGTTAATGCCGCTCCCTTGTTGGACCCCCCCGTTCTTCCACTAGCAGTCTCTCGTGCCTTTCTCCAATCCTTAGGGCCCATTCGCACTGAGCGACATGAAAATCGTGCATTTTTACGTGTGATTTTCATATACACGACATTGAGTGATATTGCGCAACACCATTGAGGCAAATCGCAAATCGCGATATAAGGGTCATGTACCAGCAACAAGCTAAAGCGACGAGCTACAGGAAGCATTGAGCTGTGAGATATGAACAGCTCCATTGAAATGCGTTGGAGAAGCTACATAGAGAGATATTGCGCGGAAATATGCGCGATATCACAGCAAAAACTGTGCGATAAATCGCTTATTGTGAATGGGGTCTTAGCCGGAGCTTAAGGATGACTACACTGAAAGTGTGATGAAAGCATTCCCCAGAAACAAGTCAGGATGCAGATCTTGAGGTTAGAACAGTCAGAATGGAACTGAGCCTTTAATGATTAATAAATACAGTGCCTTGCGAAGCCTAGAGGCAAATGGAAAAAAAGATACCCTGCGTCTTACTGCGATACTTCAGAAATGACTCCCCTGGCATATTGCTGAGACACATCAGAAATTCCTCCCCACAAGTGTCTTCGTGTCTGGGCATAATTAGACCAGGGATAATAGAATTAACTCTGGTCACCAAGACGCATTGCGCATCATACCAACAAAATAGATCAACAGGACAATAGCAGATTGTGCGGATAAACAGGGGATTTAGATTCTATAGTATCTGATAATGGAGCAGTGTTTGCCAAAGAAGACGGAAAAAAGACCACTCCAACCATTAACAGATTTAAACATATTCTAGATAAAACAGGGCACACAGTAATCCTATGTCACGGTCCGAACCCCCAGACCCTCTGACGCCCCCCTTTTGTTTACCTTTTTTGCATGTTCTGCATGTCTTATGCAGATTCCAGGGCTTTGTTTTTTCCCCATGCTCAGTTCTGGACTTTGATTAGAATAGCATCCAGAACCTGACTATCACCTGCATATTATCCAGCCTGATCTACCCTGTATATAAGGAGGTCACACCCCATCTGCTGGACTTCCTCATTGAAGTCAGGACTTTGTACCTAGCTGACCTGCTTTTGGAAACCCATTGTGCTGGACTTATCTTCTGAATACCCTCTGGATTTGTTACCGGTTATACCCTCTGGACCACACATCTGATTCCCCTCTCGAGTACCCATCTGGAACCCTCCTGTGAACTTTTCTTACCTCTGCTATACCGGTAACCCCCAATCATTTGCTACGAGTTCCCCCTTATTGGATTTAACGTGTACGACCCCTGGCTATGGACCTTTGATTATTCTGTTATCTGTATTCCTCGACTTCTGCTTGATACCCCGACTACGAGATTGCCTTATCCTTATCTGGATACCTTGCCATGGACATTATTGTTTATCCTGTCTAGTTTTATTCTATTTTCTATTCAGTATCTGCCACCCTATTTAGTTGTGCGTATTTTCAGTTTCCACCTGTGTCTCCTAGTTTTCATCCTGTTTAAACCTTTTTTCTTTTCGTTCTGCTTATTGCCTCCCTTTTCTTTCTCAGCGAACCTATTCATTTATTTCTGCTGTTTTATGTTTATTAGTAATAAATATCTTGTTTGACCCCACAACCTGCATAATTCATTACCGCTCACTGCAATCTGGGCACACATATGCAATCCATGCAGAGTCCACACGACATCCTATTAGCAGATAATAACAGATAAACATAGACAATAACGATAATGACAATAACATTATTCATGCATAACACAGACGACACAAACAACCTGCACCTAGAATTGTGGGTACAGGGTTACTTCAAAATAGGAGAGGGCAGGAAAACAATATAGAACATCAGGCCTGCACGTCCCAAATGCATATCTGGGTCCATGTACCCCAAGCTCAAAGTTGACTCATCACAGATTCCCTAAAACCCAGCTTTGTTATAGTTTTACTATTAACAGCACGATTAATCGTGGGCCATTGGTGAGATGAAAATGATTACTTGGAGGGTAGAGAGTAGGCAGAAATCTTGGTGAGTTCTCATACTTCCTCATGTTGGACTTGGCCCCATTTTAGGGCCGTTGAGATTGTGCAGGCTCTATGAATAATCCACAGCTGCGCTGTCTTAAATAGAATACAACAGGGGAGTTAGTTGTCTGTTACAAAATTATTAATTATCATCATTTAACTTAATATATCATAAATTGATTGCATTGTTTCTAGGAATAGAGGAACAGTGTGAAGAGCCTAATGCTGAAAATATCTTTCTTTGTGATACTCTATCTCCAATAAAATATTCACCTTTGTTTAAAGAGTTAATTACTGTATTTTGCCAGAAGACTCTCCATTCTCAAAATTTACAGGACTATTGAAAATACAAGACCCAAAATTTCAAACAGAAATGGCCTAATAAAAAAGGGAGCTATTCTCTGTCGCCACGGCAGCCATTAGAAATGATTGGGCCCCTTACTGAACCTCTCGATAGGCTCCCCCGTAAACGTCCTCAACTTTTAACACCTTTTTCCCCCTTCCAAAACAAAAAGAGGACATAACACAGTTCCACAGCAATAAAACTCACAGTAATGTGTGGTGTGCATGAGCGTATCTGTCACATCTGGGGCTCAGAGGGGGCCCGGCACCCAGCGGCGCCATCGACAAGCTGGGTACCAGGAGTTATGCCGGCTTCCGGAGCTCGCGGGGCGTGTCATTATGATGCGCGCCCACCAGGTTTAAATACAGACAGCGCGATCCAGCTCGTCGCGTTGTCAAGGAATTTGCTTCCCTCAGTGCTGAGCATCTCCTGGCGATTCACTACTTGGTTGTTTTTTCAGTCTCCGTTATTACTTCGCTTGTATGAGAACCACCCCCATGTACCAGTCCTTGGCTATTCCTTGACCACTCTAACTCTGATTTTGCCTTATATGATAGATACCCCGTGTGTACCATTTTGACTATCCCTGACCACTCTAACACTGATCGATTTGGGCTTGTGTTAGAATACATCCTTGTATACCGTCTGGCCTATTTCAGGAATACCCTGTCCTGTGTGTTGGTAAAACATTTCCCACACGTTGTTGGTAAAACATTTCCCACACGCTGTTGGTAAAACATTTCCTACTCGCTGTTGGTAAAACATTTCCCACTCGCTGTTGGTAAAACATTTCCCACTCGCTGTTTGTAAAACATTTCCCACTCGTTGTTGGTAAAACATTTCCCACTTGTTGTTGGTAAACAATTTCCTGGGGTCTGGCTGGGCCTGGGTCTGGCTGGGCCCTGGGGTCTGGCTGGGTCTGGTTGGACCCTGGGGTCTGGGTCTGGCTGGGCCTGGGGTCTGGCTGGGGTCTGTCTGGTCCTCTGCTGGGCCCTGGCTTGGCCCTGGGGTCTGGCTGGGCCCTTGCTGGGACCTGGGGTCTGGCTGGGCCCTGGGGTCTGGCTGGGCCTTGGGGTCTGGCTGGGCCCTGTGGTCTGGCTGGGCCCTGGCTCACCGCTCTGCCATCTTCTGTCCTGGTCCTCTTTCTTCTCCTCTTCTGTCTTCTTTTCCTCTTCTTTCTTCTCCTGCTTCATCTTCTCCCAGCCATCGCAGCCAGCTTCTCCTTTGTGTGTAAGTCACACACACGTGACTGGAGAGCGGCGCCAAAACAACGTGCTTGGAAGGCACAAGCACATTGCTTGGCCCGCCCTCCCAGGAAGCTGCCGGCCAGTACAGCTCCGGATTCGGACTCCTTGAGTCTGATACTGGAGAAAAACTGTTATGGTGCCGCCGTCGACAGGGCCCCGGCAGGCCAGGTCCCCCGGCCACCGGGCCCTTTACTGCAACATTGGGCGTAATGCCCTGATGGTGGCCCTGTCTGTCGCATCACTCCATACAGGTAGAAGTGCAACATAAAAAAGTAATATGTAAATGGAGTATTCTCTAAAGCAGGCGTTAGCACCATTGACCCTCCAGATGTTCTGGAACTACATCTCCGTTGAAAATCAGCTACTCTTAAGGTTGGTAGAGCCTTATGGAAAATGTAGTTCCAAAACATCTGGAGGGCCAAGTTGGCTGAAAATTGCCTTAAAGGCTAAAGTACCCCTGAGAAGTGCAACTTGGCTGTTAATCCTGCACTTTATGCCACTGACATAGGCTGCAGAAACCAATAGCCTAGATTTACTAAACATCTAAACTGGAAAATTCCCGCAAGGAAATCGCGTGTCACCTTCACTAAGTCTTTCCAAGTTGGTAATATTCAGTTAATGCTAGACCAACTGAGAGGATCTTTCATCTATGAAATCACCTGTACAGCCAAAGCACTGGTATGGCCTCGGCGACTGGGGAATTCCTATGACCTCATCAAACGTTATTACTATCCAAAAGCATTTGCCAAGTATGCCCAATGGACAATTGAAGCCTCAACCTGAACACTACTCACAAATGTGAGTCATCCATGACCTTCACATGATTCATTGGTAGTCCCAGCTACTCATACAAGAGAAGAAAGAATAAGGTGCTGTCAGTCTATCTTAACGTTTCAATGTGCTATGGAATTTATCATAGTCTGTAGGGATAACAAGGCATAAATAATGGCAAGAAAAGGTTAAAAGGTTCATGTTTAAGCAATTCTGTGTTCATGTATTTAGCTGATGCTATCAAATTTTTCACGTCTTGTTAATATAAAAGAACTGAACATGTTTGACTTACATAACATTGGCAGAACATCAGGAAACATCAGGATGTTTATAACAGATGTTTGTATCTTGTCATTGAACCATGGTTTTGTATGCTATGCTACACAAAGGGTAGAAAACTTTGTTTTTATTGTAGGATAATGACAGGCAATCCTGAAATCTCACATTCAATGCAGTACACCTCACAAGAATGACGTTTATGCTTTTTCTCTGATTAAACCAGAAAAGAGGGGGAAAAAATTACTATTTATTTACTCGCATTACTTTCTGTTACAACCATAGAAGAGCCTTTATATGGGTCAGATGTGGGGATGTTTCCTTTAGCCTTTCACACACTGAATTTTGAAAAAGATTCTTCCAGACAGCATGTTTTGCCAAAACATTTCATGTTACAGAATGCACTATAACTAAAGATACACTGAAGCTATTGCTGTCTCTAGTAGCCACTTGCTGACGTGAAATGGCACATGGTCAACTGCATATGTTGGAGACAGAGAGCGGTTACTGGCATGACTAGCACGGCTATCTTATAAAGTGCCCCATTTCAGCTAATCATCCCCATTTCAGTGCAATATTCCAGGGCAAGCGCTGTCTTAGTTCCTTGCCTCAGAACGCTGTGAATATCACCTCCTGGAGTCCATAGGACTCCATAGAGGTTTGCGCTTCTGGGCTCAAGCCCTGTGCGATCTTGCTATCGCAAGATCGTGCAGCACTTCCGAGTGATAACAGAGGGAGACTGGGAACTATTTGTTCACAGTCTCACTCTACTCCCAGGGACAAGAAGCAGTGGATTGGGCCACCGTTCTCACCGCGGGATGAGAGTTGCATATTAGATTTATTGGGAGGGGTTTAGGGGATGCAAAATGACTTTACAAAAGCGGAATAATTTAGCACCAGCTTTCAGGTGTAGCTAAACTTTTGCCTTGCTTGTCCGAGAAGTAATTAGCTCTAGGACTTCGTAATACCTTACACATTGAAACGCAAATTAATGATTAACGCTCCCCAAGTTAAGTATCGGATGCTCAAAGTATACAGTAGTAACATTGTGGAAGGTAGAAGAATCACCGATGCGCTAAGTGATATTTTACGGATTAATATCCATTAAAATCTCTTATCCTAGCGTTAACACTTACTCATCCAAAGGTTGCCGTTATCGTTCAGTATGGAATAGTGCCCTATTTGCATTCTAAAACATGCATGAATAGAATCTCAGCAGTAAACAACTGGATGGATTATCCATCAGAAAAATGTTTTCAAACCCAGTACAATGGTAGCAGCTTAAATATCTCACAAAAACATAACACCATATTCAAGATAAATATTTGCATCAATTTTCACAACCGGCATGCTAAATAATTCACCAAACGTTTAGAAGAGAAAATGATTAACATTAAAGTGAAGGTCAGACAATCTATTATTGTCAAAGGAAACACCACTATCAATGAATGTGTTATTATAATTTTGATAAAAATATTATAGAGTACATTTGTGTTTCTGTGTAACAATCAAATGAATGTCAGGTCGGAAGTAATCACAGAATACTTGCATGAAATAATTTTCAAACAAGTATAACGCAAAATGCAAATAACAAAAGTACGCTATCAAAACAATATGACATTTACATGCCCATGCATTTGATTTTGATTTGAAACACTTATGAATAAATGTTCCAGATTTATTAATATTCATGATGGACGGGTCATGTTTTCTAATTAATGAGAATATGTAGATTGGGTTCCAGCTTTGTAAATCTTTCTAGGTGAGAGGCGAGTAGTAGTATTTTAAATATGATTTCATTTAAATAAATCGCTCTAAGGGTTCAATTTAACCATATCTGCTGATTTTTCAAAAATATTGGGTGATTTGATGGAGTAAATACAGCCAGAGTCGATATTAGAAAAATTATGCTGGTCTGAAAAAAGTGTGTTTTTTCCATTGAAAACTTCAACCGTGAGAGCCAATATTTGAGCCGGATTTTTATCAGGAATCAAATCACCACAAAAACATTTGAATTTACTGAACTGAAAATTTTCCAAAATGCAACAAAAAAGGTGCTGATGTTAGCTGTTGGACTTAATTAAATCAAGGTCTAAATTCCAAATTAATACCAACAAGTAAAAATTAGCTGTATGATGAATGAAAAATCATTGCATGTCAACAATGGCCAATGCTCTTTGGCCAGTCAACATGTTGATACGCAAACAGCGGAGCTAACACTGAAGATGTCTTTGGAAGGACTTGCAAGGCATGAGTAGGTGGAATACTGGGCTTTGTGGTGGATAAACAAGGTAACACCATTTATTATTAACAAATCACAGCAAAGTAACATATAGATTCATTAAATAGGCAAGGCTATGAGCCAACACTTTGATTCCATCCTCTGATAGCCAGGGATAATTGTACTCTAAATAATATCAGTGACGAGTGACGAGAATTTGAGTTTGAATGTGAGGTGAGACAGAGAAGTCATGGTCAAAAATTATGCCAAGACTGGAATCCTTTGGTGTGAATGCAGGACAGAGCCATTGACATGAAGGAAGATTGATGGAGAATGCTGCGTCTTTCAGAAGTGACAAAACTGTAATCCAACCGGAGATGGAGGTGGATTAGTTGGTGACACAAACGCAATAAGGAGAAATATAAAATGCTTTTATCAGCGTATAGATATTACTATAATCCAAAAGATTATATAATCCCAGTCTTTAAAGTACCAATATAGGTGGTATAAGTTTTATTACCTATTATATGTAAATGTGATATATTGTTTTATAACTATAATTAATATTTTATACAAAAAAAGAAAACGTGTAGAGGAGCTGCATTACTTGATGGAAATGTTCCCCAGAAAAACAGTTTAATATGTATTTTATATTCCTTTCATTCCCACTAAACCCTTAACTTGTAAATGCACTCGATCTTCAAGAGCACCATCAGGTGCACACGATTGAGTAAACTTAACCTGGACATATTCTGGGGGATTGCAAATGAATTTAAATTATTGCAAACAAAACTTCATTTGAAAATGGGCTTCAGAACATGTCTTTAAAATTACAGTAACTCACAGTAAGTCAAGAAACTCTCTTTAGCTCCAGACATGCAGAGACTCATATAGGAGACTTGCTGAATTACTGGGATTAACCAACAGTCTTCTGCTTGTCAGGCAGTGCATTTATGTTAAAGGGAGGCTCTACTCATCGTGCCCACTTTACAGTTTTAACTACCAAGATCTGGTCAAAACGCTGGGTGAGGTGGAGGAGTTTCCTTAACCGCTCCCAGCATCACCAGCAGGCAGGATTTTTTCATTTTCCAGCTGCCGGTCAACAGATCACTCACTAGGGTTTGTCAGCATGCAGAGAGTGTGCCAACATTACCCTCTCTGAGACCAATAGCTATTCTGCCATTCTGTCCAGGTGTTATGAACTTTGCGTACGTAATGTGCGCATGTCCTGTAGAGTTCCTACACTATGCAAGTTGCGTAGGAGCATAAATTGCATAGAAAAGCTTCAAGGTTCGGAGCTGAAGAGGAGAAGCAGTGGGTGCCATGGGACAAAATCCCCTAAAATCATATAAAATAAAAAGAATGAATAAATAGAAAATAATTGAGCAGAGGCTGTCCGCAGCCTTTGCCCAATTAGGTAAGGGCGAACAAAAAGAACTAATTTTTTCAGTAGAGTATCCATGTAATGATTTCAGCATATGAGGCATTTTTTTCTATTTTGTGCTCAAATTGGTCAGTGCCTTACTGTCTTCTGTGCATGTAGATATATATATATAGCCTACCATTAAAAGTTTAGATTGATTGTTTCTTTTTCAGTGGGCAAACGCACAAAAACCAACAGGGGTTCAAATAATGTTTTCCTTCATTGTATATATATGTAATCAAGGGTCTCAGTGAATAAGGTCTTTGCCTGGGTATTTTATTTTTCATTAAAAGATTTTATCAAGAAAAGCCAGAATATCTGGTTTTAAACTTAAAATAAATTCTAGAAAATCAATAGCAGGTCTGCGAATGAAAAAGGAAATGTTTTCTGTGCAATATTAATATTAATGCTTAATTATTATATTTAGTACTCACTGTGAAATTCCAGAAGTTGGAAACACTGGTACATTTTTATCACCATATTTGAATATTACTTCTCATTTTACGTTTCAAGCCGCTCATCCATTATTGCAAATCTTAATTAACTTACATTCATATTTCTTAATATCAAGCCCCTCTGGCCACTAAAAGTGTTTGAAATAAAGAAAAAAAATAATATAATATATATATAATATATATCCAGATCCATTAAAAGCCCTAGGAATAACATTTTAATACTTGTGAAGTGGAGTGCGCGATAGAAATGTATAAATTAGTTTGACATCCTTGGGGCTTTACCATAAATTTCTCTGCTAATATAAAGGGAGTTCCTCTGCTTTATAGTGTGTTTTCCTCTTGACATTTCATATTTCAATTGCTCTTCAAATTATGCTTTCATTCAGTGGAACATATATTAATATTTCTTGCTTGATAAATGGTAAATTTTCCATGAGAATTCAAGATAATTTCCCACATTCTGCATATGCATGGGAAATCCTTCCGGTGAAGGTGAAATGCGTGTGAGTAATTCTGCAAAAATGAAACAGCAAAAGCCTCAGCAATGGCAGTGATAGAACCTTACCGTGTCACCAGCTCCGGGCAGACTTCAACCGGCTTACATGGTTTACAATATGTATTCTTCCTCAATTTTTTCCCCAAATACACACACTTATATACAGTATATCTTGTGCATTTACTTGTAACTTGATCTTGATAAAGGCTCATGGGAGCTGAAATGTTTTTTCATTGTCGTGCACGGTTCATAAAATTATTATTAATTTATAAAGCGCTGGCATATTCCGCAGCACTGAACAATGGGCATAATGTAGACAAGGTTACAATACATTGAACAATATTTTGACAAACCAGTACAGGAGGAAATGAGGGCCCTATTCCCGTGGGAACTCATAATCTAGACGGGTTGGGAGTGGAGACAGGAGGAGAAATAAAATATTTGGATTTTATATGGTTGAATATATTGTGTGAGGATTTCAACACCGAGGCAAGCATCTCCTGTCAACGTTGGATACTAAGATCACAGGATGGTGTATGGGAAATTATATATATATAAATCGCCAGAGTACAGCAGTGCATCGTGATACCTTTTTATTGGACTAAAGTTACATTTAAAAGACAAGCTTTTAAGAGTATACCTCTCTTCTCCATGTCTGGACGGTTTAGTGAGGAAAATCATAGAATTGAATGATAACCAGCAGAGCAGAAGGGGAGGGGGTTAGTATGGGTGTCTCGTAAATACTGAATAGTGGAATATTATGGTCAAGAGTGTTTGTATTAAGTGTGAGATGATATTTGCTAATAGGGGGACGGAAATCTTGGTACATTTCCAGACTAGTTTTTTAGATCCTGACACCTGTGACGCACTTTACTCTGGTAAGGTGACCTTTCAGTCCAAATAGAACTGTTATGAAGTCTTCTTTGGACTGAAACATTTACATCCTGAATAATGTCTGCAATATAAATGCTTTAAGTCCTTCCCCTTTGAGTGTATCTTCCCCAGGATAGTTTATGTCTTGTCAGAGGTTTACACTGGGGCATAAGATTGGAGATGTGGAGCACAGGATCACTGGATGTTTTTATATCTATAAAGAAACCGTCCCTCGATCCCAACTCTCCATCCAACTACCGCCCTGTATCCCTGCTTCCCTTTACCTCTAAGCTCTTAGAAAAACTAGTCTTCAACCGCCTCTCCCTCTTCCTGTCCTCCAATTCCCTACTTGACCCCCTGCAATCTGGCTTCCGTCCCCTACACTCAACTGAAACTGCCCTCACCAAAGTCACCAACGACCTCCTAACTGCTAAAAAACACGGCCACTATTCTATTCTCATCCTGCTTGACCTCTCGGCTGCTTTTGACACTGTTGACCACCCCCTCCTTCTACAGACCCTCAACTCTCTGGGTCTCGGTGACACTGCACTTGCTTGGGTTGACTCCTATTTATCCAACAGGTCCTTCTGTGTGTCCTTGCTGGTAACTCCTCCTCTTCATTGCCTCTATCTGTTGGTGTACCTCAAGGCTCTGTCCTTGGTCCTCTGCTCTTTTCCATCTACACCTCCTCCCTGGGCAAAATCATCAACAGCTTTGGCTTTAATTACCACCTCTACGCTGATGACACTCAGATCTACCTCTCTACCCCTGACCTTTCTCCCCCTGTCCTTTCAAAAGTCAGTGACTGTTTATCTGGCATCTCCTCCTGGATGGCCTCCCACCACCTAAAGATCAACATGTCAAAGACTGAACTCCTACTTATTCCTCCCTCCAATGCCTCCCCACCTCCTGACTTCTCTATCACTGTGGAGGGTATCACCATCTCCCCATCAAACTAAGTTCGCTGTCTTGGAGTTACACTTGACTCTGCTCTTTCCTTCATCCCTCACATCAAGTCTCTTTCCTCCTCCTGCCGATACCAACTGCGTAATATTTCCAGAATTCGGCCATTTCTTACCGCTGTCACCACAAAACAACTCATACACGCCCTGGTAATCTCCCGACTCGACTATTGCAATAATCTCTTATCTGGCCTCCCTCTGTCCCGCCTCTCCCCCCTACAATCCATCCAGAACGCCTCCGCCAGGCTAATTCACCTCACCCGCCGCTCTGTCTCTGCCGCTCCCCTCTGCGAGTCCCTTCACTGGCTCCCCATCCACTGCAGAATTAAGTTCAAAATCCTTATCCTTACCTACAAAACCCTCACTAACTCAGCTCCCCACTACCTGTCCTCACTAATCACCAAATACACCCCAGCCCGCTCCCTAAGGTCAAACAGTGACCTGCGCCTAGCTTCTCCCTGCATCACCTCTTCCCATGATAGACTGCAGGATTTCTCACACGCAGCCCCCACTCTCTGGAACGCTCTCCCTCGTACTGTCAGACTTTCCCCTAACTTCTCTTCCTTCAAACGCTCCCTTAAAACGTTCCTATTTAGGGAAGCCTACCACCCAACTCACTGACGCAACCATCAATCACTCTCACCTTACTGTCCTCTCCTCCTGTTTCCAACCCCAACCCTCCTAGATTGTGAGTTCCTACGGGAATAGGGCCCTCATCTCCTCCTGTACTGTTTGTCAAATGTTGTTCAATGTATTGTAACCCTGTCTATACTGTGCCTATTGTACAGCGCTGCGGAATATGCTGGCGCTTTATAAATTAATAATAATAATAATATAAACGCGAAAGTCCTGACTGACTGACTGACTCATCAACGCCCAGCTGAAAACGTTTAACCTAGGAACGTGAAATTTTGAAGGTGCACTGTTTTTATGATGTGGGCACCCACTAAGGAAGGATTTTTGGAAACTCCGCCCCTAAGGGGGTGAAAAAGGGGGTTAAATATTTTAGACAGGATACCTATAGCTCAAAAACAGAAGATGTTACAGATGTGAAAAATCGGTATTTAGATTCGTCTTGAAAAATAAAAGAACAGGTATTTTACCGTTTTTCAAAAATTCGACTGGGGGGGCGAAAAAAGGGGGTTGAATATTTTAAACACGATACCTATATATTAAAAACAGAATATGTTACAGACGTGAAAATCGGTATTTAGATTCTTCTTGAAAAATTAAAAAACTCGTATTTTACCGTTTTTCTAAATTTCAACGGGGGGGGGGCAAAAAAGGGGGTTGAATTTTTTAAATATTTTAAGCAGGATACCTATATCTTAAAAACAGAAGATGGTACAGACGTGAAAATCGGTATTTAGATTCATCTTGACAAATAAAAAAACACTTATTTCACCATTTTCTGAAAATTCCTTGGGGGGGCTAAAAGGGGGTGGAATACTTTTATCATAAACGCGAAAGTCTCGCGAAATTGATTGACTCATCAATGCCCAGCTGAAACCGTTTAACCGTCTTGAAAAATTTTTTCGTCTTGAAAAATAAAAAAACACGTATTTTAGCATTTTCTTAAAATTCCATGGGGGGGGGGCAAAATGGGGGGTTAAATACATCTATATATGTAAACGCGAAAGTCCTGACTGACTGACTCATCAACGCCCAGCCGAAACCGTTTAACCTAGGAACATAAAATTTTGAAGGTGCACTGTTTTTATGATGTAGGCGCCCACTAAGGAAGGATTTTTGGAAAATCCACCCATAAGGGGGTGAAAAAGGGGGTTGAATATTTTAAACAGGATACCTATAGCTCAAAAACAGAAGATGCTACAGATGTGACAATCGGTATTTAGATTTGTCTTGAAAAATAAAAAAACAAGTATTTTACCGTTTTTCAAAAATCCAAGTGGGGGGGGCGAAAAAAGGGGGTTGAATATTTTAAATATTTTAAACGGGATACCTGTATCTCCAAAACAGACGATGTTACAGTCCTGAAAATTGGTATTTAGATTAGTCTTGAAAAATAAAACAACACGTATTTTACCATGTTCTGAAAATTCCTTGGGGGGGGCAAAAAGGGGGGTTGAATACTTTTATCGGTATACCTATATTTCAAAAACTGAAGATGTTACGGGTGTGAAATTTGGTATTTACAATCTTCGTGAAAAAAAACATGTTTTTTGCCATTTTCCACAAATCTAATTGGGGGGGGGGTTGGGGGAAAGGGGTCTGAATATTCTTATCATTATACCTATATTTCAAAAAACAAAGATGTTACAGACGTGAAATTTGGTATTTACAATCTTCTTGAAAAACAAAAAAACACCTATTTTACCATTTTCTCAAGTGGGGGTGAAAAAAGGGGGCTGAATACTTTTAATCAGGATACCTATATATCAAAAAAAAAAGAGAGATGTTACAGGTGTGAAATTCAATATTTACAACCTTCTTCTTCTTGCAAAATTTTTTCTGAAAATCCAGTTAAGGGGGGTGGGGGAAAGGGATGTGAATACTTTTATCAGTATACCTATATTTCAAAAACTGAAGATGTTGCGGGTGTGAAATTTGGTATTTACAATCTTCGTGAAAAAAAACATGTTTTTTGCCATTTTCCACAAATCTAATTGGGGGGAGGGTCGGGGGAAAGGGGTCTGAATATTCTTATCATTATACCTATATTTCAAAAAACAAAGATGTTACAGACGTGAAATTTGGTATTTACAATCTTCTTGAAAAACAAAAAAACACCTATTTTACCATTTTCTCAAGTGGGGGTGAAAAAAGGGGGCTGAATACTTTTAATCAGGATACCTATATCTCAAAAACAGAAGATGTTACATACATGAAAATTGGTATTTAGATTCGTCTTGAGAAACAAAAAAACACCTATTTTACCATTTTCCAAAAATTCAGTGGAAGGGGGGCAAAAAGGAGGGTTGAATACTTTTATCAGTATACCTATATTTCAGAAACAGAAGATGTTACAGGTGTGAAATTTGGTATTTACAATCTTCGTGAAAAAAACCAAACATGTGTTTTGCCATTTTCCACAAATCCAAATAAGGGGGGGGTCGAGGGAAAGGGGTCTGAATACTTTTATCAGTATATCTATATTTCAAAAACCAAGATGTTACAGGTGTGAAGTTTGGTAATTACAATCTTTTGAAAATAAAGAAACACGTGTTTTACCATTTTCCAAAAATCCAAGTGGGGGGGGGTAAAAAAAAGGGGTGAATACTTTTAAACAGGATACCTACATCTCAAAAACAGAAGATGTTACAGACGTGAAAATTGGTATTTAGATTTGTCTTGAAAATAAAACCACACGTTTTTTACCATTTTCCAAAAATCCAGTGGTGGGGCAAAAAGGGGGATGAATACCTTTATCACTATACCTATATTTCAAAAACCAATGATGTTACAGGTGTGAAATTCAATATTTACAATCTTCTTCTTCTTGCAAAATTTTTTCTGAAAATCCAGTTAAGGGGGGTGGGGGAAAGGGATGTGAATACTTTTATCAGTATACCTATATATCAAAAACCAAAGATGTTACAGGTGTGAAATTTGGCACTTACATTCTTCTTGAAAAAAAAAAAACACGTGTTTTACAATCTTCCAAAAATCCCAAGTGGGGGGGAAAGGGGGGTTCTACCAAAAAAAAATCAAGTTTCTTTTAAAAAACAATTTTAACAAATCCTAAAATCCACACGAGCGAAGCCGCAGGCTAAAGCTAGTATATATATATATATATATAAGTGTCCAGACCTGAAGAAGAGAGGAACACTCTCAAAAGCTTGTCTTTTTAATGTAACGTTAGTCTAATAAAAAAGGTTTTACTACAGACTGCTATACTCGTGATATATATATATATATATATATATATATATGAGATCGAGATAGAAAAGTGTGACGGCACTCCAGGGCTGAAAATATTTCTTTATTTGGTTACTCCATTAAAAACAAAGTTCGACATTTCAGCTCCACCTAGGAGCTTTCCTCAGGACATAAAGCTCCTAGGTGGAGGTGAAACGTCGAACTTTGTTTTTAATGGAGTAACCAAATTAAGAAATATTTTCAGACCTGGAATGCCGTCACGCTTTTCTATTATTATTATTATCATCATTTATATAGCGCCAACAGTTTCCGCAGCGCTACATATGCTATTTTGAAGCCTGCTGATGAAGCACCGGGCAGAGGGACAATACAAGGACCGGAGCATGTGTGCGAAACGCAAACTATATATATAAAACCAAGGAGCTAGAACTCCGTTATACAAATCACACCATCTCAAAGCTCACACAATTTAAAGATTCTTAAGAAATGTTTAACAAATTTTAGCCACCTTACATAATAAATGATAATTCAGTTCACAAAATATGGCCATAAATTGCTTAAGCCTGTCACAGCGTTAATGTATCCCATCTCGACAGGTCCTACACTAAACACCTAATGACTGCCCTTATTGAATTAACTCCTATTAATTTAATGGTGACAGAATCCTTCCTGGGGCTCCCAGTGATTCAAGATTAAATAAAACTTGAGATGGAATACCTGTGGCAGAGAGAGATGCTTGCAGGAGGGTCGTCAGCCCTCTACATGTACAATACAGCAACCAGGGGGGAGCACTCGATCCTTTACTAAGCTTGAATGAATGGAATATAAATTGATTTTCAAAGGTGAATATGTAAGTTCACATCAAAGGTAAAACATTATATAATCACTAGAATTAAATGATTATTTGTGGATTTTAGTCACATTTGATGGATGAGTGTCTTTGACTCACTATATGGAAATTGAATCATCTTAGAAACTCTGAGAATCTGCTTCATGAATGACCATACATTTTCATTTGCCAATCTTTACTTACAAACTGACAGCTTATGTTGAGGTATTGTACTGCAGTGATGTGTATATTCCTTCTCTACAATTCTCTTACTCTTGACTGTCAGCTATTGGAAATGCTGCTGCTCTACTTTGTGACAAAAGGAAAAATGTGTTCTAGTGTAAGCTGTGTGTATCAATCTACAAATTTGATGTTAGGGTGTTAATCCACAATCGTTTGGACCAGCATTTCTCAAACTCTACTTCTTGAGGAGTGCCGCGGTGCACGTTATGTTATTACCTACACATAATCAGATTTGGATTAAAATAAAACACGACCATAATACCATTAAGTGTTTAAATAAATCAAATAAAATAAGAATTAAAAAACATAGAATTTTTGCCCATTATTCCCATATTATTAGCTGACCATTGTGAATTAAACATTTTATATTCCAAGTCTCTACCCCAGTGTGCGAAAACAGCTTTCCATACTCTAGACTCGATTAAATACATTTGGAGATCATTAAATCTTGTTTATAACCTACAAAATTCAGAACACCTCACTTTAAATAGTTTTAAAGATTAAAAAAAAATGAGTGAGGAATATATGATGGAGATTTAGTTGCAAATTATGATCATATATTGCATAAGCTTGCCACAACATCAATGTACTCCATTTTAGCAGGTCCTACTCAATGCTAATCTAATGGCTGCCATTTTTTTGTATAACTTCTTATGTGGTACATACATCCTTCCAGGGCTCCTGGCAGATCAAGGTTTAAATAGAACCTGTATTGAGACAGATGCGAAAGGGAGGGGTGCAAAAACTAAACAGGGTGGTCAGCCCTCAAAACGTAACATACAGACAAAACCATAATGGCTGCACTCAACCTGAACATGCATTTTTCATAACGGTGCTTCTAAGACCAACTAACATACAAAATTCAGAGTACTCCACTTTAAAATAGTTTTAAAGATTTTAAAAACACCTGATTTGGGAATAAATAATAGAGATTTGTTTATGAGATATGTTCATATATTGTATAAGACTGCCATAACATCAATGTACCCCACCATAGCAGGTCCAACTCTATGCCAATATCATTTCTAGGCTTATAATCTTTACAAGTGGTTTTATCAGTTCTAATCCTGTCGCGGCACAAACTGTGGGCATTATGGGCTCCCACAAACCATTGCCTTGCATTAAAAATGGTGATCTTCTCTGCATTTACATCCAACCTTCAAACTAGACACATGTACTTTAGAATTATGTGACTTTTAAAGTGTCTTCCAGAAGGACAGGGTCACCCGCAGTATCAGATATACAACTCTTTGTGGTTCTTCACAAGTATTATTGGACAAATCGCCCAGAATTATCTGATTTATAAAATGTTGCAAACCCAGAAGAATCAAGACAGGCAGTTATATTGAATTATACTGGTAACAGAGCCATTCCGACTTGTAAAATATGTAAGCAACTCATCATTAATCTTGGAAGTGCATTGTTTTTTGAAGACCTCGGTAACACGGTGCCTGTTAATGGTTCAATACTGCAATCTTAGATCATTTTTTCCACGTAAATCTTTTATTTCCCTAAAGTTCAGAACTATAAAACTGAACAAAGAATGTGCTATTTTTAATTTAGTATCATCTTTGTAAAATAATCACTGCAGTACACATGACGTTTTTTTTCCTGCAGATTGATAGAACAACATTGATTCTCTCAGCAACACTTTGGAAGATAGTTATTATATTTGAGTTGAATCTTTATATATATTAAGTCTGGTATGAGGCTTCGGGACTTGATAGCCGAACAGTAATGATTTCATAGAACTAAACCATCAAATATTGATTGCTATCTTAACAGTAATAATAATAATAAACAAAAGAATTAAGTGTAACAGGCATTTTATAGTTTGCCCAATACACAGCCTTCATCTGTATAAAATGAGGGAGCTCCATATATTACAAATAAGTATGTTTTCAGAATGTTAGCTTCTTATCTTCTTTATTTAATACAGGAGGGATGGGGTCGCTCCTATTCCCCAATGGGGCAGCTGCAACCACCAAATGTATCCAGCCCAGTAACATGTATAAAACATAACAAGGAGAAAAATGTCATCTGCGCTTATTCCCATTATACAGTGTGAAACAAAACGCAATTAGAAGCTTTTGTTTCTATTAATGGCCATTAAAAGAGTAAGCTAACCGCCAACGTCACGGCACCTCTAGTGAGGGTGAGTCCTATCCAAAATAAAGCCATCGGCTGCTGTGTAGCGAACCATCACTGCTCACGCTGCTTTTCAGTCATGAGGCAAACTGGTGGATCATATTTATGCCCTCCCCGAAAGAAAATCCACCTTGGGATCAAAAAAACAAAGACACGGAGCGGAACATGCTGCAAAGATGACCTGGCTGGAGGTACAATAAAACATACATAATACAGAAGGGGTAGGGTCGCACCTATTCCCCGATGGGGCAGCTGCAACCACCAAATGTATCCAGCCCAGCAACATGTATAAAACATAACAAGGAGAAAAATGTCATCTGCGCTTATTCCCATTATACCGTGTGAAACAAAGCGCAATTAGAGGCTTTGGTTTCTGTTAATGGCCATTAAAAGAATAAGTTCACCTGCCAACGTCACGGTACCTCTAGTGCGCTCACCGCTGCAAGGGTCGATCCTCCTATGGAGGAATGCGCTTTGCAGCCCCATCAACGCACGTCCTAGCGCTTCGATGGGGAGGCTAGCTGCATGGACGCAGCACAGCCACTGTTGTGCACGCAACAGCATGTGGCGGACCCCATTGCAGCGTCACAACGCTGCGATGGACGCCGGGAGGTACGTCAGTATGAGCGCACATAGTGCGCTCTTCAGACCCCAACCTAAAGGGCTGACTGGGAACAAAAACTTTGGCCATAGTAATTGTGCAATTGGACGAATTTAATATCAAGCATGAGGGTTAATAAAGAACAGACCATTGTAATTTGTTACAATCCAGAAAAAATGTTTATTTACATATCAATGGCTTTTCATTGTATGTTGTGATGTGAAATCATAAATATAAAAATGTGCATATTTAATAAAATTACAGATTAATATGAATTTATAAAGATTTATAGATTTATAAACGTGTCACTTTATATTATGGAAGCAGTGAAGTCAAATTCACAACAATTTTCTGCAATCAACACTTTTATAACTCTCCCCTGTTGTCACATCAACGTTTTCTGTCATATAAATTACATCGTTAGGAATAACTTACAACAGAAATTAATAGTTGTGGTTTTCTAAAATGTTATAACAATGTCGCTTTTTTTCTATTTTAGGGATACGTGGAGAAAGGGAAAAGCATAGCAAATGCTCTGGAGGATCTGAAGGCAAACTTTTATTGTGAACTATGTGACAAACAGTACCACAAACACCAGGAATTCGACAACCATATCAATTCTTATGATCACGCACACAAACAGGTAAGTGGGAGGCTTAGGAAGAATATTATTATTGCTATAGAACACACAGATATTCAGCTGGAGAAAAAGAACATTCTGAATTTATTATGTTTTGCCCTTTTAATGAATAACAAAGGATCACACTTTAATACAATTACGTCTATCTGTTCAATGTTAGAAATACCGCAGAAGCTTTAAAAAAATAAAACACAATAGCTTAAGGCACCAGTTTGAACTTTTTTGACTGGATGTGAGTATAATTAGATAAAGCCTTTCTAAAATAAACTGTTAAACTGCAAATATCACTCGGTGGAAGAAATAAAATGAATATTTTAAATTGGTCTAAAAACGAACTAAATGCATAAGCTTCTTCTCTGTAGTAAAATAAATGCTTGCGATAAAATATTTTAATCCCCTGGTGGCATAAAATATTAAAATATAAAAATACATTAAGATTAGAGGAAAACCTAAAGTTAACACACCTGAAGGAAATGCCACATCTGAAACTGCACAAAAAATAAAGTGCACCAATCATGCCCAAAACAACTTTAGCTCATCTGAAAGATCTTTCGAACCTGCGTATACTTTGTGTTAGCCAAACTGTTGACAGAAGGATAGTTTTTAAAAAAAATCCTTGTAAAGAATTCTCCCTGAGCGTCCGTCTTGCTCTCTGTGCTGCGGCATGCCGCATAAAGCGTTTCCCTGGGAAGTGATTTATTACTCTCACACAGTTAGGAAGCAACCCCCTCCCAGAGCTGCCGCTCAACCAAAAATCGGTACAGACTCAGAGCATTAGCAAGACCGGCACCTAAGGGGTTAAAGAGAGGCATCGCTGTAAAGGTCTGACCCCTCCCCTTTCAGGTGTTCTTTTGACTCTGTGGGGGGCACCTAAGACTGATGTCATCACGCCCGACTCGATAAGGTCAGTTTTCCAGGAGGGGGCATAAAAGTGGGGTCTGACTTCAAGGAAGCCAGACCACCATTGGACCCTGGACAGAGAGGTAAGTATTTGGCAGAAATCCTGCTGACCGGATAACATGATGCATACAGCAGGGACACTTCATGACGTCCCCCACACGTTGTCTGCATCGAAAGGGTTAATATTAGAAGCATGCTTGCTATCTGAGCCCCCTCCCTGAGCCATTCCGGACTGCCATCCCGGACTGAGCTGCCAACCGCACATCTTAGATGTTTAATCCCTCCCATGAAAGGTAGGAAGCAAAAACATGGCCGCCTCCATGAGAAGAGCAGGCAGGTTAGAAACTGCAAAAACTCACAAATCTCCATCGGAAGATGTAAAATAAAAAGGTTCACTTGTTTAATTATGCTACAACAAGTGACATATCAAAAATCTGTATAACAGATGCACTTTGAAGGTGCACTTTATAGAAAGTTTAGTAAAGAAACACTAAGATCCACAAATTCATTACAAGAAGTGTTTGATTATTTTTACATAGAATGGATGTATCCAATGACCTGATATCCACAGTTGCCAACTCAGCTGTAGTTCACTGGATAAACATGTACTTCAACGTGCTATTGGATGTCACAGAAAAGTGCTGCCCAGCAGTACGCAGACTCCATATGCTGCAGCATGATAAAAATGTCACCGATTAAGGGGTAATTTTTAACTGAAAGCTGGCAATACTACCATGGTACTCCAGGCAGGAAAAAGGGCACTTTTCCTTCTTTATTGTCAGACCTGATAATATGTGCATTGATTAGTTAGTGATTCGCAGTGTTAGATCAGCTGCAGTTATTTCAGCGCTGCCAAAAGCCAAACGTTTGCTCCCAGGAAACCAAGCGCTTTTTGGCAATACTAAATGGATTAACAGTATTTTGATGCAAGCAAATCAGCTTATTCTTTTGATTTAGATTTTTTCGGATAAATGCCGACCAAGAGATATGGTCAATACCAAACGTCAAGTATTTAATAGTCTGATGGTCTTGAATAGTTAGTTTCATAAATACTTGCTATTGGGTATGGAGGGGGGGTTGCAACAGAATTTGGAACCATAGGAAACCACCATGCCTAAATAACCACCCGCCTTGTGTATATACAAGTACAGGATGAGCACACCTTATCCGAAATGCTTGGGAGCAGAAGGGTTTTGTATTTCGGATTTATTTTTTTACGTTATACGGAGACATCTTGGGGATGGGAGCCAAATCTAAATACGTAGTAAATTTTTGCTTCAATATATACCTTATACACATATCCTGAAGGTCATTTATACAATATATAATATTTTTATATTAGTTATGTATTATTTATATATTATTTTATTCATTATTTTATTTAATAACATTTATTATATTTATATAATAACATATAGAATATTTTTAATAATTTTGTCCCTTTTACATGCGGTCAGGTGTTGAATTTTTCATTTGTGGTATCATGTCGGTGCTCAAAAGGCCTTTGGATTGTGTAACATTTCAGACTTTGAAATCTTGGATAAAAGATACTCTACCAGTATAATGGGGTTAAAGGTGGGGATTATTCTTTATTTATAAAGCGCCAGCATATTCCACAGCGCTGTACAGTGGGCACAACATAGACAGAGTTACAATACATTGAACAACATTTTGACAAACCAGTACAGGAGGAAACAAGGGCCCTATTCCCCTGGGAACTCACAATCTAGAAGGGTTGGGGTGGAAACAGGAGGAGAGGACTGCAAGGTGAGAGCGATGTACTGCAAGGTGAGAGTGAAGGACTGCGAGGTGAGAGTGGTGGACTGCGAGGTGAGAGTGATGGACTGCAAAGTGAGAGTGATGGACTGCAAGGTGGGAGTGATGGACTGTGTGGTGAGAGTGGTGGACTGCAAGGTGGGAGTGATGGACTGCGAGGTGAGAGTGATGGACTGCGAGGTGAGAGTGATGGACTGCAAAGTAGGAGTGATGGACTGCATGGTGAGAGTGATGGACTGCAAGGTGAGAGCGATGGACTGCAAGGTGGGAGTGATGGACTGCAAGGTGGGAGGGATGGACTGCAACGTGAGAGTGATGGACTGCTTAATGAAAGCACAGGTCCCTGATTATTATTTAAAATCAATGGAACATTAAAGTGAAAAAAGCCGTAAATATACACCACTGGAAGCCTAAATTCTGATAGTTATATATTTTCATATAATTGGCAGTGTAATGTCGCCTTTTCATACGCTACATTACATTTTTGTGTACTTATTCTTTATTTCTAAGATAAAGTAAATAGCCGCACCATATTATTTTGAGTCGAGTAAACACTGAAACCCATTGCTTTATTATGTTTTAATTACAGGAGTGATGTGAAATTAATCAAATGCTTATGTACTTTTAGCACAACCAGTGACCATGAGTAAAAAATGCAAACTCTAGGTAGGCTAAATTGCAGTTTATCATTAATAAATATACCTGAAATAATAAACATTATGTTCTTGCATAGGTCCTTTAAAGGGTCAGTACACAAGACCGGCACTGTCAATGTGCGTTTTACAGCACAATGGAGTAATTGCAGTATAAATGAAAGGAACTATGAGTGAAAGAAAAGATGTGTATACAGTAACCCTGTAAAAAGCAATTGTAATAAATTAAATACAAGGCACTATTGTAAGAAATATTCCATTGGCTGGTACACTAAATTAACCCTGGTTTTCATGTCGCTAATGGACTTTTCCCCAGCTGATCATACACGGAGCTCAGAAGTGTAGTAACTCCATTTGGCCAGCAGATGGTGACGTCTACCTGCCAAATAGGTTATTACAGTAAGGAAAATATTGGGGCTATTTGCAAATATTTCTTACTGTATGATTAGTTAAAAATAATTTTACAAAAACTACTGTTTTTTTACAGTGTTTTTTTGGAAAATCACCTGGTAGTGAAGTGATTAAATTCATGGTAAAGAACATGAAAATTAAAAGATTATTTACAGTGTACAGTGCATTCCAATGCCGGTCTTATCAGAGGGCTCTTATTGTCCTAGATTCAATTGTCAAATTTTATCTGGATACATTGTTGACAAACTTTGAACATTTCGATAAGAAAATTTGGATTTCTAGTGCCAGGAGAGAGTATAGGTAGAAGGCGGCACCATCAGAGGTAGCGGAGCAGTGAGTAATTCATAATCATAGTGAGGTTCTGTCCAGTGTTGAGGGCAGGCAACAAATAGTGCAATGCAGTAGACAACAGTACACAAGTAAACATGGTAAGATTCAATAAATAGTGGACGGAATAAAGAGCTATGAGCACAGAATAACAACAAGCAATTGGTGATATGGAGAAGAAACGTAACTTATCTTTTAAAATGAAGTGCTGAGGAAGTTCCCTGGAGATGGTCCAATACTCCACACAAGGATAAGAAGAGAAAATTGGAAGACCTCAGCGTCTGGAATGGATCTCCGTGGGTCTATTTCAACAAGCCACGGATACTGGAAACGCCAAAAATTTAGCAAGAAGATGGGTATAGGATAAAACTTTTTATTCTAAATAAAATAAAAGATAATTACATAGACAGAGCCCAACGCGTTTCGTCTATGAAATAGACTTTTTCAAGGGCGATAAAAATACATGAATTGTAAAGCAAATAGTATGCAAATAGTACTATTTGCTTTACAATTCATGTATTTTTATCGCCCTTGAAAAAGTCTATTTCATAGACGAAACGCGTTGGGCTCTGTCTATGTAATTATCTTTTATTTTATTTAGAATAAAAAGTTTTATCCTATACCCATCTTCTTGCTAAATTTTTGGCGTTTCCAGTATCCGTGGCTTGTTGAAATAGACCCACGGAGATCCATTCCAGACGCTGAGGTCTTCCAATTTTCTCTTCTTATACCTATGAGCACAGAATGTCTGAAAAAAGGTGAGAATAAATAGATAAGTAAATAGGATTCCCAGATGTGACCATGCCCCCCCCCCACTAGCATGCCTCAGTCTCAGGTTCCAACCCCACAACGCCAAAGCTCTGTCCTTTCCTGCACAGTGCCCACCAGGATACCAACAGAGGAAAAAGTAGAGAGCCCACAGAGAACGGCTATCACCACCTGGGTTCTCCAATGCCCAATGGCTGCTCTTCCATATCATTAGTGCTGGCTGAGCATTCTCGGTGTTTGCTGTGGCAATCCATACAGGAGATAGGAGTCGTACCAGGGCTTGTAACGAAGGGATGGGTAAGCCAACTGAACCCCTGACAGCTAGAGGTGACTTCAGATGTCATATGATACAAAGCATTTAATGTCGTAAATGAGGTTATTCTTATTTAGGCCAGGACTAAACAAAAGCAAATATTCTAAGGCTAGGATTAACCAAAATATTGATTTAACAGTTTACCCGGCGGGGTTGTTATCTCTTTGCACATGGTGGTCAGATATGGACAACAGTCTGTTATGGGGAACATATCTTTGCTAAACCTTTGCCAAACTGTTGATGTGGACGCTGACAAAGATGTAAGAGATTTTTCTCTAACATAGTTATCTTTGTTTATTTTAACCTTTCAGTGGGAACATTAGATGGAAGGAGCAACGTTGGTTGCCTCCATTGGTATTTTAATTAAGAATTTGAGGATGCTTTGTGGGAGAGAAAAAAATAAGCCATGGTGCCCTTTGGGAATAACTAATAGATCCGTGTCTGTGTGTTGTCTCAAATATCTTCTACTCCATCATATACCTCGTCCCAAACTGACGACTGCGAGAAAAATATCGTGAAATCAATGATGAGTGTCCTCAATGACTGAAGGCATGTAAAAGAGAAGAAAGAGAAATCCGTGATCAGGTGCCTTGATTACTGAGTGCAATGCAGGCAGTGGTGCAAGACACCGGACAATGATATTGGATTCCAGTCTCATCTGCATCTCTTGCAGTCTCTGCTTCTGTTTCTACAGCAACAGCATCAATCGACTAGGGTCTCTACAGACCTACACAATGTCTGCAGACCTCACGTTTTCAGGATCATCTCACAGCAACCAGATATATAAGTCCCCCTTGACCTTTTATTCTCTCACATTATTAATAACCATCTCCTTACAGAACACATGGAGATCTTATTAGGCGTCTCTGACACACACTGACACCCGAAAATTCCTACGGTATTTTATTCAGTCTCACTGAAACTCTTTCAGTAATTCTGTTCTCTCCAACTGAACTTAAAGTGGAAAAATAAGGTATTTTTCTTCCATGAACAAGTACAATAGCCCTCCCTTCCATCATTATCTCCATTTCAACTCCCATTTGTAATCCATATTTCGTCTCTCTACTGTACACAGAGTCCTAGATTAACTGACTATCAATAGTGGATCTAGAATCCCTGTCTGGAGGAAATAGTAGCTTGACCAACATGGTATTAACTGAGATCTATGGATTAAAATGTAATCTGTATTGCTCTTGCCATTATAAGCACAGGTGCAGTAGCCAAATGATACTGCAGCCAAAAATCCAGTGTGGTTTTAGAAAAATACTACACATAATTAAATCACAAGAAATGAGTAAACAACAAGACGTTATAAAAATGGCCCTTTAACCTCTTCACTACCAAGTTTGAATTTACGCAATCTTCAAAACACCACCTGGTGTCTCAATATCAAGTATGCTTGATCTGGTCCGATTCTGGAGTAATTCAAAGGAATGTTATTTATTGCAAATTAAATTAGTTTGCAAATGAGCTATAGAATGTGCCCTAAAAGTTTCAGTACCTTGGACATAATAGCAGAGGTGCTAAAACATTTTGAACAGCTGGGATTCTGAGCCTGAAAAAGTGCCTGATTCAGCACTGAGCCTGAACTGCAGTAGCACCAGCAGAGGACAATGCCTTGAAGACAAAAAAAACACCCTCCTACAAGCGCACAAACGAGTAAAGGTATAGCGAACAGTATATTGGTGCTATTACCAAATCCTCTTATTTTCAACTCAAAAACATTGCCCGTGTCCGCCCCTTTCTGACACAAGATACCACAAAGTGCCGGTTCATGCTCTTGTCATTTCATGACTTGACTACTGCAACTCGCTTCTTATTGGCCTCCCCAACTCCCGTAATGCCCCTTTCTGTAATGAAGGCAGGGGCCAGGCTTATTTTTCTCACCAGACACACCTCGCATACCTACCTCCTCTGCCGGTCCCTCCATTGGCTTCCTGTACGTTTCAGGATACAGTTGAAAATACTGATGCTCGCATTCAAATCACTCAATAACTCAACTCCTCCCTACATGTCTTTATTACTTCGCAAGCACGTCCCATCTAGACAACTCCATTCAGCAGGTGATCTCCATCTGTCATCGGTCTACACGTGCACAGCCAACTCTCGCCTCCAAGACTTCTCAAGGGCAGCACCAGTCTTGTGGAATGACTTGCCTTGCCCTATCAAACTCTCCCCTGACCTTCAAGAAATCCCTCAAAACCCATCTCTTCAGATTAACATATCGCATCACTGATGCAACGCATCCCTCTGCTCACCTACTCACACTTGATTGAAGCTGCTTGTATGGCCCCACCATTCCCAAACCACTGGCACTAATGATCCTGCTATCTAGTAAAATTCCTCTTGTCTTCCTCAACCCCAATCCCTCTAGACTTTAAGCTCCTATGAGCAGGGCCCTCTACACCTCTTGTTTCCATCCTATGTCCGTTTATATGTATTTCGTTCCCTTTGGTTATTGTAAAGCACTGCAAAAACTGTTGCGCTATATAAATGATGACAATAATAATAATAATAATTACATGTATCCAGAATACATGGATTTAAACCTTCATCAATTGGGGTGATAAAATTGGATTAGATTAGATGAAGCTTGGGCCGTCAAGATATCGACTATGGTTTCTTGTCGGAGAGAAAAAAATGTATATATAGTGCAACTTTGTATAACATGTTCCATGCAAATTAAATTTATTTGCACAGAACTTGTTATACAAAGTTGCACTATGTATATATTTTCCTTGAAGCCAGCCTGATGGTTTTATGGACCCCAGCCGTGCGCGATGACGTCATTTTCAGGCACCCCCGGTGCCTGCAGGTGGAACCTGAAAGGGGAGAGGTCCTTTGGACCGCTCTATCTCACCAACTGATGCAACTAGGAAAAAAAGAAAGGTACCACTGGAAAGGGCAGAGTCTGTCCTTTTCAGTGGTGCCTCTCTTTAACCCCTTAGGTGCCAGATTGCAATTCAGCATCGGATCACGATTCACTCCCGGAAGCGAGATGTGAGATCCTGCAGGTCATGTGACCAGGCAGTCGAAGCCTCAATGGAGTCTATGGATTCCATGGAGGGGATGCTTGGGTGGCTTGTTAGCGCTGTCTCGAGTATCCTCTGGCTTAGCGATGCATTACAGGCAGGCTGCTGAATTATTGTCTACCCTGTAAAAAGGAGCTAAAACCGGGACACTAAGGAGAAACCTGCAGGCGCAGGTTTTACTCCTTAGCGTCCCAGTTTTAGCGGCAGTAATGTAATACTGCCCTATCCCGTTATTTAATGCATGGATACAAACATTATTCAGTGGTTTTATTCTATATTTCTTTTATATTAAATTGCAGTGGTCAGTGCAATTTTGAAGTATTGCTCTGGATTGACAAATCTGCTCGTTATTTGCAATTTTACATTCAGAATCATTTGCAAATTTTACCCATGACATCAGTTATATGGATTTTAACATTGCCAGGTTTAGGGAAAAAAATGAATTGTCAAATGCCATTGAACACAGCATGGTGACTAGTTGTATCTCTAGGCAACACATTCCAGATTTAAATGTCAACCGATACAACTGTTTATATTCAACCCACAAGTCTACGTGGACCAAGCTGCTCTGCCGAGGACTTTGCACCTGCTACACAAATAGATGGAAACCTTGTTAAAGTGAAGATATATACAAAAACCCTGTCAGAGCCCCGTCTTGCAAAAGCGCTCGCTGCTCGTCATAATTAGATTCCTTTTATCATTAACGCATATGAATACACTATCAAATAATGCTGATCGTTCGCTTCAAATGAAACGACTAGATATGCCAAATTTGCCATTAACTGTTAAATGCTATGAAATCACATTTAAAACTCCAACGGCTAATTAATATATAAATGGCCTATTTAGCCTGTGTTAAACTGAAACCCCAGGGACGCTTAATTTAATAGTTGTTATAGATGGCCCAGTGTTCGCCAGACATTTTATTATAAGTTCTTATTCGGCTCAGAATACAAGATGCACTGTCAACTGTTTGCAATCAGAACATGAACACATTGAGACAAACGCGGAGGAGTGAACACGAGAAAAAAAAAATCCTTCCAGCTTTCTGCAGAACACATTTTTTACAGCATTCTTTATTTGTGTTTTTGTAAGTTTTTTTTCATTTGTTTGTTAATGTTGATGTAAGCAGTTGATAAGGGTGTTTGCATATTCTAAGAAAATAAATAAACCGATTTTCACGGAATTAAGAAGAACTTTTTGTTGTCTGATTGATTTGTCGTATTGTTTATGACATAATTGTTATTAATATATATAAACGAGCAGGTATATAGGATACCAACTGAAGCATTCTTTCAGGTGACAATACTTACAATGCAATGTATATTTTCTAATTTTTAAAGATTTTTATAAGAAAGTGTACTTTGTATTCCTCATGTATTGTATCATTCATTGCCTTCTATGTTTTGCTTGGTTTAGTCAATGCATGTTTATGTGAATTAACATTAGTGTCCAGTGCAAAAGTGTGTACATGTATAAATATTTTTTCTATAGCTATCTATCTATATAGCCTGGCCCGGACTGGGACAAAATATAAGCCCGGTCATTTTGGACTGAGCAGCCCACTTTTTTTTCTATACACCACACATTACTGTGAGTTTTATTGCTGTGGAGCTCTGATACGCTCATACACTCTACACATTACTGAGGAGCACTGTGGCACCCTCCTGCACACTGCACATTACTGTGGAGCTCTGTGACACCCTCATAAAAACTTACTGCGGAGCTCTGTAACACCCTCATAAACACTGCACATTACTGTGAAGCTCTGTAACACCCTCATAAACACTGCACATTACTGTGGAGCTCTGTGACACCCTCAAACACTGCACATTACTGTGGAGTTCTGTGACACCCTCAAACACTGTACATTATGGGGGTGTCACAGAGCTCCACAGCAATGTGCAGTGTTTGAGGGTGTCACAGAGCTCCACAGTAAACACTGCACATTACTGTGGAGCACTGTGATATCATAATACTCACCACATGTGGAGCTGTGTCCCTGCAGACTTCAATGGCGGCTGGCCACCTCTCATTGGGTCGCAGGGCGTGCCCTGGGACATCTGCCGCCCTATGCCATTGTGGCAGACGTCACGTGGCGCGCCATGTGACCTCATCAGGGGGGCCAACGGCTGGCCAGCTCCCTCTGATTAGGTCATAAGGCTCGCCAAATGGCCGGCCGCCTAGGCTGCCTTGCTGGGTGTCTGGCTGTGTCATTAGGCCGACCAGCAAGAGAGGCTAGGGGCCGACCGGCCTGGGAGTCTAGCAGCCTACCGGGCAAACACCTGGCTTGTCCGATGTCCAGTCCAGGGCTGTATATACAGTAGCTATCTATCTTTATAGGGCATTAGGTATAATCTATAACAAAAAAAATCTATAACAATTAACATAATAATAGTCTGGCCAGTTAGAATTTTTTAATTCAAACAGACATTCTAGTGGGTTTTGATCTTTTCCTTAAATAATATGTGCATGTTACAAAAGCATTTCTCTAATATACAGCAATCATTTATTTCATAGCCAAACAGGTCTATTCACTAAAGGTGAAACTCAGGAGAAGAGAACAATCTAGACAAAATAGCTGATTTGGAAAGTGAGATAAATGAGAGAATTTTTCTGGTTTGTCTATTTTGACCTAGAATTTTCACTTCTCCAGTCATTCTCCTGAGTTTCACCTTTATCGAGTAAACCTGTTAGTGACATATTGTGGTTTAACCCAATAATGGCTTAAAGCAGAGATATCAAACTCTGCTCCCCCACTTGTTGATAAACTACAACTCCCATGATTATCTAGCCATCTATTGTATGCAAGGATCTATGGGAATTGTAGGCCATAAACATGTAGGGGGCTAGAGCTTGACATTCCTGATTTAAAGGGTATAATTGATCTACAAGAATAATCCATTAACGCCACTCACTACCGTGATAGCAGATCAGATAGCAGAACAGTAGCAGACACATCTGGGGCTGCACTACATGATTGCAAACAAAATTTGTTAGTTGCAAACAAATGTTGTATGCTTTTGAGCTCCAGAAATCGCCTCCAAAGTTTTAGCGCTGTGGGCATAATACTCAAGGTGTGAAAACTGTTTTAAATCAACTAAGGAATGTCCTGACATATCTGGCTTTCCCAAGCGAATGCACGGAGCCACAAGCTGCAGTTCTAACTGCAGTAATTCCATTTGGCCAGCAGATGGTGACACCTGCCTGCCGAAACGGTTATTAGAATAAGGAATACATTGGGAATATTCCCGAATATTTCTTAATGTATAATTAATTAAAAATTATTTTCCAAAAAAACTAAAGACAAAAACCCAACTGGTTCCTGACAGTGGATTTTTGGAAAATCATTTAGTTGTGAAGGGGTTAAAAAATAATAATACGTAAAGATTAATTTTAACACTCTCCATAATTAAGTATAACTGAATTAGCAAATGTTCTGTCACTTACCGTATTTTTCGCTCCATAAGACGCACTTTTTTCCCCCCAAAAAGTGGGGGAAAAAGTGGGTGCGTCTTATGGAGCGAATATGGCCCAGCAGCTCGTGGATGTGCCTCTGCTCACCTGCCGCCGCCGCGTTCGTCTCCCTCTGAGCATGCGTCCGGCGGCAGGAAGCTTGGGCACTAGCCTGGGGGAGCCACGTGACCGCGATCTCCCGAGATCGCGGTCACGTGGCTCCCCCAGGCGAGTGCCCAAGCTTCCTGCCGCCAGACGCATGCTCAGAGGGAGACGAACGCGGCGGCGGCAGGTGAGCGGAGGCACATCCACGAGCTGCTGGGCCATATCCATATGTGAGCTGGGGCATTATCAATGTGTGAGCTGGCTGGGGCAAATCCATGTGTGAGCTGGCTGGGGCAAATCCATGTGTGAGCTGGCTGGGGCAAATCCATGTGAGAGCTGATGGGGCAAATCCATGTGAGAGCTGATGGGGCAAATCCATGTGAGAGCTGATGGGGCAAATCCATGTGTGAGCTGAGGGGCAAATCCATGTGTGAGCTGATGGGGCAAATCCATGTGAGAGCTGGCTGGGGCAAATCCATGTGTGAGCTGATGGGGCAAATCCATGTGTGAGCTGATGGGGCAAATCCATGTGTGAGCTGGCTGGGGCAAATCCATGTGTGAGCTGGCTGGGGCAAATCCATGTGTGAGCTGGCTGGGGCAAATCCATGTGAGAGCTGGCTGGGGCAAATCCATGTGAGAGCTGGCTGGGGCAAATCCATGTGAGAGCTGATGGGGCAAATCCATGTGTGAACTGGCTGGGGCAAATCCATGTGAGAGCTGGCTGGGGCAAATCCATGTGAGAGCTGGCTGGGGCAAATCCATGTGAGAGCTGATGGGGCAAATCCATGTGTGAGCTGATGGGGCAAATCCATGTGTGAGCTGGCTGGGGCAAATCCATGTGAGAGCTGGCTGGGGCAAATCCATGTGAGAGCTGAGGGGCAAATCCATGTGTGAGCTGGCTGGGGCAAATCCATGTGAGAGCTGGCTGGGGCAATCCATGTGTGAGCTGGCTGGGGCAAATCCATGTGTGAGCTAAGGCATATCCACGAGCTGGGGCAATATCCATTTTTACACTATTTCATTCAGAATATTTATTTTCCGGTTTTCCTCCTCTAAAAACTAGGTGCGTCTTATGGTCAGGTGCGTCTTATGGAGCGAAAAATACGGTATTTAAAATGATACAAGACCACGTAATGAGTCCGGTGGGATTTGTGCCTCCCATGTCTATCCTCGCTGTGCCCTGATGGTCAAGTTTTAGTTAAAAGAACGATCTTTTGGGTCACTGAACAGATTCTCCACTGTATGGATACTAGACAGAATCCAATAGACAAAAAATATATAGTAAGAATGAAATTACTTTAAGCAAGCTAACAAATTGGGTTCATGTAATGACACTCTTGATTAATTTTACATGCACTTTCCCATTGTAAGTTATAATGAAACTCATTCAACCAACATAATTATTATGGGTTTTTGTAGCCAAGTTATTAATACAAAAATGAATATACTGAAGGGAGTGTCATTTTTATGTTAAAAATGATAAACAGGAAATTCAACAAGGAATTCTTTACAAGTATTGTGTGGAATTTGTAATAACTTGCAATGCAAAATGAAGGTAATAACAAATACGTTTCTTAACAATTTCTCTTAGTCCTACAGAGCTTTTTATTTTTTCTCGGCTTCTGGCCATTCAATTCTCCAGGCTTGTGGTATGATATGAATTATTCTATTTTTCCTTTTTTGGGGGTTATTTATTATTATTATTATTGTCATCATTTCTATAGCGCCAACAGTTTCCGCAGCGCTTTACAATAACCAAAGGGAACAAGATAAACGGACATATGATGGAAACAAGAGGTGCTCCTACGAGCTTACAATCTAGAGGACATTTGGAGATTATTACTATTTTTATATATTTACTTTTGTTTTATTTTAGATTACTGGCAATAACATGTTTGTGAGAGTCCCAGACTCTCTGGAATCTCATTTCTTCCTGTGCTGAAAAATTCCCTATATTAGCATACTGCCTCCATGTTATCACATTGTATCACGTGCATTCAGGGCTGTATTCTTAGAAAGGAGAACTAGGCCTGTGCCTAGAGCAGCAGATTGGAGGGAGGCAGAATTTTTTCAGGATCTCCTTTCTTTCAGACGCACAATGTATATGAGGTGTGCAAGTGTACATCAAAACTGCAAACTGGGCAGCCATCAGGGGGTGACAATCCGACCATAATGTGTTCAGGTGCCCAGTGGCTCCAGGGGGCCCTGGCCAAATCCTTTGCACTTTAGGTGCCACGGACATACGGATACCCTATGCCACATAGGATTGGCCCACGAAGATAACGACAAATTTCCCGGAAGGCTGGTATGAGCTCTCTGACTCATCACTGAGGGAGCCATTAGTACGGTCTGCACCAGACCGAGGTGCTGACCAAAGCTCTCCCACAAGACAACACTTTTACCCCCATACTAAGGAGAAGAGTTTACTGAAATGGACAGCTGATGGAAAGGGGCCCTGACCAATGGTTTAGTAAGGGGCCTCTAGAATACGGATGGCATCCCTGGCTGCAAAACAATAGCAACTCCCTCCAATAAGTCTCTAAACCAGCAATGATCCACCTTGACCCTCCAGATGTTCCAGAATTGCATGTCCCATGTTACTCTGCTAGTCGTTAGGATGACAAAGCCTTTTTGGGTAATGCAGTTCCAAAACATCTGGAGGGCCATGGTGAAGCTCCCCTGTGCTAAGCTATAATAAATGTTGTTAGAAATCACTTGGTGTAAAAAGGAGAGGTCAACAGATAACTGGCCAGTATTAACAATTTAATTAATAAAAAGTTTGAAAAGTACCAATATTACTGCTATTACTGCGATCCAAAAAAAATCACCATCCATATTGGCTGTGGTCAAATTTGGATGCTTTGAATTAACCCTTTTGCTGCTGAGCCATTTCACGCCTGTGTGCTGAGCTCATTTTTACCGGTTTCGCTCACCATGTTTAAATGCGTTTTGAAGCCATATTTTATTATATGACCCAGACATATTATATATTGTTCTTTCCAGCAGACTCGGCAAATTGATAATATATCATTATTATATGTATACGTCATGTCCTGTCTGTATATTATAACAAAAAATGCAATAAAATTTTAATTTTCAATAATTTACAATGTGTAAAGTGTTGTTTTTCACATTTTAACATGCGAGCGATTGCCGTTATATTTTCTATGGGTTGCACTTGTTAAAAAAATTAGAAATGGGGACTCGTTACTTTTTTTTGGGGGGAAAATCACGCAATTTTTAGCAAACGCACCCCATACAAAAATCGTTAGTGCAGCATCATTGTTCACATTATAATTGAAATGGTAACAATATTGCTACATTAACAAAAACATTAAAAAAACTGTTTATTTTTTAATATTTTTTTATTTTCATTTTTTATTTATTTTATTTTTTTCTTAACTTTTAACATGGTGATGTTTGGTATCGTTGGAAAGGCCATGCTCTGGCTGATCCAAAGATACCAAACATTAATCCCTAGCTGCCATGGCTCGATGGCAGCTAGGGGTTAACTCCAGAACTGACGTTATCGCGCTATGCACGATGATGCCAGTCGTCAGGGGGAGATCCCGGAAGCTTGGCCGACATCCAAGATGTCAGCCAGCTCCGGGAGAGGATCGCTATCTGGCGCTGAATAGCGATCCGGTCCCCAAGGGGTTAAAGCCAGGCACCGTTTGGAAGGGTAGGCTGAGCCCTTCCAAACGGTGCCTGGCTTTGATTGCTGCCCCGAACGGAAGGGGAGGGAGAGAGGTCCTAAGGACCTCCCCACCTCCCTTTCAGGCACCTTCCCTGCACTCGTGGGGGGGGCACCTGAAATAGATGTCATCGCGCAGCCGCAATGACATCTATTAGTGCCTTCGGCGGTCCCGGATGCTGGGCTGACATCGAGGATGTCAACCAGCACTGGGGGGCACGGCGATCGGCCGGAATCCCGCCGATCACTGCTGGAAAGGGAGAACGCACTCAGCGCATCCTCCGCAGCAAAGTGCACATGCGGCAGGACGTGCTGAGAGCGTCCTCTGCATGAAAAGGGTTAAACAACCACCGAATTCAACCTTCTTTTTTTACAGACGCAACTACCAATATTGGTACAACATTGCAACCTGTTGACAAAAATGCCACCAAACTCTCTTGGAATTCCTGGTACTCTCTTTTGTTGTCCTTGTTCAAGTAGATACTTTTAGCAACTTAACACCACAGGAGGTGCCATGACATGTGCATGGCGGGAGGGCCTTGAAGCCGCAGGACGTATAGGAATGCCCCACTGACTTCAATGGGCTGCCTCGGCCCCTCCATGAAGTCAGTGCTTGCCGCACGCTGTTCGCTGCAGAGAGACAGCCTGAATTCTGGCCGCCCCCCAGCAGCCAAGGATGTGCATCAGAGGCCCACAGCAGCACCTGTCAGCGAGCTGTACCAGTACCCATTAACCCCCGCCGGATGGGCGAAACCCGTCTGTTCTTAAGGGGTTAAAAGAGGGTACCGGGCAAACTCTTTTGTTCTGCCTTTCCAAGTAGTTGGCCCCACTGGTCCCTGGAGAAGTCTACTTCCAATGGTGTTCTATCATATTCAGTTGACAGCAGCTCCAATCTTTTACTTTTCACTGTTAAATGTATCTATTAACTTGCTAAACACATTGCAAGATATTATAAAGCATCCACTCATTGTTGATTCAAGACACCCTTTTTTCCCCAAATAGTTCCCCTTCACCATCCCTCTTCCACGTTTTAACCCTTTCGCTGCTGAGGAGTTTCATGCCTCTGTGCTGAGGTCATATTTACCTGTTTCGCTCATCATGTTTAAATGTGTTTTGAAGGCTTATTTTAGTATATGACCCAGACATATTATATATCGTTCTTTCCGTCAGACTCAGTAGATTCATAATATGTCATTATTATATGTATACGTTATGTCATGTCTGTATATTATAACAAAAAATGCAATAAAATATGTATTTTCAAAAATTTACAACGTGTAAAGTGTTTTTTTTTCACATTTTAACATGCGAGCAATTGCGGTTATATTTTGTATGGGGTGCGCTTGTTAAAAAAATTAGAGATGGGGTCTCGTTACATTTTTTTTTGGGGAAAATTACGCGATTTTTAACAAACGCACCGCATACAAAAATCGTTAGTGCAGCATCATTGTTCACATTATAATTGAAATGGGAACAATATTGCTGCATTAACGAACCAAAAAAAAGAAAAAAAATGTTCATTTTTTTTTATAATTTTTTTTTAACCACTTGAATGCTAAGGACGCGCTCAGCGCGTCCTCAGCATTCCCGCTGGTATGCGGAGGACGCGCTGAGCGCGTCCTCGCATTGGGGTCAGCGTTCGGCCGGGTACCGGCCGATCGCTGGCCCCTCCGGTGCGGGCTGACATCCTGGATGTCAGCCCGGCATCCGGAGCAGTGGCCGCCATTATTATGTGTCATCGCGCCCCCGCGATGACACATAATTCAGGCGCCCCCCCCGCATGTGCGGAGGAGGCGCCTGAAAGGGAGGGGGGGGAGGTCCTTCGGACCTCTCTCCCTCCCGATCGGCGGCTCACAGGGGCTTAACCCAGGCATCATTTGGAAGGGCACAGCCTGCCCTTCCAAATGATGCCTGGCATTAACCCCTGGGGAGCTGGATCGCAAATCGGCGCTGAAAAGCGCCGATTTGCGATCCTTCCCGGGAGCTGGCCGACATCTTGGATGTCGGCCAAGCTTCCGGGAACTCCCCCAGAGGACTGGTGTCATCGTGCGCAGCACGATGACGCCAGTCCTAGCATTAACCCCTAACTGCCACGAAGTGTGGAGATAGGGAGTTCCAATGAACTCCCTATCTCCCGATCCGTGGCAGTTAGGGGTTAAATTTTGATATCGTTGGATCGGCCAGAGCATGGCCGTTCCAACGATACCAAACATGAAAGTAAAAAAATTGTAAAAAAAAAAAATAAAAAAAAAATTAAAAAAAAAAATAATAAAAAAAATAAACACTTTTTTTTTTTTTTTTTTGTTTTGTTAATGCAGCAATATTGTTCCCATTTCAATTATAATGTGAACAATGATGCTGCATTAACGATTTTTGTATGCGGTGCGTTTGTTAAAAATGGTGTCATTTTCCCCAAAAAAAAATGTAACGAGACCCCATCTCTAATTTTTTTAACAAGCGCACCCCATACAAAATATAACCGCAATTGCTCGCATGTTAAAATGTGGAAAAAAACACTTTACACGCTGTAAATTATTGAAAATACATATTTTATTGCATTTTTTGTTATAATATACAAACATGACATAACGTATACATATAATAATGACATATTATGAATCTACCGAGTCTGACGGAAAGAACGATATATAATATGTCGATGTCATATACTAAAATAAGCCTTCAAAACACGTTTAAACATGATGCGCAAAACAGGTAAAAAATGACCTCAGCACAGGGGCGGGAAAAGCCTCAGCAGCGAAAGGGTTAAATATATTTTTATTTTAAATTTTTTAAAAAAAAAAAAACTTTTTCACTGTAGTGTTTGGTATCGTTGGAACGGCCATGCTCTGGCCGATCCAACCATACCAAACTTTAACCCCTAGCTGCCACGGATCGGGAGATAGGGAGTTCATTGGAACTCCCTATCTCCACCGTTGGTGGCAGTTAGGGGTTAACTCTAGGACTGGCGTCATTGTGCTACGCACGATGACGCCAGTCCTCAGGGGGAGTTTCCGGAGGCTTGGCCGACATCCAAGATGTCGGCCAGCTCCGGGAAAGAATCACGAACCGGCGCTTTTCAGCACCGATTCGCGATCCAGCTCCCCAGGGGTTAATGCCAGGCACCATTTGGAAGGGCAGGCTGTGCCCTTCCAAATGGTGCCTGGGTTAACCCCCGCAACACCGCCGATCGGGAGGGAGAGAGGTCCGAAGGACCTCCCCCCTCCCTTTCAGGCGCCTCCTCCGCACATGCGGGGGGGGGGGCGCCTTAATTAGGTGTCATCGCACCCCCGCGATGACACCTAATTTCAGCGGCTCCGGTTCCGGATGCTGGGCTGACATCGAGGATGTCAGCCCGCACCGGGGGGGGGGCCAGCGATCGGCCGGAACCTGGCCGAACGCTGACCCCAAAGGGAGGACGCGCTCAGCGCGTCCTCCGCACACCAGCAGACATGCGGAGGACGCGCTCAGCGCGTCCTCCGCATCGAAGTGGTTAAAGAACATACCAGTTAAGGGATAAATTGTTCTCTTTTCTGTTTATTAATTGTTAAAGGTTTTATTTAATTATTATTTAATTTAAGGGTTTCTGAAACTGTGTATTCTTCTTGCAGAAAGACCCAGAAGCCGCAGACAGTATGATAAATTGTGGGTGTGTTTCAATATTCATTTAACCTTGGGGTTAAAGACAGTAATATGTAAAGAAAATGTGTTGTTTGCCATATGCTGAATCATGGAGGCATCTCCAGCATACAGAAGAACAGGCACATTAATAACTCCAATTTTCTTACATAAATCGAGTTAAAATATTTTTAAGAGACAGCGTGCTGTGCTAACTCCACTTTATTACATCTGATAAAGTGTGCGCGCACGATGCATGATGTGATTAAGGGTTGAGTGAAGTTATACAATATTTTAAAAGGTTCTATCTGGTCCTCTTGCTCTTGCCTACTCTCCACAAACACATTTCAGTAGACATTGAACCCACTATTTAATCTTATGCTTCCTGGAAATAAAAATAGTTTAAATGACATGTGACCCAGATATGTCTAACCCCTTCATTACCAAGTTTCCATGAAACAGTTGATGCTGTTAGAACTCCTGAAACACCAATTGACATTACCCCTTAACCCTTTTGCCACCACAAATACCCTATACAAAACTATACATATTAAGGAGAAAAATGTCATCTGCGCTTATTCCCATTAAACCGTGTGAAACAAAACACAATTAGAGGCTTTGGTTTCTATTAATGGCCATTAAAAGAGTAAGCTCACCCGCCAACATCAAGGCACCTCTAGTGAGGGTGAGTCCTATCCAAAAATGAAGCCACAGGCTGCTGTATAGCGAACCATAACTTGCTCATGCTGCTTTTCAGTCATGAGGTAGACTGGTGGGCTTTTATTTATCCCCCCCAGAAACAAATCCACCTTGGGATCAAACACCAAAGACACGGAGCGGAACATGCTGCAATGATGACCTGGCTGAAGGTACAACAAAACATACATAGTACAGGAGGGGTGTGGTCGCGCCTATTCCCCGATGGGGCGGCTGCAACCACCAAATGTACCCAGCCCAGCAACATGTATAAAACATAACAAAGGAGAAAAATGTCATCTGCGGTTATTCCCATTATACTGTGTGAAACAAAACTCAATTAGAGGCTTTGGTTTCTATTAATGGCCATTAAAAGAGTAAGCTCACCCGCCAACGTCACGGCACCTCCAAAACTATACATACTGCTCACACACAGTCTAAATGCATTATGTGTAAATGCAACTTTTATGCATTATTTAACATGCAGAGGGCTCCCTCAGCTGGTCAATCACAGTAACGCAGCTGAAACTTCAGTGAGTCTCCAGTGAGGCAGTACCACTGGAGTTCCTGTACATCATCTGTTATTTTCCAATGTACTGGAACTGTAGGGATGTATTCTGGCGCCTATATGATTTTTTTTTTCGTTTGCAATAAAGAAAAATAATTAGCATTTTCATCCAGAATAAGACCAAATCAATCAAGTGGATTGGATCCTGCACACCTGCAGACGCAATTGAAAATTAACTCAATTGAGGTAGTGAAGAGGATAAAAATGAGGTCCATAAAGAAAATAAACACTATTACTTGCTAGTCAAATCTGCACGACCCTACTCTTGCGAGATCACACAGAGCTCACAGTTCTATAGAGGGTAAATTTCCAACATATTTGGATCATTCCCTACTGGCAGTTTCTGAATTGCTTCCAAAACCAAAATATGTGTTTCTGAAATTTGCTTATTCCAACTGAGCCAAATGTTTAGGCTGTAGTCTGCTCATGTTTAACCCTGCCTTCTCCCTGACTGTTGTTATGCTGCAGAAAGGTTGTTGAATGTATTGTTACAGTGTGGCCGGGTTCTGCTCCTTTTTACTTCTTCAGAGTAATACAGGGTGACAGGAGAGAGATCTCACAGTGAACGTCATTTTGTATTGAAAATGTATACAAAAGTGGCATACACTAATTATTGGTGTTCATCGTGTTACAATGTAAAATCAAGTTTATAGTGTTTCGTAGTGAAAGGGTTAATTATTATTATTATCCTTTATTTAAATAGTGCCACAAATTCCGCAGCGTTTTACATGATCAGTATACAAGGGGCTGATACATTGGAATACCACACATGGATGATACGGCCTGATTCAGGGGACCCTGTTCCCAAGGGAATTTACAATCTATGAGATGTACAAGTATTTTGTGCAGTAGGCGCATCCACATCGATAGGTGTCTTGCCCAAGGAGACTCGGTGATGGCATCTTCTGAGTGGGATCGTGTTGGCTTTCCATGATTGTAGAGCAGTGACCTGGTGGTTAGGTTGAACCTGCTTCTCGTAAAGTCGAGACTTCTCCACAGTTGTATTGGAGGAATATGCTGAATGGGATTTTTACTCCCATTCCCATCTCCATGGTCGAAGGGCAGAGATGTTACCACTGGACTCCACAGCTGATAGTGTGGTAGGCAAGTATGTACCATTAGGTGTCTTGCCCAAGGGCACATACTGGAGAGGTGCTCTGGTCAGGATTCTAACCTGGGTCCCTATGGTTATAGAGCAGTAATGTTACTTCTACTTCATCCAGCTGGTTAATGCTGCAGAACTCTTTGATACATTATATATTCCCCACATTATGGTAAGTTTAATTACCATTAAAGGGATACTCTAGGCAACATGACCACCTAAGCTTTTTTAGGTGGTCATGATGACCTAAGTATGCCCTTTTCTTCCGCTGCCCCTCCGCTGAGCCGATCGGCTGAAACAGCTGAGAGATGCGGTGGACTTTACTCCGCCCTCCCAGCTGTCAGTCAGCTTCCCGCTTCTGCCGACTATTGCCGAGTAGGAGATGTCTCCTACTCGCCGCAGTAGCTGGTGGGAGCGAGCCGCCGGCAAAAGTCGGCGGCTGTGATTAGTGTTGCACACATCCTCTTGCGCGTAACACTAATCAAAGAAGGTGGAGCTGGGAGGAAGCCTGCTGATTGGCTGGTTTACGTGCTAGGCGTGCATGCGCGCTTTGCATGTAAACCTTCAGCCAAGTTGACGGGAGCCACGACGGGAGCGGAAGAGGAGGGAGGTGAGTAAAAAAAAAAAAACGCCGTTGGAAAAGTGTAGTTTTTAGGGTAAGTATAACATAAAAAAAATACTGATTAACTAGAATACTCAAGGGACCATCTATTTTCTGAAAATACTATAATAAACAAAGTCTGCAAGAAAAAGGTTCAAAGCCTAGATTTATTCCACAGCACAAGCAGTGTTACATCAGACTGACCCTTCCACTGTTTGATCCTGAAGTCTAATAATTATTATCCAATCAAATGCTTCTCTAACGGAACTCTGGGGTAATAAATAGGAAATGTACATGAAGACCACAGATTCATGCACACATTATTATCAAATTGACATAATTCACACTCGCACACACGCATTCATCATGGTGACATATAGCATCATTCAGGTCAAATATCAGGTTGCCAGTTCTGGCATCTTCCCGTTACACATATTACTGCTTCAAAAATAAATTCCGTCCAATTTTGTTAATTTGTCAAAATAGAATGAATCCCATTATAGTCCAGAATGTTAGCTACTCCTACCATGGCATAAGCTTTAAAGCAAACCCAGCTCTTTGCTGCCAAGATACATTAATAAAAACATGACTTATTATCATGACATATCATACTGGAAATTCCATCGCGTGTAGCTACAACAATAAGCCTTATACATTCACTATAATTAATTATAAATTAGGTCTTAGAGAAAAGCAGAAATTCTAATTAATGTTTATTAATAGAGCCCTAATTATTACTATAATTTCCACATGTCTGTCTGAAATAATTTCTGCCTTATTAAAATAAAATAAATTGCTCCTGGATTTAGTCGTAATCTAAACATTTGCTGGACAACACAGAACGGAGCTGATACAGTTGCAATGTTACAGATTCTTTGGCGGATGATTTGTAACAATAAAGTTGGTACTCACTACAAGGAAGTGCTCACATCTGTTAAAAACACCTTATTTGTTAAGTAAATGTCAAATAGTCAGTGATTTGGTTCCCAAGGCGAAGCTTTAACATGCTCAAGCATGAACAGTATTCATTACAGAGACAGAAAATCTATGTAGAATCACAAAGAATGAGACACAAACAATACACGACGAAAAAAAATCAGATTCACCATATAACAATAATGCTATGATATGGTTTATCCAGTAGTCACGGAGTAACAGGTCTCCTAGCAGATTCATATACAGAATTACAAATATTTGTAAAGCATCAACATATTCCGCATGCTGTGCAATGGGTAGACTTTGCTCAGCATAACTAACGTCAGCATGTTATCTGTATAAAACTTAATGTCATGGGTTCGATCCCGATGAGCACCTTTCCAGTAAGTGTCCTTGGGCAAGACACCTAACAGTAAATACTCGCCACCCAGGACATACTTGAAAACGAGAGAAATCTCAATGTATGCTTCCTGGTAAAATGCTTTCTCAAAAAAAAAAAAATTCCTATCTTATAAAAATTAAATAGTAATGAAAGGTCAAAGGCCGATTTTATTAGTGCAAAACTGTAACACTTTAAAAATCCATTTATAATGAGCATAAAAGGCATCTAATATGTTAATGGTCTACATCAGTGATTTCCAACCCCAGTCCTCAAATACCCCTAACAGGGCAGGTTTGCCAGATATGTGAAGCACAGCGCAGGTGATAGGATTTGCTGCTCAGTGATTGCAGGATTCAGTCTGCATTTCCCTCAAGGTGATCCTTTAGGGAACCTGAGGACCAGGGATGAGAATCACTGGTCTAGATCAAAAGAGAGAGAGAGAGCGAGCACCTTTTCATTAAATGAAAAGAATAGGACGTTGTATGAGACCTCTGTTGGTGAGCTAAATTAGCAAATCTAATTCAGTGAGAAAGGAATGGGCTTCATCGGAAAACCTGCCTGAGAAAGAGTATGTTCAGGGGTGAGAAGGGCCAGAGCCCAGTGAGGTCCCATGCATATAGAAGAACCATAGGAAAAGCCTGGCAGTAATACGGATTTGGCTGAATGTAGGTGAGGTTTGGGTCAGTTGTGGGCAGCCAAGCTATTTCTCCCTGCATCAGCTTGGCAGACTTTGACTCTGTGTGCTCTATGGTCATTCTAGGCCTGCCTTGAAACATTGTTCATGCATTAGATTTAAAAAACTAGAAATTGCTACAAAATTTAATTCACAAATCTATGTTTTCCTACTTTTATGCTGTGGAGAAACAACCACTCCTCTCTTGGGACTCAATTCTGTTCTTCTGTACATGTGAACACTGACTGAAAAAGTGAAAATGACTTCCCCCAACATCATACCAAACTATAAGATAAGTTTCAATTAATGAAACTGAATTGCTATGTGGAAATGTGTGAATGCTCATATAAAATGATACAGCAGAAATCTGTTATTTGTTTATACTACATTATTCTTGAGTTTCTGGTAAGCTTAACCTCTTTTCCACCTTGATCAAGTTAACTCAATCTTCAAAAGCACCATCATGTGCTCAAGAGCAAGTTAACTCGTACTGGACATATTCTGCAGAATTGAAAACACATTTTGCATGTTGAAAATGAATTTTTATTTACTAACAGGCTCCTGGTTGTGATCCTCCATCACAGTAAATATCAGACACATCTGCAAATGTATGGCGAGTTGCTGAAACTGTCACCAAAAATCTTTCTTCAGAGACATGCCAGCAGCCGCTGTGCTATCCTGGGATTGACCAACATAAATAGTCCTCTGCCTATCAAATGCAGTGCATATATCCTAAATTTGTTGCAATAATAATGATGAGCAGGGTCATAGCACAGTGTGTCATTGTGTGTTTATATAAGCGTTTGCATGTAGATTTTTATGTGCTGGTTATCAAGAGGTAATTTACAAGTCTTCATCAAGAATCTAAAGAGCCCCAGTTCTGGTCATCGATTTTAAGGAAAACCACATGATAGTGAAAGGGTTAAGAAATGTTCTCGATGTATTGTGTTACATGTTTTATGGTACTTCTTGGCGCACTTTTGCATAATGTAATCATACATGTACTTTGCAATACACTTAATCAGATTTAGTGACAAGATATAATTAAAGTATTTCAAACTAGCGTGTGTTACATTTAAAGATACTTAACACATTGGTATGTATTGTTTTATCCCAAATTTTCTGTCCAGTGCTCATACTTCAGTTTATTTACTCCAGTACAAATAGTTAATTTTTTTACCTGAGCCCATAATTGTGGGGTTTTCATTGTATTAGTTGGTAAAGGTAAGGAAGTGACACACAACAAAAACACCTATGTAAAGAATCAGGATATTAACCCCTTCACTACCGAGATCAAGATATCCAGGGCTTCAAAGGCACCATCCGTGCCAAGATAGCAAGATATCTCAATCTGGTGGTCTGCAACCCAAAACAAATGAAACTCATTTGCAGCAAACACATTTTGTTTGCTTTTGGGCTGCAGACGTTTTAGCCATGTGGGCATAATGACCAAAGAGCTAAAACCGTGTAAAATTGTCTATTGATGCCCTTACATAGGGGTTTCAGCAGTCGATGCAGGTAAAAAAAAAGAAGAAACCACTGTGGTACTCTGCAGAAGTGGCCAAAATAGTGAAGAACAAAAAGACATTATAAAACAACTCAGAGTGAAGAAGATAGGCAAACCTATAAGATTAGGCAGAAAGAGGCAAAGCAATTTATAAGGGCTTCCAAAGCACACGCAGAAGAGAAAATAGCTCAGTCAGTAAAAAAGGGGGACAAAACATTTTTTAGATACATGAACGAGAAAAGAAAAGTAAAACAAGGATTAGTTAGATTAAAAACAAAGGAAGGAAGGTATGTAGAAGAGGATAAAAGTCTCACTGACTGCCTCAATGAATATTTTTGTTCAGTCTTTGCAGAAGAAAAGGAAGGAAAGGGACCTCAGTTAGGAGGAGACACTAACCAGACAATTACATATCAGTTTAGAGGAGGAGGTTCTACAGCAGCTGTCTAAAGTAAAGACAAATAAGTCAATGGGGCCTGATGGGATCCACCCTAAATTATTAAAAGAGCTCAGTGATGTACTAGCAAAACCGTTAACAGATTTATTTAACCAATCCTTGCTAACGGGAGTCGTCCCAGAAGACTGGAAATTAGCAAATGTTGTGCCCATTCACAAGAAGGGTAGTAGGGAGGAATCTGGGAACTATAGGCCAGTTAGTCTTACGTCAGTAGTGGGGAAATTAATGGGGGAAATTAATGGAAGCCATGTTAAAGGAAAGGATTGTTGAACATCTACAAACACTTAGATTACAGGATCAGAAACAACATGGGTTTACCTCAGGGAGATCATGCCGAACTAATCTTATTGATTTTTTTGATTGGGTAACAAGAATAATAGACACAGGTGGTGCAGTAGTCATTGCTTATTTAGATTTCAGTAAGGCTTTTGATACTGTTCCGCATAGAAGGCTTATCAATAAATTGCAATCTTTGATCTTGGATTCCAATATTGTTGAATGGATTAGGCAGTGGCTGAGTGACAGGCAACAGAGGGTTGTGGTAAATGGAGTTTATTCGGCACAAGGTCTTGTTACCAGTGGGGTACCTCAGGGGTCAGTACTTGGACCCATTCTATTTAATATTTTTATTAGTGATATTGCAGAAGGTATTAATGGAAAAGTATGTCTTTTTACTGATGACACAAAGATTTGCAACAGGGTTGACGTTCCTGGAGGGATCAGCCAAATGACAAATGATTTAGGTAAACTAAAAAAATGGTCGGAGCTGTGACAATTGAGTTTTAATGTGGATAAGTGCAAGATAATGCACCTAGGACGTAAAAATCCAAGGGCTGAATATAGAATATTTGATACAGTCCTAACCTCAACATCTGAGGAAAGGGATTTAGGGGTTATTATTTCAGAGGATCTAAGGGTAAGTAGTCAATGTAATAGAGCAGCAGGAAATGCTAGCAGAATGCTTGGTTGTGTAGGGAGAGGTATTAGCAGTAGGAAAAGGGAAGTGCTCATGCCACTGTACAGAGCACTGGTGAGACCTCATTTGGAGTACTGTGTGCAGTACTGGAGACCGTATCTCCAGAAGGATATAGACATCTTAGATAGAGTTCAGAGAAGGGCTACTAAAATGGTGTACTGCTTGAAGGAGAAAAGTTACCAGGAAAGGCTTAATGATCTTAACATGTACAGCTTGGAAAAAAGACGAGACAGAGGAGATATGATAGAAACATTTAAATACGTAAAGGGAATCCACAAGGTAGAAAAAGGGAGTATATTTAAAAGGAAACAAAGTAGCAAAACAAGAGGACATAGTTTTAGATTAGAGGGGCAAAGGTTTAAAAGTAACATCAGAAAGCATTATTTTACTGAGAGGGTGGTGGATACATGGAACAGTCTTCCAGTTGAAGTGGTAGAGGCCAAAACAGTAATTGAATTTAAGCGGGCATGGGATAGGCATAAGGCTATCCTAAACAAAAGATAAATCCAGGTAAAGTATCCATGTAATTGGGCAGACTAGATGGGCCGAAAGGTTCTTATCTGCCGACATTTTTCTATGTTTCTATGTTTCTAAGAAGAAAATAGACCAGCTGCTCAAACCTGTAACTCAATTTGGCATGTAGATGGTGCCATCTACTGGTCAAAATAGGTTATTTACAGTAAGAAATACAAAGGAATTTGATCAAATATTTCTTAGGCTAGGGTCAGACGAATGTGATTTCTACAGACTGTACGTCCGTGCAGTACGGATGACATTAGTACGGAAGACGCAGTAGTGGCCACACAGTCTGTTTTTTTCACTGACGTATATTTTGATGGATGTAGCAGGGAAAATAAATTAAAAAGCAAAACCATTTTGTCCGTGAAAAATGCTGGACGTATAAATGCAGTCCGTCTGACCACGTTCCATCACTCACACACAAAACTATGCAGACGTTGCGGACGCAGCGCACTTTGTGCGGCCGTTCTAGGGGTTGTACCTTCTTGCCTGCCTTGCGTCTGTGGGCCGCGGCTGTTGTGCGTCCGCAGTTCAGTGCGGACGTACTTTGTGTGTCAGTCTCCGATGGGCTTTCTTTCATGCTATCACAGACGTACTTTTAGGCGCCATCACGGACGTGAACACTACGCTCGTCTGACACCAGCCTAAATGTATAATTAATTTAAAATTATATTTTTTTAAAAAACACTGTTTTCTGATAATGTTTTTTTTTCTGAAAATCACTTGGTAGTGAAGGAGTTAATAAATGACATTGCCTTCAGATCTCCAGGCAAGTTTTTATTTAACATTTATTCTTGTATTTTTTTTGTATTTGGCTGTTTTCACATTTTAATACGTAGCATTATAATTCTATGCTCTTTAAATAAAGCTGAGAAAAATCAGATGTCATTTTGCAAAAGAAAAACATTTCTAAATCTGGGGAATTATTTATTATATAATGCAACAAGCTGTATTAATAGGAACAATTTGCAGCTATAAATATGAATGCAGAATGACATTACCATAAAACCTACCAATATTTGAGATATATTCATTCATGCTAACATATACGATAATGCACAAAGGGTCTTTAAGAGACAAATACCTACTGCCTGTGAAAGCATAAAGATGTTCAATTTGTAATTGAAAAGAAAATTATGCTTGTTTTACAGAGACTGAAAGAATTAAAACAAAGGGAATTTGCTCGGAATGTTGCTTCGAAGTCCTGGAAAGATGAAAAGAAACAAGAGAAAGCACTTAAACGTCTTCATCAACTTGCAGAGCTGCGTAAACAACCAGATTGGTAAGGCAATAAATAGGTTAACAGAGAAGATGTAAATCTTGTGAACTTAAAAAAAAATGCACAACAATATACAAGCAAATTACAGTTTTCGCATTACTTGGGTCCATGGATCAAATCGAGCAGGAACCTAAGGGAACGCAGTTTATTCACCATTTTCTCACAGGGACTGGAATTTGCTTATCGCCCACACATTTCAAAGCTTTTACTAGGTTCCAGTCAAATGTTTCCTTATTAAAACTCCAGAAATAGAAGATTTGTATTACAATTATCATACGGTTTCCCTAAAACCCAGCCTGTCTTTATGGTTAACCATCAATATCAAATTGGCATGTTGAGTGGTGGGTAAAATGAGACATGTCAATGTTCAGTTGGGGAGCAGAAATCTTGGACAGTATTTTTGTAGGACTAGACCACTGCTTAGGTCTGCATAACCCTTTCACCAACCAGGATTATTTGTTGAAAAAATATTTTTACAACATTTATTTGACACGTGGAGTGTATATTTAACACTTAAATGTTTTGTCAAATACCAATTTTTCATTAGGATAGTTAAAATATTAAATAATGAAAGAGTTCTCATTTTTATTTTTTTGATGTATTTGTATATACCTTATAGAAATATTACTGGGATGAAAGGTTTCAAACCCTAGATGTTGTCCCTCATCTTGCACAATGTTTCTGCATTATCAGCATACAGGCAGAAATAGCCTTTGTGTCATATCCTGTAAACGTGATAAAGATAGATATTTTAATATTGTACAGTGCTACAAAACTTGTTAGTGCTTTATAAAAACTTTTAACTGTAACTGTAATAAAATTGTTCAGATCTCCTGATTATGGAGATTTCTAGTGATCATAATGAGATTATTAGAAATTCAGCTTCCAAAAAATGCCAACAGAATAAAAAAATAATGTCTGTATGAGGCATAATTCCTGTGCATGGAAAGTACAGTAACACTTAGCATCTGTACTATACTGTTTTGAGTCATTATAACCCTCTGTATAGCAGTGAGTGACCCCAAAGCTCTCCCTGTACTCTGCCCTCTCCCTGACTGTTAATAAATATTGAAAATATGTTCTTTAATTTGCTTTTTATTTATTTAACTCATTTGATTTGATTAGATTTGAAGCTCTGTTCGAAATATGATCTGCAACTATTTCGATTTTAAGCATTAAACATCTGTGAATTTTTACTTTACAAATATTCCCCTTATACTTATTTTTATGTATCCACTAGTTACCAATAAAACATTTAAATTTAAATGACTGACCTTTCTTTTATTAAAAAGAAAAAAAAACCTGTGTTGACTCTACTAAATAAACAAGGCTTGAGGGCTATAATTAACAACAGAATATCCATGGAAGAGTGAAATCCTTTAAAATTCAACAGCATTACTCATACTGCTATTTACCAGTGAGAGGTTCACATAGACGACCCTTGTGATGCCAGTAATAATCTCCTCTTAATCAGTCATTGATTGCCAGCTGTCGGTATCCGTGTTGTACAGCATTTGTATTTATTCTCATACGGTTTAATTTTAACAATCGTTAATTAGAATGAAAACGATGCCATAGGTTTGAAAGGTGCTGCTATATTAAGCAAGTAGGCATGTTCGATAAATTAAAATATTAGAGTACTGGACTACTGATTGTCATAAAGAAAATCGAAATAAGTTTAATTGTTCTTATGAAATCAATTATTCCCGAGCAACGAGGTAGAGGAAGCCAATTTATATGAAGAAATTTAAACTGTCACTATGTTCATTCCTGTCGGCGAATCTTTGCAAGATTTGGAAATACAGAAATTGATCATTTTTTCATTCCGTTCCTTGACTTATGTTATTCCAACAAAAATAAGTTTAAGAAACAATTTTATATAGAATCTACGTCTGTCTGAGGTCTGGTTAAATATGATTTAATCAGGCAGCTGCTGAAAATAGATAACACAGTAAGGAGCTTTGAATGCAACAAACTAGAATGTATTAAAATCTAAATAAGAAACCAGTACCTCAGTATCTTGCCAAGTTTCATCAGCATCAATAAGGTGTGCGACAAAATGTCTGTTAAGTCTGTGTTAAGTCCTCATTTTCTATTTTCCTGATTTTCTAATATAGAGAAATTTGATGAATGGCTTCATAGACAGGTGGCCACCGGAAGAAAAAAACAAATATATATTAATATATGTAGATGAAACACCAATACCAAATACACTTCCTTTTAATTCCCTTTTTATCTAATTGTTATTATTTAAAAATAAGCTTATTAAATTTTCTTTTAAAATTAAATTAATAAATATATGTATTTTAACCCCGTGAAATGATTCAGGTAACATAAAAATATTGCCTCAATTAGACATTCATTAAATCATTATTTAATATATTTTTCCTTATTTTCATTGTCTGGTGTCATACTTTGCTACACAGTTAACCAAGATGCTTAGAGGCATACTGTACAGTTAAAATAGGAGGGGGAAAAATGGAGGGTTTATACACTAACCTTCTCTTGACTTCCTCTGCATTTCCCTCCCAATTTAACTCTTTTGATTATTTTATTTAATCACTGAAATCCAGCATGAGGCTCTTTTGGCACCTGTCTGGATGTGTCATGTTTCTTCCTGTAAGCTGCAACATGTTAGTGACCACAAGTAGTCCGCCAATCCAAAGGCTCTCAATGCTGAGCAGATTGAGAGCCATTGTGTCACGCTGGCACCACCTGGCACGCGCCAAGGTGAAGCCCTGGTTCTTGAGAAAAGCCCCTATATGCAGAGATACACTGTAGACAGCAATAACAGATGAGACCAACACGGGGTTAACTAGAGACCTCTGCACAGCACTACCACAGAAGCCCTGATCTGATAGCCGGATCTACGCTAGAGAAATAATTACCTCAAAGTTGTGCAGAGTCTATTGATATATACAGATGGCAGGAGTCGCTATAAACAGTACAGACGAGGATTAAACACGAGAATGGTAATAATTATAGCCAGGAGTCAGGTAGCCAGAACAATAACGTCATACAGAATGCAGGCATCAGAACCAGGAGGGAAGTCAGACAAGCCAGAAGATCATAACCAGGGAATCAGTATATGACATAAACAGAAAACCAAATACAGCAAGAGAAACAACTATGAAATGAATAACACAGGAATAACTGGAAATAAATCAAGAACACGAATAACAGAGGAAACAACTAGACAGACAGGGAAGACAACACCAAAGTAATAAACTGAACAAGATATACAAACTGGGACTGAAACAAACCAGCAGGGAGCTCTCAGAACAGAGCAAATACTGGAAACCGTAAAAAGCAAAATGACAGAGCAATGCACCATGGGCACATTGCTCTAAATAGGTAGGAGATCAGGACAAGGATCAACAGGTGAGCAGAGAGCAGAAACCAATTAACCCCTGGGCTGCAACCCAGGAAATAGCAACTGTCAAAGCCCAGCACAGGATTATGCATATACAGAGGACAGGGAGACAGGGAAGGATACGTGGAACGTGACACATTGGTGCTAGCAAGGTCCTGAACATCCTGAACCTGACCTCAACACTCAAGGTTCTAGGTAGGACTAAGACCCTACATTTGTATACACTTGGAGTGGTGAATCACCTGCCAGGAGGGGAAGAGGGATAAGTTCACTCAGGTCACTGTGGCCATTAAGCATGAAGTGTCCCATTAATTGCCCTTTGGACATTAGAAATTATATTATATTTCTTATATTTTAATTAATACAAATAGGTTAATAAAGTAATCATCCATTAATAAAAATATTATATAGACATATCATCACAAATATTTTCTCTCATTTTTATAGTTTGTCTTTGTGTTTATTGAATTTATTGGAAACCTACACAAGATTTTAAGTACTTTCAATGCCACTAATCCATTTAAAAATCAAGCTTTCGTTGTAAACGTGATATTTATAAGATACTTGATATCTGCATTAGGTCTACCATTTTTTAACACTGGAATATAATTCTTTATTTTTTTAATTTGCCAGTTATGCACTCATTATGTTATTTATGAATAACATCACCATACTGATGTATATGTCTGCTACACAACTACATATATTACAATCCTCCTGATCATAGTCTAGTAAACTGAAATAAACAATGTATGTGGTTATGTGATTATTTTGTAACCTGTGAAACTGTTCTTTTCCATTGTCTACCCACTACAGAAATTTGCAAGTCTGTCCTTTTTCTGCTATTTTCTTTTTGCAAATTGTCCTTATAGGTTTGTGAATCTCTAATCCTTAGCAACATCTGTTGTCATGAGAGACTGGTTAGTGATTTAGGTGAAATATGTAAGCATGCATTTAATCTCTTTCAATATATCACACAAACCAATTGGGATCCACTGATTTATTCTCTTTAATATTCGGTAAATATGTCTGTAGTCATTTAATTTATAGCTCCTTGTTACCATTAATCTATGTTTAAGGACAGTAATTCTTTTGAATCATTTATTATAATTGGGCTCATATCTTACCAAATACTGGTTTTATTAATAATTTGATCTTATCTTTGTATTTATTATAGTGTATGTACTTTATTATGCTTATTAAATGTATATTTATTAATTTATTTTTAGTTCTTGTTCATAAATGTTTATTTTCTGCCACACTGTTATACACGATCATGTAAAATAAAGATTAGGAAGCACTATAATAAATAATGGCAAATATAGTGTAACACGGTTACGACATAGGCAATAGTAACCCCTGATGTTAGAATCACTTCCAGGATTGATAAAAAATACAAGCCCATCAATAAATACTCAGCTTTCTCATGTTGCTCGGTTCTCCATCCCGCTGGGCTATAGGCTCCAGATCTACATCCAATGCGTTTCATCCCTAAGGACTTTATCAAGTATCGAAATGCCTCAGATGTAACCTCATATTCTCTTTTAATTGTTTTAATTTGTTTTATTTGTTATAAAATACTTTGTACTCATATCCTCCTGCAAGGTGATTTGTCTATCTCCAAATAACCACCTAGAGATCTAAAGCCTATAGCCCAGCGGGATAGAGAACCGAACAACATGAGTAAGTTGAGTATCCATTGATGGGATTGTATTTTTATCAATCCTGTGAGTGATTCTAATAGCAGGAGTTAGCATTGCCTATGGTATAACTGTGTTACACTACATTTGCATTATTTCTTATAGTGCTCCCCAGTCTTTGTTTATATTGCTGTTTGGCTGGTGGATGAAAAGGAGGAATCTTACAGGGAAGTGCTATAAGATACGTATATCCTTCTTTTTATGTTTTTTTTTCACGTTTATGTTTTTTCCTCACGAAGTGTCGGCGCATTTTTGTGTTTGTCACGATCATGTAAAACAAGAAGCTGCATATGTTCATCTTTAGGCAGCAATGTTGATAATTTATAATTAGCTAATAATTCATACACCTTACTTATTCAGATTAATTGGCCATTAGACTACTTTATCTAGTACAAATCTGTGTCCTGTTCAAAATGGAGTCTAAAAGGTTTTAGTCTCAACATAGACTTTGGCACATCAGAGTAAATCACGTTGTAAGTAATATGTCCAGCCTAAGGTTTCACTTCTACAAATAATAACTACATAAAATATTTGTCTTGTAAACCTAATACATAAGAGTGACAAAAAGTGACCCCATATTTACATAATTAACATATTTTTTAATCCTACTTGCAGTGCTTCGGATGACAGCCCAGCATACAAGACGCCAAGGTTAAAAGGACCACAGCAAACCTTATTCTCAAACAAAGATGAAAGAAATGAAAAGTCCACAATTTCACTTTTGTGCAAAGGAGAACCTGTTACCAACAACAATATTACGGATGATAGAAAAGACATTTTATTTGGCTCAAAGGTGCTGAATGAGAGCAGATGTTGTTTTGTTGGAAACCAGACCCAACTACCTTTCTCAAATATCAGTAATGTCAGCAATAGATCTGGGGTTTCTTTCTGCTTCTCTAAAAAAGCTTTACTGAAGCTCGATTCATCTGCATCAGTTTTCAATGAGACCCCTGAAGATGTCAATGAATGCAGTCAGTTTCCCAACCATAAATCAAAACAAATGTCTGTGAGCTTTGCACACTATGCACCTGTGGAGGAAAATACAGCAGAAAATAGTTTGTTGACAGATAAATTTAACTCGGACAAAGCAGAAAATGTTGACGACTGTGGAACAGAATCGATGGTGACATTTAAGGACAATGATACCAGTAACAATGTCACAAAAGAACAAATTGGAACTGAGCAATCTGACCCAACAGAAGACCTGAAATCTTCAGAGCTAGGTTGTACAGACAATAAAAACGAGGAGGAGTCGGGAGATTTTACAAAGTCAAACATAAGTTTGGAAACTTCACAGACAAACCAATGTCAAGAAAAATGTTGTACGCTGGAACAAAATTCCAACAAGCACACAGTTGCAGATGCAATATTAATAGAACAATTATCACAGTTACTTTCACAGAAAAAAGATGAGCCTGAGCCAAGCGGTAATTCAAATGCAGAACTAGATTCCTGTAATGATACTGTTCAGTTCCCCGATGAATATCCAAAAACGGAATGCAAAGAGCCTTTAAATAACAGTGCCCAAACCATTGCTCTGTCATGCCTTAATGTTTTAAGTAAAGATGGCAATACTAATCTGCAGTGGCCCAGAGAACTAGTGCTCTTCACAAAGACAGAGCCTTCTATTTCGTATGCCTGCAATCCACTATATTTTGATTTTAAATGTTCTTCAAAAAATAAAATTACAAAGGCAAATGAAAGAGTTACAAAAAGCTGCGAGGAACGCTATCAATTTAAAAACAGCATTGAGAAAAATGCCTCAGGTATTTCTATAGCAGTGGAAAATGGAAACGATAGTCAATCTTCAGAAGCAAAAAGAGAAAAACATATTTTAAAGGAAATATCTGAAAAAGACTATGAATCACATAGCAATTACAGCTTAACTAAGGAATTTACACAAAAGACCAAGTGTAATTTGCATGAGAATGCAGCCCAAATTTCCGCCCACCTCAACGCTTCACAGAATGTTAATTTTAAAGAAAGTTGCCACTCAAGAAAGCGTAAAAGATCATTTCATGGACAACTAGAAAAAAGAGAATCTTTTTCGAACAGGGTTAATGGAGAACATAATTCATTGTTTAAAGATTCATATAGTAAAAGTCTTAAGTCTTTAAATCCAGTTGACATAACTATGATGGATAATTATAAAGATAAGGATTGTTATAGCTCAACAAGAATCAAATATAGAGATGGTGGTGATGATGATGACATGAATAAAAGTGAAACTAGCCTTGTGTCAGACAGTAGTGGTGGTTACAGTAACTACTCAGACTCAGAAACTGATATGAGTTCAGTAAGTAATACAAGGTTATCACTGTTATCACCGAGCAAAAACTCTATGTCGTTAGCCTCTATAGACTCCAATAGGGGATCAGCTTGCAGGGAAAGGAACATGCGAAGTCATAAATCAAGGCTTAAAGCTTTGAAAATAGAAGATTGCATAAAAGAGAAGCACAACTGTGATGCACTTTCCGAGAGTGATTTTCTGTTGCGTGGTTTGGAAACAAATCAAAAACATATGTGTAGAGATGAAAAGCACAAGACGCTTAGAAAGAGCCCAAAAATCAAATCGTCAGAAAGATCATTGTGTTCCAAATCTGAACGTCCGCCAAGGAAGAGGTGCGGAAGTATTAAAAATGGTCACATTCCTGAGAGATCACAATTACAACAAATAAACAGTTATGAAAATCAAAGCTCAACCGATAAAGATTATCCTGACTTCACAAAAGAGAGAACTTGTACCATTGAGTCCAAAAACAGTGTTGATGAAGAAGAACATTTAAACAAAATTGAAAGAATGGAGACATCATATAAATGTTGTTCTGAAAACATTGTCTCTCTCACAGATAACTCTGCAGAGATCACTTCAGAAGAAATTGTAAAGCGTGTAATACTGAATGAGAAGGAAACAGTGATTTCAGAGTTGTTATTAGGAGGACACTCCACAAAACGAGGGGAAAAGAAAATTACTTCCAGAGAATATTCAGAGAGTTGTAATAGGAAATTAAAGAATCACTCTCAGAGATACTTCTCAGGTCAATTTCCCCAGACGGCTCCTGATGCATCAGTTCTACCAAATGTAAGCGCGAGTCATAAAGGCAGAGAATCATTTGATATGGCTCAGATGCCAGACATACGAATTAATAATGGAGAAACAGAAGCATCAAAAAGTTATGAACTCACAGTAACTACAAATACTAATAATTGCCTTTTAGAGGATATCATTCATGTAGGGGGAGAATGTCGAACTTTGGACACTGATCTTCCCGTGTCTGTTGGGAGACAGTCAAGACAATTAATTAATGAAGTTCAACCTTTTATGCAAAACTCTGACCCTGTTCACTTTAAATTAAATTGTGATTTAGCCTCTCTCAGACATTCGAGTGGAACTGATTCACCAGAGACCAAAGAAGAATTCAAGAGACTTGGGCTAAATGATTTAAATAGCAAGTCAAACCCTCTAGATGGATACGGAAAATGTTATTATGACAATACTATGCAGGACTTTAGCGTACCTAATATCCACCAGAAAGCATATCATAAATCTACATCTCCTCCGACAGCACAACCACCAATAACATTTACACCTGATGAAGTAGATAAGTATAGACTTTTACAGTTGCAGGCTCAGCAGCACATGCAGAAACAGCTATTATCAAAGCATCTCAAAGCTTTACCGAACACAGGACCATCTATTTTTTCACCAGCCCAAACTATTCAGCCTGTTTCTATTCCACAGCACCCTTCTATCACTACTATACACCATGCCCTCATGCAACGTTATGCTGTCACCACTTCCATGCACTCACATGTTAACCACCTTCACTTACCTCATCTCAATCCATTTCCTCCATCACAGTTTCCTCCCATTACACTTTCATCACTAACACCAACGCTATTTTCACCACATCCAACATTCCTTGCTGGTCATCCACTGCAGCTGGTTTCTACAGCAGCCATTCACCCGGCCCATCTGACTATTCAAGCAATTCCACATGCAGCCCTTGTGCCTACAATCTTCACTCCACACCCAAATGTTGGAGTGCACCCCACTATACAATTACATCCTTTCATTCATCCTCTACTTCAGGGTCATGATTTCCATATTCATTCTGGTCTAAGTCAACCTCATTGACTTTTCAGTGCACAAAAATTAGGACTATCTAAGGTCATAGGCTTAGACTCTTAATGGTTCTTTAAAATTATGTCTACAAAAGCGCAAATATTTATACCTTTAGAGGGATTAGAAATTGATTTATCAAATCTCTATGTTGCAGATTCTATAATTTTAGAATTATTTTTAGAATTACCAAAGCATTTAAAATGTTTTAATAAATTGCCTCCGTACTGGAATCTAATTAAATGGTAGAAATATTTTCATAAACATGTTAAATAGGAGAGGCCCTCTTGTTGTTCAGTTCCCACATTGCCTGATAAGGGAATTTGCATCTTAAAATAAGCTGCAGCACAGTGGTTGTAGTCCCCTACTCTTTAAATTTAATTTATAGATAAATATGTTCCTGAAATTTGAAAACTTCTTTTTTTAAAAAGCTTTTCAAAAGATTATAGTTTTTAATTTTTATTACTTAACACTAATTTATTATGTATGATATAATCTGTTCACTTGAATGAAATACTCACAACATACTTAAAGAAGGAAATATTGATTATGTTTTAGCCAAGGGTAGATATATTGGAATATTTTTCAGTAAAATTTATGTTTTTGTTAAATAATTAAGCCATACAAATTTACATGTGAATTGTGGGTGTATGCAAACAATTACCTTCAACATAATATTTGAAGTTGTATTATTTATTTTATATATTTACGGTGAAATATTGAAAGGAATGCCTTCACTTTACCACAAGGTATGATAAATAATTTTAGAGTCATATCCAGGTCAAATAAGATCAAAAATGAGCCTTGAAGTATATATAATATGTATTGAAGTAATGCATGGGAACCTATAGATAAATAGTCAAAATTAAGACAAGACAGAAATTTTCTGGAAAAAAAAGTTCATTTACCTTTTCTTTCTTTTTATTTAATATCCTTTAATATTGGGTCTTAAAGTTTTGAAAGATAATACAGTATTTCTGTTGGGTCAGTGAATACTGCAAAGCTACATTAGGAAGATACATTTTGCAATATAGCTACAGTAAAGAAACACCAAAATGATCAAATGCTTTGCTGTTGGGTTTTTGTTGGAAAATGACTTGAACGCCAAGGAATGTTTATTTTCAAAATGCTATCATATTCCAGTCAATGTATAGCTATCTATCCTTCATACATAACAATGATAGAAAATTATATTCGAAAATATGCATTTTTGTGTGTCCCGAATTTTCCCCAACACAAAGAAAATGACAGAGCAAAAAAGCCCCCAAATTAGTAAAAATATGACATGAATAATATGAATTAATTTATCAAATTGTATTATTATTTTTTTATTTCATATTTATTACTTTGGTGCACTTGAGTGAAATTATGAATATTAAATAAAACAAAGACATAAAAATTTAAAATTGTGTTTTTGCGCTTAATTTTAAAAATCTTAACTTCACAAATTTGTAATAATTTACATTGAACCCTGTTTTTTTTAAATTCCAACTTTATTGGTTTTCCATATCAAGAAAAGACATGCATATGTAAATGTTAAAAAAAAATACAGCGATATTCTTACAGTAAACAAGTAATATATATATGACAGAAATGAGAAAAATACACCACTTCACATCTAGGAGCCTAAAGCGACCTGACATAGAGCACAGGCATAGAGCAAAGAGAGCACAGAGTAAGTCACAGCATGCAAAATATATATGACAGAGCGAGGTCTGATAATCGCATAAATAGGGGATCGCCCGAGGGGGATCCTGTGGCGGAGAACGCACCAGAATCACCACAATGAACCCTGTTTAATCCATTTTTAATTATCTGTTAGGTCCGTCAATAGATTTGGTCAATATCATGATAAAAACAATATTACAAGATGAAATTTCCATTCTGAGATGGCTACATTGAAACAACATATAGCACAGAAAAGGTGCTTAGGGGTTAAGAACTAGCATAAATAATAGAACCTCAATAATCTTTATTAATGGTCACAAAAAATACATACACAATTGTTTTTAAAATTAGCCACTAATTATATATTGAATACGTGGTACCTAGAAGTAGGTCATCCTTTAGCCACTCATTTCTAAAAAGGAAAATTCAAAAGAAAAAGAGGGATAGGGGAAATAACAGATCAAGATATTGAATAGAGAGTTAAATTCCTTAAAAGTAACACAAGGAGGGTTATTCAAAGAGAATCGAAAAGTCACCGTACCTTCGATGACTTTTCATTCCCTGCACTTCAGGGCGATTCGGTGATCCTATTTCTCCGACCCTGTGTTGTATTCAGCAAGCACTGCAGGGCCCCCGTAGTGCAGGGAAAACCCGCCGCAAAACCGCAGGACACTCGCCGCAAACCCGCCGGACACTAAACGAACACTCACCAAAACCTGCAGAAAACAGCTGGATTAACCACGCCGAACACGCCAGAGAAACCCAACTAGCCGCCGATCAAAGAGCAGAGCAGCTGCCGGAAAAACCCGACACGCAGACGAACGAGGTGAAAAAAAAACAAAAACAGTTTGCTTGAACGTTTGTAAATTGAAACGCTGTTTGCAAAAAGACTACTGAACGAAAATGTCTGAAATTTACACATAAGATCCAATGAAGGATTCTAAAAGGTCTGTTACAGAAAAGTGGAAAAAACATTTTAAAAAAAGCGCAAAAAAATGTTGACAAAAAATCCCAAAAATTGCCTAAAAGATCCTAAAAAATCTAAAAATAAAGAGACTCTTTAGAGCAGAATACAATAGTAAATGGTTTATTATATATTGAATTAAAACTGGAATATTTTTAACATCGAAGCCTATGGGATTCTCCTGAAAAATCTGTCAAATTAAACCACCAAACAGCAGGGCATTTCGGCAACTTTTCCCTGCTGTTTTGTGTTTTCTGAATAGACGAAGCGTTGCATCTCTATGGGGATTTCACTACCCTCGAACAGGCACCGTACGTGCAGGCGATTCGCCAACATTTGGCGAACTGCCTGCTCTCAGAATAGCCGAATGGCCAGGAAAGGTAACCGTACACTGAATTTCACTGTTCGGTTACCTTTAGGGTCCAGATCGGATCTCTTTGAATAACCCTGATAGTTTTATCCCCAATGTTCTTTGTCTTCCTTACTCTATCTAATATATACCCACAGCAGTAGGTAATATCACATAAAGCTGAATGATCTTCAGACTCTACCTATTAGTAAATAGAATATATCAGAGAGATCAAGAGTGGGATCTCAGTGGATAGGTAAAGTGTACCCATCCGAATATCCATAATGCATACGAGCATGTGTTACAAATATATTCCCATCCGATCTTCAAACATAATGACCCAAATATAAAGCTCTACAAAATACTGTATATATATATAAAAAAAGATTGGTAGTCCAAATATATAACGTAATGAAGTGCCGGCATACAGTAGACAGGCGATCTAGCTTGAATTTAAGCAGGCATGGGATAGGCATAAGGCTATCCTAAACAAAAGATAAATCCAGGTTAAGTATCCATGTAATTGGGCAGACTAGATGGGCCGAAAGGTTCTTATCTGCTGACATTTTTCTATGTTTCTATGTTACCTTGATGGTTCAAGCCGCCTACTATACACCACTACCTGTTGTAACAGAGGTAATGAGCCCAGTAATATATCAAAGGGACCACATGAATATAAATATAACCAAGGTAAATTATATATATATATATTTATATAAAATAAATATTCATGTGATCCATTTGATATATTCCTGGGCTCTTTACCTCTGTTACAATAGATAGTGGTGTATATTAGACGGCCTGAACTGCCGAGGTAACCTAGCTAGCTCCGCTTGATATGCAGGTACTTAGTTATCTTTTATGTTTGGACTACAGAACTTTTTTAGGGGGGCTGTATTGCAATTAATGGAGAAGTAGGTATTGGTAACTATGTAGGACAAATAATTTTGTCAATCTTATTTATAGTCTGCGAGTATTATTTTGCATTTGTCTGTAGTCCGACGTGGACTAGTTAGTGCGGCTTCTCATTTAGAGTAGTGAGCTTTAGATTTTGATCATTTTGTTTGCAGATCAGATGGGAATATAGTGGTAACACATGCTCATATGCATCATGGATACTCAGATTATTATTATTCTTTATTTATATAGCGCCAGCATATTCCACCGCGCTGAACAATGGACAGGGTTACAAGACATTGAGACTGAACAACATTTGACAAACCAGCACAGGAGGAAACAAGGGCCCTTTTCCCTTGGAAACTTCCACTCTAGAAGGATTTGGGGTGGAAACAGGAGGAGAGGACTGCAAGGTGAGTGATGGACTGGTTGGGGCAGTGAGCTGTATTAGTGAGTCGGACGGTAGGCTTGCCTGAATAGGAATATCTTAAGGGAGCATTTGAAGGAAGGGAAATTAGGGGAAAGTCCGACGGTACAAGGGAGAGTGTTCCAGAGGATGGGGGCTGTGCGTGAGAAATCCTGCAGTCTATCATGGGAAGATGGTTATACTTTACCTATCCACTGAGATCCCATCATCATACAGCTTTATTTGATATCAACTACTGCTGTGGTTATACATTAGATAGACTAAGGCAGACCAAGAACATTGGGGATAGAACTATGTGCTACTTTTAAGGCATTTAACTCTCTATTCAATATCTCGATCTGTGTTTTCCCCTATCCCCATTTTCTTTTGATTTTTTTTATATATGAGTGGCTAAGGGATGACCTTTCTAGGTACCACATATTAATTATAGAATTAGTGACTGATTTCATATTCATTTTGTATGTATTTTTTTGTAATTTTTGTGTGGCACTTTACTACATTAATGAAGATTATACAGGTCCTATTATTATGCTGGCTCGTCTTAATCACCATTTGTGTGCAATATCTTGTTTCACAGTATTATAAGGGTTAAGCCCATTATCATATTGTCCTGTATTCATCTCCAAGCACATGGTTCTTGCTAGTAGATTGAGATGGCTACATGGTTCCTATCATATCATAAATTAAAATTTTAAATTAAACAAGTTGTCACTGAATGATAATAATAACAATAATAATAACTACCCATAGTATACTAAAAGTGTAAAGACCATAAACTAATTTTTCCTGCTTTGAGATATATTTTCGTATTCTTGAAAATTTCACCCATTTAAAATTAGTTGTAAGTTCTTAATGCTTATGTGCTACCAATAAACAAATGCAATATCTTATTTATTCGGCTTTCCAAGAAATCTATTTGAGTTGAGATGAAATATTGCCCTCTATCACAGGGAAGGTACAAAAAAGGACAAAGTGCACAAAACACTAGGGAATGATTGATGTTCTCAGAATGAAAAAAAATATGTTTCAAGCAGCTCACTGAAAATATGATTACATTTAAATATAGCATAAATAAAAACACTCATGACTATAAAGATGTGGCACAGCAAAATATTACAGAAAATAAAAAAACACAGTCTGACCAGAAATAAGGAGAAATACTCATTGCACTTTTATTTAAAGCCATAACTTGTTAAAACGATAACAGTTTCGTTGGACCATAACACAAGGGAGAGAAAGAGGAAGGAAGTCGGTATAAAGAAAATGAATTCTAGGACACTAAATTCAACTTTTTCTCCAAATCTGTAGTCCCTTCTTAAAATGGTACAAATTATTTTGTAATGCAACCAAATAGTAAAGTAAATTCTGCTGTCCACCATTTTTAGAAAGTTTTGCAAAGTTACTGTAAGTGGATCATTATTGAATTGTGGCAGGGCTTGACGATTGTGATGTGTCTTGGAACAGGCTTAGGTGTTGGCCAACAGCACATAACACTATTGTAGGATATAATATGAATATCGGTACCTAGGTGTACCCCAAGGTCGGGAATGGGTGGTATATTTGTGAATGAGTTTATTTGGTTGTTAAATATACATGTTATCCGTCCTTGTGTCAAAAACAGTGCCCAATTCTAAACATTTGTACTTTTCCCCACAAACTATCACTTAATTATCTGTTCTTTGTAGAGGGAGATCTCAGTAAAAATGTCTTGTATTGACCATAATGACCATGGATTATTTCTCCTTCTCTCCAGATATCCAGCACCATTTCATTATTGGTGGTGAGAATTTTTTTTAAATCAGAAAGTCAGGTAAAATTGTTTAGATAAAAACAAGCTCAGAAGATGAAAACAGTAAAGAAAAAAATTAGTCTGCAAAAATATCTGTCAACAGTTATTCCCCAGACGTCATATGGATGGAGGTTGGATTGATAGATATAGTAAAGGTTAATTTTTGTCAACTTGGAGATTGGATTAGATTCTTAAATATGTTGTTTCCACTCATTTTCAGTAAATCTTCATTTGGTATACTCTTACATGAGCTGCCTACAGTAAGTGTATGGCAACTGTAACTCATTAGAAAATGTGAGGTTTACTAATAATAATAGTCAGGCAATCTACAGCAAATATCCAGTTGCTGTAAGTTTGTACTGTGCTGTTTTTGCGAGGTGATTCATTTTTGCACTTTCAGTTCAATTTAAATTTCCGTATAGACAAAACATATTTTTCTACTATAAAAAGATTTCAGCAAATTCACCAGACAAGACAAATTGCATAAATTATTTTGTGCATTATTACATTCCTTCTATTTATGTAATGTATGGTTAAATTAAATATTACAATTCTCCAATCTAACACCTATTTTATGTATACAAATTGCCCGTAGAAATGCGCTACTTATTGGTTCAAATATAAATTTATATTTAAAATATAATATTTGAATTTAATATTTAAGCAAAAGACTGAGGGAAGCCAATAAAACATTAAAAACTGGACAAATATTGCTTCAAGAAAAAGGTGGATTTTATGGGGTTTTTATACTTCATCTGGCAGGAGCTGTTCAATTTGCAGTATCGCGATTGTGCTCTATTCAGACATTTTTCCTGTAGAGAACCTATAGCAACTCTCTCTTAGTCTAACAATAATATATTTTTGGTTTTCAAATCACTTTACTTCTATACTTTTCACAGTTAGAATATATATATATATATATATACAGTATATAGTTCATAGCGAAATAGTATTTTTACTGTAGTGACAAAGGGTCGACATTTCAGTTAAAAAGAAGTCGTTTATTGTACGGAAATGTCGATCTTTTATCACTACAATAAAAAATACTCCAGGAGTGCACACTTTCCCTGTGAACTTCATTTCTTCGGCGGTGGTCAGCACTGGAGGAGTAAAATGAAGATATCCTGGGTGTGGGTCCCTTGGTGATGTTTCTGTATATTTTACTATTGTATATCAATCATGGGCTGTTGTTTTTTGACCTGTACCACCACCACAACCATTTATGGGCTTGGTCATTAGTTTTAATTAAATGTATTGTTTTTAATTTTTATTATAGTGGTGTAAGGCATACACTAAACTGTCTTTATAGCTATTTATAAGAACTTCTAAGCATTCAATATCAATGTGTTCTTTTGAACAGATCTTGTTAACTCTGGTTTGTCCAAATATTTCATTAAGAAAGTGGAAACACCCTATTAATGCAGGAGACTGAAGATTCTGCAAAATTTACAGGGTTATCCAAAGAGATCCGAATTGCTTGAGAAAGGTAACCGAACGCTGAAAATCAGCGTTCGGTTACCTTTCCTGGCCATTCGGCTATCCAGAGAGCAGGCAATTCGCCAAATCCTGCCGAATTGCCTGCACATACGGTGCCTGTTCGGTTTCTGTTCGAGGGCAGTGAAATCCCCATGAAAAAGCACTGCTTCGGCTATTCAGAGAACACAAACCAGCAGTGAAAGGTTCCCCTAATGCCCTGCCATTCGGTGGTTTAATTCGGCAAATTTATTCAGGAGAATCCCATAGACTTCAATGTTAAAAATATTCCTGTTTTAATTCAATATCTAATAAACCGTTCATTATAAAATTCTGCAGCAAAAAGTCTCTTTATCTATAGATTTTTTAGGATACTTTAAGCATTTTTCAGAATTTTTTAAAAAAAATTAAAAGTCCGATTTTTTTTTTTTTTTTTTTTTCAGTTTGCTTATTTTTTTTGTAACAGCCCTCTTTATTATCATTCCCTGGACCTCCTGTGAAAATTTCAGACATTTTCGCTCAGTAGTTTCTTTGCAAACAGCTTTTAATTTTCCCAGATTCATACAAATGGTTTTTCTAATTTATTCACTGCCTCCTCTACGTCACAGCTGCTTCGGCTCTGTGTGATTCGGCTCCTGTTCGGCTCATGTTCGGCTCCTGTTCGGCTTCTTCGAAGGTTAATCCAGATGTTTTTGCTTGTTTTCAGCGTGCATTCGGTTAGTTTTCGTCAGGTTTGCGGCAGCTTTTCCCTGCAATTCGGGGACCCTGTGGTGTTTGCTGAATACACCGCAGGGTCACCGAAATGGGATCGGCAAAAGGAACCGAATTGAAGAGAACGAAAAGTCACCGAACGTGCGGTGACTTTTCGAATCTCTTTGGATAACCCTGTTAGTCTTACTCGGCTCATCAAAGCTGTCTGTAGAAGTTGAAAATTCTTGGAATTTGAAGGATATTTTTTGACTTACTGATTTATGTTGATTTTAATTTTATCCCTTTTATATTTGTAAGTCGCTCCAATCCTTGGGAGTCCTATTAAATTTCAAAGAATAATAGATAATGTCCCAGCCAACATTATGCACAACTTAAAATAATATTGGTAAAAAAAATGTATTACTTATTTGTATTATGAAATTAACTTTTAAAATATTTTAAAGATACAAGTTAATATAGTAAATTTAATTGTTTTGTTTCATGTTTTGCTTACCTGTTCTATCTGCAGTCTGATATCAAATGAAGAATATTTTAAAAGTCAACAAGGATGTTTTGTTGTAATTAGCCGTTAAAGTGTTAAACAGTGTCCGGGGTTACATTAAATAAATGTTTATTTTATGGGTTCAATCTTCAGAGTTTAAGATAGAAACCCCATCAGCACTTCCGACATTTGTTTCATTATTTAGACTAAATGTATTATTTAATTATTTGACAGTTCTCACCTATGAAATGCTAATGTATAATATGTCATTATAATAAAGGTTTAATAGCAGATTAACATTTCTGTAGAATCCAAAGTCTTGTAGGATAACAAAGTATACTTCAAAATACATTTGAAATGCATGTTTGCATATTGGTAAATTAAAAAAAAAATCAAGCTCCTTCATTGGATTGTTCTGTTATACAAGTTTGTAAAATAGGATGCATTTTTGTATTAAAATGTACAGTATGAAATCATGTAAATAATAATGTGTTTAAATAAACTGCAACTAACTTCTTGTTGCACAAGAAGTGAATCTTTTTTTAAGTTAAGTAAAAGATTTAAAAAGATTCTTATATGTGTAGTTCAATGCAATAAAACATTTTTTTCAGTAATAAAGTAACCATGTATTTATGGTGTCTCTTTTCTAAACATATCAATCAACGGAAATGTATTCTTTAAAAACGCAATATCAAATCATATGTACGTTTTTTTATAAAATGGCTTCATATGGTGTTATAAAATCGAATTCAGTAAATTTAGTAAGATGTGAATTTTAATAAAATCATGTCATAATATTCCAGCTTTTAACAATCTCAAACTCTGCAAAAAGGAACATTCTCTTAATCTCAACTTCTTTTATTTCTAGCTACTATTTGTAAATATTTACAATCTAACACAGCACAGACTGTGTGGCACAGCGCAACCACGAAGGGTTGATTAGTGGGAAAATAATACGAAGTAGTTAATGCATACACTTGGGATTAATTGCAGTCTCCCCTTTATATACAAGATAGAGTTGTGCAATCATTTTGTAACGAATCGCAATTCGTTTGAAAATTCGTTAATTCATATTTCGGAAGTACTTCCGAAATAATGAATTGATTTCATCCGAATTTAAATGAAAATGAAACAAAACAGTATATCACAAAATTGATTTGTTATTCTGTTTCATAAGAGAAACATTGATTAAATGATTCCTGAGCAGGATTTGATTCATTGGGGTTTTATTTAGTATCTGAAATTCGACTCAATATCAACTATCGAATCGATCTTAACTTACAATAGGGCTTTTAGTGATCTGATACACCAAACGAAACAAAATAATGAAACGAAATTATGAAACAAAATAATGAAAACAAAATTATTTTGAAACAAAATAAATTTTCCAGCCGTGACAGCTGTGCAATGTCTATAAGACTAAAAAGAAACAGACAAATCCCATTGTAGCGTACCACATTAGTGAAATACAAATTAATCATTGTGTTAACAATTATAGAGCCTCAAGATGTATATCACAGGTATTTTTCGCACAATGCAGACTTAAAATAGCTGCATTCACAGATCTATCAATGGGTGTATTAGAACCCTTCGTACTATATATCGCGGCTGGTATGCGAGAAACTCACAGCCTCACAGAAGGGTGCATGTTTGCAGGAAAGGCTTTTCCCGCCAGTCTAAGCTTTCAACCTGCCCCTGTATGTACCATTTGACGTCCAGTCAGATAGTGATAGCATTGGTACTAGTACTAGTAATGGGCCTATAGTGCTACCACAGCTACGGCTTCATTTACAAGCAGCTGGAGCCCCATTTTTCAGAGCTAGTGTCCCAATTGTTCAAACTGTTTCAGCACATATCCAAGGTGCTGAAACTTTAAGGTTACATTCGCAAATGAATTTTATTGGCAATAAACAAAATTCCTTTGCATTGCTCCAGTACAGTGGCTCCCAACCCTGGTCTTCAAATACCCCTAACAGGCCAGATTTTAAGAATTACCCTGAGGTAATGCAGACTGAATGCTGCAACCACGGAGCAGCAAAGCATATCACATGTGCTGTTCTTCAGATATCTGGCAAACCCAGCTTGTTAATGGTACTAGAGGACCAGGGTTGGGAATCACTGCTCTAGGAGAAGACCAGATCGTCTTAACTCGATCCCGCGCCACTGCAGGAACATTTGAAGATCGAGTTAAGTCAAACTTGGCAGTGAATGGGTTAGAGAAGGCAAGTGTTTAATATTTGAATGATTTATACATTATAATAGAAATACAGGAATACATAAAATATGTTATTCCCATGTCGGATAGTCATAATTAACAAATTCATGAATAAACATCACAACAAATGTGCAAATTTACTGCATGTGAGCGTGAGGGTGTGAACTCAAGGTGCGATATAATGCAATTCTACCAATGAAAACCAATTATATGTAATCTGTTGCTTGACTTATGTGAACCAGAAGAACAGAGCATCATCTTTAAATTTAATTATGTCTGTTACGGGCCATTAAATATTTTTTGTATAAGTGTTATTAGTACATTGGTATAATATTAACATGTATACCTTTAGGCCCCATTATCAATGTCTGCAGAAACAAATTATACATAAATATCTTCAGGTTTACTTTTTATACAACTTTTCTCACGTACTGAAATGGATCATTAAACTAGAATTATCATGCTGGAATTATATGCATGCGCAATAAAAAATATTCACAGTTATCAAAATTGCATTCTAAGACCAGGTACAGCAATTTGCAATCACTTTTGAAAGATGACCTTAAAATAAATTTATTTCCAAGAATGCATAGACCTGAGCTATATTGGCAAAATAACATTTTCCCTTCCCTTTGGACGGAAAAAAACCCCGACTACTTATGTCTGTCACTGAAGCATGACTTCTAGGCAAAATTAATTCACTGTCCAATAGCAGTTTGGTGGAGATTAGAAACTTTTCTGCAGCTTTCACCACTTAATTATGTAACTCTAAAGCAGTCTGCGGAAATAAATTGCTAGAAGTTTGCAATCTGTAAAGTGAACATCATCAAGAAGTGGTTCCTGTTTTTAATTCACTATGAAAAGGAGAGCTAATTAAATACAAGTTCCTTAATAAATGTCTGTTTAACTTTGTAGTGGCTTAGAAACATAGACATTCTATTTTACATACTGTGTACAGCTGTGGCTGGCACCAACTCTGGGCCTTTATGCCTAAAACTAAAGAGCAAAACATAAGGGGTAGAAGATTCATGGACTGTTTTAAATCGAGATAGCTCACTAAAGGCAGGAAAAATTTACGCCGCTTTCAGACGAGTGCACTAGGTGCATCTGTACTGACGTGCCTACTGGCATCCATTGCAGCGGTGTGACGCTGCATCGAGGCCGGTCGCACGCTTTAGGCTAGGGTCAGACTAACGCATTTTTCGCGTTGTCCGTGAAAAATTGCGTTCGAACGAATGGATGCATTTTTTCACGGAATACGCAATAGCGGTCATACCATGCGCATTTTCGTCCGTGATTTTGTGCGGATCATCAATAAAACCCTTTTTGTGTCTGGACGTTATGTTGGCCGGACATTAGCAGTGTCTGACGTCTCCTAATCACACACACACGCCGCTAGTGGACGCAGCGCACTCTGTACGTCAGTACTAGTGGTTTCACGTTCTCGAAAAAATGCGTTCGTCTGCCACTTGCGTTGCGCAGCCGCACTTTTGTGCGGCCGTTCTTTGTATGCTGCCTGGCATTGGACGTCATTTGTTGCTATCACGGCCGTGATTTAGTGCTGCTAAACGCACGTTGATACTGCGTTAGTCTGACCCTAGCCTTAGCAAGCGCACGAAATGAGAGCGGAACAAGCGTCCACACACAAAGCTTCCCCGTCGAAATGCTAGACGTGCGTCGACAGGGCTGCAAAGTGCGATTGTCCATGGGGAGCGCAAAGAGTAATTAGTGTTAGGATTAGAAAGCCCTAACACTAATTATGCCCTGCTGCAGATAACTGAAAAATTATCCAAAGTCAGAAGCTATTGCTGACTTATACCGCTTCTGTGGAATCAGTTAGCAGCAGCTGTAAAACCCCCCAAAAAAATCACATACTCAACTCACATCCCGCAGTGCAGAGGCTCAATCCACCGCTTCTGGCAGCCAGGAGCAGATTGAGACTGGGGGGGTGGGGAGTCCACAGTCTCGCTCCGTGGACCTTTAGGATCTTGCAAGAGTGTATAGCTGCAGAGAAGATAAAGTGATCCTTTCCAGTGATACTAAACAAGACCATGTAAAATGTGAAGAAAAATAAATTAAAATATATTATTTTTAATTTACTGCAGTGTCATTGTTTACTTCTCACTTAGAACGTTATCAATGGCACTGCCATAAAAAACATCTTTAGCCATGCTCGGAGCATGTGGGGAAGAGATGTCACAGTGCGTAAATACGCAACGCTTCATCTGAGGCTAGGGTCAGACTGAGGCAGTGCGAACGCGTGTTCTGGCGCACTTAATCACGGCCGCACTAGCAGCAGATGCCGGGCAATGACGGCCAATATACGAAGTACGGTCGCACAAAAGTCCGGCCGCGCAACGCAAGTGGAAAATGAACGCATTTTTTCGAGAACGTTAAACCGCTGGTACTGACGTACAGAGTGCGCTGCGGCCGCATAGCAGCGTGTGTGCGTGATTAGGAGACGTCAGACGCTGCTAGTGTGCGGCCAACATAACGTTCAAACAGCCGGATTTCCCTAGAATTGCGTTGGTGAGTACCTGCGACTGTGGTCGTCTGACCACTTAAGCGTATTCCGTGAAAAAATGCGTGCGCACGCATCGACGTACATTTTGACGGTGGCCGCAGAAAATGCGCTCATCTGTCCCTAGCCTGAGAGGTAAGTGCCACAAAACACTGAATCTTACTCTGCAGGGTAATCAATGAAGCTTCACCTGACATTGCTTGGATTTGCTGCTCTGGATTGCTGAAGTTTGCCGTGAATTTATTTCTCTTTTGCAAAGACACTTATTGCACAAAGCACACAAATGAAAAACGAGACATTAACTCATTTATTTAATTTCTGAATGCCAATAAAGCTGGATATATAAAAATGAACGTAAACACCTATTCTGATGTTCAATGCATAGGTTTATCCTGCAACTTAAGAAAAGATGATCTTTTTAGCATTAAACTCATCATAGTAACCCGCTTTCAAGTTTTCATAATGGGTTTAAAAGGGATATTCTTCAGAATTAATACATTTAGGCACAATCCTAACACGAAACATGTAAAGCATGAATCAAACAAGCTATTTGTCTCTGTGAAAGCTGGATCTAGAAGATAACCATCACAGTAAAATTAATGTAGGCAATCAGGAAGCAATTTTCTCCATGTTTAATTTAATAACTGGCTACTTTAAAGTACTGTTCTCGCGGCTTCATTGTTGTAAATTGAAAGAATGATTTCCGTGTATAATCCAAATGTTTTAGCCCATATGATTATCTACATGACTATCATTATGCACTTTAAAACATGTAAAATAAAAGAGCACATGTTCCAACAAGAATCTCAATGGATGGTGAAATATCTACTTGCGAAATCAATTTCATGATGCACAAAAATAAAATTATACAGCATCGTCGTTTTTTTGGGTTAGTGACAGTTTAATGTCACAGGATACAGTGATAATGAGCGATTCGTTAAAAAAATAGTAAGTCCAGTATAATGGCCAAACAGTAGAGTTGGTGATTTTAGTGTCAACATGCAAAATTTACTGTGCCGTACACAAAACGCAAAATACGAACCAACATGTGTAACATATTTCCACTGATCGCATAGGGAAACATCTGCTAACTCTGCATTTTCCTTTGTGATTAGCTGATTCATGACTAATAAGTACAGCTCAGCAATCAAGGAAGAGTTGCACTTGTTGGCATCTACTCAGCTCTTAGTGATTGGCAGCTTCAGTGTAAAATAGCTGGCAGTAAGGCTGGGATCAGACGAGGGTCTTTGAGAGTGGGAGGAACGGACGTAAGAGTGGACGTTCCTTCTACTCTGACGCCCGTCTGGCCAACGGGCTGAGCGCAGTTAGTGCGGTCAGTGCTGCAAGGCTCGATTCCTCCTATGGAGGATCACACTTTGCAGCCCTGGCAACGCGTGTCTAGTTTTACGACAGGGAGGCTTTCTGTATGGAGCTTGTAGTGCTCGTAATTCGCGCGTGCGCTACAGAGTGTGACCGGCCCCGTCGAAGCGTCACAATGGTGTGCCGGACGCTGGGCGACAGGTTAGTACGGGCGCACCTAGTGCACTTGTCTGACCCAAGCCTAAATCAACCCAATCATGGAGGGATCAGCAAACTAGTCCTTCAGCTGTTTTGGAACTACATCTTTCATAAGGTTTAGCAATTCTACTGAATTGCTGAGCACCATGGGAGATATAGTTCCAAAACTTCTGGAGGGCCAAGGTTGCCGACCCATGTTCTAAAAGTTGTAATTTGGTTCTTTATATCTCCAATAAAAATTGAACAGCACTTATTTCTATTATGCAAAATACTCAGAAATATTGCCAGAAACTGCAGAGGTGTCACTATACACTGAATTCATCACAAAGGTGCCAAAACAAATTTCTTTCACATTGCAGCTTATTGCATACCGAAACATATATATATATACTGTATATATATATATGATCTCTGCAAAAAAAACAAAAAACAAGCCATCTAGTATGGCATGGCATTGTTGTAAGGGTTCTGTGTGAAAACAGACCCAGGATGCAAAAAAGTGAGATAGACATCATTTGCATGTCTTACCCAGAGTTCCTTGCTGCATATGGGGAATATAGCACAGGAGCTCTGTGATGCAGTTCTTTGAATTGCTGTGATGTGCAAGTGGCTTCTGCAATAATAAACATATATATGTATTTTTTTATCATACATACATATTTATGGTGAATTTTTCAGTCTTAACAACAACTCATGAGAATATGTGAAGACAAATAAAAATATTTCTATAAAAAGAGTAGCCAAGATTTTTAATACATACCGCACTATTATATATATATTCCTAGTTCCCAGATATTCTCATGGGCTGTTGTTGACACAGCAAAATTCAAGATAAATATGTATGTATGATACTATTTATATAAATACTTGGATTTGCGCTAAGCCACTTTCTGAAAGATTTTGATTCTTAACATTTGCTGATCACCTGATCATTTTTTAACCCTTTCGCTGCTGAGGCATTTCCTGCCCGTGTGCTGAGCTCATTTTTACCGTTTTGTGCTCATCATGTTTAGATGCGATTTGAAGTCAAGTTTTCTTATATGACCAAGACAAATTATATATCCTTTTTTTCAGCAGACTCCACAGATTCAAAATTTATCATTATTATGTGTATAAGTAAAGAGTTAAAAAAAAAAAGAAAAAAAAAGGGGGAAAAAAAGTAAAATTTTGTTAAAATTCAGAAGAACAACATTGCATATTTTTTTCTATCTACACTTTATGACCAGAACTATTGTGGTTATATATTGATACATTAGGTGCCTTTTTAAAAATGGTGTAATGGAGAATATTTCATGGTTTTTTGTACAAAAATATGCAGTTTTCTAAAAATCAAAAAAATCTGCTTTTTTCTTATGTCATGACTCATTGTATGTAATACATAAAATTAGTATATCTAAACCAATTGAAATGGAAAAGCTATATATTTTCTGAAACTAGACAAAATTCCGCAAAAAAAGAGACCTTTATGACACATTTTTTAAATTTATTTTGTTATTCATAACTTTATTCAAAAAACATCATATTTAATGTAAAAAAGTGGCTTCTGCAATAATAAACATATATATGTATTTTTTTATCATACATACATATTTATGGTGAATTTTTCAGTCTTAACAACAACTCATGAGAATATGTGAAGACAAATAAAAATATTTCTATAAAAAGAGTAGCCAAGATTTTTAATACATACCGCACTATTATATATATATTCCTAGTTCCCAGATATTCTCATGGGCTGTGTTGACACAGCAAAATTCAAGATAAATATGTATGTATGATACCTATTTATATAAATACTTGGATTTGCGCTAAGCCACTTTCTGAAAGATTTTGATTCTTAAACATTGCTGATCACCTGATCATTTTTTAACCCTTTCGCTGCTGAGGCATTTCCTGCCCGTGTGCTGAGCTCATTTTTACCGTTTTGTGCTCATCATGTTTAGATGCGATTTGAAGTCAAGTTTTCTTATATGACCAAGACAAATTATATATCCTTTTTTTCAGCAGGACTCCACAGATTCAAAATTTATCATTATTATGTGTATAAGTAAAGAGTTAAAAAAAAAAGAAAAAAAAAGGGGGAAAAAAAGTAAAATTTTGTTAAAATTCAGAAGAACAACATTGCATATTTTTTTCTATCTACACTTTATGACCAGAACTATTGTGGTTATATATTGATACATTAGGTGCCTTTTTAAAAATGGTGTAATGGAGAATATTTCATGGTTTTTTGTACAAAAATATGCAGTTTTCTAAAAATCAAAAAAATCTGCTTTTTTCTTATGTCATGACTCATTGTATGTAATACATAAAATTAGTATATCTAAACCAATTGAAATGGAAAAGCTATATATTTTCTGAAACTAGACAAAATTCCGCAAAAAAAGAGACCTTTATGACACATTTTTAAATTTATTTTGTTATTCATAACTTTATTCAAAAAACATCATATTTTAATTAAAAAAAAAAATCATAATAGGTCAAGATTTATATTGCATAATTTCATATTAATTTTTGGGGTAAAATATTTTTTGTTTTGCTTAACTATATAAATATATCCCTCCTATAAAATAATAGATCCAATTTGATTGCACAGATCAAGTTTAGGCAGCGTTGGAGGTGCTAATTTGCGCCATGCGCAAAATAAATTTAGAGAAGCTTTTTATGCCGGTTTTTGAAAGGAGGCATACCTGCAATTAAATGGCTCTAGCTCAACAGGGATCTAAATATATGCCAAATAAAGTATATATCCGGACAAAGTAGACTTCCAGATGAATCAAACGTGGGGTACTTATTTATTCTATCATAAATATTGAGCCCGCAACAACTTGTGGAATTTGGATTTGTGCGCAAAAAAAAAAAAAAAAATTATTTCAATCACTTCAGAATTGATAAAATCTTTGAAAACTAGGCCTTTCTCTAGCTCAACGCAAAGCCCCAACCCTTGTGATAAAAAGAGACCAGGTTTAGTGGTCCGGGTCCCCCTAGATGGAGCACGAGGCGCTAATTTGCGCCATGCGCAAAATAAATTTAGAGAAGCTTTTTATGCCGGTTTTTGAAAGGAGGCATACCTGCAATTAAATGGCTCTAGCTCAACAGGGATCTAAAATATGCCAAATAAAGTATATATCCGGACAAAGTAGACTTCCAGATGAATCAAACGTGGGGTTACTTATTATTCTATCATAAATATTGAGCCCGCAACAACTTGTGGAATTTGGATTTGTGCGCAAAAAAAAAAAAAAAAAATTATTTCAATCACTTCAGACATGATAAAATCTTTGAAAACTAGGCCTTTCTCTAGCTCAACGCAAAGCCCCAACCCTTGTGATAAAAATGAGACCCAGGTTTAGTGGTCCGGTCCCCCTAGATGGAGCACGAGGCGCTAATTTGCGCCATGCGCAAAATAAATTTAGAGAAGCTTTTTATGCCGGTTTTTGAAAGGAGGCATACCTGCAATTAAATGGCTCTAGCTCAACAGGGATCTAAAATATGCCAAATAAAGTATATATCCGGACAAAGTAGACTTCCAGATGAATCAAACGTGGGGTTACTTATTATTCTATCATAAATATTGAGCCCGCAACAACTTGTGGAATTTGGATTTGTGCGCAAAAAAAAAAAAAAAAAATTATTTCAATCACTTCAGACATGATAAAATCTTTGAAAACTAGGCCTTTCTCTAGCTCAACGCAAAGCCCCAACCCTTGTGATAAAAATGAGACCCAGGTTTAGTGGTCCGGGTCCCCCTAGATGGAGCACGAGGCGCTAATTTGCGCCATGCGCAAAATAAATTTAGAGAAGCTTTTTATGCCGGTTTTTGAAAGGAGGCATACCTGCAATTAAATGGCTCTAGCTCAACAGGGATCTAAAATATGCCAAATAAAGTATATATCCGGACAAAGTAGACTTCCAGATGAATCAAACGTGGGGTTACTTATTATTCTATCATAAATATTGAGCCCGCAACAACTTGTGGAATTTGGATTTGTGCGCAAAAAAAAAAAAAAAAAATTATTTCAATCACTTCAGACATGATAAAATCTTTGAAAACTAGGCCTTTCTCTAGCTCAACGCAAAGCCCCAACCCTTGTGATAAAAATGAGACCCAGGTTTAGTGGTCCGGGTCCCCCTAGATGGAGCACGAGGCGCTAATTTGCGCCATGCGCAAAATAAATTTAGAGAAGCTTTTTATGCCGGTTTTTGAAAGGAGGCATACCTGCAATTAAATGGCTCTAGCTCAACAGGGATCTAAAATATGCCAAATAAAGTATATATCCGGACAAAGTAGACTTCCAGATGAATCAAACGTGGGGTTACTTATTATTCTATCATAAATATTGAGCCCGCAACAACTTGTGGAATTTGGATTTGTGCGCAAAAAAATAAATAAATGGAAATTCCACATGCTGTTGCGCCCTCTATTTTTATGATAGAATTTTATTTAACCCCTCATTTGATTCATCTGGGTGTCTAGTTTCTCCTAATATATACTTTATGTGGTCTGTTTTAATTTTCTGTTGGGCTAGAGACATTTAAATGCAGGTATGCCTTCTTAAAAAAAAAAAAAAAAACATTCACAAAATTTTCCCCATGAATTTTGATCAACAATTATGTAGTCTATCAACAATTGTATAGTGACTCAAAATGCTACACAAACACACAACAAGCCCGCCACACATTTTACATTCACTCAATCAGTTGGATTGGCACATGGGGCATCCATGTGAGCAGTAACGCCACGTCAAGGCCCCAACCAGGTTACTGACCATTCACACATCTTTCACATCTGTTTCACTCACCGAATCACACACCTTTCATGCAAGAAGCTAGTAAAAGTGGAGTGAGTGACGTTAAGGGGGCAAAGAAGGGAAAAGTGCAGAAACACGGAAGGGGAAAAGAGAAAGATAATGAGGATTAGAGGGGGTGGAATAGAAACACCCCCCCCATTCACATCTGTTTCACTCACTGAATCACACACCATTCATGAAAGAAGATAGGTAAGGGAAGTGGGTGAAGGAAGGGGCAAAGAAAAGGGCAGAGACAAAGAAGTTGAAGACACACCATTAACACCGCAGTTCAATCTGTCTTCAGAGGCTTCTTTCTACATCTGACGTACGGAGGACATCAGATTGTTGGGGATGGGGCAACCTATTTTATTGTATGTGGGGTGAATTACATTATAACTGGGGGTGGGTAGTGAACTGTAGGTGGGTAGTGAACGTGGTGGGTATTGAACCGGAGTGGGTAGTGAAACGTGTGGTGGGTAGTTTTTTTATTAACACTGCTATAAAATAATGGGGATGGTTTTGGTTTGTTTTTTTTTGGGAAAATTTAGAGGAATAGCACTATCCAGGAATAAATGCCAGCATGATCCGGGCAAGCTCTGTCCAGATTACACTGCACTGTGTCCATCAGAATGTCATCAAGATCTGCAAAGATCTTAACGGTGCTATAGCCAGATTTATCAAGAAGCACAAAATCAGTGGCATACCTCAACCTGAAATCTGTTTGTTCTCAGCCGAGAAACAATTCGGTCCCGGTATGCCACTAGTAATGTGTCACTGTATGATAAATCTTGAAACAATCGGGCACACAAAGACCTGGTTTGGAGGGGCAGTCAGGGCAGTGAAGGCGGCTTTCCTTACGCCGCCCTTGGCGCGCGCAAACCCGACACCTTTTACATGGGGTCACTCTTTTTTCAGTTGGAGGAATGTAGCCAGGAAAGTGGCGGTCACGCAACCTAATTACATCCTCCACCTCTTCAACAATGGGAGCATTCTCTTCTGGACAGAGAAGGGACTCGATAACAGATTCCTGAAATTTTAGGAATGTTATCCGTCGGGCATGAGTGGCCTGATACAAGATGAATGCGTTAAGCATTGACATCTGTATCAGATGGACTGCCAGCTTTTTGTACCATACATATGCCTTGCGAGAAGCGAGATATGGTACAAGCATCTGGTCAGACTTGTCCACTCCTCCCATGTACCGATTATAATCCTGTACACATAGGGGTTTCATGATAGGGGAATCTCTCCATCTGACGTGAACTGCAGATGTGCATTCGTTATGTATCGTTGTAAGTAAATGCACATCCTTTTTGTCTGTGTATTTCACAGCCAGCAGTTCACCGCAGCGCAAGGCAGATGTTTCTCCTCTCTTTTGCTTCCCAAACTGTTTTGTTGGAAAGCCTTTCCTATTCGAACGGATGGTGCCACAGGCTCCAGTACCATTGCTGTACAAAAATTTGTACAACGGCACACCCGTGTAAAAGTTATCTGTATAAATACAGTAACCTTTACCGAATAGTGGATAAGCGAGGTCCCACACTATTTTTTCAGTGGTGGAGAGGGCGGGGGGGCAGTCAGGGGGGGCCAGCTGCGAGTCCTTTCCAGTGTACACACGAAAGCGATACATGTATCCACTGGAGCTTTCGCACAGCTTATAAAGTTTTATCCCATACCGAGCTCGCTTCGAAGGGAGGTACTGCTTGAAAACAAGACGTCCCTTATAAAGCAGCAAGGACTCGTCGACTGACAAGTTTTGGCCTGGAGTGTATAACTCTTCAAATCTTGCCATCAGATGGTCAAGAAGTGGCCGCAACTTGTACAGTCGGTCGTGATCTGGGTGGTCACGGGGCAAAGCATTTGCATTATCATTATAATGCAAATACCGCAGGAGCAATAAATATCTGTCCCTGCTCATAGTAGCAGGGAAGATAGGGGTGGTTTGGGTACTCTTTTTTGACCAGTATGAGGCTATGCTGGGTTTTTGCACAATCCCCATCTGCAGAGTGAGGCCCCAGAACTTCCTCATCTCTGGCAAACTGGTTGGGGTCCATTTACGCGCCCTCGCACTTGGCAACAATTCTGCCCCTAGACCTTGAAAATATTGTTCGGCATACAGATTGCTCTGCTGAACAATAAATTCCAAGAACCCATCATCTATAAATAGCTGAAAAAAGTTGATCGGTTCAAAATTAGTGGTGTCCACTAGTATACCAGGATTGCCAGAAAATTGTGGCAATACTGGCTGGACCATATTAGGGGAGGTCCAGTCAGATCCTGGTTCAGGCATCGCCACAGCCTGTGTTGCAGATACCCCTGCAATAGGCCTTTGGGCCGGTGCAGGATCAGGTAGTGCAACTACAGACCGTGCGGTCCCTGCATTACCACGGGAGCACCCTGGTAACTCCATGCGGCCACGCCGTGGCTCATCATGTAGTTCTTCGTCACTGGAACCATCACTATCTGATGATGCTCCAGGGACAAAGTCACTGCCTGAATCTTCAAAAGATTCATCAGCGCTGAGATCAGAGTCTGACATCATAAGGACGTCAGCTGCTTCCTCAGCGCTTAGAAACCTTTTAGCCATAATTTGCTTTCTGAAAATGTATTTTCAAAAGAAAATTACGCCGTTTGATAGTATCTATATATATATATATGTGTGTATATATATATATGCACGTGTGTGTGCGTATATAATATATTCTATATATATATATATAAGCGTGCGCGTGTGTGCGTGTGTGTGTGTGTGTGCGCGTGTGTGCGCGTGTGTGCGTGCGCGTGTGTGCGTGTACGCGTGTGTGCGTGCGCGTGTGTGCGTGTACGCGTGTGTGCGTGCGCGTGTGTGCGTGTACGCGTGTGTGCGCGCGTGCGCGCGTGTGCGTGCGTAAATATGTGTATATATATGTGTGTGTGCGTATATATGTATATATGTTGTGTGTGTATATATATATATATATATATAATGTGTGTATTAGGAATTTATCACCTATTTTATGGAGACAGCCTCTGCGACACTAACACCTCTCAATCCACATGCAGACTGAGGATAGAAATGAAAAAATTATCAAGATTTGAAAAATTCATTCCCCGTGATTGGCTGGAGGGTCAATCGCTAGGTTACGGGGTCATTTTAGGGTTATATTTCTATCCTCAGCGGCCATGTTGGAGGTGGCAGTGATAATTGTGACAGCTAAGTGATCATTGTTACTACAGTGATCACATAGCTGTAACAATAAAAAGTGAAATAAAATAATAAAAAGGGGATTGTATTTTTATTAAATGTGGGGTTTGGGGGCATCTGGGCAGTTTTGATTTTTTTTACTGGCCTTAGAGACCCTGTGTGTGGTGTTTTTTACTTTATGTTTTTTTTTTTACATTTTTTTTACGTTTTACATTATAATGAGGCACACCGTTGGAAAGCTCAGGCTCTGGGCTTTCCATCGGTGCCTCATTTATTACTGCAGCCCTTACGGATGAGGAGATAGAGAGGTCCTAAGGACCTCTCCCCCCTCCTCCTAAGGGCTGTCTATGCGGCTGTTGAAGGTGACGTCATCACGCCAGGCGTGATGACGTCACCGCGACTCCCATGATCCCACAGTGAGGGCCGACATCCCGGATGTCGGTCCCTCACTGTTTGCCGCCGGGGATCTCATTCACACCGCCGCTTCGCTGCCGGGAGGATCGGACGCGCTGAGCGCGTCCTCCGCACAGCAGCGGGAACTTCCTGGACGCGCTCAGCGCGTCCGTAGCAGCGAAGTGGTTAAAGAAACACTTTTCACTGTTCTGTCCATTTCTGCTTTGCAGGTTCTGGAATAATAATAATAACATATTCTAATTTAATATCTGATAATACCTGACTGCCTGAAAGCAAATTATTTGTTTTCAGTTACTTACTCGATGCAAAAAATGGCTATGCCGTTGAACATGATGTTAAAGCAAATAAATCTTAAATGAGTCGATCACACATCCTAAAGACACAACTACAGGTTGAGCACCCCTTATCCAGCATTCTGAAATCTGGAAGAATCCAAAATCTGCAATTTCAGACTTACTTACCTCCCTGATACTCTTGATGGGTCCCGCTGCTTGCCAACGCTTTTCCAATGGCTGCAGCACAATGAGGAACATGCTGGGATACTCTGTGCAGCTCCAGTATGTGATTTGCCATACAGAGATATGTGGGCTCTGTGCAGCATATCCTTTGAAAAAGGCTGCTATGCTCTTCCAGGGTGTGTACCTGCTGGTGCTGCAGGAGGATGGGAATCATGGCTTTCCCGGCAGCATTCCCCTCAGATTCTCCCAGATACTGAAATACTGAATGCGTGGGTTCCCAAGCATTCCAGATAAGGGATACACAACCTGTGTGCATCTGTCCTATTTTCAATCTCTGCCATACACAGTTATGTCCAAGTATGTTGCCATTATCACTCCCTTCCATGAATTGATGCCTGCCTTAGTTGCAATGGATAAAAATTCTACAATGCAAGATTTTTTACTTCCTGTATTTTCATTTTCTGAAGCCAGAAAACCGAAAATAACCCCAATGGATACTTGTGTGTTATGAATTGCAGGAATATCTTTATAGTTACCATAAAACACTCACATACAGGCACTACCATCTCATTAAAAGCCATAGCACAACTGTCTAGAGCTGAAATCAACCATTATTTGCATTCCAGATGTTTGGCTGCAGGCGATTTTCTTGCCCTCTTTCTGCCAGTCTGTGAGGGTGCAGAATCAGTAGAGGCGCAAAGCCCACAGGACCCAATAATGTTAGTTCTCTTCAATTATATATGGCAGGTTCTCTTTAAGGGAAATGCTTTTAAATTATTATTATCATTATAGAAAATAAAGATTTAAAATATTACAGCTTTTTGCAGTTACTTGAAATTCTTAGCATTCTGGTTGATGCTCAAATCGACCAGAATTCTAAAAATCTAATAACTGCAAAAACCAAACTTGTGTCACGGTTCCCGGATCCCACCACACAGCCCTTAAAGCCCAACACTCCACAGAGCCAAAAAGCTACCAACAGAGTAGCCGTAGAACAATCCCTAACTGTCTGGTCCTTAAAAATTGGCCAGGTATAAGTATACTAGCTAGACAGAAAGGGTTAATCAAAGACAATGTCGTAATACAAAACCAGGTCAGCAACACGGGGGTAGTCAGACGAGCCAGAGTCAGGAATACAGAGAATAGAATAGTCAAATGGAATAGCCGGGTCGATATCAGTGCAGTAGCGTAGTACAAGGAAAATAGTCTAGGGCAAAGGAAGGCAGAATGGTCAGAAAACAAGCAGAGGTCAATAACAGGTTAAATCATGAGAGAATACAGGTACAGGGAGCTCAGGTATGGATAACCACGATCTGGCACTGCTGAGAAGGAACTGTGGGTTTTTAAAGACCTTCACCAAACCGCGCCCCCCTCTCAAGCTGCGCCTCATGCAGCCATCTCCCTGCCTGTCTCTATTTAAACCGGGTGTTGGTCAGCGAGCAGCATCAGAGATGCTGCCTTCATGCACACTGGAGAGGCTGGAAGCCTCCAACGTTACAACTTGGTGCTGCAAGGCAGCGTGTTCCTGAGTGCCAGCGAGGGTTGCTGTGCAGTGCAAACAAGGCACATGCGTCGCAGCACAAACAAATAACACACTGGCATTGCTCAGCACAGCCCTTGCTGGCACTGCGTTATGTATGTCCCTGCATCTCCCTCTCTGGTTTGCTGGTGCTGCGCAGCATGTCTCCACGTACTATAAACCTAAAGGGGTTATTCAAAGAGCACCAAATTGGCTACCAAATGGCACCGAACGGTGAATTTTCCCCTATGGTGCAAATTCGTGGCCATTCAGCTATTCAAAAAACTATTCAACAAATATTAGCGAATATTAAAAAAACAGCCCCGAAAATTTGTCGAAATGCCCTGATTTTCGGTGGTTTTATTCGACAGGTTTAAGCAGGCGAATCCCATAGGTTTCAATGTAAAAAAACCCATTTTTAATAAATATTTATTCAACTGTTTATTCTTTTCAATAGGCAAAAAGTCTATTTATTTATTTTTTAGAATTGTTTAGGCATTTTCAGGATTTTTCCGGCAAAATTTTTGATTCCAATTTTTTTTATATGGCGTCTTTTTTTATTCTTTAACAGACCTTTTTATTGTTATTCATAGGACCTTGTACATTATTTCCAGGCATTTCAATGCATAGTTTCTTCATTTTTTAAAACCGGCTGGGTGGAGTAGAGGTAACATTGTTGCTCTATGACTGTGGAGACCGTGGAGACACATGTTTGAATCCTGGCAAGAACACCCCTACAGTAAGTGTTCTTGGGCAAGACACGTAACGGTACAGACTCGCCACCCAGGACATACTTAAAACGAGAGAAATCTCAATGTATCCTTCCTGGTAAAATACTTTCTCAGAAAAAATGTAAAATGCGTTTAAATATTTTTTTTTTATTTCTTACCCCTGTTCAGCGGCTCCCCGGCTTTCTCCGATGGCGTTTGGACTCATTCAGCGGTCTGTTCGGCAATTCATTAGCTGCATTCGGCATATACAATGCACAGGGACAGAGATACGGCAGTCCGAATAAGTGTTGGAACCTGGATGCTGATTTCTGGTGGCGGGTAACATGGGGGGAGCAAGGAATAACCTGGGGGGCGCAATTGCCCCCCTTGCCCCCTGTAGAGACGCCTATGCTGAGAGCAGGCAATTCGCCAAATCCTGGCGAATTGCCTGCACATACGGTGCCTGTTCGGTGCCTGTTCGAGGGCAGTGAAACCCCATAGAGAAGCAATTCTTCGTCTATTCAGAGAATACCAAACAGCAGGGAAAAGTTGCCAAAATGCCCTGCTGTTCGGTGGTTTCATTCGGCATTATTATTCAGACGAATCCCATAGGCTTCAATGTCAAAAATATTCCCGTTTTAATTCAATTCTAATAAACCTTTTAATATTATATTCTGCAGTAAAAAGTTTCTTTATTTATATATTTTTTAGGATCTGTATTTTTTGGTCAAAATTTTTTTTTAAATCGTTTTTTCTTTTTTCTGTAACTGCCCTTTTTATTATCGTTCATAGGATCTTATATGTAAAATCCAGGCATTTTCGTACAGTAGTTTCTTTGCAAACAGCGTTTCAAATTTCAAACTTTCAAGCGTGCTGTTTTTTTTTTTTTTTTTACCTCATTCGTCTGTGTGTCGGGTTTTTCCGGTGGCTGCTCTGGGCTGTGATCGGCGGCTAGTTGGGTTTCTCCGGCGTGGTTAATCCAGCTGTTTCTGCGGGTTTCGGTGAGTGTTCGGTGGGTTTTGCAGTGAGTGTTTGTCTGGTTTGCGGCGGGTTTTCCCTGCAGTATGGCGGCCCTGTGGTGCATACTGAATACACCGCAGGGTCGGCGAACTAGGATCGCCGAATTGCACCGAATTGCAGGGAACGAAAAGTCACTGAACGTGCGGTGCCTTTTCGATTCCCTTTGAATAACCCTGTAAGTGTTTGATTTTCATATACTTTATAAATAATGTAACATGCATATTGGAGTTAATACTAATAGTGCAAAACTCACAAAGATTCTTAAAGAAGCATCGTGGATTTAAATCATCAATATAAAACTGCAAAGTAGGCATAATCCCATGTGTTAAGACATAAACAATTTCCAGCCCAAAGCACACAACATTTTCAGTTGGGCTTAAAAGCTGTCGAGTGCTAATATAGCTGACTTTAACTCTTTCTTTTTGACACAGCATATTCGTTTGACAGCCTTAGGCTACTTTGTCTCTGTTTAAAATTAGGCCATGCTCTAACAATAAAAAAAGGTTCCGTTTTCATCATTTTACTTTTTTATCCTTTTATTTTTTTCCTGTGCTACCTTGTGGTGTGAATTCAAGCCGTCATGATTCTGTTTAGAGCTGCATAGATTGTCACCCTGCCAGCAAGATGAAGATGAGGAAGTGAAAGATGCAGCATACGTTTTTACTACAGTATTTCTGTGTTTTGCTGACACCGCGTTTCGCCCTCTCACAGCACGCTCCAGCTGCTCCAGATATCCTCTTCCAAACAGCAGGATACGAAAACTGAGTGGAAAAATCATCACACGGAAGACAGATTTTTGCAGAGTTTCTATGACTACACCCAAGGCAACAACAAATGGCTGTTGATTGAAGCCAGAGAACTCAATTATATTTATTGTGCTAGATTACCAGCACAATTTCTAAATAAAAGCAATAACAAAAGTGCAGTAATTTAATTTTGACCAAGAATTTGTACAAACTAATGCTTCCCTGTGATTTGAATTGCCATGGACAAAGCTTCTAGAAAGAAGAAATTACTAAGCATATCAGAGTATAATCACATTATTTATTATTTTACTTTATGCCATATCATTCATTGTAAGTTAATTCCCTTGGCCAAAAAGAAATGCAGAGGAGTAGTTCATGCATGAAGCCCAAATAATATAGAAAACTAAGCTCTGCTTGGTTTTGAACACTGTGAATGTTACTTTTTTAAATGTACATAAAGGGTTATTCAAAGAGATCCGAATGGCTGGAGAAAGGTAACCGAACGCTGAAAATCAGCGTTCGGTTATCTTTCTTGGCCATTCGGCTATCCAGAGAGCAGGCAATACGCCAAATCCTGGCGAATTGCCTGCACATTCGGTGCCTGTTCGAGGGCAGAGAAATCCCCATAAAAAAGCACTGCTTCGGCTATTCAGAGAACACAAACCAACAATAAAAAGTTCACGGAATGCCCTGCCATTCAGTGGTTTCATTTGACAGGTTTATTCAGGAGAATCCCATAGGCTTCAATGTTAAAAATATTCCTGTTTTAATTCAATATATAATAAACCATTCATTATAAAATTCTGCAGTAAAGAGTCTCTTCATTTATAGATTTCTTTGGATATTTTAAGCATTTTTCTGGATTTTTTTTTTTAAAAAGTCCGATTTTTTTTAAGTTTACTTATTTTTTCTGTCACAGCCCTTTTTATTATCATTCATTGGACCTCATATGTAAATTTCAGACATTTTCGCTCAGTAGTTTCTTTGCAAACAGCGTTTCACTTTTCAAACATTCAAGCAAACTGTTTTGCTAATCTATTCACTTCACTCGTCTGTGGTGTCGGCTTTTTCCGGAGGCTTTGCTGCGTGTGATCGGCTCCTGCTCGGGTTTTTCCGGCGTCTTCGGCGGGTTAAGCCAGATGTTTTTGCGGCTTTCGGCGTGCGTTCGCCGGGTTTTTGCGGTAACTTTTCGTCGGGCTTGCGGCAGCTTTTCCCTGCGCTTCGATGGCCCTGTGGTGCTTGCTGAATACACCGCAGGATTGCCGAATCGGCCCGAATTGAAGAGAACGAAAAGTCACCGAACGTGCCGTGGCTTTTCGATTCTCTTTGAATAACCCTGATAGAATTTTAAATATTTCTTGCTTATCATATGTTCCTTTTCTTAAAAAGTAATAGGTGTAATGTATTGTGTTTTGCCTATGTTTCTTTTTGAGCCATCCTGACCACCGTAGTTAGTCTTCCTGATCCCTCCACCCCCTCCATTTTGTGTTCAGTTATAGATTAAACATCTACAGGAGCACAGCTCTGTTTTGAAGCTCTGTGTCTGTCACATTACTTTACATGGTGTCAGAAGTCTGTCTGGAACAGATCTCACGCTTACTATGGCATTATCGCAGTTTGAACACCCCAAGATTGACTGGGAAGCTCCAGACTTGTACCAAGAGTTTGAAAGATTTCGCAGCCACGTCTCCTTTGTGTTTGATGGACCGCTCTCAGAGCAAACACTGAAGCAGCGCACAGGTTGGTTGGGAACGTGGATTGGCGAGCAGGGCAGAGAGATATATAAAACGCTACCCTGGGGAGAAGGGGAGAAGGATGATCCATCTAAAGTACTGGATAAATTTGCCAGCTATATAAGAATAAAAGAATTGCCAGACACCGCTTTAAGCAGAGAAAACAAGGAGTCACTGAGGGATTTGACCACTTTGTGAAGGATTTAAGACTCCTGCTAATGGATTGCGAGTATGCTGATCCAGATGATATGTTAATCGATACAATAATCGCTGGAATTAAAGAAAAGCGCGTCCAGGAGAGACTCTTAGACAAAGGGGAAGATCTAACACTACCAAAAGCAATTGAAATTGCCCAACAGTTTGAACTGTCACAGAAGCAAATTACAATAATCAGAGAAGAAGAATCTCAAGTGCAAGCAATAAAGGTGAATACACAATTCCAAACTGCAAATAAAAAAGCCTATCTACAATATCAGCCAAAATCTGTGCAGAAAGACATGAATACTTACCGGACATACAACTGTTTAAATTGTGGAAAAGATCCCCAGCATAAGTGGACCCAGGGCAGATGTCCAGCGAAAGGTTCTGTCTGCTCGTACTGCCACAAACCAAACCACTGGGTGGCAGTGTGTCGCAAAAGGTCAGTAAACACAGTTAGTGTGCAGCAGCAATCAGAAACTGAGGATGAGGAGGTACTGGGCATAAATCTCACACAAACGAATGAGCACTATGATGACAAATGGACTGCGGACATTGAAATCCTGTCTCGGCAAGTGCCATTCAGAATTGATACTGGTGCAAAGTGCAACACATTGACTTTAAGTAATTATCAGACACTCCTGCATGTAGGTGAGCTTAAACGCTCTAATCGAGTGCTAAAGTCCTACTCTAACCACAGGCTGAAGCCCATAGCTGCGGTGGACCTTCTAATCAAATTCAAGAATACAGAGATACCAGCAGAATTTGAGATTGTGGACATTTTGCAAGAAAATGTGCTTAGGGGCGCAACAGCAGAAGCCTTAGGTTTAGTGATGCGGCTCCATGCGCTGCAGCCTACTATGAAAAGCAACACACGACACTCTATCCAAGTGGCAACAGCAGGACCTCTGCCAGTTGGGCTAGATGATTACCCAGAACTGACTCGCACTACTGGATCCTTGCCGGGCAAGTACACAATCAAAATTGATCCTGAAGCACAAGGTGTGGTTCATCCTGTCCGCCGTCAACCAGCTGCACTGAGAAATAAGATACTAGAGAAACTACAGGAGATGGTTAAAGATAGCTACATCACCAAAGTTAACCAACCAACCGAGTGGGTGAGTTCTATGGTGGCAGCTGTGCGTAATGGCAAAATAAGAATCTGTATTGACCCGAGCGACTTAAATAAAGTCATTAAGAGGGAACATTACCCAATGCGCACCATCGAGGAGGTAGTCTCTACAATACCTGGTGCTAAAGTTTTCTCTGTTTTGGATGCAAAATCTGGGTTCCTACAAATAGAATTGGATGAAGCGTCATCATTCCTGACAACCTTCAACACGCCCATTGGCAGATTTAGGTGGCTTAGGCTTCCTTTTGGTCTAAAATGTGCACCTGAAATATTCCAGCGTATTATGGACGAAATGCTTGAGCGTATTAGCGGCGCAATCAGTGTGATGGATGACATTCTCATTGCGGCCCCTTCAGTACCGGAACATGATGAGATTCTCCGTAAGGTAATTCAGAGAGCCACAAGCTACAACCTGAGTCTCAACTTTGATAAATGCCACGTCAAGCAATCTTCTGTGCCCTATGTAGGACACCTGATAACAGCAGATGGCCTGAAGGCAGACCCTGCAAAAATAGAGGCTGTGAAATCCATGCCAACACCAAGAGACAAGGATGGTGTCCGTCGCTTCTTAGGGTTTGTCACCTACCTCTCGAAATTCCTGCCCAATCTCAGCGAAGTTGATGCACCTCTGAGACGACTTCTTAAAACTGATGTGGAATTTGCCTGGCAGCCAGCTCAACAACAAGCCTTTGACACACTCAAAGACATGTGCACTGAGTCTCCTGTGCTACAATTTTTTGATCCATCCAAGTCTGTCGAAATTTTCTGTGATGCCAGCAGCAACGGCCTCGGTGCAGTATTGTTGCAGGACAGCCACCCCATTGCCTTTTCGTCCAGGTCACTAACAGACACTGAAACTCGTTATGCACAAATCGAGAAGGAGATGCTGTCAATTGTTCATGCATGTGTCAAGTTTCATAATTACATATTTGGAAACCACGTAACCGTCTACAATGACCATAAGCCTCTGGAGGATATTTTTAGGAAGCCATTGCTCTCTACCCCCATGCGCATTCAGAGGATGCGCCTTCGCTTGCAGTGGTATGATCTCACCGTTAAGTACAGACGGGGCAAAGATATGGAACTGCCGGATACGCTGTCGAGAGCCCAATTACCTGTGAACAAGCCTGAGATGGAAGGCTTAGAGTGCGTCTCCATGCTTCATTTTGTTTCAGTCAGTGAGCAGAAATACTCAGAGCTGCAGAACTGCACAAGAGAAGAGCTCAGCTGTCTTCAAAGGATAATCCGGCAAGGCTGGCCAGACCACAGGCATGATCTCCCTAATGAACTACAACCATACTGGGACTCGCGAAGCCAGCTTGTTGTCTCCGATGGCGTTGTGTACAAAGGCCTGCGTATAGTGGTTCCCCCTTCTATGCAAGCTCACATGTTGAAGCTCATACATCAGTCCCACTTGGGAATAGTGAAGAGCAAGCAGAGAGCCCGTGAGGTCCTATACTGGCCAGGTATGAGCTCTGTAATTGAACAAATGGTAAAGAACTGTGGCAAGTGTGCAGACTTCCAGAATAAACTGCCAAGACAACCCCTACGTCCAACAGAAACCCCCAGTTTTCCCTTTGAAGAAGTAGCCTCGGACCTGTTTGAGTTCGAAGGGACCCATTACATTCTGCTGGTGGATTACTACTCGAAGTTCATCGAAGTGGACACGCTGAAGAATCGACATTGTCGCAGTATCATAGAAAAGCTGAAGGCTCAGTTTAGCAGGCATGGGATCCCTGTCATCCTTCGAACAGACAATGGCCCTCAATATGCAGCAGAGGAATTTAAGGTGTTCTGCCAAAGTTATGGAATTACTCACAGAACTTCGTCACCCCACACACCACATTCCAATGGTGAAGCCGAGCGTGCAGTCCAGACTGTAAAAAAACTTTGGGCCAAAGCGTCAGACAAACACCTTGCACTGCTTGATTACAGGACAACTCCACTGGATTCTGTAGGCTTTTCGCCTGCTCAACTGCTGATGGGCAGGCGGCCCCGAAATAGCCTGCCTACTGCTCGTCTGCTGCTCGCACCTGCAGCTTATGATCCCATCAAAGTCAAACAGCGCCTAGACAGAAGCAAATGCATTCAGAAATTCTACTATGACCATAAAAGAGCAAGTGGCCCCCGTGCTGAATTGAAGCCTGGAGATGAAGTTCGGATGCAGCCGCACCCAGGCAGTAACAGGTGGTCGCCTGGAGTAGTAGTGAGGTCTCACGATGCCCCTCGATCCTATATTGTAGAAAGTGGAAATAAGGAATACCGTCGCAACGTCCAGCACCTTCGTAAGAGTACACCAGATGCCAATGACTCCCGTCACAGACTTATCAATGATCATTGGGCTGAGTTGATGGAGCCAGTGAGTGCCGAGGAGCCTGAGCCTGTGGAACATACTAACTCCCAGCAAGAATCTGCTCCAGTACCACAGACTGCTAGGGGAATGACGTCAACCGGGCAGTACATCACCAGGCTAGGCAGAGTTGTGAAACCTCCGGACCGGCTTTCCTTGTAGCCAGAGACATGCGTAGCAAACGCGAATGGCGACAGCAGTGTGCCAATAACTGTTCCAGTTCCACTTGCTTATGTACAATGGTGCACTGTTCTGAATGATATGTTATCGTTTGATTCTCGTTTAAAATGTGCTAACCTTTCCTTTGTTCTTTTGAGGGATGCAAGTTTTCTGTTTATGTAAATTGAGAAGTTTAAAGAAATATCACCGATTTAATATTTGCGATATCTATACCTGTATCCCAAGTGACTATGCTAGTTAAGGGTTTGTTTTATACTTACGAAGGGAGATGTAATGTATTGTGTTTTGCCTATGTTTCTTTTTGAGCCATCCTGACCACCGTAGTTAGTCTTCCTGATCCCTCCCCCCCCTCCATTTTGTGTTCAGTTATAGATTAAACATCTACAGGAGCACAGCTCTGTTTTGAAGCTCTGTGTCTGTCACATTACTTTACAATAGGTGCACTCACATATATCAGAGCCCTAATCAGCTCTTTTTATATGCCTATGGACTATTGTTTGACTGTCCATCAGCTGCTGCTTGACAGTGCAATAGAAACCAGTGGGTCTTCTTGGTTCCTCAAAGAGAACAAAAATATGTACACAACATAGCATAGTTCTCCCTGAGGAACCAAGAAGATCCACTGGTTTTCAACTGCATTTTCGAGGAGTGGCTGATGGACAGATGAATTATATCAAAAGAGCTGATTATGGCTCTGATTTATGTGAGTGGAATCATTACTTTTTAACAAGATTTTATACAGGTAGGGCACCTGTTATCCAGAATGCTCAGGGCTCCAAGCAGTCTGGATTTCAGATTCTTCTAGAATTCAGAATTTGGGAGAATTCAATGCTGTAAAGGAAAGAGATTGGGGTGGGAAAGCCACAATCTCCTTCCTGCTGCTCCACCAGGATGTACACTCTCTGAGAGTGCACTGCAGCGTTACTTCACAGACATACAGCCCTGGGTCAAAGAGACTTCAAGCAGCGTGTCACTAACTTGAATTGCCTGGAGGCTCCCAGAGTGTGCCCCGATCCACTGCAGTGCCTAGTTCCTCTGTGGCAACAACTGTTTTGAGTTCCTGTTCTCACGAATCATAAAAATACTGGAGGCACCAAAAACTTTCGATTTTCTTACAGGGTTATTCAAACAGATCCGAATGGCTGCCGAAAAGGAACCGAACGCTGAAAATCAGCGTTCGGTTACCTTTCTTGGCCATTCGGCTATCCAGAGAGCAGGCAATTCGCCAAATCTTGGCGAATTGCCTGCACATATGGTGCCTGTTCGAGGGCAGTGAAATCCCCATAGAGAAGCAATGCTTTGGCTATTCAGAGAACAAAAACCAGCAGTGAAAGGTTCCCTAAATGCCCTGTCATTCGGTGGTTTAATTCGGCAGATTTATTCAGGCGAATCCCAAAGGCTTCAATGTTAAAAATATTCCCGTTTTAATTCAATATCTAATAAACCGTTGATTATAATATTCTGCAGTAAAAAGTCTGTTCATTTATATATTTGTTAGGATCTTTTAGGCATTTTTCTGGATTTTTTTGCGAAAAAAATTCAGTTTTTTTTAAAATAATTTTTTCTATATTCTGTAACAGACCTTTTTATTATCATTCATTGGATCTTATATGTAAATTCCAGACATTTTTGTTCTGTAGTTTCTTTGCAAACAGTGTTTCACTTTTCAAACATTCAAGCGTACTGTTTTTTTTTTCACTCAATTCGTCTGCAGTGTCGGGTTTTTCCCGGCGGCTGCTCGGGTTTCTCCAGCATGTTCGGCGAGGTTAATCCAGATGTTTTTGTGGGTTTTGGTGTGCATTCGCCGAGTTTTGCAGTGAGTGTTCATCGGGTTTGCGGCGGCTTTTCCCTGCACTACGACAGCCCTGTGGTGTTTGCTGAATACACCACAGGGTCGCCAAAATGGGATCGCCAAATCACACCGAATTGAAGAGAACGAAAAGTCACCGAACTTTTCGACTCTCTTTGACTAACCCTGATAGATTTACTAATATGTGTATTATAATATAAATATAATTTGGCTGTAACTTTCAATTGCAATGTGATAGATCATTGGCATAATCCAGACTAAAAAAAAAAGATAATTATATTGCACAGGTCTCACTAATTATTGCTAGTGAATAAGAAGCTGTCACACAGATAATTTTACATCAAGGCAGGAGGCTTCATATTTTGCATTCTCTTTTCTTTACTAATCAACAGCAGCAAAGGAAAGTTTACATAGCAACAGCATTAACCAATAAACATCAAGTGAGTAGTCAGTCTTAGCCGCGCCCTCTTTTCTTTGCTGCTGGCGACCAGGTGAGACGTTTTGCAAACTGCTCCCGGTTGTCAGTCATAATATATACTGTAATATTGTTTTATTCACTATAATTTGATGTTGATCGACTGTTACTAGTGTCTGTTGACTGTTTTACTCCTCAGGTACCATCCCTGCTGCGCGGGCACTATCCCGCCTGCAGGCCGCGCGTTGCGCCCCCCTTTGCGGATGGACCCGGTACTCCGGGACCCCTTTCCCCCATTCGGATGCCCTTGGTGGTAATTTTCGAATTTTTCCCGATCCTTTACGGGTTTTTCTTCCCTTGCTAAACCTAGCGCGTCTCCCTATACCCCGCGCGTGCGCGGTCGCTTCCTCAGAACGTGGTATCGCCTTTGCGCTTGCGCACCCCGGCGGCCATTTTACGATCTCCTTCACTTGCCGCCATTCACAGCGCGTCTTTGTGCCGGATAGTCGGCAAGTCAGGTGGCTGCTTGAATTAATATATATTACAATCCGCTACCAGCTGCAGGACCCCTGCTACCTCGGGTGAGCCCCGATTATCGCTATCTATATATACATATATATATACCTAACGCAGCGTCAGTTTTACACTGTCTGCACACCATCGGGTGAGCCCCGATCAGCATCCCATATACATTGAGGTATCTTTATACCAAAAGCAACGGGTGAGCCCCGTTTTTTTCCATCCAACACTATGGATCCCCCTCAGATTGCCTCCGTTAATCAAGAGGAGCTTAAGGCCTGGCTCCTTACGGCCATCTCGGAAACACTCCCCTTAGCTCTGGCAGCGCTGCCCCCACTTCCCCAGCCGGACCCTCCGGTGCTCTCTAGGGCCCACTCTCCGGCCCAATCCGTCGACTCTCAGTCTGACCAATCTGAGGCGGCCGCACCGTCGCGCAAAAGGCCCTGGAAGGGACAATCCCTTGCTGCGGGCAAGGGAAAGGGCCCCGCTAAAAAACCTTCTCGCTCATCTGACCATCAGCATGACCGGGACGTTTTTTGCGAGATTGAGGATTACCGGGCCGATTACCCGGACGAGGTAGAAGGAGAGTCCGCTGGTGATCCGCCGGCTACTCCTAGCCTAACGGGTGAGCCCCGTTCAGACGCCTTGGCGGTCATACCTCTCCCCGTGGCGCCTGCGCATCGCTCCCAAGTGTCCTCAGATACCCCAGCACCGCTTCTCGATGCCAGAGGGGTCCCATTTTTTGATCCGAGAACAACCACCCACCCCAGATCACCTGCTTGGATCCCTCCAGACCATATCGCTGAGTTTCTGCGCTTCTGGCTGCGTTGCCCCTTAGAAAAGGCAGATAGGATGCGCTTGCGGGCCGAATGCCCTCGCCCTACGCTCCCGGACAAGGTTTCCCTTACCCCGGAATTCGACGAGGACTTTGTCACCTTCATGGGGAAGGCTGGCAGGGATCCTCGTCGGGGTTTGGAGCAGGGTCTCCGAGGAGCCCAGGACAAACTGCTGGATGTCTCCGGCCCCCTATCGCTGATCTTTGTCATGGCGGATGAGGCATTAAACAATGACACCCCGCTCGACCCGGCGCTAGTACGCGAATGGGCGCAGCGTGCCCTCTGCCTCCTAGGGAATGCCAATGCTGGTCTCTCCTCTGAGCGTCGCAAGGCGGCACTTTTCCGTTTTGATGCTAAACTCACCCCAATGTGCACCAAAGAGCTGGGTCCTGCAGCCAAGGGGTTGTTGTTCGGTGACTCCTTCTTAAAGGAATTGAACCGTAAGGTCAACGTGTACACTAACTTACAAAAACTACAATCCAACATGAAGCGAGTCTTCCATCCCACTACACGTTTTTCCTCCAGGGCTGGCGCACCAAGAGGTCGGGTCGCCAGCCGTTACCACTCCTCCTATAGACCTCGTCTACAAACATCGACACAAGGCACTGACGTGCAATACCGCCCCAGTCCGATCTTGGCACGGGGAGTCCCCATCGGCCGTGGCTTCGGCAGACCCAGACGCCGCTATTCCGCGGGTAAGTACTCCCCCGCTCCCGCTTCCACACATACCGGTCGCGGGTCGATTGCGCTTTTTCCTCTCCAAATGGCGCGAGCTCACATCCGACTCGTGGATTCTGCAAACGGTAACTGGTTTTTCAATAGATTTCTCCCGGGCCCCCGTCCAGTCTGCTTTCCCGCCGCTGGCCCGCTACTCCTTACAGGAGACTGCACTCATAGACAGGGAGCTTCGCGCGCTGCAACTAAAAGGAGCGATCCTTCCCGCTTCAGATCCTCCGCGCTTCGTCAGCAACATATTCCTGGTCCACAAGAAATCCGGGGACCTTCGGCCAGTCATAAATTTAAAGGCTCTCAACACATTCGTGTCTTACCGCCACTTCAAAATGGAGGGCATACACCTCCTCAGGGATCTCCTCCGAGACGGCGACTGGTTCACAAGACTGGACCTTACGGACGCCTATCTCACTGTTCCGGTCGCTCACGCCCACCGCCCATACCTTCAGTTCCTCTGGCACCGCAAACTGTGGCACTTCACCTGTCTACCTTTCGGCCTCAGCTCCGCCCCATGGTGCTTCACGAAGCTTCTCAAACCGGTTATGGCGTCTATACGAGCTCAGGGCATCAGGACGATTATTTATCTGGACGATATCCTGATACTTGCTCAAGATCCGGACCAATCCGTCCGACACACGACCTTGGTGACGACCCTCCTACAGGAACTGGGCTTCCTCATCAACAAGGACAAGTCAGCACTATGTCCGGCCCAGACTATCACCTTCCTCGGATTCGACATAGACTCCACTTCCTGCCAACTTCGCCTCCCTCCACAAAAGCTTCGGGCCATCAAAAAGACCTTACGGGGAGTCCTTGCAGCGGAGACCATCTGCCTTCGAGATCTGGCAAGGGTGGTAGGCCTACTCTCCTCATCCATTCAGGCCATTTTCCCCGGTCCGCTACACTACCGGGCGATGCAGCGCTTAAAGGCCGAGCACCTCCGTCTCAACCCCTCCTACGACCAGCTGGTTCCCATCTCTCCAGAGGCCAGAGTGGAGATCCTCTGGTGGTTACGACATATGGAGGCATGGAACGGGCGAGCCATCTTCGGCTCCCTGCCGGACTTCGTGCTGGAATCAGACGCCAGCCAATCGGGCTGGGGAGCGACCTGTGGCTCCACATCCACGGGCGGCGCGTGGACGCCGGAGGAACGACGTCTCCATATCAATTGCTTGGAACTCATCGCCGGCTCCTTCGCCGTCCGCAGCTTTACCCAGCACCTCGGGGACTGCACTCTCCTCCTTCGAATGGACAACATTTCGGCGGTCCAATATGTCAACCGGCTGGGAGGCTCCCGATCCAAACTCCTGTCGGACCTTACGCTGTCCCTCTTCGACTACTGCCTGGAACGGAACATCTCCCTACAGGCAGAATACCTACCAGGTACCTCCAACTTTGTGGCAGATTGGTTCTCTCGGCATTGGAGGGACTCCAGCGATTGGAGATTGGACGTTCCGACGTTCCAACGACTGGCTCAGCGACGGGGACCCCTTCACCTCGATCTCTTCGCTTCTCGCCTGAATCATCAAACGCCGGCTTACTTCAGCTGGCTCCCGGATCCCCAGGCGACGGCGGTGGACGCTTTCCTACAGCCCTGGCCGCCGTCGGGGGCCTACGCCTTCCCACCATTCCAGATGATCACGCGAACGATGCAGGAAGTCCGCAGACGAGGGACTCGACTTCTCCTGCTCACGCCACTATGGCACGCTCAGCCCTGGTTCCCTCTGGCACTGGAACTTTCGTGCCTTCCTCCGCTTCTGCTTCCATCATTCCATTCCATTCTGACGGATCCTCAAGGCAATCCACACCCGTTGGTCCTGGAGGGCAACCTGCCGCTGGTGGCTTGGACGATTTCAGGGGACTCTGCATGCTGCCAGGTCTATCGGAAGAAGCTCGATCTCTGCTGTGGGAGTCCTGGGCTCCAGGCACACGTAAAAGCTATCGATACGCCTGGAGGGCTTGGGGTAGTTGGTGTGTGCGACAAGAGGCTGATCCTGCTACAGCACCTTTAGCTCTAGTCCTGAATTTCCTGGCGGACCTGTCGTCTTCGGGCAAATCATATCGTACTATTAATCTATTCCGCTCGGCCATTTCGGCAGCTCACGTTCCCCTGGGTGGTGTTTCTGTGGGTCGAGACCCGTCGGTATGTCGTCTCCTCCGAGGCATTCGGCTTGCGCGCCCGCCGGTCCCTAAGTACGCTGGGTTTTGGGATGTGTCGCTTATGTTAGATTTCCTGCGCAGCTGGCCGGACAACGATTCGCTTTCCCTGCGTCAGCTCTCGGCCAAACTAACGGTCCTTTTGTGTCTGGTGTCCATTCGGCGTGTCTCCGACGTTAGGGCTTTCGATGCGCACGCTGTGGTTTTCTCTCCAGAAGGTGTCATCTTCACACTAACCAGGCGCACAAAAACGCTTTCCTCTGCGGTTTTCTACCCTTACTTCCCTTCAGACCCCCTGCTGTGTGTGGCCCGCTGTGTCCGTACTTACCTCTCCCGTTTACGCCCCTTGCGCTTCTCTCCTACTGGCCAACTCTTGGTCTCCTATGTATCTCCTTTTAAGCCTGTCTCTCCGCCTACTCTCTCTAGGTGGGTTCGCTGGCTTCTGTCCTTGGCAGGCGTTGCGCCCCACTTTGGTGCTCACTCCGTGCGCGGCGCGGCGGCTTCCTCTGCGGCGGACGCCGGAGGTTCTCTGACCGATATACTTGCAGCAGCTGACTGGTCTAGGGCAGTTACCTTCCGTACTTTCTATTTTCGTCCTCGCTCCCACGCCTCTGGGGCTTTGGTGCAGCTTTAAAACTGCAAAATATGAAGCCTCCTGCCTTGATGTAAAATTGTGGATTATTCCAGCCTATGGTGTTAGAATAATCTTAATTTTAATAAAGACAGGAGGCGAATATTTTTCCCACCCGCCCGTACCCGGGTTCTTCGCATTGTTCTGGTTTCGGCATGTTCAAAAAAAAAAAAAAAAAAAACTAAATTTAATAAATGAATGAATAATCAAACATTACTTTGTGCATCATTTGTCTAACCTTCTTCTCTCCCCTAAGTAGGGTTCGTATTTATGCATGCTTAGTTAGCCTAGCATAGGGCTATTCTCTCATTTTAGTTTTGATGATGCTTAGCTTCGGCGAGTCAGTTAGGTCACTGTTGTTTGGCACACCTCCACTGCATGGTACTTTCACGTATCCTCTGTTTTTCCTCCTTAGTTTGAGTTCCTTCTTCGGTCCCGTTGGACGTTTATCCTTTCGGACGCATCTCGGCTTCCTCTTCTACTGTTCCGGTCTTGTCCTGTTTCCGGGATCACTGGTTTCCTCTTCTCCTGTTCCGGTTTTTGTCCTGCTTCTGGGATCACTGGATTTTCCGCGTCACTGCTCTCCTGATCACTCCGCATCCAAGAAAAGAGGGCGTGGCTAAGACTGACTACTCACTTGATGTTTATTGGTTAATGCTGTTGCTATGTAAACTTTCCTTTGCTGCTGTTGATTAGTAAAGAAAAGAGAATGCAAAATATTCGCCTCCTGTCTTTATTAAAATTAAGATTATTCTAACACCATAGGCTGGAATAATCCACAATTATCACCAATTAACCGCAGGCTTAAATAGTGTGTTTAATGTAAAAATAAATAAATAAAGCTATATGTCCATGAAAAGAGTTTGAGAAACCTGTGTATTTTTTTTCAGCACACTTTGTCAATACAACAAAAAATACCCCAAAACAAAGAGCAAAATAAATATGAAACAGATTTTTCAGATCAATTTAAGATTGCCTTTGCAAGTGACTTCCGACATCCGGCTGGGTGGAGTAGAGGTAACATCACTGCTCTATAGCTGTGGAGACACATGTTCAAATCCCAGCAAGAGCACCTCTCCAGTAAGTGCCCTTGGGCAAGACACCTAACGGTACATACTCGCCACCCAGGACATACTTGAAAATGAGAGAAATCTCAATGTATCCTTCCTGGTAAAATCCTTTCTAAAAAAAAAATTAAAACGCCTTTAAGAGTTTGTTGTTTTTTTTTCTTACCCCTGTTCCAGCAGCTGCCCAACTTTCTCCAGTGGCATTTGGAGTCGTTTAGCAGTCTGTTTGGCGATTCATCAGCTGCATTCGGCAGATTTGCGACTGCATTTAGCAGTTTATCTGACCTATTGGGCGGTTTATCAGATGCGTTAGGTGGGTCGATTCAGCACACTTCAGGGACCCTGCGGTGAATGCTGATTTCACCGCAAGGTCTGCGAATTGAGGTCGCCGAATGGGCGCCAAAGGAGAGAGCACTGAAATTTCTGGTAAAATACTGTAGCGCTGTGTTAGTTTGACTCTATGTACTGAACTGTTGCTACCACTAGAGGTAGACAGAGCCTAGAGACGTTTTGGACTATGCTAGACTAAAAGACTCCATCTCCCAGAGACCTTTTTTGAAGAGGGGAGGAATTGGGCGGGCTGGCGCCGGAGAGACATACGAAGCCTCGTGCAGGGCAGAGGCAGAACGTGCGGAGCAGCAAGATGAGTGAGACGTATGCAGGACACTGTCTGGAAATTCAACCAGGCCGGAGCATGGACAGTGGCGTATCCAGTGCTGAGATCGGAGACAGAGTATACCTCATTGCATACCTCATTCCGCTGAGCAGCACGGAGGACAACCAGGTTCCAGAAGGACCTCAAGTAAGGAGGCCGCAGATTGAACGGGAGTGCAGGCGGCGGATCGGTTCCTGTTGCGGAGATTCGGCATCGGGAGAGCGGATTTGTTGGCACCGGGTTCCAGTCCGGTGGAGAGAGATCCTTTGGTCGAGTCATCAGTTCTGGACACATTGTTCGCCGGATGGGTGAGAGGCCTCAAGGCCTACATTTCCGAAACGAAAGTACGCACTTGGTTGATTGCTTCAATTCACAGGGCCCTAACGTTGACTAGTCGAAGATAATTTTGTTCATTCACTGGCCAGTTGAATCTAGTACCCAGGTACCCTAAGACACCAATTAGGAGCCCTTTTTGAGCAGGACTTAAACCATGAACTGAGGGGGTTAACCATTCTTTTTCCGCCGCGTGTTTTTCCGCGTTGCACATCCTGTCATTATCTTCAACATACATGTGTATTCAATGCCACTTTATTGATTCAGTAAAGTATATAACTTATAAAATCCACAACAGTGCTGGTGTATAGTAATTTCTAGTGCGGTGAGACTATCCTGGGTTTATTCAGCGGCTCTTCTGGGGGTGAGCGCTACAATACTTTCTAAAAATAAAAAATAAATAAAAACTATCTAATAATACCCGCATGTAAGTCAAACAACCAGGGGTCAAGTCCCAATAAAGAAGTGTGCAAACTCACCAACAGGTCTATTCAACTAAAAGTGAGGCTGGGGTCAGACTAACGCAGTATCAACGTGCGTTTAGCAGCACTAAATCACGGCCGCGCTAGCAGCAAATAACGTCCAATGCCGGGCAGCATACGAAGAACGGCCGCACAAAAGTGCGGCTGCGCAACGCAAGTGGCAAACGAACGCATTTTTTCGAGAACGTGATACCGCTAGTACTGACGTACAGAGTGCGCTGCGTCCGCTAGCGGCGTGTGTGCGTGATTAGGAGACGTCAGATGCTGCTAATGTCCGGCCAACATCACGTCCAGACACAAAAAGCATTTTATTGATGATCCGTACAAAATCACGACGAAAATGCGCATCGTATGACCGCTATCGTGTATTCCGTGAAAAAATACGTCCATTCGTTCGAACGCACTTTTTCACGGACGACGCGAAATATGCGTTAGTCTGACCCTAGCCTGAAACTCAGGAGAATTGGCAGGAGAAGTGAAAATTCTAGGTCAAAATAGCCAAACCAGTAAAATTCTCCCATTTATCTCACTTTCCAATCGGCTATTTGGTCTAGATTGTTCTCTTCTCCTGCCAATTCTTCTGTTTTCACCTTTCTTTGAATAACCATGTACGATTTCAGTCCCCTAATTAGCAATTATCACTTAACATAAACACACACTCAAATCTGATATACTTATGAGGATTTTAGCAAAACATAAAATAAATCCTGAATAATCATTTTGACCTAGCATGGAAAGATATGTTTGAACACATTAATACAAGCTTTATAGTGTATGGAACCTATGGGAACTCAGTTCCCTTTGCAAAAATAGTGCAAAACATTACGCCTGAACTTAACCCCTGCAAACAACCCAAAATAATGCATACAGTTCGATGTTTCGGAATATAAAGAAAAGGGAAGAGTGCTTGTGTTTTGTAATAGATGTGACAGGCTTGGGGCAGAATATAAAGATCATGGACCCAATTCCCTCCAAACTAGCCATTAAACTAATTGCTTGAGCCAACGGCTACAGCCACTATCACGACCAAGCTGAAAGCTTTGCTGACTTTCAGAATCTGGTGTTAACGGATTTTGCTTTTGCTAAATTGCTTAAAACGCCAATAACACATTAAAATATCCTAGACTAACCTCAAGTCACATGGTGAAGATGGTGGTGCGATCCGCCGCACACTCTGTTTGCAAGAAGGGGAAAACTAGGAACAAGAAGTTCCCAGTGCCCTCCTTCAGCATCTCCTATGCGACACTGCTCAAACGAGTTCGGTCAGAGCTCGAGCAGGGTCGCACTTGGCTTCATGGAGCCCGATGGACTCCAAGAGTCGAAAGCAGTAGTGCTGCTATCAGTTTACATCGCCCTATTGTTAAAGTCTTGAGCCACTAATAGAGCACCTTGGTCATAATAGAGTTGGTAACAGGGAGCTGCTATGGGTTATATGGCTTATGGGTTATAGATTGTTCCCTTTCACTGACCCAGTCGGAATCAGGCCTTCACTTTCCTTTTATTTATCAGCTATGATTTCCATTCCATCAAAGTCCAAATATGGCAGACCAATTATTAATTCTTAGGCAGGAAAACCCAACTCCCTGCATGTGTTGATAATCTGCTAGCAAACTCTCATTATCTTGGACATGTCATCCAAGGTGTTGAAGGTGTTCCAACTCCTTTTGTTCCATTTTTTCCTTCAGTGAAATACAGATCCCCTGCTGTATTTTTTATACATGTAGTAGTACTTTTTGACAACCAGGAGCAGCTTTCTGTCTGTCAAATAAGCTTACTGTCTCTAAAATGCATTGAATTAAGTGCAGATACATTTTACTGTCTCCAATGGAAAGTGATTTTCCATAACTCCACTGGGTCCTGGCAAAAGTTTTATGGAAAACAATTTGTTAGTGAAGATGTTAAAACAGGATTGCTACACTTAAAATATTAGTTGAAAGAAACTATCAGGGTTATTCAGAGAGCGGTGAAAAACAGGAGAATGACTGGAGAATGGAAAATTCTAGGTCAAAATAGCCAAACCAGAAAAATTCGCCCATTTATCTCACTTTCCAAATCGGCTAGTTTGACCTAGAATTTTCCATTCTCCAGTCATTCTCCTGCTTTTCACCTCTCTCTGAATAACCCTGTATATGTTTATTTTTGCTTTCATGAAAAAATTGAAAAGCATGAACATTCAAAGAAATTTAAGCTACTGTCCCTTTGTTCCTTACTCTCTGCACCTAAAACAATTTGGCAGACAGCTTTCCTGCAGATTGAATTCGGAATTTCCTTACTTAAACTCTATTCAGACATATTTTTTGTGAACTCTGCTTCGTTTTGCCTTACAATACCTACATGGAGCTGTATACTAATTAACTGCTTGTTTGATTCTGACCTTTTGTTCCATAAAGATAAAAATAACCATCTTCCCAGCACTTCACCCTAACTCATCGTTTTGTTTCTGAACACACTGCTGAAGATTACCTACATGGCCACCCATGTGTCTTTATTTATTTTAAGCTTTTTTGTTCACTTGTAAAGAATATAGTTTAAAACTATGAATAAAACATCTGAATCCAAGCAACAATCAAGTATCAATGTATACATGAATGGAAAGCAAAAACCACCAGCATGCATCCCCTTGACTTCTTTCCTTGCTTTCCCTGATGGCAGGAAACAATGGTTTATGCATATTAAGGGACGATAGTCTATGTTTTTAGTTGTTGCTGGAAAAATGTAAACTTGCAAAAGGTTTACTTATTTCTTACTGTTGCTTTGGAAACTTTCTATACGCAATTTTAAATCACATGTACATATTTTCTTATTGAACTAGAAGTAGAACTAGAAAAATATAATGTGAAATACATTCATATGTGAGTATCTAAGTGGAGTGCTTAAATTCTAATTGTCCAACATACTGTTTCGGCACTGTCATGGTCCCCGCCGACGGCACAAAGGAAAGTCTGGCGCTGCAATGTCCTGAAAACACCTGGGCAGTGCTTGAAAAGTGCTGCCTTGTTTCCAATGTTTTTTTTTTCCTTGCTCCACATGTGCACCTGCTCATTCACTATTTACTTAAGGGTGGTGTACCCATTCCCTAATGCTTCTGCATTACCTGAAGTCCTCAGTTCCCAACTCCCACCAGACTGTGTACCTCACCCTCCTGAAGCTCCTGCCTTCCTGCTCCTTAACCTCCGCTGCTGGATACCCTGGATGTGAACTCTGCTTTGAACTTGACTATACTATTGCCTGCTTCCCACCTCCACCATTTGCTTTGAACTGGACTACACTACCTGGATTACCCCTTTGCCACCTTGCTGGATCCCCTTCCTCCTATTGCCTGGACTTTACTCATCATCAACCCTTGCATTTCTGGAATTTGCCCACCGTGCTTCCTGGCCCTCAGTCCCTTCCCATTGTCCTGTCTGTTTTACAAAGTTTCTCTTTGTGTTGTGCTTCCTGATTTGTTTATATTTGTAGTCAGCCCTCTTCATGTCTTGCTCCTCTGTGTCTGCTTAAAGTATTCAGTGTTCAGTCCTGCCCACCTCTCTTGTCCTGTCTGCTTGGTCTGTCCTGTTTTATGTATTTATCTGGCCCAGTGCTGTGTATATTCAGTTACCAGTTGTTATACAGTGCCCCCCCATTTGATTTATTCCTGCTGTTGCTTTTCTGTGTGTTCCTAGTAATAAACATTATCTGTTTACCCCACATTGCTGCCTCTGCTCCATTCTGCCACCGCATCCTGGGCTCAACCTTGCCACCCCGTGACAGCCGCCTTAGCTTTGTATTGTTGTAGTCACTACAATCCAGTTGGTTTCTTCTCTGACTAATGCTTTCATCATCAATTCATTGAGTTTTGGTGGCAATGGCCCCAATCCACATTGGTTAATAGGGAGCTGCTTACCCCTTTCCCACAACGGATTCTCAAAAAAAAAAACACTGTAAGTAACCAGTGTTTTTTTTTTTTTTGGAAAATCATTAATTAAAATATTTATACAGTTTGAAATATTAGGGAATATCTCCAATGTATTCCTTACTGTAATAACCTATTTGGCAGGGAGATGTCATCATCTACTGGCCAAAAGGAGTTACTGCAGTTCTGGTCTTCTCGCAGGATCTGCTGAGACAGTCTCAAATAGGCACATTTAGACACATCCTCAGCTAGTTTTAAAAAGTGTTAGCAGCTTCGGCATCGTGCTCACAGTGCTAGACCTTTATGGGAATGTTCTGGAGCACAAATGCAAATAATGTTTTAATGCAATAAACACCATATCAATTATACTCAATATCGGAGCACCAGGAGGTGCCTTGCAGACTGAGTATAGTCAATCTTGTTAGCTCGGGGTGAAGTCGGAGTGAGTTCTTAATTGTGGATGTTCTAATTATTTAACCTCACAATTGTAAACCATTTAAAATGTACTTTACATGTTTTGTAGACAATTCTAACTTAATTGTTTATTAACACAATATTGTGAAGTCCTCTGAAACCATGGCACAGTGAAACCCTCACTCCCCAGGAGAGTTTTAGAGAATCTAGCCCATTCTCTTCTGTTTCAAAACTTCCAAAGACTTTAGCTTAATGGAATAATTATCAAACAATCACAACGTTGAAATTCGTGCACAGATGAAGAACACATTGAAAGCATTCAAACAATCAGTATGGAAGGATCGCCACTGTCAATTTTTAAAACGACCAGAATAGAACTCAGTATGAAAACCTAAAAGGACGTTGAGATCAATTTGCAACAGAGTTGAAAACTATATATCAAAATAGGCAGACAAGAAAATAGATTACTTAGATTATGTAATTCAACTCTCAATCAGAATGTGAAGTTACGAAAGGTTCTGTAAAATGATTGAGTAGAAAACCTACAATATGAACACTGAACATAATCAAGCTGCAAAATAACAGGTGTCAATGTGTCTAATAGTTAGTTCTGCCTTTTTTATATGAATTGAGCTTCTATACGCCCACATTCATTCTTTTTTATGTCTATTGTTGATGATAAATCGAGGCAAGTTGGCCTTATGCTATACGTAACTGTACTCGCTTTTTTATATGTTTTTATATGCTTCCTTTTGTTTTTTTGTAATGGAAAAACTAAAAATATATGATATAGCTGAATATCACTCTACTTATTATACATGAAGCTCAGTTTCTATACTTCTAGGAATGTATGGCCTCTACAGGGTAATCCAGACGTGGACCCCTTGCTTGCGTTGCCTAGAGAGGTGTCAGCTATCCCCTCCTGACAAGCCCTAACAAAGCCAAAATGCTTGTCGGGGCTGCGGTTCCTTTTGTGCAGGGGAGGTTGCCTTGACATTTCAGTTCTGGCCACCCTTTCTAGGTGTTAGCAGTCTGATTTACATATGGTTTAAACTCTCCTCTAATGGTACCATCGAGCTAACACTGTGTGAGACCTGAGTGGGGAACCACCATGGGGAAGGCCACTTACGCTGTTGCTCATTCTAAGGACCCTCAAAACCTTATGCTGTTGCCCATTTTCAGGACCCTCAAAACCATATGCTGTTGCCCGTTTTGAGGACCCTCAAAACCATATGCTATTGCCCATTTTCAGGACCCTCAAAACCTTATACTGTTGCCCATTTTCAGGACCCTCAAAACCTTATGCTGTTGCCTGTTATCAGGGCCTTCACATACTTTGCTCAATCGTATATAATCTACCATTAAGATAAAATCCATACTAGAACACGCTAAGTACCTTGACTTCTTCCCAAACATATTTAAGCAATAGGAAATAGGTAACCTCATAAACTAAACTATAATAACACAGGAGTATATATGGGAGTATATATATATATTTATCATTGATGTTATTGGTTAAAAAAATAAATTTTAATAGTGTAAAAATATAATTATCTGACATGTGAACACTAATGTATAATACATATTGAATTTTAATACTATAAAGTAAAAATAAAAAATGGATTATGTATAATAATCTGCTGTGTAGGAATCTGTTCTCAGCCTACTGCTATAGAGTAAAATGTCTCCAGTACTGCGTGTCTTTCAATTCTTTCTTCAGAAAACAATCGCTTTTATGTAATGGATTTAAAGTACATATAGTTAGCTTTACATGTGAAGCCTCTGATAAGTGGAGTCATTTGATAGAATGCTTCTGAATTGTCACTCTGATTTACAGGGGTGTAAACTAATTCCCATATACAATATACAAAACAGCGTGTGACAGCAGCCTCCTGGCAATAAGATTACTTTGATCATTTATGGTTATAGCAGCAGAGCACAAGCTTCCTTTTGTCTTGTGCCCGGTGTTTGATCATACTGATAGATTCTGTAAATTATGTTTTGCAGAAAACATGTATCGTTCCGGTCGTTTCAATGACTATAAGGCTCTGGCTTTACAATCTATGAAAAACACACTAAATAAATAGCCTGCCTATATACAGTACAAGAAGTGACTATGAACAGATACATTGCATGTGTATATAGCATGCTACTAAGCTATGAAACTGTAAATAAAGAAACATAAGGAATGTGAGGAATATGTCAAGCTCATTTTGATTTTCTGATTGGCCTAGTTAAAACATCTGTCAAGTTATCCCACCTTGAGCTATTATTGCTGTTTAACCGCTTGGCTGCAGACGACGTGCTGAGTGCATCCTCTGCTTTCCCGATTGGTTGCAGAGGATGTGCGAAGTGTGTCATTGCAGCCCCGTGGCACGGCGCTGACCGTGGTGTTCTCAAGGTGATGCTGACATCTTGGACCTCTTGGATGTCAGCCCTGACTCTGGGACCTCCCCCCGCCCAGTGACATCATCGCACATGGGCACGGTGACATCAGAAAGGGACTTCCCCCAACCGGGTTGGGAAATCACTATGGTGGAGATACAGTGGTCCTTTAGACCCTCGTATCTCCTGATCCATAACAGGTAGTGGGACGTGCAAGGTATCATTGGAAAGGCCAAGCGGGACAAGGTTCCATGTAAAAATAATTTTTTTAAATAAATAACAATTTATTCTTTTTCCCCCTAAAGCAGCACTATTGTTCACTTTTCAGTTATAACATGAACAGTGATACTGTACTAACTCACATTCTCAGTTCCCATGATGCCAGCAAGTTTGAAGGTGATGGCATAATGCATTATTACACATTGTTTCCCATGTAATATGTAAAAATAGAAAAAAGAATAAATACGAAATGTACTTTTTTTTTTTTCTGTTCTAAGGCAGTGGCAGTATGTGCTTTTACTCGTAAAGCAAGCAATGCCGCTGCCCTAACTCACCTTCTCATTTCCCACACTGGGACCAAATGTGGAGGTGACGGCACAATGCATTATTACACATTGTTTAATCGAAAATCTAGACCGTCACACTTCTGCAAGGGGCGCAAGGGGCACTTTGGAACCAGGCATCTATGATTTTTAGACCGCATAAGGTCAAGTGTGGTCTCATTTTAAAGGTCAGAGGCTGGCCTTCCAATGATACCAAATATGACCATGTAATATGGAAAAATGGAAAAAAGAGAAATTAATAAATACAAAATGTACTTTTTTTTCTCTGTTCTAAGGCAGTGGCATTATGTGCTTTTACTTGTAAAGCAAACAATGCCGCTGCCCTAACTAACCTTCTCATTTCCCACACCGGGACCAAATGTGGAGGTGATGGCATTGGTCCATCTAAAACACAAGCCACTTCACCTCTGCAAGGAGAGCGGGGGTCCTTTGGACCCCTTTATTTCTATTCTCTACACCCACAAAGTCATGTTAGGTGTCATTGGACAGGTCAGAGTCTTTAAAAGTTCTAAGGCCACCAGCCACGCCATGCCGGTGATGTGGCGGGTGGGCTTAAAACTTTAATGACCATTCAAGTAAACCAAAACCATTGTTTTGTTTCGCATGGAGCTACAGTGGTGAGCGCAAATGACAACCATTTTTCTTGTTATGTTTTATACATGATGTGTGATCCTAGGGATATGTTTATTAGCGATGTGGGAGAGGGAGCTTGGATCCTCTGATAAAAGGAGCAATGTGACAATGCGGCACATGCTCAGAGCAATCCTAAACACTAAGCACAGACAGGAACTGCCATGACTCATGAAAAACCCCTCTAATGTTGCTACACAAAGTAAGAATACAAAATAACTCCCAGTGGCATTTTTGGAGTTATTTTATATTCTTACTTTATATATGTTGCAGTATCTCACGATTCATTTTCATCTGGGACGGTTGGGAAATATATAGGAATCCATTTTTTTAAATTTTTTGTAAGTTACAATTTTCAATATCATTGCCAAATGATATGTGGTTCTCCATCTCTCAAAAGCATTTTGATCCCTGTCAACTGTGTTGGTGCTGTGTTAAATAACTGAGAAATTTGATATCTATAAGAAAGGGTTTTAACAATTTTGCAGTAATTTGTAATTACAGTAATTAGAAAACAAGATGTCCTACTACTAGAAAAAGATATAAAATTATAGGCCCTCTGGTTATCTATTTGTAATGTCTCCTAGCCCAAGACCAGTATGAATAACAACCTAAACTACCAGTCCTTGAAACGGCTGGGTAAAGCAAGTTGTGAGACAAACAAACACAAAAAGACGCAGTCGGACAATAAGCCGAGGTCAGCACTGGGAGCGCAGTTGTACAAACCAAAGTTGACAATATAGAAGATAATCGTACATGTCAAAGTCGGTAACACAGAGGGTAGTCGTACAAGGCATGTAATAGCAACACCAGATAACAGAATAGTCAGGTAGAAATAGCCAAGGTCGGTACGCAGAATATACACATAGATAACACGCGTTTTCCAGTACTAAGAACCACAACAGGGCAATGTCATGTCAGGGACATGTCAAAGTCAGCAACACAGAGGGTAGTCAATAGAAGGCATATAATAGTAACACCAGATAGCAGAATAATCAGGTAGAAATAGTCAAGGTCGGTACGCAGAATATACACATAGATAACACGCGTTTTCCAGTACTAAGAACCACGACAGGGCAATGTACAGAATGTGAGAGGTTCTTAAATAACTGTACATTTCACCTTATTGGCTGGTATCAAATTTTAATGCCAAGTGTCCGAGAGTGATGCGGACATAATGTCACCGCATACAGGGCCGGATTAAGATCTCTATGGGCCTGGAGCTGAAGATTTTGGTGTTTTTTTTTGGAATCTAGTGAAATGAAAACATATTTTAGCTTATTTAATAGCGCAAATCCAGGTATATCTAACCAGGCAGATACGGGTATATCTAACCAGGCAGATACTGTGTGAGGAAATTTCCATTCAGATTTCAATCATTTACAGCGTATAAAATAATTTTTTCACATTTTATCATCCAAACCTTTATGGTTATATATTCTATAGGGCATTCTTGCTAAACAAAATATACAATTTTAAACAAAAAATTTAATATTTCCCTTGTGTTTTGGAGGATGGTGTTTTATGAATAATATGACTTTGTATAAAATACTGAACTTGCTCCCAGCGTGGGAAATGAAAGGTGAGTAATGGCAGTGGTATTGCTCATTTTATATGTGACAAATGGACATTGCCATCACTTCGGAGCTAAAAATAAATTTAAAAAGTTTTTTTGTTTTCTTTTCTTATGGATTGTACATGGTCACATTTGGTATCAATGCAAAGGCCAGACTCTGACCTGTCCAATTGCACCTTAGTGACGAAGGGTTCCAAAGACCCCCACCCAATGCTTTTCGCTGTAGTGCGGCGGTTTAGGTTTTTGATGTAATAATTCGTAATAACGGATTGTGCCATCACCTCCATACTTATTGATGACATAAGAAATGAGATGGTTAGTTAGTGCAGTATCATTGTTGACTCTATGATTGAAAAGTGAAAAATATTGCTGTGTTAGAAGGATAAAGAAAAAAATTAAGAAATATTTATTATTTTATTTTTAGTGTCACTTAACACCTGGTCATGTTTGGTATCATTGAAAATGTCATGCTCTGGCCTTTCCAGTGATAACTCATATGACCCTGTAGCTCCTATGGAGTTGGAGATAAAAGGGTCCAAATGCACATCAATGCAGACCAGCAGGGTTATTCAAAGAGATCCGAATTGCTGGAGAAAGGTAACCGAATGCTGAAAATCAGCATTCGGTTACCTTTCTTGGCCATTCGGCTATTCAGAGAGCAGGCAATTCGCCAAATCCTGGCGAATTGCCTGCACATACGGTGCCTGTTCGGTGCCTGTTCGAGGGCAGTGAAATCCTCATAAAAAAGCAATGCTTCGGCTATTCAGAGAACACAAACCAGCAGTGAAAGGTTCCCGAAATGCCCTGTCATTCGGTGGTTTAATTCGGCAGATTTATTCAGGCGAATCCCATAGGCTTCAATGTTAAAATATTTCTGTTTTAATTCAATATCTAATAAACTGTTCATTATAATATTCTGCAGTAAAGAGTCTCTTTATTTATAGATTTTTTAGGATATTTTAAGCATTTTTCCTTTTTTTTTAAAAAAATCAGTTTTTTTTTTTAACTATACTTATTTTTTCTGTAACAGCCCTTTTTATTATCATTCATTGGACCTCATATGTAAATTTCAGACATTTTCACTCAGTAGTCTCTTTGCAAACAGTGTTTTACATTTCAAACATTCAAGCAAACTGTTTTTCTAATTTATTCACCTCCTTCGTCTGCGGTGTCGGCTTTTTCCGGCGGCTGCGCTGCATGTGATCGGCTCCTGCTCAGGTTTTCCCAGTGTTTTTGGCGGGTTAATCCAGATGTTTTTGCGGGTTTCGGTGTTCATTCACCCTTTATTTGCGGTGAGTTTTCGGCGGGTTTGCGGCGACTTTTCCCTGCAATTCGGGGACCCTGTGGTGCTTGCTGAATACACCGCAGGGTCGCCGAAATGGGATCGCCAAATCGAACCGAATTGAAGAGAACGAAAAGTCACCGAACGTGCGGTGACTTTTCGATTCTCTTTGAATAACCCTGATAGTTATCCTTTCTCTGGGCCTATTCTGGGGCATGAGCTTGGAGCTGCTGCTCCATCAGCCCCTATGTTAATCCGGCCCTGGCCACATACGGCATCAAATGACAATAAAACACAGCATCAGAGCTGTAAGAAAATGAGGCAGCTAAGGCTAGGGTCAAACGAAAGCATTTTTACACGCGAACGTCAAAAAGTGCGTCCGAATGCATTGACGTATTTTTTCACGGAATGCGCGAAAACGGTCATACGATGCGCAATTTTTGTGCGTGATTTTTTACGGATCCAAACCAGGGAACTTTGGGTGTCTGGACGTTATGTCGGCCGGACATGAGCAGCGTCTGACGTCTCCTAATCACGCACACACGCCGCTATGTGGACGCAGCGCACTCTGTACGTCAGTACTAGCGGTTCTGCGTTCCCGAAATAATGCATTCAAATTCCACTTGCGTGGCACGGCCGGACTTTTGTGCGGCCGTACTTCGTATATTGGCTGTCATTGCCAGTCATCTGCTGCTAGTGCGGCCGTGATTAAGTGCGCCAGAACGGAGTGTCAAAAGTATTAGCAGCCTTTCTAGCGAGCAGGAAGGCGGCCACAACAAAACATGAGCCTGAATCCCTCCAAACAAAACCGAGGAGCAGGTACCGTGACACTTATAGATGTACAGTATACCGTTCCTCTCAATACTATAGCTGTGATCACATTAGTGCCTATGAAAAAAGAAACAGTTTTCAGTGATCTACCTTTACCAATTATGTAAGAGAGCAGAACTTTATAATTCATCTGCTATTTCTTCCAATTATGAAAAATAAATTGATTAGTTAGAATTATAACCGCTTCTTATCCAAAACCCAATTGTCTTGTCTGTATCCTAAATTAAAACGGCAATAAAAGTTAAATAATCGCTAGAGAGGAAAATGAAGAGAATAACAAAAGTAGTTGATCTACGTTGGTTTATTTTACGACATTAGTACTAACTTGTTTACAGGTTTACAATATGAACATAACCCGGATTCTGGTATAGAATATTAAGTTGAACTCCGCACTGTATCAAACTTGTTCTGAAAATAATGTATAAAAAAAGTTATGTATACTCAATGGACATGAATTAAATTTAGGTCGTACCAAGAGCACCTGCATATATTCCCGCTGGACTAAACAATGATACGAGAACAAGAGGGAACGCAGCATGTGAGCATCCACTCTTTCTCTACCTCCTACTGGGACGTAATGCCAAATCAAAGTAATTGGCTTTCGGCTGGTCATTTATATAAAGGACGGTTGGGAATATTTGTTTCTAGGAATGGTTTTGAAATCCATTCCTGCACCTGTGGCAGAGCTGAGTCTGCTCTTATTGCAGAAGACATAGGCATTAGGTTTATTTAAAGACATTTCCATTGGGAAGGTAAACACAAAGAAAAATGCATTTGATCATTTTCCATGGAATGTTCAGGAAGCAGCAAGAGAACGGCAATACGTTTATACGTCATAAACCAACTGTCAAACCTCAGACACAGATATTGAATTGTGTATTACTAAACAATTTTGCATAGTGGAATATTATGGGAGGATAGTTTGGTGATATACCAGCTGAATTATTGAAAGATGACTAAGAAACTATGGGTTGGCGAGGCAAACCAGAGATTTGTGGAAGGTTTAACATAGAAACATAGAAAAATGTCGGCAGATAAGAACCTTTCGACCCATCTAGTCTGCCCAATTACATGGATACTTTACCTGGATTTATCTTTTGTTTAGGATAGCCTTATGCCTATCCCATGCTTGCTTAAATTCAATTACTGTTTTGGCCTCAACCACTTCAACTGGAAGACTGTTCCATGTATCCACCACCCTCTCAGTAAAATAATGCTTCCTGATGTTACTTTTAAACCTTTGCCCCTCTAATCTAAAACTATGTCCTCTTGTTTTGCTACTTTGTTTCCTTTTAACTATACTCCCTTCCTCTACCTTGTGGATTCCCTTTAACGCAAAATAAACATTAATATTTTTTTCAATATAAATTAGTATGTAACTGTTGGGACTCAACTGTCAGTGGTGGATTTCTTTCCATGCTGCGGGGCGCGGGGCTCCAACACCTCCAAACCAAACGGGTTCTGTCTGAAATATCGGTTGCATCCTTGGCTCATTCCCTTTGCACGTAAACAAGGTGGTCAGCGCTCAGTTCGCAGCACGTCCTGCTCAGTGGGGTTGGTGGTCCAATGCCAGCCCTCAGTGGTCACCACATTACTTGCCTCCAGCATGACACTCAATGCATAGTGGCAACACAATGAACTAACCCAGTTTACGGTGTCTACTCACTAGGGTTGGGATGTGAGTGGCAATGGTGGCCAAGTAGTTGGCTTAGGAGAAGTGATCCTGGAGTCTGCAGACCTGAGGAGGTCAGTAACCTCGGGGAAAGACAGACATTCCCATTAGAGGAGAGGTTGGGGAGACAGGAGCGGATTCTGGATGTGCTGTATTCTTGGCTCCCTATTTAAACCCAGCTCACTTGTGGTCAGGTACTCTAAGGTTTGCTGTCCTGTGGATCAATAATTTTGCATTCTCACTTGTTCCTTTTCCTGGATAATGAACCCTTTGACTTGTTTATCCACATGATAACTTTTACTGCCTGAACCAACCTCTTGCTAGTCTTGACCCTGACTCTGCCTCATGATTTGGATACCATGTTTACAGATTAACCCTCAAAGGTACTGCAATCTGAGATCCGCCTCCTGCAAACCTTGACGGTAATAATGTAATATTTGATTGCATACATGATAACTTAAACCATAGTGGACAATAGTGGAATGTCAGTGCGCATACTGACAGTGCACACACATTGTGTATGTACACTTCTACGTTCACATACTCTCCTCTGCCAAGAGAGATTTGTGAGTTTTCCTTAATTCATAGCTTCTTAACAGTCGTTTCTTTCTGCAATTATTTGCAAAAACAGAGGTGCCTCATACCTGCCTAAGCCCTCACTAACCCTATATCTGAAACTGTACACAGTGGTTGAATTTCTTACTGTTATGAGGGACAGGTGAAGAAACACAATGAAGATGACAGCGAGATGGTAATGAAAGCACATGATAGAGTAATAAAAAAGTATGGGTGGAAATATAGGGAAATGGTTTATAATAATGCAAAATAATAAGCAGGAAAATGATAAAGATTAATTATTGATGGAAACGGTTGATGGAAAGTGCTTTCCCTGGCTCTCAATGGAATATTTATTATACGTTCTTCTGGCTACATCTTGTACAGATTTTTAGCTTTTTGTTTCCTTTTTTTTTCCCCGTTACTGTAACGCTGATCAGAACTTTCCATATTTAACCCAGTATTCATCCGCACTCACTGGGGACTTTTCAATTGGCATGTCATCCTGTGATCATTATTTGAACTCGCAATCCGTGATGAAATGAAAATTCATCACACTGTGTTTTTCTTCATGCAGGAGACCTCCTCGGTGTAACTGCAGCCAGGTGTTTTAGAATTAGACATTTAAGAAATGGAAAAAAAGAAAATAACTCTGAAGGAGAACTGGGGGGGGGATCATCAATGTGTTCATCAGACACTGGACAGATATACAACTCTGGCAAATGATTGCACACCCCTGAGCAAATATAATATGTTTTCAATTGTCTTCCTGAAAAGACATTAACACAATCTCTTCAGCGAACAAACTTAAACGTATTTCTGAAAATTCAATGCACGGTTATTATTTACTGTTTTAGAATATAAATGAATACAATAAGACACGGCTATTCCATGCCCCCTGCTAATCCATTTGTGTTTTCTTTGGGAGGTACCGAAGCCGTAATTGTCTAAATCAGCTTGATAGTCTTTGATCAAAGTCAAGTGCCAAGAGCCTTGGCACATCAGATATTTTGCATTGTGTTATGGTTCCTAAACATCTGTAGTCGAAGAGTTGCAGACACCAGATCTAAGTCTAGTGCTGACAGCATCAGGCTTAAAGTGCACCTGTAACAGCCAGATGAACTTTGGTGGTGATATCTCAGCAGGGGAGGGGGCGCCGCATTGATCTTAACGATCACTGAGATATCTCATCCCTTTACAGGATGAGCGCTGCCGCTACTTACCCGGTTCCAGCAGCGGGTTCCACCATGTTTCCTCCGTCCATGGGCGGAACTGGCTGAGGGCCATCAAAAAGTGCTGTGCGATTGGCTCTCAGCTGTGATGTAACCCCACAAGTCAATGAGCTGCACCACGTGAGCAGAGTGGCATCTTGCAGCGCTATTCTCCTACACAAATTGTCACCACCGCAGCATTTTGCAAGCTGAAGTGTCATTCTTATTTCCCTGCATGTAATTATTTTTCTAAGTAGCGTGGCCGCTCCAACCATTGTGCACCTAGAACGAGCCTTCATGTCTTTAATAGTGTTTGTGTGCACAGTCTCCACTTGTATTTGCATGCTTATATTTTGGCAATCGTGGACTTTCCTAGAAGCCGACAGGAGATCAGACAATAACGTTGGCTAATACAATGGAGGAAAGGTTATAGAAATATGTCTACCCGCCTGCTATTTTTACTGCTGAAAATGTTATTGTTGAGAAAGAGGAGGTCAGAGGACTGTAGACAATATTCTCAAGTCTAGTTCCATTAGCAAGAGTCAAATTTTACCATGTCCTAAGACTTAGTTTCTCAGTCAATTGTTAACTTAAACAGGGATCTGGTAAGATTGCCGAGCCAATAATATCTATGTAGTTGTTAAGTTTATCAGAGCATTGGTTGAAGGACTGCTGTATATGAAAGAGGGGGTAGGAAATGGAGGGGTTAAATATTTACTCCTCCTGACCACCTTCACACTCCCCCTTTTTAACCCTTTTGTTTCCTTTAAAAGCTTACCTAAATTCAGCATTGGTCGCCCTCTGGTCTCTGCAGGATATGACATGCTTCCTGCTCAGCATATTACAGAACAACAGGGTGGGCAGGCGCTCCAGCCAATCCAGTGGCTCTCAGTGCTGGAAGGTTTTGATACCACTGGATAAGGTTAGTTCCCAAAAAGGCTCCAAGCCCTGAAACCTGACCTGAGGTTCTGGGCAGGGCTAAGCCCATGCATTTGGATTGCTGAATTAGCCCTATTAACCCCCCTCAGAGGGTAGAGAGGGAGCTGGTAGCTCACAGCAGTGTGACCACTCAGATAAGATTGAGAGCTCACACTGTGTAGAGTGTCCCTTTAAGTTTATACCTGAATTGGAATCTAGCTAGGCTTAAAAGTATAGGGACACAATAAGTAGCGATAGATTACTTGACACAGACATCATGAAAATATTCTAAATTTACATGCAGCTTTTCTGGCCTTTACGAAAAACAAAATATTTCTTCTTTGTTTTTTTTATAAATTAAAAAAAAAACAGGAAAAATGTTTAGCAAAACAATCATTCTTATCTAAAAGTCCCAAAACACTTTGCAAAATCACACGCAGTTCTGAGTTAATATACCAAGACTAATGAGAAAACAAGAAGATGGATTTTGGGAACAATGTATTAAAAATAAATTTAATAAGCACTGCCTAGCTAAACTTTGTATTAATTTTACTTATTGGCAAGCACAAATTGCATCTTCGGGGAATGAGCAGATGTGTAGCTATGTGAGGGCAGGTGATAGAGCCTCAAGGCTATTGCAGTGTAAGGTCTAGATTGATCATCTCAAGAGTATAATCCCTGAAGGATTAGGCAAAGATGTTAGATTTTTTTTATAATATTTAATTATTAATGGACGTGTACTCTTTGTCCACTTTTTTTGTTTGTCTTTTTTCTTTCATCATTTCCAAATTTAAACTAATCTATCACAACAAAACCTAAATATATTTATTCTATTTTATACCATACGATCTTGAGTTAACAACAATCAGTATGCAGTGTAAAAAAGTGTTTTCCCATTACTAATGCTACTAAAACCTCACCTTTTAAATGACATGTATGGTGATACAGGCAGCAGTTTTATGGGAAAAAAGATGTGTCACAGTGAAGAGGTTAGCAGGGTTATTCAAAGAGAATCGAAAGGTCACCGCACGTTCGGTGATTTTTGGTTCTCTTCAATTCGGTGCGATACGGCGATCCCATTTCGGCGACCCTGCGGTGTATTCGGCAAGTAACACAGTAACGCAGTGCAAGGAAAAGCCGCCGCAAACCAGTCGAACACTCACTGCAAACCCGCTGAACACACACAGCAAAACCCGCCGAACACTCACTAAAACCCGCAAAGCATCTGGATTAACCCCGCCGAACACGCCGGAGAAACCCGATCTGCCGCCGATCACAGCACAGAGCAGCCACCGGAAAAAGCCGACACCACAGACGAATGAAGTGAAAAAAAAAACAGTACGCTTGAATGTTTGAAATGTGAAACGCTGTTTGCAAAGAAACTACTGAGCGAAAATGTCTGAAATTTACATATAAGATCCAATGAATGATAATAAAAAGGGCTGTTACAGTACAGGTTGGGCACCCCCAATCCGGAATACTAAGATTTGTAAGACTCTGAAAGCCAAACATTTTTAGATCCTTCCAGATTTTAGTAATTCCGGATCGGGGTTGCCTCTGTGTGGCTACTGCATGTGACATGCTGCCCGGAGTCATGCTGGCTCTGAGCAGCATGTCCACGGAGAAACCCCGCACAGCCCTCCCATTGTGTGTACACACTGGTGCTGCAGCAGGAAGAGGATCAGGGCTCTCCTGTAACAATCCTCTTCCTGTCAGGCATTGCATTCTCTAGGATTCTAAAATCTGGAAGAATCTAAAAGGGGTGCTCAACCTGTATAAGCAGATTCAATTTTTTTTGGTAACTCCCAAACGCAGCAAAATGGGAAGGTTTTGGCCTGAAAATGTGTTGAAAATGTGAAAATGAGAGTAACAAGTTTAACAAGGAGAGAAACTCTCAGGTCCACATTACAATCTTGGTGCTAATGTTAGCGCTCACCTGCGTGAGAGTTAACGTTAGCCCTGGTGGCCACCGCACATTACAATCCAAACGCTAACGGGTTAAGTAACCCGTTACCATTTGGTGCCTTGAGCTTTTCAGCACGAGGTTACTGTACTTTGCGCTCCCTATACTTAACATGGGGATGGCAAAGTGTTAATCAGCGTTAGGATTACAAAATCCTAACGCTGATTAAGTCCGGCTGTGGTTAGGAAAAAGTTATCCACAGCATGGACCTGGTGCTAACGGATTCCGCAGGTGCAGAATCCGTTAGCACCAGCCAAAAAAAAAAAGTCAGATACTCACCTCCTATCCCGCAGTGAGGACTGTGGCTCTGTCCGCCTCCTCTGTCGCCGGGAACCGAGGGAGAGACTGGGGGAAAAAGTCCCCCATTCTCTCCCTGCAAATCACTTCGATGAAAAAATAATCTTGTCTACAAAATTCAAAAAATACAAAAACGTGTTGAATTTTTTTTACAAAAAAATGCTGTTTGCTGAAAATGAATAGAATAAACATTTTTAAAAAAATAAAAAATAAATAAAAATGGTATTACTTTTTTACATTGTATCCTATGGGATTCTTAACCCTTTCACTGCTGAGCCATTTCACCGCTGTGTGCTGAGCTCATTTTACCAGTTCTGCTCATCATGTTTAAACGCAATTTGAAGTCACATTTCATTATACAACCCAGACAAATTATATATTGTTCTTTCCGGCAGACTTGGCAGATTCAGAATATATCATTATTATATGTACACGTCATGTCCTGCTTGAATATTACAACAAAAAATGCAATAAAATTTGAATTTTCAATCCTCTACAGTGTGTAAAGTGTTTTTTTTCACATTTAAACATGCGAGCCTTTGCGGTTATATTTTCTATGGGGTGCGCTTGTTAAAAAAAATAGAAATGGGGACTCGCTACTTTTTTTGGGGGGAAATTACGTGATTTTTTGCAAACGCCCCACATAGAAAAAATCGTTAGTGCAGCATCCTTGTTCACATTATAATTGAAATGGTAACAATATTGTGACATGTTAAAAGAACTAAACTGGCCATCGCTGGACTCTAGACGCACCCTTCACCTTTCCAACCTGGTGTTTAAGAGCTTTTCTGGGAAGCTACCACCCTACCTGAATATGCTGCTTCCCCCAGCAGCTCCCTCATCCTATAACCTCAGATCCAGGACCAGCACCTTACTTGCAATACCGCAATACAAAAAGAAAATGGCTCGATCCTCATTTTCCTACAGAGCACCACAATTATGGAATAACCTCCCAGACACCGTCAAATCTTCCCCCAGTCTAAAGTCCCTTAAGAGTTCCCTATTAGCATACCTCAATACAAAATGCACCTGTAAACATGTAACATAATGACTACATTTCCTCCATATTTATTTTTCTGTTAATCTGTATATTTGGTCCTGTGTTAATATCTTGCATTTTACTATTTTGTATTTCTGTAACCACTCAATGTTCTCGAACCCAGGACATACTTGAAAACGAGAGAAATCTCAATGTATCCTTCCTGGTAAAATCCTTTATAAATAAATAAATAAATAAATAAATATTGCTGCATTAATAAAACAAAAAACAACTGTTTTTCTTCTTTTAATTTTTTTGTTTTTTTATTATTTTTTTTCTTCTCATTACATTTAACATGGTGATGTTTGGTATCATTGGAAAGGCCATTCTCTGGCCATTCCAATGATACCAAATATTAACCCCTAGCTACCACAGATCGGTAGATAGGGTGTTCATTGGAACCCCCTATCTCCACCATAGGTGGCAGCTAGAGGTTAACTCCTAAACTGATGTCATCGCGCTATGCGTGATGACGCCAGTAGGCAGGGGGAGATCCCGGATGCTTGGCCAACATCCAAGATGTCGGCCAGCTCTGGGAGGGGACCGCGATCTGGTACCTTTTGACACCGAACAGCGATCCAGCCCCCAGGGGGTTAAACACAGCCCCCGTTTGGAAGGGCAGGCTGTGCCCTTCAAAGCGGTGCCTTCCTTTATTTTGTACCCCAAGCAGATCGGGAGGGAGAGAGGTCCAAAGTACTTCATCCCCTCCCCTTCTGGCACCTTCCCCGCACTGGAGGGGGGGTGCCTGGAATAGACATCATCGCACCCAGCGCGATGACGCTATTCTTGCCCGCCGGGGTCCAGGAGGCTGGGCTGACATCCTAGATGTCAGCCAGCACCGGGGGGCCGCAGCGATCGGCCGGAATCCTGGCCGATCGCGGCTGCAATAGGAGGATGCGCTGAGCGCATCCTCCGTAGCCAAGTGTCCATGCGGCTGGAGGCGTTGAACGCATCCTCCGCATGGAACGGGTTGAACCTGTCGAACTGAATCACCGAAAATCAGGGCATTTTGCTGATATTTCAGTGCAGTTCAGTGTTCTGTGAATAAACAGACTGTAACTTCTCTATGGGACAATTTCGCTGCCGATGAAGATTGCTGATCTGCACCATATTTCACCATCAATTTGCCAGTATTAGGAGAATCTACAGCTTTGTGAATAGATGAACTGCCCCTAAATTGCACCATACGGTGAAATTCACCATTCAGTGCCCTTCGGTGGCAGGTTCGGGGCTTTGTGAATAACCCCTTAAATGAAGATAATAAACACTTTTTACTTTTATTTTTCAAGAGAGGGATGGAATATGTGTTATACATTTTTTTCATTCTCCTAGACTTTTCTCAAAATAGAGTTAGAATTCGAATGCGCATATATAGTGACAACATTAAAATAAAACAGCTCAACGAGTAACCTGCTGTACATATAAAACATGCGATCACGCACACAATTAATAACAGCAGACCGTCAGAAAATGAATAATTCTGGAAATAAACAATGTAAAAATTAGTATTGTGTGCTATTTCTTGCAATGTAGTATTTTGTAAGAAGTAATAAGCACAGGTTACCATTTTTAGAAAAAAGGAACTGAAAACAGCATGACCGGTGCCTGTATCTAGAATGTCAGCGTCTGATTTTGCAGACGTTTTTTGGCCCTCGGAGCTTTGCACATGAGTAATTCCAGGTTCATCCAATTCCAGCTCTTTCCCATGTGGTCAGTGGCTCTGTGTGAGATAAAATCTTTTTTTGAATCCCAACTGTGCTGAACATCTTATATCGTAAGTTTGAACAACGCTGGATATGCTGGCTGTTATGCCTGAGTGATAATACACGGATTTAAAGCTGAAGAATTCAACCTTTACACTTTAGACACATCCTGGAAGCAGTGAAGAGTAAATGAGAAACAAATCTTTATGATTAATGGCAGCCTGCATTTAGCATATGTTGTGGCTAGACCAATCCGCATTCTAAAACAGTTTATTAGCGTATGTTTTCAATAACAGTGGAGTAAGAGGGAAATAATATAATCATTTTCTTTCAATACCAAGTGGGAGGACTTGTAGTGAAAACATATAAAGAGAATGGTAGCCACAACATAAAATATAAACAGGAATATATCATAGGGAAGCACAATAAAACAAGGTACATCAATAACTCCTGCTTAATAGATGCTCAGAAAACGTATCATCGTATCAGGCCCATCAAGTCATACTCAGCCTGCTTGAAGCTCAGGATCTCTCTGGAACTGATTGCTACACTGTCACGTACGTCCTAGATATATAATGTCTGATCCCTGTATCCAGACTAGCTAGCCTACACTGCCGGTCCTTTAAGTGGCCAGAAAGTCTACCTATTACCATAAACAAACAGAATAACAGACACCAGGGGTTAATGCCAGATGCTGCTTGTGAGCCAGATACCAGGGGTTGCTCAAAAGCCAGATACAAGGGGTTAATACCAATTGTCAGATTGGGGAGCCAGCCAAGTGCCAGGGGTCATGAGCCATTAGGTGTGAAGGACAGGACCTGCCGAAAGGCGGGATATATTGGCGTTGGTGACAAGCTTAAGAAATTTATGGCCATATATTGTAAGCCAAATTTCCATCATTTTAAACAGAGCTTAGGGTTAAAAATCTTGCAAAAAGTCTTGAATGGGTTAATAACTGTTGCAATCCTGAAGGGAGTAAGAATTGTTTGGAAGCTTTGAAGGATTAAAATCTGGTAATTTTTTTTAAATGTTTAAAGTTGCTGTTGAAGTTTTTTGAGTGTGTTGACTGGAGTGCTCTCTTCCTGGCTTGTTTGTATTTTGTTGTCTTGAGATGCACCCACATTGTATGCTTAGTAAAGGTTGAGTGCTACCCTCCCTGAGACAGGCGTCATTTGCATGTCTTACCCAGAGTTCTGTGCTGCATATGGGGAATGTAGCACAGGAGCTCTGTGATGCAGTTCTTTGAATTGCTGTGATGTGTAAATGCCCTCTGCAATAATAAACTTTATGAATTACAGTGTGGAGGCTTTTTATCTAATTTTTTGCCTTCCACTACAACTCCAATAAGTATATATATATTTACAGAGAGAGAGAGAGGTATTGTAACGGATTTCAAAATAACCTAAAAATTTCATAATCATTCAAGATGCAAATCCTGTAAATATATATATAGAAAAACACTGCAGCACTTAACTTTCTTTCCAGTGTATCTGGTCTTCCCCCCCGAGAGTCCTGAAACACTCGTAAAATATAAATTCACAGTGGTGGGCAGTGCTATACATCCGATTCTTGTCCATGGCATCCCATTTAATCTCCCCTGCCCCTACATGTGTGGTGGGCAGTGATTCATTTACAAATTGGATTTCGAAGCTTCGCAGGTCCCTAATGCATAGATGTAGATACTCGAGTATACCGCTAGATTTTGGTGACAAAAATTTACCTTAAAATTGGAGGGGTTGCGTTATATTCGAGACATCTGCACCGCTTGTAAAAAAAAAAAAAAAACTTGCCATGCTCTGAATCCCAAGTCTCCCGGAAGTTCTGGTAGTCTCACTGAAGTGAATGAGGGGCTCCCTGATGCTTGCAAACACTTCAGGAACTCCCAGATTCGGGAGATTTGGTATCCATCACGGCCAGAGGGCACGCTCGGTTTAAGCCAATCATTAACGTCGCTTGCCTCCGCTGGCCATCTAATCGCTAGTAAAGAAGACGGGTGGCCGACGGCTTCATACTTAGTAACAACTGCAATCATTCTAGAGCAGAGCACCCTGGCCTAAGGGGTATCCTGACTGTGTTAAGAGAACCTGGAAGGATTTTAATGGTTTACTGGTAAAGTAAAATTTTGCTCCTCGCGTTATATTTGAGTCTTGAGTATTCTCTCATTTCCATAATAAATCTCTATCCATCGCGTTATATTCAGGTCGCACTATACTATTGCAGAGGTGAATGCAAACGTGCAACCAACAGGTCTTGGTTCTTATGGTGTGGCTCACATTTCCAGTAGTTTCTCTTGAACCAGTCATGCCATAAATTGATACTTCACATTTGACATTGAAAACCATGCATTATAAAATAGAAAATGACCAGCACACTCTGACCACTATTGGTTTTTCCTTCTCTTTTTGCAGAGTTTTTGCACAAGGCCATATTATCGCTTTAGTCATGTCTACCTGATAAAGGATGATAAAATATATCTGTATTATATCAACAACAGAGAGCGTCTGACATATTTTATCTTCTAATATTTGTGGGGTCTGAAATGATAGAAAAGCGACAGAATTATCATTTCATAAATTACTTTCAGCAATTCTTTTAAACATTTACAGATTCAAATAATGGCCAAATTACATACTATATGGTATTTGGAAAAGTGCGGCTTCCTGAAAATGCCACATCCTGTCAAAATAATGTTCGACTAAACAGAGCACTAAAAACTACTTTAACAGCAAGTAAAGAATAACTGAAGCAGAGATTTTCTCCTTTATTCCCTCACAATGCCTAATGCAAATCGAGAATATCGTTTGATTTGCATGATTGCTACAGTACGTGGGATGGTCCACCAGTTACACATACCAAGCAGGCTCTAACTGAGTACTAGACATCAACAGGAAGAGGTGGTTGCGCACACAAAACAAACTGAGGTTTACAAATACACTGTTCCTCACATATACACAGACTACATATATGAAGTCGGTCTGTGATCTGCTTACAGGAAACACAGCATTGGTTTCTTCTGTTCCTGAACTCACATAGACACTAGCCAAAGCACTATCGTGACTCGCTCCTCTTTGGTTGATGAGTGATTCCTCCAAAACCGAGAAGCAGTCAGCCGGCATTTGCAAGTCATTAATCAGGAACCTTACTTAGGTTCATTTGTTCTATCATGTCAGTCTCTGACTGAATACTAAACAATATTAGAAACATAGAAAAATGTCGGCAGATAAGAACCTTTCGGCCCATCTAGTCTGCCCAATTACATGGATACTTTACCTGGATTTATCTTTTGTTTAGGATAGCCTTATGCCTATCCCATGCCTGCTTAAATTCAATTACTGTTTTGGCCTCTACCACTTCTACTGGAAGGCTGTTCCATGTATCCACCACCCTCTCAGTAAAATAATGCTTCCTGATGTTACTTTTAAACCTTTGCCCCTCTAATCTAAGACTATGTCCTCTTGTTTTGCTACTTTGTTTCCTTTTAAATATACTCCCTTCCTCTACCTTGTGGATTCCCTTTACGTATTTAAATGTTTCTATCATATCATAATCATAACTCAAGCAAATGCACACTGAAACCCGCAAAAACATCTGGATTAACCCTGCCGAAGACGCCAGAGAAACCCGAGCAGGAGCCGATCAGAGCGCAGAGCAGCCGCTGGAAAAACCTGACATCGCAGACGAATGGAGTGAAGAAAAAAAAAAACAGTACACTTGAATGTTTGAAAAGTGAAATGCTGTTTGCAAAGAAACTACTGAGCGAAAATGTCTGAAATTTACATATAACATCCAATGAATGATAATAAAAAGGGCTGTTACAGAAAAAAGAAAAAACGATTTAAAAAAACCGGTAAAAAAATGTTTGCAAAAAAATCCCAAAAAATGTCTAAGGCTAGGGTCAGACTAACGCATTTTTCGCGTTGTCCGTGAAAAAAGTGCGTTCGAACGATCGCTGCATTTTTTCACGGAATACGCAATAGCGGTCATACGATGCGCATTCTCCTCCGTGATTTTGTACGGATCAGCAATAAAACACTTTTTGCGTCTGGACGTTATGTTGGCTGGACTTTAGCAGCGTCTGACGTCTCCTAATCACGCACACATGCCGCTATGCGGACGCAGCGCACTCTGTACGTCAGTACTAGCGGTTTGACGTTCTCGAAAAAAAATGCATTCGTTTGCCACTTTCGTGCGGCCGTTCTTCGTATGCTGCCCGGCATTGGACGTCATTTGCTGCTAGTACGGCCGTGATTAAGTGCGGCTAAACGCACGTTAATACTGCGTTCGTCTGACCTTAGCCTAAAAGATCCTAAAAAAATCTAAAAATAAAGAGACTTTTTACTGCAAAATATTATAATGAACGGTTTATTAGATATTGAATTAAAACGGGAATATTTTTAACATTGAAGCCTATGGGATTTGCCTGAATAAACCTGTCGAATTAAACCACCGAATGGCAGGGCAATTCGGCAACTTTTCACTGCTGGGTTTTGCTCTCTGAATAGACAAAGCATTGCTTCTCTATGGGGATTCACTGCCCTTGAACAGGAACCGACCAGGCACCGTATGTCCAGGCAATTCTCCAGGATTTGGCGAATTGCCTGCTCTCTGGATAGCCGAATGGCCAGGGAAGGTAACCGTACGCTGAATTTCAGCGTTCGTTTCCCTTTCGGCAGACATTTGGATCTCTTTGAATAACCCTGTTAGTGTGGACTTTGGAGGGTTTCTGTATGGGGGTGCGCTTCCACGTGTTTTAATTTCTCTTTCATCCTGTTGCATTCCACAGTTGCATAGCCAATATTTTTTATGTTCTTTTTTTTAATCTAACCTTCTACCAAATACCTTATTGAGGTCATACTCTAGGGTTTAAAATCTTATTTTTACAAGTCAGTATTGCAATAGTATTATTATAATTACTTTAAGAAGTATGTTATTTTAAAAAATAGTATTAAAAGTATATTTATCTGCAGAAGACCCACCCACTGTAAAACCAATCAGCATTCCTGATCATATCTAATGAAATGATTCATCTACAAAAATCCTTGAAGACATAAATTGGAAATATATTTTAAAAAATACACAATTGCTTGCACACGTTCAACAAAGTGCCATAGTTGAAGCTCAGACCCGTAATCATCATTTTAGCATGTTGCACATCTATGTGATTGTCACGGTTCCCGGATCCCTCCACGCAGTCCTTAAAGCCCAACACTCCACAGAGCCCAAAAGCTACCAACAGGGTAGCCGTAGAAGAATCCCTAACTGTCTGGTCCTTAGACTTGGCCAGGTATACTAGCTAGACAGAAAGGGTTAATCAAAGACAATGTCATAATACAAAACCAGGTCAGCAACACGGGGGTAGTCAGACGAGCCAGAATCAGGAATACAGAGTATAGAATAGTCAAATGGAATAGCCGGGTCGATATCAGTGCAGAAGCGTAGTACAAGAAAATAGTCTAGGGCAACGGAAGGCAGAATAATCATAAAACAAGCAGAGGTCAATAACAGGTTAAATCACGAGAGAATTCAGGTACAAGGAGCTCAGGTATGGATAACCACGATCTGGCACTGCTTAGAAGGAACTGTTGGTTTTTAAAAGACCTTCACCAGACCGTGCCCCCTCTCAAGCCGCACCTCATGCAGCCACCTCCCTGCCTGTTTCAATTTAAACCGGGTGTTGGTGAGCGAGCAGCATCAGACATGCTGCCCTCAAGCACACCGGAAAGGCTGGAAGCCCCCAACATTACAGTGATAAGTAAGATTGTCAGATCTGCCATGATTTCCTGGACACATAATTCTCCTTTATGCAGAGAGGAAGCATGACGCAAAAAACTAGAAGATGTTGCAAGAGGGAAATCGATTACCTAATCAAAGGTGTTCACTTAGGATCACATCTTGATTAATTAATTGATTCCTAACACACACAGTGACCGCTCCAGTAGTCGAGGATCAGAAGACACTCTTAAAACAAAAGAATGGCCAGAATATAACTGGACATGAGTATACTTGATTTATTCCTCTCTCTAGCTTTGGACACTATCCAGGGACTGGATTCTATCCAAGACATTAGCATTAACCTCCCTGGCGGTATTCCCGAGTGTGTCTCGGGGTTAACTTTCACTGCTGAAGCAAAAACAAAACAAAAAAGAATCACAGAAGAAAATCACAATTATGTCTGCAAACATGTACAAAATTTTTAAATTGCTGTCAAACATGCAAGAAAAAAAACTGATCATATCACCAACTTCAAAGTGGCAAGCATCTGCCTTGCTATGAGGCTGGTCACATAATAAGGCAATTGCACACTTTAGCAAATATCAGTACCGGTCTGATTAACACTGTATGAAACCAGAGGTACAGCATTAGCTCTTCTTATACAAAGCATAGGAAGCTTTAATGCACAGTAAGCAACCATAATGGCTGAGCCACCACACCTGAAATAGCAGGACAGCTGTTCCCAATAATGAGGGGCCACTATACTTACTCAAGACTCACTCATTAACCTCCCTGGAGTTACTATTCTGACATATTTTCTATCAGAATCGTTACAATTTTTTAATCCCCCTAGCGGTATCCCGAGTGTGGCTTGGGGTTAATTTCATTGCTGAAAGTGGTAGCCCAGAGCCACACTCGGGCTGGATACATATCTGTGCCTGCGCTCCCTCACAGACCTCCATGATCGCATTCTCCTCCAGCCGAATGCAGCGTCCTGCTTCCTGGTTCCCTTCTTGCAGAAGGGAACCAGGAAGCAGGATGTCGCGATCGTCCAGAGTTTGACTGTGGGGGACAGCGAGGGAGCGCAGGGCCAGGTATTGTATCCAGTCCCGAGTGTGGCTCAGGGCTACCACTTTCAGCAATGAAATTAACCCCAAATTCAAATCAAATTCCCCGACCCTTGTGGTGAATTCAACATTCACCGCAGGGTCCCCGATGTGCAGGGAAAATCCACTGAAAAATCACAGAGTCAAAAATAAAAAACGCCGCAGAACCACTGAAATTATCGGAACGCGTCTGAAAAAAGCCAATGATCCGCCGAACACAGCGCCGACCAGCCACCAGAAAAAGCCGACAAGCCGAACAGGGGAAAAAAAAAAAAACCAAGGCAACTTTTAAAATTCAAAACGCTGATTGCAAAAAAAAATAGGAAAAAAAAGTTTTGCTGATAAAAATCCCTAAAATGCTTAAATTCTTTTAAAAAAATTAAATAAATAAATAAACAATATTTTTGCTGCAAGTTAAAAGAATTAACGGTTTATTAGATATTGCATAAAAACGAGAATGTTTTTAACATTGAAATCTATGGGATTCTCCTAAATAAACCTGCCAAATTAAACCACCGAACAGCAGGACATTTCACTGACATTTCACTGCTGTTCAGTGTTCTCTGAATAGATCAGCCATTGCTTCTCTATGGGGATTTCACTGTTGCCGTAGATGACTGTATTTTGCGAATTGCCAGGTCTTGAATAGCCGAATGGCCTGAAATTGCACCGTACAGGGAAATTCACCGTTCGGTGCAATTTCGGGGCTAGTTCGGCTCTTTATGAATAACCCCTTTAGTCTATGGGCAGTATTACATACTGCCCACTAAAATGGGGACACTAAGGAGGAAAACCTGTGCCTGCAGGTTTCTCCTTAGCATCCCGGTTTAATCTCCATATTACCGGGCAGGTACTAATTCAGCAGCCTCACACGTAACACAGCTCTAAGCCAGAGAATACCTAATGCTCCGCCCCAAGCATCCCCTCCTGGAGTCCATAGAACTCCACTGAGGCTTCATGGAGGTGTTTGGCAATACTGCCGAATCAACAGCGAAATGCGGTGCAGATTGGCACAATTCGACAAACTTTAGCGGCAGTGAAATTGTCCCTTGGAGAAGTAATGGTTCATCTAATTAGAGAATGCCGAACTGCACTGAAATGTTGACGAAATGCCCAGATTTTCAGTGGTTCAGTTCGACAGATTTAAACATTATGGACAAATCCCATAGGTTATAATGTAAAAACAAATTATCATTTTTATTTTCTTTATTATACTCTATTCATTTGCAGCAAAAAGTTTTTTAATTTATTTATTTTTAAAATTCTTTAGGCATTTTTTGGGGATTTTGTAGGCAAAAGTTTTGATTCCCAATTTTTTAATGGCTTTTTTTAAATTTTATAACAGACCGCTTTTAATATTTTTTTAGTAGGACCTTTTTGAATTATTTCCTTGCATTTTCATGTATTTTTATTGTTTTAAACACCTTTTTTAAAAAAGCAGGGTTGCTTTTTTTCTTTTTACCAGTTCAGCGATTTTCAGCACAGTGCGTCAGTCATTGCGGATCGTTGTCTGTCTTTGGCGGCGTTCGGTGGTCTGTTTGATGACATTCAGCGGGCTGAACAACAGCCTTCGCGGATCCCGTGCGGTGCACTTTGATGACCCCGCGGTGAACACACCGAAAGGTCGGTGAACTGAAATCGCGGAGAGAGCACCAAACTTTTACTGAAATCTCTGAATAACCCCTGAACTTTCACAATGATATAAACCTGGGACATTTTCATACACTAGCAATAGATTACACGGTGCTGCAAAAAACAGGTAGAGAGAAAAGTATGAAATGCACTGCATGCCATGTAGCACAGATATAGTTAGATATGAGTCGATGAACCTGAAGTCTTGTACTAACTTTGAAGAATGAGATTGCTTATTCATCATCTCAATATAAATGTCATATTTTTGTGCATGACCCTGCCTTACCTTCATTGATTTTAATTAAGCTCACTATAGATTAACAAACAGTGACTTTGAATATGACTAAAGGGTACATGAAAAGTGCACTGAACATTTTACCTTTATAAGATCGATAAATCAGATCCCGCATTTTAAAAAGTTTAAATGCTAAAAATATGAACATAGCTTTCATATAAAATATGGATCTTTGGTTATTTTTCCATTCCAGAGCACATAAGAAGTTGTTAGGGTTAATTATTTTTACCATAACCCGGATCTGAATGGATGATTCTACTTTAACTTAAAGATACTAAGGCTGGGGTCAGACCAGCGCACTTTTAACGTGCGTTCTGGCGCACATAATTACAGCCGCACTAGCAGCAGATGACGGGCAATGACGGCCAATATACGATGTACGGCCGCACAAAAGTCCGGACGTGCAACGCAAGTGGAATTTGAACGCATTTTTCTGAGAACGCTGAACCGCTAGTACTGACGTACTGAGTGCGCAGCTGCGGCATAGCGGCGTGTGTGTGTGATTAGGAGATGTCAGACGCTGCTAATGTCCAGCCTACATAACGTCCAGACGCAAAAAGAGTTTAATGACGATCCGTACAAAATCACGCCCGAAAATGCGCATCGTTTGACCGTTTTTGCGAATTCCGTAAAAAAATACGTCAATGCGTTCGGACGCACTTTTTCACGTTCACGGGGAAAAATGCTTTCGTCTGACCCTAGCCTTAATGGGCAAAAAAAAATATGGTTTCCCCCAAGCAAGTATTCAAAATATATTCTAAAAAAAATTATCATTTTTTTTTCCTTTTAATTCTTTCAATACCAAATGAATTTCCAGTAAACACCGTCACGTACCAATAGTATTTTGGAAAATCACTTTTCATTAATAATACAGTAAAATATATTTGGGAAAATTCTCAATGTAGGTGGAACCCCTTTCTGACAAACAAACATCACCATCTACTGGCTTACAGCTCTGATTTCTTTTTTTAATTTTCACTCTGGTAACAGACTATCTTCCAGGTACTGCTAGGAGAAGCCTTTTCTTGTGACATTTATCTGTGCTGCAAAGAGTCTATTGACTATGTGCTGTGCACAGCCTCATCTCTGAGTATAGGTATAGGCCCTAGAAAGTAGATTAAGCAGCCTTTACTGGGCAATGTTCCATTTCTTTCTGCCTCTTTACTAAACCTACAGACCCAAGAAGGCCTGTTTCCTACTCTTCCTTAGTGGGCCCACTGCACTTAGGCATTGTATGTTCGCTCTATTAAGCACTTATTACCTGGAATCTAATTTGTTTTTGCTTGTTTCGCTTTTGTTTTTGTCTCTCTAGCCTCCAATTATAGCCATCATTGTATTATACACTGTATACCAATAGCGTTCTGCAAAGTACATTATACAGCAATATCTGTACTTCATTTGGTACAGCTAGCACAATACTCTGTACTTGATACTAGACTGATATCTCTTGATACTGACAGGCACACGCATGTAGCAACCAACTTATGCGTATGTACTTCTGTGTGCTCTAGGACTTGTATACATCACCGTATGATAGCCCTGTTGCCTCTCTGTTATTTGTTTGTACTATCATCCTGCACTTTGTGTTGATATGTGATTCTGTCCTTGTCTCGGTCGAATAGTGCAATTCTTTGCCTTTTATTTTTTACACATTGTACATATGGTGACTATGCGCCATTTTTCTTTAGATTCTTCAATAAAGGTTATGTTTTATCCTTGTCAGTGTACAAGGGGTTGATACATTCCAATACCACACATGGATGAAGATCTGATTCAGGGGTCCCTGTTCCCAAGGGAACTTACAATCTATGAAATGTACAAGTATTTTGTGAGGTAGGCGCATCCATATCATTAGGTGTTTTGCCCAAGGACACTGGCTGGTGGCGTCTTCTGAGTGGGATCGAGTCATCTTTCCATGATTGTAGAGCAGCAACCTGGTGGTTAATCCCTTAAGGACCAATGACGGAACTGTTATGTCATAAATACATTGACTTTAAAGACTCCTGGTCCTTAAGGGGTTAGTTTGAACCCACTTCTCGTAAAGTCGAGACTTCTCCACAGTTGTATTGAAGGGATGTGCTGAATGGAGTATTGACTTGCTTCTCCACGGTTGAAGGGTAGAGACGTTATCACTGGACTCCAGAGACGATATTGTGTGTTAGGAAAGTATGTACCGTTAGTTGTCTTGCCCAAGGACACTTACTGGAGAGGTGCTCTGGCCAGGATTTGAACCTAGGTCTTCACGGTTATAGAGCAGTGATGTTACCCCTACTCTATCCAGCCGGTACTAGATTCCCTGTGGAAGCCCTTTCTGACAGACAAACATCACCATCTACTGGCCAAAAAGAGTTACTGCACCTTGAGCTCTGTGCTGAATTAACTGAGGATTTCTGTTTTATAGACAAAGTCCCAGCTGTTCAAACTGTTTTAGCATCTCAGCTGCAATGCCCGAGGTGCTCAAACTTTTAGTGCACATTCTGTGTCCAAATACAAATGAAATTAATTTGCAACAAACAAATTTAATTTTCAATTATACAGCATTGCTCCAGGTTTTCTGTACTCGACTTCAGGTCGCTGTGCTTGTTTGCTGATGATCGTATCCACAAAATCCCAGTAGTGAAGGGGTTAAAGACATTTCAAAAGATTTCCATTTACTCCACGGCAGAGCCGCTATGCTGGTCAACTAAACGAGATACATCCCATCATTCCCGGTCATATTGAATAGAGGAGTTTTAAACGCAGTAGCTTTATGGAATAAATAATTAGAAGTGGGAGTTTAATTTTACACAAGGCAATGTTACTTAAACTACACATGTGAAACAAGTCTCAGCAGCGAAAACAGGTCCCTGAAAAACTACACATGCAATTTATTTTGCTGAAAGGATCGGCAAATAGGTTTTTCTGGATATGTGCAAGACCCTTTTTTTTATAGTACGATGGGTATTGATGTTTGTTTATGACTTTATAGTCAAATTCACAGTGGAGCAAATTAAATAGAATTATAACATAAGGTGCATTAAATAAAAAGCTTCTTGTAGCATTACTGGAGAGTAATAAAAGAATATAATGGTTTCTATGCTGTTGTGGAAGCAATAATTATCCTTGATAATCCATTTATAATGGGAATTTCCTTTCATTTTGAGATCCTCAGAGAGCCGCAGAGATATATATCCATGATATGTTGACTGAAACACATGTTTTGAGGTACATTATTCTTCTCTTTAGGCTACTTAAACACCACCTGCTTCTATTGGTATCACATTAGCTACAGTGATTAGCATTTTTGCTGAGTTGCATGTTTAAAATAAGGCAATGTGAATTTAAAATGTTTAGGCATGAATGTTTATTTTTTTTATTCATTTACACTCTTAACCCCTTCACTACCAAGTGATTCTCCAAAAACCATTGTCAGGAACCATTTTTTTTTTTTTTAATAATTTTTATTTATACAGTAAGAAATATTTGGGAATTCCAAAGAATTCCCAGATGATGGAAATATCTTGGGCCCTGTTACAATCTTCACGCAAACGTTTGCGCCGGCGCAAAAACGCATTAACGCGAGGGGTAAAACCCTTCGCGCAGAACGTCGTATTACAAAGTCAGCGCAACAAACGCGCGCACTCGTCTAACGCGGGTGAACCTGCGCGAACCCTGCGCAAGCTTACTGTACTGCGCGCGTCCTATACTTAACATTGTGAGCGCAAATGCGTTTGTGCGCTGGTACGCAGATGGTATTACAATCTTAGCGCAGTTTGTAACGCACAGCCTTTGCGCGCATAGTTTTAGCAACTCCTAAAAGCTGGTGTTAATGGCAAATCTGACGGACCTGGTCGAACCCAAATACACCAGCCCAAAAAAAGAAAAATGCAGCAAAGTATAGTTACACATTCTACTCATACCAAAGCAATAAAATGGAGAAGTTGTGTGTGCATTTACTATTGCTGCAGCATATATACTCAGATTGACTTTGACAGGCGCAAATCGTGAGACAATCGTGAGACAATCGTGGTTCTATCTTAATTCTGATTGGCTGAATCGCGTGAAAAAAAACAGTACACACACTGATTTCTGCGCGCAACGTTGCTGCGCACGCGTTCGTGCGCGTCTGTTTTATGCGCGTTATTGCTTAATGGATGAAAAAATGTGCGAGGATTGTAATTCCAGCGTTGATTTACGCGCGGTAACTTTCAACGCTCGGCGCACAAATTCACGCGTTGCGTGAGCGTTTTAACGCAAAGATTGTAATAGGGCCCCTTGTACGTATGTGTAAGGTTTTAATTTATTTTTTGTTGTTGTTTTTGGTTTCTAAAGGTGGCATATAACAGGCAGCACTTTACTGCTAACAAAAATAAACATTTTGAAAAATCGAACATGCAGGAACTGTACGTTTCCTCGCAGGCAACAAATCCAAATCTATAGGTGTGAAATCTTCTCTGTGTTGTCGGTTGGCTCAATGTCCACACTATAGTCGCATGGTGTTAACTCCCTCTCTTCCCTGTGTAGTTTCAGCACCTTGAGCACCTTTTTCTTTCTTTTTTGACCAAATAAAAACTCAATACAGGAATGCATAATTAGCGTACAATGAGTAATTGTGCTTTTGTGCTATAACTTTGTAAGCAGAGTGTCAAATGGTTCTGACACAAGCGCCTTCTTTATTTCTCTTTATATCACAATCTGGATTTGTGCAGCTGCAAGAAAAACTCCTAACTTCGATTCTGTTGTACCTCACACGTACCCCAATGCTCCATTTGTATACAGCACTTGATATTCTTTTCTGATTTCAACTTCCTGATGAATGGGAATTGAATCAATAAAAGGGTGATTCAATAAGCAATGAACTTGCCACCGAATTGCACCAACCCGTGAATTTCCCCATACGGTACAATATCATGACAGTTCGTCTATTCACTAAACTGTCAATTCACCAAATACTGGTGAATTAACAGCGGAATACGATGCATTTTGCCGCAGATTGCCGCAATTTGGTGATCTTCGGCAGCAGCAAAATTGTCCCTTAGAGAAGTAATATTTACAGGGTAATTCAAAGAGATCCGAATTGCTGGAGAAAGGTAACGAACGCTGAAAATCAGTGTTCGGTTACCTTTCTTGGCCATTCAGCTATCCAGAGAGCAGGCAATTCACCAAATCCTGGCGAATTGCCTGAACATATGGTGCCTGTTCGGTGCCTGTTTGAGGGCAGTGAAATCCCCATAGAGAAGCACTGCTTCGGCTATTCAGAGAACACAAACCAGCAGTGAAAGGTTCCCCTAATGCCCTGCCATTCGGTGGTTTAATTCGGCAGGTTTATTCAGGAGAATCCCATAGGCTTCAATGTTAAAAATATTCCCGTTTTAATTCAATATCTAATAAACCGTTCATTATAAAATTCTGCCATAAAGAGTCTCTTTATTTATAGATTTTTTAGGATATTTTAAGCATTTTCCTTAATTTTTATTTTTTTTAAAAGTCAGATTTTTTTTTTTTTTAAGTTTACTTATTTTTTCTGTAACAGCCCTTTTTATTATTATTCCCTGGACCTCATATGTAAATTTCAGACATTTTCGCTCAGTAGTTTCTTTGCAAACAGCGTTTCACTTTTCAATCATTCAAGCAAACTGTTTTCCTAATTTATTCACTTCACTCTGTCTGCGGTCTCGGCTTTTCCGGCGGCTTCGCTGCGTGTGATCGGCTCCTGCTCGGGTTTTTCCGTGGTTTTCGTCAGGTTAATCCAGATGTTTTTGAGGGTTTTCAGCGTGCATTCGCTGGGTTTTACAGTCGTTTTCGTCGGGTTTGCGGCAGCTTTTCCCTGCAGTTCGGGGACCCTGTGGTGCTTGCTGAATACACCGCAGGGTCACCGAAATGGGATCGGCAAAAGGAACCGAATTTGAAGAGAACGAAAAGTCACCGAACGTGCGGTGACTTTTCGAATCTCTTTGAATTACCCTGCATGTCTAATAAGAGAACGCCGAACTGCACCAAAGTGTCAGTGAAATGCCCTAATTTTCAGTGATTTACTGCGACAGGTTTAAATAGGCAAATACCATAGGATTTAATGTAAAAAAAAAATATCGTTTCTATTCTTTTTTCATTCAACCGTTTATTCTTTTAATTTTCAGCAAAATGATTTTTTTTAACACCTTTATGTAATTTTTAGACTAAATTTTTGAGTTCCAATTTTTTTGAAAGATGTTTTTTTATTTATTCTGTAACTGACCTTTTTATTATTTTTTAAAGGACCTTTTTTATTATTTAGACACATTTTAATGAATTTTTATTGGTTTGAACACCTATTAGAAGAATAGCAGAGTACTGGGGGGTTTCTGCGGTTCGGCGGTCTTCAGCAGCTCCATATTCGGCACACTTCGGGGGCCTTGCGGTTAATAGTGAATTCACGGCAGGGGCAACAAAATGGAATCACCAAAGCGCACCGAAGTGCTCTGAATAACACCTTAAAGTGGAAATTTCCATTAAAAAGTATAGGTACGAACATCGATAATTAAGCCAACTTTCTGGTGGAGATTAAAATGTTTTTGATCAAAAAAAACTAAAATTTCAGTGGCAAGTTCAGCGCATATTGAAGAAATCCCCAAACTGAAAAATGGCCGAATTGCAGTCAAAAAAATATTACACTGAATTTTAGCTGAATTAATTTGGACCCCGTATTAGGCTAGGGTCAGACGAACGCAATTTTCGCGTCGTCCGTGAAAAAGTACGGTCGAACGAATGGACGTATTTTTCACGGAATACGCGATAGCGGTCATACGATGCGCATTTTCGTCCGTGATTTTGTACGGATCATCAATAAAACCCTTTCTGCGTCTGGACGTTATGTTGGCCGGACGTGTGCAGCGTCTGACGTCTCCCAAACACGCCGCTATGCGGACGCAGCGCACTCTGTACGTCAGTAGTAGCGGTTTGACGTTCTCGAAAAAATGCGTTCGTTTGCCACTTGCGTTGCACGGACGAACTTTCGTGCGGCCGTTCGTCGTATGTTCCCCGGCATTGGACGTCATTTGCTGCTAGCACGGCCGTGATTTCGTGCGGCTAAACGCACGTTAAAACTGCATTCGTCTGACCTTAGCCTTACAGTGTTTGCTAACTCTTGTATTATTTTCTACTGCAACATATTAGAAAGTTATATATTAAAACTAATTTTGATGTTGGCAAAGCACTAACTTAACACATTTAACTCTTAATTTAGAACTCTAATGCTTTGGAGACATAATAATTGTTTAGGAGCTTAATCTTGGTGTGAAAGCAAATATTAAGCTCAATAAACAAACAAACAACGAAACCCAAGATAATTACCTGGCAGAATTATATTTATTGCTGTCCAGAATAACCGCTTTGTTAAGCGACCACCATGAATTCCTTTTAGACAAAGCCTCCAAGCTGCCGGATTTTAAAGCTGCTGCTGCACACAGTAACACAGTATGTTTAATCTTTACAGTAATATAAGTTATCTTGGTAGAATTAAGTACCTTTGTATAATATGAAAAGGTTGGAACTTTTGACAATTAATTTATTACTGCAATGTTTTGAATTAATTGCAACACCGCAATTTAGCTTTAGTGGTCGTTTTTGACAAGCACTCCTTTCCATAGGGCTGAACAGATTTTACATCGAATTGCCAGCAAAATATGGTTCCTGTTCGACGGCAGTGAAATCCCCATAGAGAAGCAATGGTTAACCTATTCAGAGACACCGAACAGCAGAGAAATGTCAGTGAAATGCCTTGATATTCGATGGTTCCATTCAGCAGGTTTATTCAGGTGAATCCATAAGTCTCAATGTTAAAAATTGTCACATTTTCTGTAGCAGCCCTCTTTATTATTATTCATGGATCTTATATGATCATTCCAGACATCTTTGCTCAGTAGTTTTTTTACTTTCAAACAGCTTTCAAATTTTGACACTTCTTTTTGTATTATTTATTTTTTTCTGTCCTTTGGCTTGTCAGCTTTTTATGGCGGCTTGTCGACGCTGTGTTCGGCGGATCATCGGCTTTTTCCAGACGTGTTCGGCGGGTTTGTGGCGGCTTATCGGAAGCCGATCCGTTAAGCTGCTGGGACCCATCGAAATTATCGGATTTTGCAGCACTCTGTATTTAAATCGGCGGTTTTGTGGCGGCTTTCCCCTGCACCTCGGGGACCTTGTGGTGAATGCTGAATTCACCGCAAGGTTGGGGAATTTGATTCCTAGAAGTGCGGGGAACGAGAGAGCACCGAGATCTCGGTGACATTTCGGTGCTCTCTGAATATCCCCTTTAGAGTTAATTCCCTATGTAATAATCTCAATTTATAATTGCACCGAACAGTGAATTTCACCTTGCGGTGTAATTTTGTGGCAGTTAGTCTATTCAGAAAGCTGTCAATTCGCCAAATACTGGTGAATTTACTGCAAAAAACGGTGCAGTTTGCCACAATTCGGCGATCTTCGGAGGCAGCGAAATTGTCCCATAACAAAGTAATGGTTAATCTATTCAGTGAACACTGAAATGCACTGAAGTGTCAGTGAAATGCCCTGATTTTCAGTGATTTAGTTCGACAGGCTTAAACAGGCGAATCCCACAGGATACTATTGATTTTATATATTTTCTTTTTCAACCGTTTCGTCTTTTCATTTTCAGCAAACTGTCTTTTCATTTATTTATTTATTGGAACATGTTGGTGTATTTTTCGTATTTATTGGTATTTACAGCACTGCGGAATAAGTTGGCGCTATATAAATAAAGAATAATAATAATAATAATAATACATTTTTAAGGCATTTTTTTTATTATGTAACAGAACCGTTCATATTTTTTAAAGGACCTTTTTATTATTTTCACACATTTTCATGCATTTTTATTGGTTTAAACATCTTTTAAAAGAATAGCAGAGTCACTTTTTTTCCTGCAGTTCCGGGGTGGTCGCCGGTCAGTTCAGCGCTCTTCGGCGTTCTGCAGTCTGATAACGATGCCCGTCTTCAGCGGCATTCAGCGGTCTGTTCAGCAGTCAGCGGCGGTCTTCAGCAGCTCCATTTTTGACGCACGTTGTTGACCCTGCGGTGAATAGTGAATTCACCGCAGGGACAGCGAACTGGAAACGCCGAATCATACCATAGCACGTTGAACGAGAAAGCACTGAAATTTCAGTGCTCTCTGAATAACCCCTTAAGAACCCAACTGGACAACTTCGGCAGTAACTACAGTGAAAAGAATGATGACAGGTATGGTGCTCTCTCTCATTATCTATGTATATATATATATATATATATATATATATATGTGTTTATTATTATTGCAGAAGCCACTCGCACATCACAGCAATTCGATGAATTGCATCCCAGAGCTCCTGTGCCACATTCCCCATGTTTTTTCTATCTTGCAGCTGCTATTTATCAAGGAAATGATGACGCCTAAAATTTGGTGTTAAGTGATTCTACATTTGCAAAATCACTTAACACCATCTAAAAGTCCTATAACCACCTTTCATCACATGGTGGAGAGGGCAGCGTGATCCACTGCTTCCGTTCACTGGCTTCTGCGTGATAACGCAAGTGCAAGCTGACATAGGGCTCCATAGATATCAGTCTGGACCTCTGCTTCCTTCCAAAGCCAGGCACTAATAAAGCACCTATCCGGGAATAGGTGCGGTAAAAGGTGATGGTAAGAAAAATCGACTTGCAAAGATTTTTTTCATGTACCTTCTGCTTTTTTGTATGTGCAGTGCAAAATGGTCCAAACTGTGCCATGTGATCTGAGTGGCAAAGCAGATGAAATTCAGAAATTTGCTGATAGAAACGATGCCCAACGGTTCTACGAAGCCCTTAGATCCTTGTACGGACCTCAACCATCAGGGAGCTTCCCTCTGTTAGACTTAGATGATGTAACTCTCATTACTGAGAAGACTCGGATCCTACAGCGGTGGGCTGAACACTTCCAATTTGTACTGAACCGGTCATCTTCCATTAACAACGAGCCGATCGACAGAATGCCTCAGGTGAATATCAACCACAGCCTGGGCGCTCCACCAACAAATACTGAAACCCAACAGGCCATCAGTCAGCTGTCTAGTGGCAAGGCCCCAGGATCTGATGAGATTCCAGTGGAAGTCTACAAGGATGGCGGTACAGTGCTTGTCGACAAACTCACTCTGCTGTTCCAGTCTTTCTGGAATCAAGGATCTCTTCCTCAGGAATTTAAAGATGTGTCCATCGTACATCTCTATAAGAGGAAAGGGAATCGACAAGTCTGCGATAATCATAGAGGAATATCACTGCTTTCCATCGCAGGCAAGATCCTTGCACGAGTATTGCTGAAACGCCTGACTGACCACCTGGAACAGGGTTTATTACCAGAGACACAGTGCGGCTTCCGCAAAGAGAGCGGCACTGTGGACATGATCTTCGCAGTCCGACAGCTCCAAGAGAAGTGTCAAGAGCAGAATCGTGAATTGTATACCACCTTTGTAGATCTCACCAAGGCTTTTGACACCGTCAGTCGCGAAGGTCTTTGGCGCAACATGTCGAAGTTTGGGTGCCCTGATAGATTCATCTTAACGGTACGTCAGTTCCACGATGGCATGACGGCTTATGTACTGGACGATGGAGAAGCTTCAGAGGCCTTTCCCATTACAAACGATTCAAGCAAGGCTGTGTGTTGGCACCGACCCTGTTTAGCATAATGTTTTCAGCTATGCTGTCAGAAGCCTTCCAGAACATTTCCTTGGGAGTTAGACTGTGATACAGGACCGATGGGAAGCTGTTCAACCTGCGTAGACTCCAGGCTGTCACCAAGGTAAAGGAGGAGACTATGCTACGAGACTTCCTTTTTGCTGATGTCTGTGCCCTGAATGCTGGATCAGAGCAGGAAATGCAAGCCAGTGTGGACAAACTCTCAGCAGCATGCAACAACTTCGGCCTCCTTATTAACACAAAGAAGACCGAGGTGATGCATCAGCCAGCTCCAAAAGCCCAACATCAAGAGCCCACCATCACAGTAATGGGACAAAAGCTGCAAGCAGTGGACCAATTTACATACCTAGGCAGCACCCTTTCCCACGCAGTGACAATTGACATTGAGGTCAACTGCAGAGTAGCCAAGGCAAGCTTTGCATTTGGCAGACTATTGACCAACATATGGGACCGCCGTGGAATAAGCTTTGATACAAAGCTCAAAGTCTACCGAGCAGTAGTGTTAACTACCCTGACGTTTGCCAGTGAGACTTGGACTGTATACAGGAGGCATGCTAGGCAACTGAATCGCTTCCACATGACATGCCTCCGCAGACTTCTTAGGATCCGGTGGCAGGATAAGGTGCCAGACACAGAAGTCCTTTCCAGAGGAGGCCTGCCATCAGTTTACACCCTGCTGATGAAAGCCCAGACATGCTGGGCAGGTCATGTTGCAAGGATGCCCGATCATGGCATCCCTAAACAGCTAATCTATGGTGAGCTGTCTCAAGGAAAGCGGTCGCACGGGGGACAAAGGAAGCGATACAAAGATACACTGAAAGCCTCCTTCAAGTCCATGGATATTGATATCACCTCCTGGGAAATCTTGGCACAAGATCGATCGACATGGCGCACGCTGATCCTCCAAGACTGCCAGATATTTGAGGACAGAAGAGCAACCATAGCACAAGAGAAGTGAGCACTTCGCAAAGCCAGAACTGCAAATGTTGCAACAGGGGTACCCACACATGTCTGCTCGACGTGTGGCAGAACATTTCGTGCTCGAATAGGCCTCATCAGCCATCTGCGGACACACCGTGGACAACCCACAACCTGCTAGACGTCAAGGTCCTCATCGAATACGATGGACGAACATCATGTGCAGTGCAAAATGGTCTAAACTGTGCCATGTGATCTAACATAATAGGAAATCTTAGGACATTGCATTCATAGAATATGTTATTGTTTTACTTATATGTTCGTTACATACCAGAGAACTAGTAACATTTTTTTTCATTATTTCTTATTATTTTTAAGTTTGTTTGTAAAGTGTTCGAATTAAGCCCCCAGAGCACATTGTGAGAAATATTTCCAATGCTTAACATTATTTTAGTACATTTGTGTTAACTGTAGCCGAGATGTATTTTAACACGTGTAGCACTGTCGCAGTTTGTATTGCTTGACTCATTGTGAATCTAGACCTGTGTCAAGAACATGTTTGTTAGTAAAAAGTTCGTAGGTGTTGACCATGTATTTCCTATAGTTCAATCTACTATTCTTATGTCTGGTGCTAGAGTTTGAAGATGACCTTGAGAAAATCTTTTCAATGGAAAACTCAGATATAAATCGGCTAATATGAATCTTGCCGTTTGAACTCCTTCCTGTATTCAGGTGTAGGTTTTGAATGATAGTTTGATACTTCCAGCTAAAACGTGGCTTTTTCCTGCTCTTCTGATAAAGGGAGAGCATTCTCCATTCAGCCTGAAGCTCTAATTTACAGCATCGCATTAACTGACGCAATGCTCAGGCAAACTTGATAAAGTCAGACAATGATCTTCTCATTGTCAGTAGATTAAAAGCAATTAAGATAGCTTATCTCTCTTATCTACTAATTATTATACAGGTGCACACACAAATGAAATCCCACATTTGACCTTTATAATAAGTTTAGTACGTGTGATAAATATTATTTTGAGTTATAAGCGGGAAATAACTAAACTTCTGCGAAATAGGAAAACAAGTAAAAGCACTTTATTGAACTGTGAATCAAAGTCCCTTGATAGAGAATAATGTAATAATATACCATATTCTGATTTAAATTATGCCATGTTTAAAATGCAAACCCACAGATGCTCAAATACCTACCCTAAAAATGTTTTTTAACCAATTGTCAAAACGTGTGTGTCTAACTTGTATTTGTATTTGTTATTCCGTCTCACCCACTGTACAGTGCTACGGACTTGTTAGCGCTTTATAAATACTTGTAACTGTAACAGTAGGGTAAAATATTCTCCTATTCCCCAATGGGGCAGCTGCAACCACCAAATGTATCCAGCCCAGCCACATGTATAAAACATAACAAGAAAAAAAAGGTGTCATCTGCGCTTATTCCTCTAACACTGTGTGAAACAAAACATAATTAGAGGCTTTGGTTTACTGCAATGGCCATTGAGTGTAAGTTCACCTGCCGAACGTCAAGACACCTCTAGTGAAGGTGAGTCCTAACCAAATGAAACCACAGGCTGCTGTGTAGCGAATCATATAGGCTCATGCTGCTTTTCAGTCATGAGGTAGACTGGTGGACTATTATGTATGCCCTCCCAGAAACAAATCCACCATGGGATCAAAAAAAACAAAGTCACGGAACGGAATATGCTGCAAGGATGACCTGGCTGGAGGTACAATCAAATATACTGTACATAGTACAGGAAGAGCGGGGTCGCACCTATTCCCCAATGGGACGGCTGCAACCACCAAATGTATTCAGTCCAGCAACATGTATAAAACATAGCAAGAAAAAGGTGACATCTGCGCTTATTCTTCTAACACCGTGTAAAATATTTTCTTAACTCAACAAACATAAGAAAAATAAAGTACATACAGGATATCAGCAACATAAAATAAACAAAATAAGAACATTTCATTTTTTGGTGGTCGTCGCTCTTTAACTTCACCGTTATTATAGTTACACATATAAATGTCATTTTTGCCGTTTCCTTTTGTTCTCCTTGACCAGTTGTTAAAAACAAGGGTATTAACTCAGCCTTGAGGGCTACCTTTCAACATCTGTGATTACAATCTGGAAGTGTTCTCTGAGGACATTCAAGAGTAACAGAATAAGAAATATTAATGGATTTTATTTCTCTGTTTCCCGATGGAATTTGTAGACTTTTTAAATACATATGATTTTAGTAGACAGATGCTAAAAGTGAACTTAGTATAAGGAATAAAAGCATGTCAAGACAAGAAATTCCCACTCTTACATTTAAAAATATTGGATTTCATTCCTGAACTTGTTTTTCCGATTTTTCAGTGATGTGACTTTTTGATGGCTTGGAGCAAAATGTTGTAATGGCTTCCATAAACGCATGATAATCTGATGGCTGGGCACAGTTATTTTTATCATTAGACGGTAGATCATAGACATACCAGAAAGCCATGAAAAATGTGTCGCTATTTCATACAATCAAAGAACTAAGCATTTGTGGCACCTTTCAATTTTAAAGGCGATAAAACCTGAGGAAATTTTATTGCTTCATTCTTTATTTCCAATAGCACCACGGCCGACGTTCTTTGTACTCTGTAATAACATGCATAACCTCACCTTACTTGCAAGTAGGCATTATTTCACAGATGGAAAATGTATTTCAGTTAATCTCAGTAACATAAAATGTAGCACTTGAGAAACAAAAAACAAAAATAACTGGTCATGTACTGTCAAATCAAATGGATACCAGGCAAAACACTATGACGGTTATTCAAAGAGCACAGAAATCTCAATGAGATTTCGTTGCTCTTTTGTTTTGCGTTTATTCGGCGATTACAGTTCACCAACCCTGCAGTGAATTTTCTATTCCCCTCTGGGTCCGACTCCTCGAGGTGTTTCGAACGTGGAGCCACCGGACGCCACCAAACAGAACACCGAATGCCACCGCCAACCTCCGATCACCCCGCCAAACTGCAGGAAAAAAATGGAAACTCTGCTATTTTTTAAAAGGTGTTTAAAACAATAAAAATGCATGAAAATGTGTGGAAATAATAAAAAGGTCCTAAAAAAATAATAAAAGGGTCTGTTACAGGATAAAAAAAAATGCCATTAAAAAATTGGGAATCCAAAATTTTGCCTAAAAAAAATCCCGAAAATACCTAAAAAATAAATAATTAACAAGACTGTTTGCAGAAACTGAAAAGAATAAACAGTTGAATAAAAAATAATGTAAAAAAATATTACCGTTTTAATTGAGTCCTATGGTATTCGCCTGATTAAACCTGTCGAACTGAACCAACGAAAATCAGGGCATTTCACTGACATTTTGGTGCAGTTCGGCGTTCTCTGAATGGATTAACCATTACTTCTCTATGAGACAATTTCACTGCCGCCAAAGATCGCTGAAATGCAGAATTGGTGGTAGATGACATAGGGTGTAATAATGTGATGAAGAAGCGAAGAGATGAGAGCAGTTGGAAGTATGAGAGCTTTTGGAGAAGACACAACAGTAGATTAACCCCTTAACGCCGCAGGACTTACATTTACGCCCTGCATTAGGCGGGCTTTGGCGCCGCAGGACGTAAATGTACGTCCTCAGCGTTTTCAGCCCCCCTGGGAGATACTCACCTCCTCCGGCGGCTCCCTCGCTGATCTGAGTCCCAAGGAGTCAGATGGGCAGGGTTTCCTCCTCCGGTGCACTGACGTCATCGCGCCGGGGGCGTGATGACGTCAGTTTCAGGCGTTCCCCCCCCCGCCAGAGCAGGGGAAGCGCCTGAAGGGGAGGGGGAGGATCCTTTGGATCCCTCTATCTCCCCATCGCCGGGGACCAGGCGGCTGTGGCAAGCATCGCTGGAAGGGTCACAGCCTGACCTTTCCAGCGATGTATGGGGGGTTAACCCCTTAGTTGCCAGGTCGCGACCGGGCACTAATTTGTGCCCGATCACAGCCTATTTCCGGTGGGGGCCGCCATATTGGATGGAAGCCCCCACCTCTGGGTCCCCCTCTGCTCAACTGACTCATCGCGCCATGCGCGATGATGTCAGTTAACCGGGGAACCCCATAGCTGCAAAGGGATTTCCTATGGAAATGGCCAGAGCATGGCCTTTCCAATGATATCAAACATGACCATGTTATATGTAAAATTAAAAGTTTAAAAAAAGTAAAAATAAAAATATTAAAAAAATAATAAATTAAATAATAAAAAAATCAATGTTTTTTTGTTTTTTTTTAATGCAGCACTATTGTTCACATTTCAATTATAATGTGAACAATGATGCTTCACTAATGATTTTTTTTTTGGGGGGTTTAGCTAAAATCAAGCAATTTCTCCCCAAAAAAAAAATGGGTTCCCCGTTCTAATTTTTTTAACAAATCTACCCCACAACATATGACCGCAGAGCCTCGGATAATAAAATTTAAAAAAAAAAACACTTTACACACTGTGGAAGATTGAAATTTTATTGAAAATTCACATTTATTTACTTTTTTTTTATTTTTTGTTATAGCATTTTGGCAGGGCATGACATATACATATAATAATGATATATTATTAATCTGCCGAGTCTGCCGGAAATAACGATATATAATTTGTCTGGGTGGTATAATAATACGTGACTTAAAAACGGTCAAAATGAGCTCAGCAAACATCTACTTCCGAAACAGCGCCGAAGTTGTAAAATTACTCCCGTCCTTAAGGGGTTAACGGGTTGGTAGTCAAAGCAGAGAGAGAACCGTTCATAGGCCAGGCAGGCAAACTAACCCAGTATAAGATAGAAAGTGGGCCTTGGCCATAGAAACAAGGCTAGTAAAAAAATGTGATTGTAAGTTCCCACGGGAATAGGGCTTTTGTTTCCTCCTATACTGGTTTGTCAAAATGTTGTTCAATGTATTGTAACCCTGTCTATATTGTGCCCATTGTACAGCGCTGCGGAATATGCTGGCGCTTCATAAATAAAGTATAATAATAAGAATTAATAATACTATATATTATTTATATTATGTGTAAAAAACAGTATGGGATAAGATATGTGCAAACAATCTGCCCCTGCACTCCTAGTTTTAAAACTATGTAAGGTTTGTGAAAAAAGCTACAAAGTTCTTTTATTAGAATATTATCTCTACCCACATTGTTGTCAAATAAATCCAAGGAATTGCATTTTCTGTCTTCCTCAGGATCTCCCTTTATATCAGTGGTTCCCAACTCCAGTCCTCAGGTATCCCTAACGTGCCAGGATTTAGTAATTACCTTGGGGGAAATGCAGACTGATTCCTGCAATCACTGAGCAGCAAATCATATCACCTGTGCTGTGCTTCTGATATCTGCAAACCTGTCCTGTTAGGGGCACTGGAGGACGAGGGTTGAGAACCACTACTTTAAACACCTGTGCAAACCATTTGGTATTTCAGAATTATGAGATTATTTTTCCAATCCTCCTGATTTAATTATGTGTGTGAATGGAGCAAATATGTTTTTAAACAAATATATGCTGATTTATTATTTTTGTCACGTTCTCAGTGGTTTTCTGGAGGAATAATAATATAGACGTTTTGATAGGCAATTAGAAAGTGCTGTCTTTCAGTATGTATAATCTATACACTGCAGGTAGGGAATCAATTTGTTAATCAAGATGGGATCTTAAATGAATTGCATTGATTGAGTAATTAATTTCGCTCCAGAAACATCTACTTGTTACATGGAAGTACCATCCTTGTACTCCCTCTCTGCGTGATGGAGTTTAGAAGTTGATCTGACAACCATATATTTTATTTACACAATACATTAGCAGGTCTATTCACTAAAAGGTGAAACTCTGGAAAACTGGCAAGAGAAGAGAACAATCTAGACCAAATAGCCGATTTGGAAAGTGAGATAAATGAGAGAATTTTTCTGGTTTGGCTATTTTGACCTGGATTTTTCAATTCTCCAGTCATTCTCTTGAGTTCCACCTTTTTTGAACAGACCTGTATGTAAGTATGATGTAGACCTGTGCATTTGTTTCCAAACGTATTGCAATACATCCAAATAACAAATTAACAAAATGCCACGTGATCGAAATTGACAAAGTACGTAAGACATAAAGACGGAATTTACATCTAGAGATTCATTCTAATATTTATTCATGGCATTGACTGTAAATAGTTTTAAAAAAAAGCAAGTGATGGGTCAATATGATCTCATAACATCTTCAGCAAAATTAACCAATCAGAGGTGCTGATTCTGCGTGGTGTTACCAGCTAGAACAGACAATCCAAACAAACTGATGCCCCTATGTTAGGTCTCTTTACAGGACTCTAGTTCTTGCCTAGCATGTGCATTCAGTTTAAAGGATTTTTAATCTCTTCCTATTGCACCTTAAGGCTAGGGTCAAACGAACGCATTAATCGCAGCGACCGTCAAAAAGTGCGTCCGAACGCATTGACGTATTTTTTCATGGAATGCACGAAAATGGTCAGACGACGCGCATTTTCGTGCGTGATAAAAACACTTTTTGCGTCTGGACGTTATGTAGGCTGGACATTAGCAGAGTCTGACATCTCCTAATCACGCACACACGCCGCTATGCCGCAGCTGCGCACTATGTACGTCAGTACTAGCGGTTCTGCGTTCTCGAAAAAATGCGTTCATTTTCCACTTGCGTTGCACGGCCGGACTTTTGTGCGGCTGTACTTCGTATATTGCCCGTCATCGCGCGTCATTTGCTGCTACTGCGGCCGTGATTAAGTGCGCCTAAACGCACGTTGAAAATGCGTTAGTTTGACCCCAGCCTTAAAGAACCCTTTGAGTTAAAAATTGGGATTAACCTGTTTGGTATAGTAATTTAACCCTTCTAACACCCTGTCCTCCTCACCATTCTTACCTTAAAGGTTAAACTCACCTCTTCTTCCATGCTTTCATTTTCCTCAGGACTCTTCCAGACTGACAACACAGCTTACAGGATGTAGTAGATGCTTTTGCTCTGATAATTAAGTTGTGCATGTTGACTAGCATACATGTAGCCAATCGGATATCTCTCAATGCAAATGCACGTGGATGTCCAACAAGATCTGAGTAGGGAAACACTATTTTGGGATGCTGTCACAGCCCACAGGAGGCACCACCATTCGAGCATCATTTTATCAAGTTTTACTGAAAAAATAAATAGCAAAAAAAGTGCATCATTGTTTCATGTCAAACACAACTTTTCCAAAAGTAGCCTAATATTCGAAAACGTATTTAAAAAACTGAGTTTATTGCTGCGTCGTTTCTTGCGGCAACCACAAGGTGGTGTCGTAAAGACAGCAAACCCTTTCTACAAATAGAAATCGTGTATTTGACCTTGAAATTGTAATTGCTACCCCCACACCTTAGGCTAGGGTCAGACTAACGCATTTTTCGCAGCGACCGTCAAAAAGTGCGTCCGAACGCATTGCCGTATTTTTTCACGGAATGCGCGAAAACGGTCATACGATGCACATTTTTGTGCGTGATATTTTACGGATCCAAACCAGGAAACTTTGGGTGTCTGGACGTTATGTTGGCCGGACATGAGCAGGGTCTGACGTCTCCAAATCACGCACACACGCCGCTAGTGGACGCAGCGCACTCTGTACGTCCGTACTAGCGGTTCTGCGTTCTCGAAAAAATGCGTTCATTTTCCACTTGCGTTGCGCAGCCGGACTTTCGTGCGACCGTACTTCGTATATTGGCTGTCATTGCCCGTCATATGCTGCTAGTGTGGCCGTGATTAAGGCTAGGGTCAGACTGAGGCAGTGCGAACGCGCGTTCTGGCGCACATAATCACGGCCGCACTAGCAGCAGATGCCGGGCAATGACAGCCAATATACGAAGTACGGTCGCACAAAAGTCCGGCCGCGCAACGCAAGTGGAAAATGAACGCATTTTTTCGAGAACGTTAAACCGCTGGTACTGACGTACAGAGTGCGCTGCGGCCGCATGGCAGCGTGTGTGCGTGATTAGGAGATGTCAGACGCTGCTAGTGTGCGGCCAACATAACGTTCAAACAGCCGGATTTCCCTAGACTTCTTTTCACCCCATCGTCATGAAATACGTCCAGAATTGCGCATCGTCTGACCACTTAAGCGTATTCCGTGAAAAAATGCGTGCGCACGCATCGACGTACATTTTGACGGTGGCCGCAGAAAATGCGCTCATCTGTCCCTAGCCTTAGTGCGCCAGAACGCACGTTAAAAATTCGCTAGTCTGACCCTAGCCTTAGTGTTTTCACTATTTTATATTATTATAATTCTAAAGCTACACTTATTTAGAACGTCTATAATAATTGGCCAGAAGACCCTGCAAATCTACTCAGCTGACCCAAAGAATCTTCCTAATGTCCCTGAGAATTTGTCTTCATAATATATTTATAATATATATTATCAACTATAAACTCTATAGACAGCGTTTTCTCTTTTTATGCTAACAGGGTTATTCAAAGAGATCCGAATGCACATACGGTGCCTGTTCGAGGGCAGTGAATCCCATAAAAAAGCAATGCTTCATCTATTCAAAGAGCAAAAACCAGCAGTGAAAGGTTCCCAAAATGCCCTGCCATTCGGTGGTTTAATTCGGCAGGTTTATTCAGTCGAATCCCATAGGCTTCAATGTTAAAAATATTCCCATTTTAATTCAATATCTAATAAACCGTCCATTATAAAATTCTGCAGTAAAAAGTCGCTTTATTTTTAGATTTTTTAGGACCTTATAGGCATTTTTCGGGATTTGTTTGCAAACATTTTTTTTTTAAATTGTTTTTTCTTTTTTCTGTAACAGCCCTTTATATTATCATTCATTGGACCTCATATGTAAATTTCAGACATTTTCACTCAGCAGTTTGTTTGCGAACAGCGTTTCACTTTTCAAACATTCAAGCGTACTGTTTTTTTCTTCTTCACCTCCTTCGTCTGCGGTATCGGGTTTTTCCGGCGGCTGTTCTGCGCTGTGATCGGCTCCTGCTCGGGTTTCTCCAGCGGGTTAATCCAGATGTTTTTGCGGGTTTCGGTGTGCATTCGCCCTCGTTTTGCGGTGAGTTTTCGGCGGGTTTGCGGCAACTTTCCCTGCATTACAGCGGCCCTGTGTTGCTTGCTGAATACACCGCAGGGTCGCCGAAATGGGATCGCCAAATCGGACCGAATTGAACGAAAATTCACCGAATGTGCTGTGACGTTTTGATTCTCTTTGAATAACCCTGTAAATAGTTAAGTTTCAAAATGTGAAAAAGGAAAGCAAAGAAATCTTATTTTGCATGTCAGTTTTCTTATTATGTTTCTATTCTTCATAAAGTTTAGTGATGTTTTAAAGAAAACTTCAATAATCTTTTAAAATGTAAATCTATAATAACAGTAAACGATGTTTTTTGAGAACATTAACTTTTGAATTTACTTAAAAGAAAAAATAACTGAAACCTGATTCATCATTTTGATTAATAGTATATAAATGGCAATAGTGAAAGAACAGCTGTGTCTGCAAAGAAAATATTACACTGTGTTTTTAAAATATTCCACTAGCAACGGACTGAGATTGTTTTAAATTAATTTACTGAAATAACTTTTTTTCACAGTTCAAGAATATAAAAGTCTTTATAAAGTTAATGACTAAGTTATTATCATGCTTAAATTTCGGCTTCTGCTAACAACCTGATAAGACTAGCTTGATGTATCACCTATCTTGAAAGCTCGCTGATTACCTCTAATACTTTAATTCTCCAGAATGTACTCTTGATTAAAGTTATGCAAATGTAGCGGTTTTGCTTACAAACATCTTTAGAAATTGCAACTTTAGTTATTTTTTAAATTACTCACCAAATTCTCTTATATAATGAATGAATATAGATATCTAAATTCTTTATTATCATCAAGGAGTAGCCCCTTGGAGTAATTGTGATAAACCAAGAATTCTGGAACATTGACAAGCAATGTGTGCATTTTAAGGCAAAGTGTTTAAACAGTGCTCAGTTGATTGTTTTTTGTTGTTGTTGCTGTTTTGGCAATTTTCATTATAAATAGAAGAAGCTGCAGATACAAAGATTAGGACCACATGTACAATACATCCTGCAAAACACCGTAACTATTTGTGAGCCAGCTCTTAACTGTTGTGGCTCCACTCGCCATTGTCTAGGGCTATTATAAACCATTTATCTAATTCTGTGACTATATCTGGCACCATGTCCCTGCCAGTTAGGGGAGTGTGGGAGTAGTCTCTTTACTCTTCCTAGGTGTTGTGTGTTTTTTTTCTATTATAATCCATTATCTGGAGATTTAGGGCAGTATTACATTCTGCCTGCTAAAACGGGGATGCTAAGGAGGAAAACCCATGCATGCAGGTTAGCGCTAAAACAGCAGCCTGCCCCGTAATGCAGCGCTAAGCCTGATGGAGCAGCAGCTCCAGGCCCATGCCACAGAATAGGCCCACAGAAAGGATAACTATGTGTAAGGGGCAGAGGCTTTGACCCCTGTATGGTGTTGGGTGTATGGAACCCAATGGCAAGCCGAAGGAGGAGACCAGAAGGAATATGATCGATTAAACTTTACTAAAGGCAACAAAATATAAGTCCAGAACAAAGTACTGTAATGTTTCTTTGACAGAAATAAAAGTCCAGAGGATAAATAAATACGGTTGTAATCTTGGAAATAGTCCAGGGGTAGAGGTATTGGATTTGAAGACCGGATCTGGAATTGGTGTCGTAGAGGTAAGCCGGGAGGTGGAACTGGCAGTGCGATGGCAAGCTTGAATATGGAAGCGGAATGGAGCTGTACCGTGGTGGCAGGAACAGAAGCGGAGCTGTACCGTGGCAACAGGAACAGAAGCGGAGCTGTATCGTGGCAGCAGGAACAGAAGCGGAGCTGTACCGTGGCAACAGGAACAGAAGTGGAGCTGGTACCGTGGCAACAGGAACAGAAGCGGAGCTGTATCGTGGCAACAGGAACAGAAGCGGAGCTGGTACCGTGGCAACAGGAACAGAAGCGGAGCTGTACCGTGGCAACAGGAACAGAAGCGGAGCTGTACCGTGGCAAGCAGGAACAGAAGCGGAGCTGGTACCGTGGTGGCCGGAACAGAAGTGGAGCTGGTACCGTGGCAACAGGAACAGAGGCTAAGCTGGTATCGTGGCAACAGGAACAGAAGCGGAGCTGGTACCGTGGCAACAGGAACAGAGGCGAAGCTGTATCGGCAGCAGGAACAAAAGTCAGAATTCTCTTAGAGGAACACGAAGGGGAACCACTGGGTAACGTGGTGTAACCACAGTATAACCTGGTTGGTGAACTGGAGAAGGCGGCAGGTTTAAATAGGGTTCACGGAATCATACGAACACCGTTCACCTGGGACTCGCAGGTGGAATAGGGATACCTGAGTGCTAGGTAGATTAATTGGTGGTATACGAGGATCTCCAGTGCAGGTGGGATGCAGTACCTTAACTTGACCAGCAGAGGGCGCCAGAGTACCTAGGTCTTCATGCTCTAGGATGGACGATCGCGCATGCGCGCCTGACTTCTGCTCAGATGGATCGCGGAGGCGGCGTGGAACACATCCTGGCTCTCCTCCCTCGAGCTGCAGGCCGGAACCAGGGAGCGACGCGCCACGAGGGACCTCAGGTGAGTTTGTCAGGCGTCCCAACATGGCGGCCGCGGTCCGACCGCGGCGTGGGGCATTACACTATGTCTGCATTGATGGGCATTTGGACACCTGTTTCTCCAACTCCATAGCAGCTACAGGGTCATGCGAGGTATCACTGGAAAGGCCAGAGCATGATCTTTCCAATGATACCAACAATGACCAGGTTTTATGTAACAATAAAAATAAAATAATAAATATTTCTTCATTTTTTCATTCAAACACAGGAATATTTTTCACTTTTCAATTATATAGTGAACAACGATGCTGCACTAACTAACCATCTCATTTCTCATGTCACCAACAAGTGTGGAGGTGATGGCACATTTTGTTATTACGAATTGTTACATCAAAAACCTAAACCACTGCAGCGATGAGAACTTGGGGGGACTTTGGACCCCTGTGTCACTAATCTTTACACCACACAAGGTCAAGTGAGGTGTCAGTGGACAGGTCAGAGTCTGGCCTTTGCATTGATACCAAATGTGCCCATGTAAAATCTAAAAGAAAAGAACCAAAAAAATTTTTTTTAATTGCAAAGCGATGGCATTATCCATTTGTCACGTATAAAATGAGCAATACCACTGCACGTTGGGCCACTTAAGCTAACATTAACGCTCACACAGCTGAGCGCTATCATTAGTGTTAAGTATGTAATAGGGCCCCTAGTCATTAACCCTTTCGCTGCTGAGGCATTTCCCGCCTCTGTGCTGAGGTCATTTTTACCGATTTTGCTCATCATGTTTAAGGCTAGGGACAGATGAGCGCATTTTCTGCGGCCACCGTCAAAATGTACGTCGATGCGTGCGCACGCATTTTTTCACGGAATACGCTTAAGTGGTCAGACGATGCGCAATTCTGGACGTATTTCATGACGATGGGGTGAAAAGAAGTCTAGGGAAATCCGGCTGTTTGAACGTTATGTTGGCCGCACACTAGCAGCGTCTGACATCTCCTAATCACGCACACACGCTGCTATGCGGCCGCAGCGCACTCTGTACGTCAGTACCAGCGGTTTAACGTTCTCGAAAAAATGCGTTCATTTTCCACTTGCGTTGCGCGGCCGGACTTTTGTGCGACCGTACGTCGTATATTGGCTGTCATTGCCCGTCATCTGCTGCTAGTGCGGCCGTGATTATGTGCGCCAGAACGCGCGTTCGCACTGCCTCAGTCTGACCCTAGCCTAAACGTGTTTTGAAGGCTTATATCGTTCTTTCCGTCAGACTCGGCAGATTCATAATATGTCATTATGTCATATGTCTGTATATTATAACAAAAGATGCAATAAAATATGAATTTTCAATAATTTACAACGTGTAAAGTGTTTTTTTTTCACATTTTAACATGCGAGCAATTGCGGTTATATTTTGTATGGGGTGCGCTTGTTAAAAAATTAGAGATGGGGTCGCGTTACTTTTTTTGGGGAAAATTACGTGATTTTTAACAAACGCACCATATACAAAAATCGTTAGTGCAGCATTATTGTTCACATTATAATTGAAATGGTAACAATATTGCTGCATTAACGAACCAAAAAAAGAAAAAAAAACTTGTTTATTTTTTTTTTATAATTTTTTTTAAAATATATATATATTTTTTTTTTTAAACTTTTTTCATACTCATGTTTGGTATTGTTGGAACGGCCATGCTCTGGCCGATCCAACAATACCAAACATTAACCCCTAACTGCCACGGATCGGGAAATAGGGGGTTCATTGGACCATTGGTGGCAGTAAGGCTAGGGTCAGACTGAGGCAGTGCGAACGCGCGTTCTGGCGCACATAATCACGGCCGCACTAGCAGCAGATGACAGGCAATGACAGCCAATATACGAAGTACGGTCGCACAAAAGTCCGGCCGCGCAACGCAAGTGGAAAATGAACGCATTTTTTCGAGAACGTTAAACCGCTGGTACTGACGTACAGAGTGCGCTGCGGCCGCATAGCAGCGTGTGTGCGTGATTAGGAGATGTCAGACGCTGCTAGTGTGCGGCCAACATAACGTTCAAACAGCCGGATTTCCCTAGACTTCTTTTTACCCCATCGTCATGAAATACGTCCAGAATTGCGCATCGTCTGACCACTTAAGCGTATTCTGTGAAAAAATGCGTGCGCACGCATCGACGTACATTTTGACGGTGGCCGCAGAAAATGCGCTCATCTGTCCCTAGCCTTAGGGGTTAACTCCAGGACTGGCATCATTGTGCTATGCACAATGACGCCAGTCCTCAGGGGACATTCCCGGAAGCTTGGCTGACATCCAAGATGTCGGCCAGCTCCGGGAAAGGATCACGAACTGGTGCTTTTCGGCGCCGATTCGTGATCCGGCCCCCATGGGGTTAATGCCAGGTACCATTTGGAAGGGCAGGCTGAAGCCCTTCCAAACGGTGCCTGGGTTAACCCCCTGCATGCCGCCGATCGGGAGGGAGAGAGGTCCGAAGGACTTCCCCCCCCTCCCTTTCAGGCGCCTCCTCCGCACATGCGGCGGGGCGCCTGAATTAGGTGTCATCGCGCCACCGCGATGACACCTAATTACTCCGGCTGCGGTTCCGGGTGCTGGGCTGACATCGAGGATGTCAGCCCGCACCGGGGGGGCCAGCGATCGGCCGGAACCCGGCCGAACGCTGGCCCCAAAGGGAGGACGCGCTCAGCGCGTCCTCCGCAAGGAACGATACTGCGGGTGGACACGCTGATCGCGTCCTCCGCAGTGAAGTGGTTAACAGGACTATACACAGGACACAAGGTCACCCATTTAACCTGGACGAAAGGAAATTTAGCCTAAAGCATAGGAAAGGCTTTTTTTCTTTTTCTTTTTTTACAGTGAGAACAATAAAGCTGTGGAATTCTCTGCCTGTTGAGGTGGTTGGGTCAGAGTATGTACAAACTTTTAAACAAAGACTGGACGACTTCCTGCAAAAACATAATATTAAGGGTTATAATATTTAATATATGAGTAAAAGTTGCTTGATCCAAGGAGAAATCTGGATCAAGAAGGAATTTTTTCCTAGTTTGTTGCATTTTTGGAAAGCCCTTCAGACTGTTTTTTTTTGCCTTCTTTTGGATCAAAAACAGTAGCTGATGTGTGGAAGGCTGAACTCGACGGTCACACGTCTTTTTTCTATGTAACTATGTAGTTGTGTAACCAATACTGGTGTTCTATGTATTCTAAGTTGAGTAGTGACCTCAGTTACTACTCAATTTGTGTTACAGCTTACTGTACTTTTATACTGCGTCTGGGATGTGAAAACATACAAAGAGCTGGAGACTACAGCTGGTTATTTGGAGAGATGAATAGGTGAGCAGCCTCATGAAAATCACTGCTCGAACCAGAATAAATGCCTCTGTTATACATACAGAAAAAATGGCGTCGCGCCCATACTCACCGGAGCGGCTGCAACAACCAGGAGTAACAGCCCAGTTAATGTATAAAACATAACAAGGGAAAAAAAGTGTCATCTGCGCTCGTTTCTATGTATTCCATGTGCAACAAAACACTGAGGTTTTTGTTTGTTTCAATGGCCATTGCAACGTAAGCTCACTCGCCACTTCATCTGCGCAGATGACACTTTTTTTCCCTTGTTATGTTTTATACATTAACTGGCCTGTTACTCCTGGTTGTTGCAGCCGCTCCGGTGAGTATGGGCGCGACGCCATTTTTTCTGTATGTATATTATGCTTGTAACTCCAGTTCGTCATTTTGCTGCTGTTCCTCTTTCCATGTTTTTGTTTTTGATCCCAAATGGGAAGTGTTTGGTGCGTGTATAAATAAAACCCACCATTTCTCTGCCTCTCCTTAGCTGAAAAGCAGCAGGAGGGGTTTGGAGCTGCTCAGTAGAGCGGCTTTTTGGTTACATTGGTTAGGTACTCACTCTATAAAGAGGTGCCTTGAAGTGGCGAGTGAGCTTACGTTGCAATGGCCATTGAAACAAACAAAAACCTCAGTGTTTTGCTGCACATGGAACACATAGAAACGAGCGCAGATGCCTCTGTTAGGATATTTGAGTAACTGTTGAAAGCCAGTCACAAGACACAATAGTATCATATAATACAATCAACTAATGGAACATGAATGGCATAAGGTAATATATTTAAAACAGGCAACTTGTAAATTTAATAGCTTGAGGCATTTGCCACAGCAATTAGTGAAAAACCATGAGATTTTTTTTAGCAGTACTAGACCATTCAAATAAAAGATTCAAGGGAAATATACACTTGTATGACTCTTCTAACCCTATAAGGCTAGGGTCAGACGAAAGCATTTTTCCCCGCGAACGTGAAAAAGTGCGTCCGAATGCATTGACGTATTTTTTCACGGAATGCACGAAAACGGTCAGACGACGCGCATTTTCGGGAGTGATTTTGTACGGATCGTCAATAAAACTCTTTTTGCGTCTGGACGTTATGTAGGCTGGACATTAGCAGCGTCTGACATCTCCTAATCACGCAAACACGCCGCTATGCCGCAGCTGCGCACTCAGTACGTCAGTACTAGCGATTCAGCGTTCTCAAAAAAATGCGTTCAAATTCCACTTGCGTTGCATGGCCGGACTTTCGTGCGGCCGTACATTGTATATTGGCCGTCATTGCCCGTCATCTGCTGCTAGTGCGGCCGTAATTATGTGCGCCAGAACGCACGTTAAAAGTGCGCTGGTCTGACCCCAGCCTAAATGAACAAATGAATCCAAAGAAAATATATTTTTCTGTACCGCATGTTTGCATAACCTGGCCAGTGCACCTTACATTAGACTTAATCAGCAGACGAATAACACCCACAATCCCTTTATGCAAGTTACCCACCTTGCCTGCCCATTGTTTGATCAACAATATTTTATATACTAATACCCAGTTCTAATAATATAATACTCCTTATGCTTCTTATACTCATTGCATTTTATATTATTTTGGACCTCTTCTAACTAACTTTTTTCTAAATGTTTCTCGACATTTTCTTCCTTGGGAAATGCTTTGTAGCATAAATAATATATCATTACGAATTTGTCAAATGTGATATATAAAGGTTTCAAAAGATACACATTCTAGAAACTGTATTACTCTAAGACTTGAATAAGATATTTTATTTTACAATAAACTTATGTTAATGGTACATAAATTATGACAACTTAAACTCTTTGATGTAAGAAGTGTTGCAATTATGTGTCACTGTGCACAGCTGATTGATGCCAATTAAGGCGGCTATAAGCCTACTTGCTCACTGGAGAAGCACGAGTTTTATGGATTCCACTTGGGTTAAAGCAGTTGTTAAGAAAACATTAAGGACAGGTTACTCAACAAAACCTTAGTCTGCGTGGAAATTCCATCAACATATCTTCTTATGCTACAAAAAGTATTGAAAACCTAAATGTTCCTAATTTATGTTTAACTTTTGAGAACTTAAAGGACAAACTTAATTCAAGCTCTAATATTAAGTATGATCCTAATTCTTTACTTAGAACATAACAGTTCCGTAAGGGAATGGCTGCAATCAGCCAAGGAGATACAACTATTGAAGGAATTATCTATATATCTAATGGAGATAGAGATCTCATGTTGGCTTTGTTGGCTGCACTATGTCGAGGTGATTATAAAGCCAAAAATGTTATAAATGCCTTGTACATCATTTCATTGCAGAGTATATGGTTAATAAAATGAGATAACTGGCAGACATTAGGCACTACCCTCTTCCCCACAAAGTAAGTGGAGGGCTGTCCTGTAAGGTGGCTTCCTGCTTGCAGAGGTCCCTCCCTAGTCAGCATGCTGCAGTCACATAGGTTACAAACTTAGATAGGGAAAATCTCCCTTTTTCATTGATTCAAATGTAAAAGAATACTAACCTACAGCTGATAGCCAATATGCATCTGAATACTTGGGTTGTACAAGACGCCATGGTTTTTATCCATTTATTTTTCAATTTTAATTTTATTTTATTTAATAAATTACTCAAATTTAACAACTAGTCAGTCTGAACTGCTACTCATCTGAGCATTTCCATTGGTTTTTTATTTCATAATCCACCACTTGGAAGGGTTGGTTACTTTCCTTAAAATATCAGTGCCAGTACGTGCGAGACAAATTTACGCACGGCTCCAACTTTGGTGAGTGTACTACATTCATTCTTGCATAAGGAACTATGAGTTGAATATACTACACTATGAGAGTGCTGTCTCTCTTTTTCTGCTTCTGTTTTGAATTTGCTTACACAAGAAAGGTAGAGTCAACCCTTTTCCTTGACCAGACACTTTAGAAACCAGAGCTGGGATTGTTCAGGCTCTGGCACATGTGAGTATATGCATATGAACTCTGTTCCATTTGACAATATTGCAGTATTTGGTTTTGTTTATCTTTTAGGCTAGGGACAGATGAGCGCATTTTCTGCGGCCACCGTCAAAATGTACGTCGATGCGTGCGCACGCATTTTTTCACGGAATACGCTTAAGTGGTCAGACGACCACAGTCGCACAGTCGCAGGTACTCACCAACGCAATTCTAGGGAAATCCGGCTGTTTGAACGTTATGTAGGCCGCACACTAGCAGCGTCTGACGTCTCCTAATCACGCACACACGCTGCTATGCGGCCGCAGCGCACTCTGTACGTCTGTAGCAGCGGTTTCACGTTCTGAGAAAAATGCGTTCATTTGCCGGTTGCGTGGTGTCGGCGCACTTTTGTACGCACGTACTGCGTATATTGGCCGTCATTGGCCGTTATGTGCTGCTACTGCCGCCGTGATTTAGTGCGCCTGCACGCGCGTTCCGACTGCCCCACTCTGACCCTAGCCTTATAGTTTTGAGATCCTGCATGCATCTCCAGTTGGACATTATATGTCCTATAAGAGCTAGTACAAATACGGTTAGGTCCATACATACTTGGACACAGGCAGAATTTTAGTTTTTTCAGGTATTTACCAAAACATCAAAGAAGTATGTGTGAGGTCTGAACACCAGTATAACATAAATAAATATCTTATAGGTCTCCCAGAGTGTCTCCTCCTTCATACACTCAAAAAAGAACAATGAATAATGTGACAAACCACCTTGTATTTTTGGGTGCCGTTCTCTCTCGTAGTACACAGTCCTAAAACCATCAGGCACCAATGGCAGTTAGACAAGTATCCCTTGCTATATTCTACCAAAAAACACTCATTACAGCATCAGACACAGTTCGCAATTAGGGATGAGCTGAACACCCCCTGAGTTCAGTTCGGGCCCGAACCCATACTTTCCATTTGTTCGGGTCCGAACCCGAACCCCCATGCAAGTCAATGGGGCTGAAAATTCGGTTTTTTAGAGTGCCCTCCAAGAGGGCATATATGCTACATATTTGCCATAAAAGGTGTATGGGGGTCCGGGTAGTGCCCTGGGGGACAGGAAACAAGGATAAAAAGTAAAAAAAAAAACGTTTTTAAAGGGACAGTGAGTTTTCTATGAAATAAGGGTTAAAAATAAAAACGAAAAATTCCTTCAAATATCGTGCCTAGGAGGTCCCCATAACCTGCCCGTGAAGTGGCGGATTTCTAGGATGTATAGAAATATGTAAAAACCAAAAAATTACATTTCATATGACGGTAAATGCTTTTCCTTTAATCTATCCATAAACAACTGCTTGGGGCGGCAGTCTGTAAGAGAAGAAGGAACATTTTCGGACACGCAGAAAAAGTTTACTGATTTTTTGGCGGTGAAAAGCAGGAGAATGACTGGAAAATGGAAAATTCTAGACCAAATAGCTGATTTGGAAAGTGAGATAAATGGGAGAATTTTTCTGGTTTGGCTATTTTGACCTAGAATTTTCAATTCTGCAGTCATTCTCCTGAGTTTCACCTTTCTCTGAATAACCCTTTCAGGGTTATTCAGAGAGCGGTGAAGAGCAGGAGAATGACTGGAGAATGGAAAATTCTAGGTCAAAATAGCCAAACCAGAAAAATTCTCCCATTTAGGCTGGGGTCAGACTAGCGAATTTTTAACGTGCATTTAAGCGCACTTAATCACGGCCGCACTAGCAGCAAATGACAGGCAATGACGGCCAATATACGAAGTACGGTCGCACGAAAGTCCGGCTGCGCAACGCAAGTGGAAAATGAACGCATTTTTTCAAGAACGCAGAACCGCTAGTACTGACGTACAGAGTGCGCTGCGTCCACTAGCGGCGTGTGTGCGTGATTTGGAGACGTCAGACCCTGCTCATGTCCGGCCAACATAACGTCCAGACACCCAAAGTTTCCTGGTTTGGATCCATAAAAAATCATGCACAAAAATGCGCATCGCATGACCGTTTTCGCGCAATCCGTGAAAAAGTATGGCAATGCGTTCGGACGCACTTTTTGACGGTTGCTGCAAAAAATGCGTTAGTCTGACCCTAGCCTTATCTCACTTTCCAAATCGGCTATTTGGTCCAGATTGTTCTCTTTTCCTGCCATTCTCCTGGTTTTCACATTTCTCTGAACAACCCCGAGAGAGAGGTGAAAGCCAGGAGAAGAGAACAATCTAGACCAAATAGCCAATTTGGAAAGTGAGTTAAATGGGAGAATTTTTCTGGTTTGGCTATTTTGACCTAGAATTTTCACTTCTCCAGTTATTCTCCTGCTTTTCACCGCTCTCTGAATAACCCTGTGAATGTTTAATCCCGAGGTGAAAAATAACATTGCTTTAGATTTTTTTCAAACACCAGTTAACCACTTGGCTGCTATGGACGCGCTCAGCGCGTCCAGCCAAGTGGTTCTCCTGTGCTATGGACGCGCTGAGCACGTCCATGCACAGGAGGCAGCAATCCGCCGGATTGGATGTCAGCCCAGCACTCCGGGACCCCGGTGGAGCAATTAGATGTCATTGCTGCGGCGCGATGACATCTAATTCAGGCGCACCCCCACATGTGCGGAGGAACCGCCTGAAAGGGAGGGGGGAGGTCCTTCGGATCTCTCTCCCTCCCGATTGCCAGGGGGCAGAGGGTTAATCCAGGCACTGTTTGGAAGGGCACAGCCTGCCCTTCCAAACGGTGGCTGTGATTAACCCCTGGGGAGCCGGATCACGAATCGGCGCTGAAAAGCGCCGGATCGTGATCCTCTCCTGGAGCTGGCTGACATCTTGGATGTCGGCTAAGCCTCCAGGAACTCCCCCTGAGGACTGGCGTCATCATGCATAGCACGATGATGCCAGTCCTGGAGTTAACCCCTAGCTGCCACCAATGGTGGAGATAGGGGGTTCCAATGAATCCCCTATCTCCCGATCCGTGGCAGCTAGGGGTTAATGTTTGATATCGTTGGCTCGGCCAGAGCATGGCCTTTCCAAGGATACTAAACATGAGCATGAAAAATGTTTTTTAAAAAAATAAAAATAAAAAAATAAACATATTTTTTAAAAAAATTCAAAAAAAAAATAAACAAGTTTTTTTGTTTGTTTTTGTTTTGTTAATGCAGCAATATTGTTCCCAATATAATGTGATTATAATGTGAACAATAATGCTGCACTAACGTTTTTTGTATGCGGTGCATTTGTTAAAAAAAGTGAAATTTTCCCCCAAAAAAAAATGCAACGAGACCCCATTTCTAATTTTTTTAACAAGCGCACCCCATACAAAATATAACCGCAAACGATCGCATGTTAAAATGTGAAAAAAACACTTTACACATAATAAATTATTGAAAATTCTAATTTTATTGCATTTTTTGTTATAATATACAGACATGACATAACGTATACATATAATAATGACATATTATGAATCTGCCAAGTCTGCCGGAAAGAACGATATATAATATGTCTGGGTCATATATCAAGATATGGCTACAAAACGCGGTTAAACATGATGAGCGAAAGCGGTAAAAATGACCTCAGCACAGAGGTGTGAAAAGCCTCAGCAGCGAAAGGGTTAAATGCAGCATATTAGGATGTTTTAGGAGGGAAATTAATTCTCAAATCTCAATCAGAAACAGACACCACCCCACCCCCTCACTATATTGTACAATGTATCAAATTGATTACCAGACTGAAAACACCTGGTGTTATGCCCATTTGTGAACAGAGGTCATTTAGAGTTGATAATCTTTCCACATACACATTAGTTTTTAATTCAATATCTAATAAACCGTTGCTTATAATATTCTACAGTAAAGAGTCTCTTTATTTCTAGATTTTTTAGTATTTTTTTAAGCATTTTCTATACTTTTTTCAAAATTTCTTTTTTTTTTAGAACCCGAACTGAACACGCCCAAAAAGTTTGAAATTCACGAACTTTCGAACTGCCAAAGTTCGGGTCGAACTCCGAACCGTCCGAACCCGAACAGCTCATCCCTATTCGCAATATTTAATTCAAGATTTAGACTCCCATCTTTCCATGTTCCCAATCTGTGAATCCACTTGCACTCATTTTTGGCCAGAATCTTGAAAAAATCACCTCCCCTCCAATTCTTTTTAACCAATTCAATACCCAACCATTTTAAATCCTCAAGGATTTAATACAAGGCGCCGGAGATGGACTGCGAGTGGTAGTGCTGGAACGGGAAGTACTGGCAGAAAGGATTTTCAAAAATGGCGCCGGCATTTAACGAGCATGGCCGCACAGAGGACCGAGGATTGGTGCTTTGATGAAATTGGACAGGGGCATGCTGGGAATGAGGACTGCAATTAGGATTATTTAAGGAGCTTTTGTTAAGTGAAGTGTAACATTCCTGAGGAAGTGGTATTAGCCATGAAACGCGTTGAATGTTACCTTGTATTTTATGGTTTTATTGTTTTATTAAACAGTGTTTTAATCTATAAATGCTCCGTTATCCTTTTCAACTGAAGTGGATGGGAGGACAATTCAAACGATCCCGAAGTGCCCGCGAAGTATCGGAGACCCGTGTATCCAGACACCTGTCGGTTCTGCTGATTGCTAACGAAGGTTGAACGATCGGAAGGATAACATCCTGATACATGATACGCTTGAAGCATTTCTGCGTCTTGTGAGTGCATCTTATAGGGGCCTGTTGTGTATACTTAGTGTTAAACTGTATCACACAATGTCCTTCTGTTTATGTATCTAGGTTGCTCCCATTGGTGGTTTGTCACATTATTCATTTACCAAAACATATTCAAGCTATAGTTATATAATGGATATGGTCTGAAAGTGCACACTCTCATGTTTAATTTGAGGGTATGTACATCCAAATTGGAGGAAGGGTTTCAGAATTACAGCTCTTAAGAGTAGCCATCCCCCCTTTTTCAAGGGACCAAAAATAATTGGACAATTGAATCAAAAACTGTTTACTCCTTTGTTATTTCTTCATCAATTAAGCAAGTAAAGGTCTGGCATTGATTCTAAGTGTGGTATATGCATTTGGAATCTATTGCTGTGAACCTACAAAGGAGCTGTCCCTGCAAGTGAAACAGGCCGCTGTCAGAATTCAAAAACAAAACAAATCCATCAGAGAAATAGCAGCAACATTAGAAGTGGGCAAATCAACAATTTGGTACATTCTTAGGAAAGAAGAATGCACTGGTGAGCTCAGCTACATAAAAAGACCTGGATGTCCACTGAAGACAATAGTGGTGGATGACTGCAGGATCCTCTCTATGATAAAGAAAAACCCATTCACAACATCCAGGCAAGTGGCAGGACACTCTCCAAGAGGAGGGTGTATCATTGTCAAAGTCTACAATCAAGAAAAGACTTAACAAGAGCAAATACAGAGGGTTCACCACAAGGTTCAAACCATTCATAAGCCTGAAGAATAAAAAAGACAGATTAGACTTTGTCAAAAAACATCTAAAAAACCCGGACCAGTTCTGGAAAAGCATTCTTTGGACAGATGATACTAAGATTAATCCGTACCAGAATGACGGGAAGAAAAAAGTGTGGAGAAGGCTTGAAACAGCTCATGAACCAAAGCACACAATGTCATCTGTAAAACATGGTGGAAGTAGTGTGATGGCAAGGGCATGCATGGCTTCCAGTGGCATTGGGTCATTGGTGTGACAGAAGACAGAAGCAGCCAGATGAATTCAGCAGTGTTTAGAGATATACTGTCCACCCAGAGTCAGCCAAATGCAGCAAAGTTGATTGGCTGACGCTTCACAGTACAGATGGGCATTGATCCAAAACACACTGCAAAAAGCAGTCTTTGGTAATGTCCATAGGTTCCAGACTTCAGGCATTCATCACCAGTAAAGGTCTCAACAAAATATTAAAAATGAACATTTTATTTATGATTATATTCATTTGTCCAATTACATTTGTGCCCCTGAAAATGGGGAGGGGGGTCTGTGTATAAAAATGGTTGCAGTTCCTAGAATTTTTTACTTATTTATTTATTTATTTGCAAAGTATTTTACCAGGAAGTATACTTGATATTTATCTTCAACCCCTTGAATTAAAGATGAAAGTTTGCACTTCAAATTCATTTGGATTGTTTCCTTTTAATCTTATTCTGGTGGCATACAGAGGCAAGAGTATGAAAATTGTGCCCGTGTCCAAATAAATATAACTGTAGGTATTCAAGTATTTTTCACTTCAAGCACATTGCATGTGCACAACCACCGAAACCACATATGTCACATTGCGCCACTTGGCCACACATGTCTGTTTTGTCATGGAAAATGGATAACTGACGCTTTAGCATATTTTATAACTTATATTTTAAAGAAGAGATATGCAACAAACATGCAATAATGGACATGCCACTCCCCAAAAATCTGCCGCGTCTAGAAATGGATTTAATGTTTTGTATTACTCCTAAAAAGTTAATACATAGAATCATAAGGAATACAAAAAAACTGAAAATTCTGTGTTCCTGAACATTTAGAATATGTTTTTTTATCGCAGTATTACTGTATATATACTTTATTGGTAATTTGTTGAACATAAATAGAATAAGTGCAATAAGCATGAGTAACCATAAACAAGACACAAAAATGTACAACACATAAAATTTTAAGCAGATTTGTTTAACAGTTTAACGTAAAGTTCAAGCCTGAAATATGTTTCACATGAAAAAGTAGCCATTTAAAACCCATCACAACTGTTACATTATCGCAGGCAATAAATTTGCAAAAACCCTAATCCTCAATTCCTCATGCAGAGATTAATATCTAATATAATATTTTCTGATTAATTCCCTCGTCTACAGAATGCTTTATAATGCTTTTGAAATATTAATGCACATTTAGTGTTTTTCCATCCCACTTTACATTCTCAGCAGAAATATTTATTATCCTAAACCTACTAAAAGTGTATAAACAAAGTGAAACCTATTGTAATAATTCAAATGAAAGTGTTTTGTGCATCTCAAAAATGTGTAACGTTGCATTTTTTTTTAAGATTGTCAGATGTGAGAGATGATTCATAATTCTTGAAAAAATGAAACCCGTGACAAGCTGCTATAGAAATTATGTGAGCAGAGAATGAGCTAGAAGAAGAGATTGTGTTCCCATTACACTGGCGAGAAAGTGGGAAAAGAGAACTGTAAGCAAGCAAACAAGTTAATTTATGATTGTCTTTAGCATTATTGTTTGTTTCTGTTTTTATTATGGCAATTACAATGTTTTGACATAACTGAAAACTCTGATTAAACTCAGAAGGAATAATGCATTATCTAGACAACAGATGTACTCATATCTTTATCATTGGGATTAAATGTGTGACCAGGTTTAATTGTTTCTGGTGTGTATACGCTGCAATGCGCAACCGAAATGAATATGTGCAAGTGCCAGTTGCAGAAAGATTATCTGCAGCAGACAACTGACAGATTATAAAACCTGTCAAATTGTAAAGCAAACAAAATAATCAACCTTTGTCCCCATGTAATAAAATAAAAAGTTATTTTGCATGAAGAGAAGCTTAACTCTACCAAGGCAACTAAATGAATTAAAAGCCAGTCTCAAGCTTTTTGTTGAATAAAATCAAATCAAATTAATGGCTTTAATTATAATTAATTAAAGTACAATGTATTATAAAAAATATCTATATAAATAAAACCGTGGATATTGCATACACTGTAATGATCCCTTGTTTTTAAAAGGAACCCTCTACTCATCCTGACCACTTTATTGCTTTAACTCCTTCACTACCAAGTTATTTTCCAAAAAAACATTGTCAGGAATCAGTGTTTTTTTTTAAAATCATTTCTAATTAATTATACAGTAAGAAATATTTGGGCATATTCCAAGTGTATTTCTTACTGTAATACCCTATTTGGCCAGTATATGGCCAGCCCTCTACTGCCAAATTGAGTTGCAGCTATGACAGCTGCTGCTGGAGGTTCCCTGCATCAGCTGCTGAATGTCCGATGTCAGGACATTCTTCAGCCGCTTTCAGTTTTAGCTCTTTGGGCATCAAGCCCACGGGGCTAAAACTTTGGGGGCACCTTCTGCAGCACAAAAGCAAGCAAAATTAGTTTGAAGCAAACACATTTCATTTGATATTGCGATATATTGGGCCCGGATGGTGCCTTTTGAAGTCCAAGATATCTAGATATCTCGATCTTGGTAGTGAAGGGGTTAAAGTGGCCAAGATGTGCAGACTACCCCCCTTCTCTCCCCCTCCAACACAGTTCCCCTGATCTGGTGAAATCCTGGAGTACTCCAGTTTTTTGTTTTTTGACTTATTTTAACCCCTTAAGGACCTCTGACGTACCCTGTACGTCCTGTACTCGGGTCTCCCTTAGACCCGCGGACGTACAGGGTACGTCAGCGGCGCCTAATCCCCCTCCCGCCCGATACTCACCTCCCTCGCCGGATCCCACGGCGATCTGGCAGGGAGGAAGCCTGCCCATGTGATTTACATGGGCAGGTGAGGCTGATGACGTCGCCACGCTGCGTGGTGACGTCATCAGCAGGCGTCCCCATGCTTTTCAATGGAGGGGAGGGGGGGGCTCCTTCGGAGCCCTCTATCGCCCCAACCATTGAAGCTAGGGAGATGCCGTTTGCACTGCTGGAGAGGGGAGAGCCTCCCCTTTCCAGCGGTGTATGGCATTAACCATTTCACCGCCGGATCACGTTGCAGCGCCAATTGGCGCCAAAACGCGATTCAAACCTGGAGGGGGGCTGACATCTTGGATGTCAGCCAAGCCTCCAGGTCCCCCCCACCCAATGACAACCTCACCATATGTGTGAGGATGTCAGTGGGCCAGTTAACCCTCTAGCTGCCATGTAGAGATAAGGGGATCCTAAGGATCCCTTTATCTCCCGATCCATGGCAGCTAGATGGTCATATTTGCCATCATTTGAAAGGCCTGATTATGGCCTTTCAAATGATACCAAACATGACCAGGTTTGGTTTTAAAAAAAAATTAAAAAAAAAATTAATAAAAAAAAATAATAAAAAAATTAAATAAAATAAAAAAATGGTTTTTTTTAAAAAGTTTTTTTGTCTGGGGGGAGTTTAATTAAATAGGACCTAGGCTGTCATCTAAAAATAAATAGCACAAAATGGTCAGAATGAGCGTAGCGCACATAGGTGAACTGTCTCAGCAGTGAAGGGGTTAAAAAGCAAACGCATGTAAAAATTGGGTATTTCTAGTCTCGGGACAAAATTTTAAACCTATTTAGCTGGGGTCGTTTTGGGTGGTTGTAGATTTTGGGGATTAAATTACAAAAAAGTGTGTTTTTACCATTTTTTTCCTCATATTTCATATTTTTTTTTATAGTAAATTATTCGATATGATGGAAATAATGGTATTTCTAGAAAGTCCATTTAATGGCGGGAAAAAGGGTGTATAATATGTGTGGGTTGAATAAACGAGTAAGAGGAAAATTTGACCTAAGCACTAACAGCGCAGAAACGTAAAAACAGCAGCGGTCACTAAAAGACGTATTTGTGTAAAACCGCCCGGTCACTAAGGGGTTAAACATTTTTTCATCAATTACCCTGCACAAACATAGCTTTTTTTGTGCAGGGTGGTCCATTTTGACCTCCAGGTATAGGAGCTTGCACAGCCTGTGTACGAATTCCTATACTTATAATGGATGATGTGAAAATATTTTTTTTAAATAAGGGAATTAAAAGGCTTTTTGATGAAACTGAAAAGAATAAGCGGTTGAATAAAAAAGAAAAAAAATTATATTTTTTTTTACGTTGAATCCTATGGGATTCGCTTGTTAACCCTGTCGAACGGAACCATCGAAAATCAGGGCATTTCACTGACATTCGGTGCAGTGTCGGTGCTCCCTGAAATACCCTGTTTGTCTTTAAAGACATTATACTCTTGTCTTTATTTAGCATCTGCCTATTATCTTGAATGTCTCTTAGAAATATGATTTTTTTTCTAGCTTCTAAGGCTAGGGTCAGACGAACGCGTGTGCAGCCGCACTTTATCACCGCCGCGCTAGCAGCAAATGACGGCCAATGACGGGCAATATACGAAGTACGGCCGCACAAAAGTGCAGCTGCGCAACGCAAGCTGCAAACGAACTTATTATTTCGAGAATGTGATACCGCTATTATTGACGTACAGAGTGCGCTGCGTCCGCTAGCAGCGTGTGTGCGTGATTAGGAGACGTCAGACGCTGCTAATGTCCAGCCTACATAACGTCCAGACGCAAAAAGGGTTTTATTGATGATCCGTACAAAATCACGGACGAAAATGCGCATCGTATGACTGCTATCGCGTATTCCGTGAAAAAATACGTCCATTCGTTCAACGCACTTTTTTCACGGACGACAAGAAAAATGCGTTCGTCTGACCCTAGCCTTAATGTATGCTCCATACACTTGCCCATTAGGGCCGACATTTATTGTTACTTTTTTCCACAGTTCTTGCTTAAATGTGCCTGCAAATAATTGCTATTTTGTTACATATTGTGCTTATTTTTATCTTCTACTCTGCATTATCTAAGTGTAATTTACATTAAATCTGGTTAGAGCGTGCTGTTTTGCTCAATGTGAAATGTATTTAATGTATTAATGTCCTTATTAGTTCATACATAATCCCTTAATCTTGCAAAGTCTTGTTTTCTACAGTTTTTACAGAGAAGTGACATTAGTCACAAATGTTAGTACATGTATTGTATCCTAGACGTTTGCACAGCTGAAAATTTCAACTTGGTTCTGATCTGCAAATTTTAGAAGCCAAATATTTCTGATTCGGAAGCATTTTGTTAATTGATCATTCGGACAATAAAGAATTTCAAAAACTTCAGAGACACACATGTTTTTACCCCCTACACCTTCATATTTAAGATTTAAAAATGGTCGGAGCTGTGACAATTGAGTTTTAATGTGGATAAGTGCAAGATAATGCACCTGGGACGTAAAAACCCAAGAGCTGAATATAGAATATTTGATACAGTCCTAACCTCAACATCTGAGGAAAGGGATTTAGGGGTCATTATTTCAGAGGATCTAAAGGTAAGTAGTCAATGTAATAGAGCAGCAGGAAATGCTAGCAGAATGCTTGGTTGTGTAGGGAGAGGTATTAGCAGTAGGAAAAGGGAAGTGCTCATGCCACTGTACAGAGCACTGGTGAGACCTCACTTGGAGTACTGTGTGCAGTACTGGAGACCGTATCTCCAGAAGGATATAGACATCTTAGAGAGAGTTCAGAGAAGGGCTACTAAAATGGTGTACGGCTTGAAGGAGAAAAGTTACCAGGAAAGGCTTAATGATCTTAACATGTACAGCTTGGAAAAAATAAGAGACAAAGGAGATATGATAGAAACATTTAAATACGTAAAGGGAATCCACAAGGTAGAGGAAGGGAGTATATTTAAAAGGAAACAAAGTAGCAAAACAAGAGGACATAGTCTTAGATTAGAGGGGCAAAGGTTTAAAAGTAACATCAGGAAGCATTATTTTACTGAGAGGGTGGTGGATACATGGAACAGCCTTCCAGTAGAGGCCAAAACAGTAATTGAATTTAAGCAGGCATGGGATAGGCATAAGGCTATCCTAAACAAAAGATAAATCCAGGTTAAGTATCCATGTAATTGGGCAGACTAGATGGGCCAAAAGGTTCTTATCTGCCGACATTTTCTATGTTTCTATGTTTCTAAGTTACGAGGAAAGGTTAACAAGTTTAAACCTGTTTAGTTTAGAGAAACAGTGCTTAGAGGGGATCTGATAACTTTATATAAATATATACAGGGCCTTAGGCTGGGGTCAGACGAGCGCAGTTATCACGTCCGTGTTGCCGCACATTTGTACGTCCGTGAGAACTCATAGCATTCTGACCAATGGAGCCCCACACACGAAGTACGTCCGCACGGAAGTGCGGATGCATGGTAAAGGCAAACGGACGCAGGTTAGGCAAGAAAGTAATACTGCTAGAACGGACGTGCGGAGTGCGCCACGTCTGCAACGTCCGTGTAGCTTTGTGTGTGAGTGATGAAACGAGGTCAGACGGACTGCATTTATACGTCCAGCATTTTTGATGGACAGAATGTTTTTTCATTTTAATTTATTTTCCTTGCTACATCAGTCAAAAAATACGTCAGTGAAAAACGGACTGTGAGGCCACTACCTTGTTGTCAGTCAGTAAGTACGTCCGTACTGCACGGACGCACAGTCCATACAAAATGCACTCATCTGACCCTAGCCTTAGAGGGGATCTGATAACTTTATATAAATATATACGAGGCCATTATAAACCATTGTCTGGAAACCTATTCATTAACAGGACTATACACAAGACACGGGGTGACCCATTTAGACTGGACGAAAGGAAATTCAGCCTAAAGCATAGGAAGGGTTATTTTACAGTGAGAACAATAAAGCTGTGGAATTCTCTGCCTGTTGGGGTGGTTGGGTCAGAGACTGTACAGACTTTTTAAACAACGACTGGATGACTTCCTGCAAAAACATAATATTAAGGGTTATAATATTTATGTGGGTAAAAGCTTCTTGATCCAAGGAGAAATCTGATGCCATTTGGGGTCAAGAAAGAATTTTTCCAAAGTTTGTTGTATATTGGCGAGCGCTTCAGATTGTTTTTTTGACCTTCTTTTGGATCAACAGCAGTAGGTGATGTGTGAAAGGCTGAACCCGATGGACGCACACCTTTTTTTAAGCCTAAGTAACTATATATGACACAAAATAGATGGAGGATAGTGCACTTACAAATGGGGAAACAGATAAATGAAGGTCGCTATAGTTGCCGAGATGAGATATCTTCCCAATATCTAAAGGTGACCATAAACATAAACGTACAAACAAGGCAGCGCTTCTTCACACTCTAGAGGGAGATGGGCACAGGAAATGAAAATCGAAAGCACAGAGATACAGTAAAGGGATAATGGGTTGGATATACCAATAATGCTCAAAGAGCACATGTTGAATGCACACCCTTGGATATAAGAAAGAACATCTATGTACAGAAAAAATAAAATTCTTTCTAAAGCAGAACATTTATCAATGTATGTACCATTGACTGTTTGTGCTTTTTGAGCAATATTGGTATATCCAACCCATTATCCCTTTACTGTATCTCTGTGCTTTCGATTTTCATTTCCTGTGCCCATCTCCCTCTAGAGTGTGAAGAAGCGCTGCCTTGTTCGTACGTTTATGTTTATGGTCACCATAAGTAACTATATATATTTACTTCCTCTATACCCCTCTCTATATGACCCCTTATGGAGGGTTAGGGTTAGTATTAGGGTTACAACGCATGCTTGTTTTAGGGATAGAGTTAGTATTAGGGTTATAGTTTGAATTAGAGTTAGGGTTACTATTTATGCTTGGTGTAGGAATAACTTTATTGTTACAACTCATCACAAACATATAGGGTAACACAACCCCCCAAAAATCGCAATACAATATATGTCAATTAGTCACTCACAAGCATATATAAGATCAATTGCCTACCATCACATAATAGTCCTACGAATATTCTCTTATCGAATCACCCTCAAAAGGAAGGAATAAAGACCAATAGTATAGACAGCCAGAATAAACATAAAATATGGATATGTATTGTGGTTACAATATAAAATGAGAAATGATGCACATCAAATCCATAAAGCACCCAACCCTCGATCCTACAAACTTAAAAAAGGATGTGTTTTACACATAGGCTTCTCTGTTTCGGCATTATTACCTACATTTTTAATCTGATTTTCTTTTAGCGGTTTTGCTTTTTTCTGTTCAATTTCCAATGAGAATTCTCATGGAGGAGTAATAATCAAAAAGTAATTTCCCTCACAAAAAAAATTAATTTGGTGTGACTCACTCATGTTTTGCTGTGATTTCCTGAGTACATTACATATGCTAAAATTTATTTATTGATAGAATTATTTTTATTATCAATAGTGCCCAGTTTCATTGTAGTTTATGTATACAAATTACAAATATAATTGGCAGATAAGGTTGGGTGATTAATCGTTCTTATGTCGTCCTGCTTTAAGTCTGGGGTTAGCGATTGTACTCCTTACGTTCTGTCTAATGGCTGGACTGGGCACAACTCCATGCCTCTGTATGTTGTGTTGTGTTGACTTATATGTTGTGACTGTTTGTTTCTTCTGTGTTCCGTTGTGTTCTTTCCTTCTCTTCCCTGCTTGATCAGTTTTTATGGTTTCTTTCTTTTTTTATTCTGCCTTGTTATACGTTTTGTATTACTGTTCTACTTTCAATCACTCGCAAATAAAGTCTTTAATTATTTTTTTACAAATATAGATTATAAAATACTACACATATTGTTATCTAGACATACTGTTAGGATTATGATTCATCGTTTATGTATTCCATCGAGAGGCGTATGCAGCAAAGGAAGACCTCTGCTGTTTCCAGTTCCTCCTCCTGGATCTGTAGACTATTATTTTTTATCCTGAGGTTCATGCTGAAAGGAGAGAGTTGGAGCTTCTCTTTTCTTTTTAGAACAGGTTTTCCACTTTGATGTGTACATTTATATTATAGTAAGGAAAATCCCATGCACGCAATTGTAGGGAAACGAAAACCTTCGGGTACAGATACTTGAACTGAAAAATAAAGAGAATATAAGATATTTGGATTGTTGCTCCTGTTTCAAGGAAGGTTTCCCACCTTATAAGACATTATTCATGTAATTGGTCCTTTGAGGAATGATGCAGGGTGCATGTGACTGAAAAAACGAAAACGAAAATAAATAATGCAGACATGTATCGTTTAGAAAGGGATGAGTTTACATTTTAAATAATGTGTCTTTTACTGCTGTGTCTAAATAAATAAACGGACGTGGTTTGATGAATTTTAAAAAAACTATTTAGTACATATGTCTCCCACAATATATGCATTTATGCATTAAACTGCTATCTCTCTCTATAATATATATATACCTAAAAGCCTTTATCAAGGAAAAATATAAAATATATATATAAATATACTAGCTTCGCTCACGTGGATTTTGTTAAAATTGTTTTTAAAAGAAACATGAGTTTTTTTTGTTCAAACCCCCCCTTTTTTCACCCCCCCCCACTTGGGATTTTTGGAAAATGGTAAAACATGTTTTTTTTTTATTTTTCAAGAAAATTGTAAGTGCCAAATTTCACACCTGTAACATATTTGGTTTTTGAAATATAGGTATACTGATAAAAGTATTCAACCCCCCCTTTTTGCCCCCTCTCACTGGATTTTTGGAAAATGGTAAAATACGTGTTTTTTTGTTTCTCAAAACAAATCTAAATACAAATTTTCACGTCTGTAACATCTTCTGTTTTTGAGCTATAGGTATCCTGTTTAAAATATTCAACCCCCTTTTTCACCCCCTTAGGGGCGGAGTTTCCAAAAATTCTTCCTTACTGGGTGCCGGTCAGAAATGTGAGACAAAGAATCAGTGAGTCAAAACAATCAGATCACAAAGCGCTGGGGAAGTAACTCCACAACAGGGCAATGAGTCAGTTTGTGCGGTCTGGCTTTATACTCTGCGGCTAAGCATCATAACATCACACCCCGCCTCCTGACCAGCCACCGACTTTCCTGAGCCGGTGCATCTCCTGGCACCCGGCCAGCTAACAGCGTGGATGCCGAGACCCCCCAGGAGTTCTGGATGTGACAGCGTCTCTGGATCTCATTGGATCCTTACTTAGCATTGGCTACCGTACCGATTAAAATGAAAGTCTCCTCATCCTGTCTGAAGTTTGGGGATGAAGGAGCTAGCTTGTTTCACAGCTTCTGACCCTGTACAAGTGTAAGGGGGTTTTGTGGAGAAATACAATAATATCTTGAAAGTACCATTTACTTTCTGTTAACCTGTAGAACAGTTAAAAATATTTGGAATCTTCCCTGATACACTCACAAAACACTCGGCCAGAAAAAACATTCCAAGCAAACTGACAAAGGCCGAAGCACCGACATTGACAAATAACAAGCCAAACGATTTAGCTTGATCCAAATGGACTGGACAGAAGCTAACCAACGTAAAATCGTTGAAGAGCTAAATCCATCAACTATTGTGAACCTTTTATACAAAGTTTAATTCACAAAAAAAGAGACCAAAAACAACAAGCGTTCCAGTTCACCATCTGTTTCTCCATATATGTTCTTAGGGGATAATCACTTTTTTAATCAGCCATTGATATTGAGGTACAGGGAACATGAGGACTTTGCAATGTTGAGTTGAGAAGATCTCCTTATAGACTTATAAGCACCCATACAGTATATTAAGATGTATCTTACCTTGTATTAAGTTTTATGTTGTCTCTGTTTGATGTTGCACTGTTATTATGATAAAATGGAAATGACTTTGATACTGGCAGTTGGAATTGTAACCCCAATGCTAACCGTACGATTTAATCCGTCCGTTTAATTTCTCAATGAAATTGTATCTAAAAAAACACCTTTAATCAAAACCATAAGTGCTCTTAATGGATCAATAAAACTGTTCCTGCATGTCTTAATTGGGCTGACTGGATTGAAATGGGTGTAGCAAGGGTGCGCATGTGATTTTGACATTTGTGAACATTGAAAATCTGTTGCTATTTAGAAGAAGAAAAGTATTTGTGGCTCGTCCTTGCTCACATTCTGCCCTCACCAACCATGAGGTTGATTATTTCTTATTATTTGATACATGCACAGTAATATTTTTCTCATATCGTTTGGAATGTTTGTTTTCTGTTGAAAAGTCACTATTGGTGGTGCGAATCAACCGTGCAATCTTCACTTTCAGTTATAATCTGCAATGGGTGACATGAACTTGAACTTGTTGCATCCAAGTGATAATACTTAAAACAACATAGCGCATTTAAGCTTAAGTCTAACATCACGGTGAATCTTCCTTCGTCTCTTTCTGTGTTTGCTTCTTTCTTTCTATCAGTTATAAAAGCAGAAAATTAACCTCCAATTCTAGTTGTTGAAAAAAATAAATAAATGTAAATGTTTAAACAAAATGTTTTATTAAAAAGGAACATCAAGCTATTTATTTTGTCGTATTCTGAAATATACTGTTAATATTTAATGAGTTAATTATCATATCAATAATTAAGCATAATCTAAAATGAAAGCTATAACAAACTAGTTTGAAAATAGCTTAGAATCCACAGACAGGATCCTAAAAGACCAATTCAACTAAATAATAAGGTTGTGTACTGGCAAACGGAATAAGACTCAGACACAAGTTTTAAAGGAAAACAAACATAAATGTTAGAGTGCTATTTATGATCTCTCATGTAAAATAATGGTGAAGTGATGGCGTACTTGGCCTGATATGTACACAAAATGAAGCTGCATTCTTTGCAATTCTCTAGAATTCAGTGTGAAGATGATGGAGGAAGTCAGTAGGTAAAAAAGGGACACGTTAAAGGACCACTACCACCATAAAATGAAATGCCCTCACCGTGTTTGTTTTATGTTGCTGATATCTTACATGTGCTTTGTTTTTCTTTTGTTTGTTTAGTTAAGAAAATATTTTACTTTAAATTTGTCACTCGGTGCGTCCATTGTGTTATATTTTGTGCTGTAAACTGCTCCCGCAGTATTACTTGCTCCTCACTGTGTAGCTTTGGCCATAGAATGGATTCTGCGGGTCGATCACTGACTCAAACCGTTGTATTGTGTGGGATGTATTCAAAGGACCTCACCAGGGGGTAAATTAGAAGTTCCCTGTCTTCTCATACAGCTGCCATCTCTTATCTCAGGTAGCCTGGAAAACACAAGAGACCTCCTGCTGCCTTAACTGTTAAATACTGTAGATTAGAAAAAACAGGGCTACACAGTACATGTTTTTCATAGATATTGGTAAATGTTGTATCATGGGAAAAATACACAAAATGGAAAAAGGAGATAACATTTACTAACTTTATTTTTCCTTTTTTCATGCAATTACTTCAAATGAAAAACAGCAGCATATGTTTTATAATCTGCTTTTGTTTGCAACGCACACGTAATCTAGTGACAGTTTATGTAAGTGGTAGTGTCCCTTTAACTACAAATTAAAATAGCAAACCACACTACTCATTAGTTTAACACTAACAGTCGACATGATCAAATGTTAATTTCTCAAGGAACTATCGAAAACTGCATATATATGTTCTCTGAAGCAACAACATTCTTCATGATCTTATCTGGAAATGTGTGACCCAAATGCGTGGTTAAATTGTAGGGATGGGCTGCCTGTTCAAATCGGTTCGAAGTTCGATTCGAACATCGGCTGTTCGAAAGTTCAGCTAAGGAAAAACCGCAGAAAGTTAGTTAATATCTGTGTTTATCTGGCTCTGATAATAGCCAATGCCTCACCAGCCACTGTGGGATAGAGGGATAGACAAAAAGGTATAGAAAGGTACAGAGAGGGATAGACAGACAAGTAGAGAAAAAGGTATGCAGAGGGATAGATAGTAGATGCAGTGGCATGATGGCTATTTTATTAGAGATGGATGGATGAATGGATAGAGGGATTGCTTTATAGACAGTGGGATGGATGGACAGTGGGATGGATGGATGGACAGCCGGATGGATGGATGGATGGATGGATGGATAGGTGGATGGACAGATGGAGGGATGGATGGACAGTGGGATGTATAGATGAATGGACAGACAGGCTTGGAAGCATGGATGGATAGACAGACATGGATGGATGGACTGGGATGGATTTATTTCTTTTCATTGTTTCCTGTCCCCCAGGGCAGTACCCGGACCCCCATACACCTTTTATGGTCAATATCTTGCATATATGCCTTCTTGGAGGCACTTTCATTTTTGGAAGTTCAACCTCCATTGACTTGCATTACATTCGAGTTCAAATTCAAACTTTTTGGCAGTTCGGGTGTTTGAGTTCGAACCGAACATGGAGGGTGTTCGGCCCATCCCTAGTAGGCAGGTGAGCCAGAGCCTCACATGCTATTAAGCATTAAAATAATAAAAAATACCTCAGCTGCTCTGCGCACCCCCGCCATTGGCTCTGTCCTCTTTTTCTGCGCGCATTCTTTTTACAGCTTATGCAATTTGTGTAGCGGTGGTATGCTTCCCTGCTAGGCTAATCATGCAAACTGCTTAAAGAAGACTGCACCACGCGTCTGTTCATATAGGAACACACGTACGCTGCCTACTTCCTGAGCACTGCTCGTTAGAGCCTCAGAGAGGCCCTGATAGAGCAATGGAATAGCTTGGACCAATGAGAAAACACCATTGGTCCAAGCCATTCAAAAAACCACCTGCATTGGAGGCTGGCTTCTGATTGACAGGAAGGGACTCTGACAGCTCCCTCTGCTTCCTCTAGTGTTGGATACAGAGTATGACAGGCACAAGCTGCTCTCCCTGCTCCCTCTAGATGCAGATACAGAGTATGACAGGCACAGGTACAGGTACAGAAAAACTGTTGTTGTATCATATATTATTTTTTTTTAATAATAAAGTATATGATATGGTGAAAATAATGGTATCTTTAGAAAGTCCATTTAGGCTAGGGTCAGACGAACGCAGTGCGAACGCGCGTGCAGCCGCACTTTAACACGGCCGTAGTAGCAGCAAATGACGGTCAGTGACGGGCAATATACGCAGTACGGCCACACAAAAGTGCGGCCGCGCAACGCAAGCGGCAAACGAACGCATTTTTTCGAGAACGTGATACCGCTAGTACTGATGTACACCGTGCGCTGCGCCCGCATAGCGGCGTGTGTGTGTGATTAGGAGATGTCAGACGCTGCTAATGGTCGGCCTACAAAACGTCCAAACACCCAAAGTTTGCAGGTTTTGTTGGAGTGTTCCTGGAACTGCTGCAGAAAATATCAGGTGCTGAAATTGATGTGGAGAGGCTGATCAGCGCTGTGGGGAAGCATCCAGAGATATGGGACACGGCCTGCGAGAGGTACAAAGACAAGGGGAAGAAGATCAGCGCATGGGTCGTGGTGTCCCGAGTCGTGTACCCAGAGTATGATACGTGGTCAGAGAAAGAGCAGAATATTCAGAGTGAGTATATGATTATTTTATTCATAATCACATAAATGTAAGGTACAATAATAATACAAAACAACAAAATAGTTATTGTCATCAAATCTTAAATGCTGTCCAAGCTGCCAGGGCACCTGACCTGCATTGCTAATGAAATAATTAGACAGAGCATCACGAAACCTATTGCTGTGTCTATTCACAGGTATTATGTCATCGTTTGCATAATCTTCCAGACCCATAACTGTGAGGGTATCATCAAAATTAAAATCAAAATTAAAACCGTCCCTGGCACGAACATAATTATGTAGGATGCAGCAGCATTTAACTATATCCACACAGAAATCAACATTTACATCAAGCGGCCTATGAAAAATCCTCCACTTGTTGCTCAGTATGCCAAAGGTACACTCGACATACCGTCTCGCCCGCGACAGTCTGTAATTAAACACCCACTTCTTCACATTCAGGTGTGTCCCTTAGTATGGCCTGAGGAGATGTGTGGATGGGCTGAATGCCTCATCCCCCACAAAGGCATAGGGGACTGCCACATCACTGCCAGGCAAAGGTACGGGTCTGGGGATGTTCAGGGACCCACTCTCAATTTCATTCCAGTGTGGAGTTCCTGAACAGTGTGGAGTCAGAGTCCTTGCCGTATGATCCGACATCCACAAAACTATAGTTGGCATCTGCCACTGCCAGTAGGCCTATTGAAAAATAATGTTTATAATTTTGATACAGTGAGCCACTCTGCTGTGGCTTCACTATGCGGACATGTTTGCCATCCACGGCTCCCAGGCAGTTTGGAAAGTTGGCTCTCTCCCAGAATCCTGCTGCAATTTCTACAGATGCCTAGTGTGTGGGTATTGTCAAACATTGGTCCTTCATGGTGTCCAATATTGTTTGGCACACCTTGCGGACAATCTCACCAGCTGTTCTGCCAATACGGAAATTGTAATGCAGATCCTTCAAACTGCATCCACTAGCAAGATACCTAGAAGACAAAATTAAAATGTTTGATGATGATCACATCCGATGAACCCAAGCTAATGTCACTCTCATCATGTTTTGCAACACAAGAGGCCATAAACAAATGGCGCACAGTACGGGACAACTATACACGGGTACAGAAGAAGCAAGCCATGGCTGCGCGCTCTGGAGCTGGCTCAAAGAAAGTCCGCGGCTATATATGCGCTGACCAACTGTCCTTCCTCTGAAGGACCCAGGAGCCGCGAAGTACTGTCAGCAGCATTGAGTGGCCATCGACCTCCGGCTCACAGGACCAAAACCTGCTGCCAGGAGGTTCTGGCAGCTGCCAGGAGGAGGTCAACCGGGGTGGTGCAGAGTCGCAGCTGAAGGAGGATATGGAGACAGGACAGGTGCCAGGGACAGCACCAACAGCCAGCACCAGACCTGCACATAAGAGAAGGGCACCAGCTGCAGACTTAGAGCAGGCCATGGTCACCTTCATGGAGGGGCAAACTCCCCAACCACATCCAAGCTGCATGCTTGCCGACTCCGAGGACATGTCATATTTTAATTCATGTCTGTCCCTCCTCAACCAGATGACCCCGGCTCAGAAGGTGGAGTACCGCCGGAGATCCCTGGCGACCATAGATGACATCCTTTCCCGTCCCCAACAGGCAGCCGTTTATTACGGTGCTGTGCCACAATCCACCAATGCCAGTGGATCTTCCCACCCCAATCAGACACTGTCTACCCACCCACCCATGCCCCCTGTAGCTAGGCAACCCACAGAGTCAGAGTCCCGCTGTAGCCACAGGACCGGCCCTCATGACCCAGATGCTCGTCGGTATCATGATATGTGATGTATAGCTTCATTTTGTTTTACTTTTGTTTGTACAAATTTGTTCTGTGGTTTGACGTGTAACATATCTTGACCTTTAGTTTACAAACAATAATATATGTGTTGAATATATTATTGTTATTTTATTTGATATGTTTGCTATAATATAATTTGTTGGTCTACATTGTTGTAGGTGTCATGTATGATTCTGTACGTGTGATGTGATGTGATGCCCGCGTGTGTCTGGGTAGGCATGTGCCCGTGGGCATATAACTAAAGACCGATGAAAGGGGCTCTGCACTCCGAGCACATGTCTGGTGGCTGGCAGCGATGTCATGTAGGCAGGTGTGTGATAGTACTTACCGCAAAGTGATGACCAGCATCTCCTCCGGTGGTATGGCAGCCCTCATGTCGGTGTCCCTCTTGGTCAGCGGCTCGCGTACCCTTGACAACAGTTCATCAAAGGAGGGGATGGACATCCGTATGTAGTTGAATAACTTCACAGGGTCTCTCTCTCGCAGTGGTCTGTACAGCGTCACAAAGTGTCCATGCGTGTATCTGGCACCGTTAATTTGATGACCCAGGTTCGCTGCTTTCTCTTCTTCTTAAGGTACAGGTACCCCATTGCAGCAAACAAAAAGACTTGGACTACATCCATCTTGAAAAAACACCACCATTCATAAAATGGCTTTTTATACCCCTTACCCTTATTTTTTCATTCAGTAATTAATTTGATTAATCAGACTTCTGTCTTTTTTCACAGCTCCGTCAAAAAATACGTGCGGAATTGCGCATCGTCTGACCGCTTTCGCGTATTCCGTGAAAAAATGCGGTCGGACGCATCAACGCACTTTTTGACAGTAGACGTCAAAAATGCGTTAGTCTGACCCTAGGCTTAACAGCGAGAAAAATTATATGTAATATGTGCAGATACAGTAAATGCGTAAAAGATCATTTACAGCTAAGGAAAAAACGCAGGAAAGTTAGGTAATATCTGTGTATATCTGGCTGATAATAGCCAGTGCCTCACCAGCCAATGTGGGATAGAGAGATAGACAAACAGGTATAGAAAAAGGTACGCAGAGGGATAGATATGAGGCAGTGGCACGAATGGATAGAAGGATTGATAGGCTATTTTATTAGAGATGGATGGATGAATGGATAGAGGGATGACTTTATAGACAGTGGGATGGATGGACAGTGGGTTGGCTGGATGGATGGACGGACGATGGATGGACGGACAGACAGTTGGATGTATAGATGGATGGACAGACAGGCTTGGAAGCATGGATGGATAGACAGACATGGATGGATGGATGGACTGGGATGGATGGATAGACAGACAGTGGGATGGATGGACAGAAAGACAGTGGGATGTATGGATGGCCCCCTCTTCTATCCTTCCCATTGCAGCCCCTGTTACCTGCCTCTCTCCAGATCCAGCATACCAGGATGTGCAGAGTGTCAGGGCAGCTGGGCCTGGGCCTGGCTCCTCTCCTCCGGCTCCTCTCCTCCTCACATCCACAGGCACATGCTGAAGGTGCTGTGTGAGGAAGGGGGCGGGGCAAACTCTGTGTGCTTTAGGCTCCCCAGACTCACAGAGCCAGGGGAAGCAGGGGGCTGCCATGATGGTGCTCTCCCTGCTGTCACATGGCTGGCGGGGCTTGTGACAGCCAGGGGCAGGGCTTCTCTGCACAGCGCTGATCTCTTCCCGCAGAGACATCACTGAGAGGATTACAAAGCACAGCTCCCACACACAATGGCTGGCCCTGGGTGGTGTCACCCCCCCAAGAGGTGACACCAGGTGCAGCCTGTCCCCCCTTATGACGCCACTGTATAGACTTTATATTCATTGGTTGCTTTTTTGTACAGTGCTAGCTATGATATTGTAATCTAGCTGTGTTACCTATCAATCCTACCTGCAATGCAATACTAGACTAATCCTATACTAGATTAAAACAATTTGTCTACAGGCAAAATGACTGCCTGTTTTTTTTTTATCAAAACTGTACGTGTAAGGCTGTGGAAATCAAACCAACGATTTTTACTTGAATCAACATAAGAAATGTCTGTTGCAACATAATATCAGAGAGCAGTGTGACATTTCCCTCATCACCCCGTTATCTCCTGATGTGCATTTTTTCAGACATGAGTGACATTCTTAATCACAGTTCAGGTCAGGTCTGTAACTTTAGTCTTAGGGGAAAAAAATCAACATGATTAGATCAACATTTCTGTTGTTGTTGTTTGCAGTCAAGAGACACTACATTAAATCAGATAAATTTGTTGGAACTCTGGCTTGAATCATGACTTGTTTGCAATCAGAATTTAGTATGAAGTGTCAAATAACTGCAAAAAGGAACAGGTCTAGGTATGAAAATCAGATTTATATTTTTACTTCCTTTTGTGCTATTTTTGTCTTCACTGAAAGCCTTAAGGCTTAATTAAAAATGGAAGCTTAACTTTAACTGCTCATTCTTTCTCATCTGCAGGTTGGCTAGAAATTGTATAACTTTCAAATTGGCTAAATATTCCAAAGTACAGATTTATCACACACTTTGGGCCACATTACATTCCTGACGTTAACGTTAACACTCATTTGCATGAGCATTAACGTTAACTGCGGTGTCTACTTTTGAGTTGACCACAGTGGGGTGTCATTAGCGTTAGGACTTTGTAATCCTAACGCTAATTAGGGTGCACAAAGTACAGTAACCTCGCGCTGAAAAGCGCAAGGTACCAAACGCAAACAGGATACTTAACCCATTTGCGTTTGGAATCTTGTGTTTTTCAGCGCGAGGTTACTGTACTTTGTGCTCCCTATGCTTAACATGGGGAGCGCAAAGTGTTAATCAGCATTAGTATTACAATCTACTAGCACTGATTAACGTCCGGCTCTGGTTAGCAAAAAGTTAACCACAGTCAACGCGGGCGCAAGGGAGGAAAAACTGCACTCGCAGTTTTCCCTTGCGCCCGCGTTTTAACGCTGGATTACAATGCACCAATTTTTTACTGATAATTGTAAAAAGGCAACGTTGAACATACAGTAAATCCGTGGTTTCCAAATCTACTCTCAGGACCCTCTTCCAGGCCAGATTTTATGGATTACCTTTGAAAAATGCAGACTGGATCCTGCAATCACGGAGCAGCAAATCATATCACCTGTGCTGCCCTTCAGATATCGGCAAACCTGATCTGTCAGCAGGTCCTAAGGCCAGGTTGGAAAATGATGCAGTAAGGATGTAGGCATATACGTGCCTTGCAACAGGATTCACTAACTGTCCATATGAGCATGATGCATCCAGGGCCGGATTTATGATTAGGCAGAGAAGGCATGTGCCTACATGCACCTGCCACAAGGATGCGTCTTGCTGTGTTAAAAAAAAAAAAGGTCATTCACGATCAGTATAGTTTACAATTGTTTAGTCCTTGGTAACTCTAGAGTCCTATTGGCTAGAAGGACATATAAGGTATCATTGAGAAGGTCAGAGTATGATACCAAATATGACAAAGTTAATTTAAAAATAAAGTAAAAAAATTAATATAATTTAATTTCTAATGCAGCACTATTGTTCACGTTACAATTAATATTATAAAGTGAACAGTGATGCTGCACTAACTCAGTTTCTCATTTCCCACACTGGCAGCAAGTGTGGAGGTGATGGCACAACACATTGTTTCATCACCAACCTATGGCTAATGTCAGACGAACGCAGTTAGAGCGCACTCTGCGTGCGTGCACAATGGACGGACAGACTGATAGAAGATACTGTAGACACCACATGGTCCGATTTTGTTGACGGACGTAGAAAAAAAGGGAATTATGGGAAACAAAATTAATATGAAAAATCATAAAAATTTGAAAAGGATATGGAAAGGCATTTTGTGTGTCAAGGTGCTGGACGTCACAAATGCGCTGCGTCTGACATCTCCTTCTCAGAATGCTACGCGGAACTAGCGGACTCTGCGCGTCCGTCTAGAGGTTTTACGTTCTTGCCTAACTTGCGTCTGTTTGACACGTGCGTTGTGCGTGCGCAGTTCGGTGCGCACGTACTTCGTGTGTGGGTCTCTATTGTTCATGATTCTATGCTACGACGGATGTTAAACTGTGCGGCAACACGGACGTGATCACTGCGTTCGTCTGACGCCGGCTGAAACCGTGGCACTGCAGTTAGGAGAGGCAAGAGGACTTTGGTGTAAAAACCAGAGATGCAGGGTTCCAAACAAGGTCATGTAGGGTGTCATAGGAAAGGTTAGAGTCTGGCCTTTCCAACGATACCAAACATGACCATGTAATGTGTAAAATTTTAGAACTGAAAAAAAAATAATTTTTCGCTGTTCTAAGGCAGTTGCTTTATGTGCTTTTACTTATAAAGCAAAGAATACCACTTCACTAACTGACCTTGTCATTTCCCATGCTTGGAGCAAACGTGGAGGTGCTGGCGCAATACATTTAGACATTAGTTCACCTAAAACACTTGGGGCAGTATTACATACTTGGTGCTAACTTAACCAGAGCTGTTGTAAACTTCCCAGAGCCATTATAGCCTATGGAGGTTTTAAGTTTACAACAGCTCTGGTTAAGTTAGCACCAACATTGTAATACTGCCCTTGCTCTACTGTGAGGAGAGTGGGAGTCCTTTTGGAACCCTGTATCTACATTATTTACACCCCACAAGTTCATTACACCTCATTAAGTGTCATTGGACTGGTCAGAGTCTGGCCATTCTAATCATACCAAATATGACCATGAAATTGTAAAAAAAAAAAGAACCCCCACTGTTTTTTGGTGCAAATCAAAGGCAATGTCCATTTGTCAGGTATAAAATTATCAAAAATGACGTGGTAAAAAAGTCACGACTTGAAAAAGACCCTCAGCCAGAGCTGTATTTTGATGTCCAGAAATTTGTTGGCTCCGGGCTGAAATGGAGCATCATTTTCCATAGTTAGGGTTTGAAATTAGGGTTATGTTACTTTGTGCTTTGTTAACCCCAGCACTAACATTCTGCTCCATTTTCGCTTCATTTCAAGGCAACAAATTCTGCCCTTCTTTTGATGAGAGCGCAGCGAGAAACTGTCAGTTTTTTAAAATGTTAACTATTTTGTTTTCGTTCTCTCCAAAACAAAAACTAAAGAAGTACTACTTTTTCTTGGGGGGGGGGGATTGGTAGGGGTGCTCCAGATTTCTGTGTCTACTCCTGAGATGTAAATCTGGTCCTGTATGTCCTGTATGTATCCTGATATCTACACAAAGCTGCCTGCTAATTCATGATGCATCGCATACCAGAGAGGTACAAGCTCCCATATCCTAGTCCTACAGACCCACAGATACCACCTGCCATGAATTAGAAAGATAGTGATGAAGAAGCAGCCTGAAATGCATGCCGAGTGCTAGTTAGAATTATACTTATCCCAGTATTTTTATCCCAATTTGAGGAGAACATGTAGGATAGTTGAGGACGTCTCTATCACTATCTTTCTAATCCATGGCAGATGGAAAGTGCGGGTCTATAGAATCGAGATATGATGACGTGCAACTCTATGAATTAACCCATTAAGGACCCCTGACGTACCCTGTACGTCCTGTCCACAGGTCTCCCTTAGACCCGCGGACGTACAGGGTACGTCAGCAGCGCCTAATCCCCCTCCCGCCCGATACTCACCTCCCTCGCTGGATCCCTCGGCGATCTGGCAGGGAGGAAGCCTGCCCATGTGATTTACATGGGCAGGCGAGGCTGATGACGTCGCCACGCTGCGTGGTGACGTCATCAACAGGCGTCCCCATGCAATTCAATGGAGGGGAGGGGGGGCTCCTTCGGAGCCCTCTATCTCCCCAACCATTGAAGCTAGGGAGATGCTGTTTGCACTGCTGAAAAGGGGAGAGTCTCCCCTTTTCAGCGGTGTATAGCATTAACAGTTTCGCCGCCGGATCACGTTTCGGCGCCAATTGGCGTCAAAACGCAATTCAAACCTGGAGGGGGGCTGACATCTTGGATGTCAGCCAAGCCTCCAGGTCCCCCCCACCCACTGACAACCTCACCATATGTGTGAGGATGTCAGTGGGCCAGTTAACCATCTAGCTGCCATGTAGAGATAAGGGGATCCTAAGGATCCCCATATCTCCCGATCCATGGAAGCTAGATGGTCATATTTGACATCATTTGAAAGGCCTGATTATGGCCTTTCCAATGATACCAAACATGACCAGGTTTGGTTTTAAATTTTTTTTTATTTTTTTTTAAATTAAATTTAAAAAAAAAATGTTTTTTTTTAAAGTTTTTTTTGTCTGGGGGGAAGTTTAATTAAATAGGACCTAGGCTGTCATCTAAAAATAATTAGCACAAAATGGTCAGAATGAGCGCAGCGCACATAGGTGAACTGTCTCAGCAGTGAAGGGGTTAAAAAGCAAACGCATGTAAAAATTGGGTATTTCTAGTCTCTGGACAAAATTTAGATTTTTGGGATTAAATTACGAAAAAGTGTGTTTTTACCATTTTTTTCCTCATATTTCATATTTTTTTTATAGTAAATTATTCGATATGATGGAAATAATGGTATTTCTATAAAGTCCATTTAATGGCGGGAAAAAGGGTGTATAATATGTGTGGGTTGAATAAACGAGTAAGAGGAAAATTTGACCTAAACACTAACAGTGCAGAAACGTAAAAACAGCAGCGGTCACTAAAAGACGGATTTGTGTAAAACCGCCCGGTCACTAAGGGGTTAAAGCCATAACCAGTAGCACAATGTCACCTACAATGAGCATTGATAGTTCTCCACGTTCCAAAGTACATCTGATTTTGACTATGCACTGCAGCTCCTCATCTGTCTACTGTAAGCTATGTTCAATGGTATTGTAAGTCATTTGGACTGTGGTGTGAAAGCAATACCCCTTTGAACCAGAGAATTGATGAAATCGTATATTTTAGCACAGAATGAGTAATAATACAGTAATATTTACTGTAATACAGCTTCCATGGCTCCTCATTCCTCCTTCTGAAGGAAGGGGCTCAGCATTCAACTTGGCAGCTCATGGTCGCTGCTTTATCAGTGGTTGCTGAGAAGGCCGTGTCAGTGGGTTTATGGTGGCTACTTGTTTTGAAGGCTCAGCGATGGCAATAAATCCAGGAAACTGCAGGTTTATGGAGCTGAACAGAACTATGGTTCTATTGATGAGTGACATTGGGTTGGTTTTCCAATTTGTGGTCTTTATCCACCACTCTCTGGATTATTCCTCTGTTACACCTAAATATGTTGGGCTCCTATACACAACACAATAGATCCCTCGCAGTTTTGTCTAAACATTGCCTCCTCATCCCATTGCCTCTTCACTACTGTTTTATCCTATACCACAGCTGTAAAGCGTAACTTGTACTAGGATTTTGGTAAATGTTGCATCATCGGCCTAACTTTATTTTTCCCTTTTCATGCAATTACTTCAAACAAAGAAAAAACCCAGCAATGTGCGTTTTAAAAGGTGATTTTCTTTGTAACGCTGAAGTAATCTAGCTACAGTTTATGTAAGTGCTAGTGTCCTTTTAACTGAACCAAACCCCACCGTGATAAATGTCTATCAAGGTTCGTCTCAGGTTTAATACAAAGGACTGACAAACTGTTCATTAATTAATTCTCTAGGCATTCTTATCCCATATATTTAAGAATCTAACATGCTCACATTTCATTTGCTGGGATTAACTGTAAAAAAATAAAAAGGCATTTGTTCAGTTGTTAATTTTTTATTAGAGGAAGACAAATTTATCTCACCGAGCAGAGCTTTGGAGGAAGACCAGGGGAAGATTGTATCAATTTGGAGAGGTGTCTAGGGAGACAAAATGTCAAATATAGACAGGTGATTAACAACGCTGAAGTTATTACTCGAGAGATGTTAGTTCAGAAATGTATTTTTAATCTTTCCTGTATTCGATTAAGTCATAATGAGCTAAATGTGTTAAGGAGAGGTGTAACCTTCTCTCCGGTGAGTAATTTTCAATGAACCTAGTATACATGTATTACAGAAAGTTGTCAATACGTAGATATTTCACTTGAAAGCATTTGGAAAATAAATGTGACAGGCAAACGCATAGACGTTGACATTGTATATATTTCAGAACGGAAAACCTAAAAGAGCAAAACGATCCGAAACGAGTGTGTTTGAAACAGATACTCGGAATTGTTTTTCCTTTGTTTTATAAGCATTTTAAAGTTATTTTACGGTTTCTGGAATAACATTTTACACAGAGAACTAAAAACAGGTCAACTTAAAAATGAAGTATTGGCTGCATGGGAATCTGCGCTTACATACTGGATATTCTAGGCAGGGATATACTCATGGTGAAAATGCCAGTGCGTTCGACTATAATATGCCACTGACAATAACCCAAAAAAAGCCACCGGCAATGACATGACATCATTTTGCATGCGCACAATGGACGTCACCGGCACAGTATCCAGGAGAAGAAAACCCTAACACACAGGAAATAAGTAACAACATAGCTGCTGGTCCTTACAATGGCCGGAATAGAAAACTAACTAAGAAATGGCCTACCAATAGGGATATATAGAGAAAATCTGAATCAGACAAGCCAGAGGTCATACACGAGCAGAATAGTCATACAAGCAAAGTACATAGGAATACAGATATCAGGAAGATCAAAAACAAGCTAGGAATCGGTACACAGGAAAGCAGAATACAAGGAGCACATTCTTGGGTAAGAATAATCCACAACAGGGCACTGAGAGAAAGACACACAGGAAATATATAGACAAAGACTCAATATCACTGGGCCGTATCTTGGGCTGACATAAGTAAGAAGGGCAAACAAAATCCTGACACCAATGAGCGCCACCGCCCAGCACTGCATGAACCGCCACCATAAATTCCTGGAATGACAAGAAGATCTGCATAGAGCTACAGAGGGTAAGTGGTGTTGAGTCAGATTTGTGACAACCATGGACATCACAACACATGTGCAACGCATGTCATTAGTAGTGCATTCGCAATGCATCAATGGCCCACTGCCACCCTTCCAGATATGCCGCTTGGGGCAGTTGCCCTTCGTGTCTCCTCCTCGGTACAATACTGATACTTTAACATTCAAATATTTTATCAGTTTCATAACTTTTACGACATTGTAAGTTTTGTATTCGTTTTACAATCATATTCATGTTTTTTTCCCCACAAACAATACAGAATATTCCAGAAGGAATTTGTGAAAGCTGATAAAAAATAATGGTGTATATATTTATATTGCCTCTATTTTTGACATTTATTTAACACCAATACAGGAAGCTAAGCTGCTGTGGCCAACAGTTACAAATATTGCCAACTAAGCTGAATTGGGCCACAAACTTGGTAGTGTTATGGGAACATTTTAGTAAGAGGAAACATTACGCAAATTGTGTACCTTTTTATTGGCAGAGACACCTTAGACGGTATGTAATTACTCAACAGAGTGATATACAAGGTCAGTAACAGAATACCTCAAGGGCACTTTATAGCCAACTGAATGTATTAATGGCACAAAGCCATTCACTGCCACCAGAAATAATTTGTTTAAACTACAATAAGGGGAATTGTTCCTTACAGTTAAATTGGACACGTTGTAGAATTCATTGCAAAGGAGATAGTTATGGCTGACGCAGCAAATGTCTCCAAGAGGTCTGTACATGTTTATTGGAACAATATATTAGAGTTGATGTGATAGTAATATGACATTCACCACACTGTACTCTGTGGAATGGAAGACGCTAATACACACTATACAGGCAAATTAAATTCGCAGAATTATAGTATCACATATATAAATATATCAAAAGGTATTCATTCCGAAAACTCATGCTTTGATATTCTTTATGAACATTTATGCACCATCCGGCTGGATGGAGTAGAGGTAACAAAAGCAAAAAAAATTCTGCCCAAAAGCAAACAAAATTATTTTGCAGCAAACAAATTTCATTTGCATTTGTCCATCAGAGCTGCAGATCAAGATAACTCGATATTAAGACTAGGGATGGGCGTTCGGTTCGATTCGAACGTGAGTTCGAATCGAACATCGGCCGTTCGACATTATGGGATGTTCGCGGATTGTTCGAACGCGGACATTCCATTATAAAAAATGCGTCCACAGGTCTCCTAAATGTACCAGCAGCTGCTGGTTAATTTAGGAGACCTGTGGCTGCGCCCCCGGCCCCCGTAACTCACCTGTCCTGCAGCTGTCCCGGCCTCCTGTTCCCCGGTCCGTCAGCTCCTCCGGTCCGTCTGGCCGCGGCTCCTCTGCCCCACGTCTTCATGCTGAATGAACTGATTAAGCAAAGTCCTGCACCTGACCTGGACTTTGCCCAATCAGGGCTCTAATTCAATATTGAGCCCTGATTGGGCAACGTCCAGGTCAGGTGCAGGACTTTGCCCAATCAGAGCTCAGCATGAAGATGAGCTTTAATCAAGCTCTGATTGGTTAAAGTCTTGCACTGACTTTAACCAATCAGAGCTTGGATAAAGCTCTGCCCCACGCCTCATCTTCATGCTGAGCTCTGATTGGGCAAAGTCCTGCACCTGACCTGGACTTTACCCAATCAGGGCTCAATATTGAATTAGAGCCCTGATTGGGCAAAGTCCAGGTCAGGCGCATGACTTTGCCCAATCAGATCATTCAGCATGAAGATGTGGGGCAGAGGAGCCACGGCCAGACGGACCGGAGGAGCTGACGGACTGGGGAACAGGAAGCCGGGACAGCTGCAGGACAGGTGAGTTACGGGAGCCGCAGCCACAGGTCTTCTAAATGTACCGGCAGCCGCCGGTACATTTAGGAGAACTGTGAACACATTTTGCGTGTTCGGCCCCCATTAATTAACATTGTGTTCGAGTACGTATTCGAACATTTCGGCCGTTTGGCTGTTCGAATGCGAACCGAACACAGGGGTGTTCGGCTCATCCCTAATTAAGATCTGATGGTGCCTTTGAAGTCCCGAGTTATCTCGATCTCAGCAGTGAAGGGGTCATATTTTTTTATGAGCTATTGCAGCTGTTACCCTATTTCAGGGTCAGGCATCAATATCAATCATACGGCTTTGTGGGTAGGACTGTAGAAGGGTCATTGTGCAGCACTGTGCCATTGGTTTTCAGCAGTGACATCTGATGGAGTGAATGGAGGACTCTTCTGCTCACAGATGTCACCCAGATCAGCGGCACTCTGCCAGAAGGAAGAGACCAAAAAAAACTTAATAGGGAAAAAAATCATTTTTTTCCAATATGTGTGTTACCAGAAAAAAAGGTAAGACTTACAGGAGTGATTCCTTTTCAATTGAGCCCTACATGTGTTGGACATGATGGGTGTATGTTAATGTTTGATTGGATGGGACGTGCTAGAAATTTTTAGGTACAAACAACAAAAAGTTAAAAACCCAGGTGCATCGATGAAATTGTAAGCATGCTAAATGCCGATGGGTGCCTGGGAAGAAAGACCTACCTATATGATTATATCTGTTGATTTACAATTGCTGGGCATAAAGTAAAAAAATAAATGTTGATATAGTGTTGTCAGGTTTTACTGTCTTGGACACTGTCTCAGGAGCTCCATCCACGATGTTGCCACAGCTAGAGAGAGCATCAATGAAGTGAGCATGCGCACATTTTCCGTGCTCAGTATATTGTAGAGCACCACCGGACTGAGTCTGAAGGCACGAATGACACAGTGCAACTCCAACATAGCCAAGATAGGGCATCATATGGTTGGCACACTATAAAAGAACACCATGAGGAGTGAGACATTGCTTGATTATTGTTTTATACATATTGAGCTAGTGCACCTTTACTATCTTATTCCTGATTGACCATGTACCAAATCTTTGCTTTGATTTTTCAACTCTGCTGTTGTGCCGTCTGCCTGTTGTACTGTTGCCTTGATATTTATTTACCATGGGATCTATTCCTAAAACAATAATGGCTCTATTAACTTCTTCGCGTAAAAGTGCACGTGCAGCGCTATTTTTTTGCGCGCAGTGTTAAACGTTATCGCGTGTAAATTAACGCTGGTATTACAAACCGAGTGGATTTTTTCATCCGTCAAAAAATAACGCGCATAAAAAAGACGCGCAAAAACATGCGCGCAATAACTCTGCACGCAGAAATCGATGGGCAGACTGTTTTTTCATGTTATTCAGCCAATCTGAATTATAACCACAATTGTCTCCCGTTAAGTTTTGCACCTGTCAAAATCAATCTGAGTATATATGCTGGAGCAATAATAAAAACACGCACAACGTCTCAATTTTATTGTTTGGGTATGCGCAGAATATGTAACTATACTTCGCTGTATTTTTTTTCGGGCTGGTGTATTTAGTTTCGGCCAGGACGTTCAGATTTGCCATTAACACCAGCTTTTCAAAGACGTTAAAATTATGCGCGCAAACGCTGTCCGTTAAAATTTGCGCATAGATTGTAATACCATCTGCATACCAGGGCACAAACGCCTTTGCGCTCACAATGTTAAGTATAGGACGCGCAATGTACATTACGCTCGCAAAGGGTTTGCGCAGGTTCACCAGCGGTAGACGTTAACGCGCATTTTTTGCGCAGACATTGTAATACGCGTTCTGCGCATAGGGTTTTTCCCCTCGCGTTAATGCGTTTTTGCAATGGGGAAAAAACAATGTAGCAATTCAGAGTGGAAAAAGAAAAGCTAGAAATCATGTACTGACACACTACAAGAGTAGTAAATGATTTTAATAAATGAATAAATAAACAAGATGTTTTTGAGATCAAAACATGGTAGTAGAAAAGGCAAAACTCACAACTCTACTAGAAAAACTCATGTATGATTGAGGACAACACTTTCAATTGGCAAATTAAACTTAAGTTATGAAAATGTCAAATTCTGAGATAAAAATAGAATTTAAGAAAATGTATATTAAATGTAGTAACTTCTTAGAAAGCAGAGAATCACAGTACAGTATGGGAAATGTTCTGATTAAATTATATCATTGAACAATAATTTAATTTGCTGATGGACTTCAATGGTGGGTCAACCCGCAAACATTATTACTTAAAATGCACACTTATTGTAAAATTTCCATATTAACCCCTTCACTACCAAGTGATTTTTCAAAAAAACATTGTCAGAAACCAGTGTTTTTTTTAGTAAAATAATTTTTAATTAATTATATGGTAAGGATTATATGGGCCTATTCCCAATTAATTTCTTACTATAAATAACCTATTTGGCCAGTAGATGGTGCCATCTACTTCCAAATTGATTTACGGCCATCACAGCTGCAGCTCGATTTTTTTTTTCCCACTTCATCGGCTGCTGAATCCCTGATATTTCAGAGTTTTCAGCTGCTGATTTTACAGTTTTAGCCCTTTGGGCATTGTGTCCACAGGGCTAAAACTTTGGGGACACCTTCTGCAGCCCAAAAGCAAAAGAAATTTGTATGCAGCAAACAAATTTTCTTTTGAGCTGCAGATCTGCAGATCGAGATATCTCGATATAAGGGCACCACATGGTGCCTTTGAAGCCAGAGATATCTCGATCTCGGTAGAGAAGGGGTTAATGCATATTTAGCATGAAAAGACAGTGGTTAGATTTGAAGTAAGACATAAAAAGTGAACAATTAAAATGTTAACCTCCCTTAAGACGGCTTACAAATTATTTTGAAACCATTAATTCAATCTTAGGTTATTTTCAAGGTAATCCTGCTGAATTAGATACAAAATAGTCTTCTTCATTGCAATTCAAATTTTTGCAGCTGGTCATACTAAGAACCTATCTTGTGTTTCAACTTTATTCTGTTTTAATTACTGTCTGCTGTGAATTTTTATATTATTACTTTCTATATTGAGATTTCATACACCATTTTTGTTTTACAGGAGTCCCTGCTGTCTCGCGTTCTTTTCATCTTCTATTTTTAACTGTGGATAGCTGTATATTTTAATGAATTCATATTTGGGGAGCATTTTACAAACAGTGCATTCTCTTTTGATGTGCTTATAAAGCAACAGAACTATATACCGCAGATACGATGATCACAAGCACAGATTTGACATAAAAGAAACATTGAACACAGAAACAAACACACATGGAGGATATCCAGGTATTCCTAGTCCATTTTCCATGACTTTATTAATTATGAAGCAGGGACTTAAAATAAGGGCATAAAACTATCAGAAATGACTAAGATGTGCAAGGATAGTGGTGAAACTAACTTGCAATTAGTGATGAGCCGAACACCTCCTTGTTCGGTTCGAATTCGAACTCCCGATCGGACGAAAAGTTCAAATTCGAACGCGAACGCAATGCAAGTCAATGGGGGTCGAAACTTTGGAAATGAAGGTCCCCTCCAAGAGGACATATATGCAAGTTATTGGCCATAAAAGGTGTATGGGGGTCCGGGTACTGCCCTGGGGGACAGGAAACAATAAAAAAAAAAGTTTTTAAAGGAACAGTGATTTTTATTTTTACATGACATAAAGGGTAAGAGTAAAAATGAAACAATCCTTAAAATATCATGCCTAGGAGGTCCCCATAACCTGCCTGTGAAGTGGCGGATCTGTAGGATGTATAGAAACATTTAAAAAGAAAAAATGACATTTGAAATGACGGTAAATGGTTTTCCTTTAATCTATTAAACTTGTATGAAGAGGAGACCTTTTAGGACATGCAGAACAAGTTTAGTGATTTTTGGGCTAAATTATGGTGCCTCTTATGCAGGCTTTGGATGAAAGTAACAACAGGTACTTTAAAATTGGGCCTTTAGTGTCGGCAAGTGCCTTCACACCGTAACCCCTCTGAGGTATTGTGGAAGAGTGCAGTGTTGGACCCTGCGGTAAAATATTTCGATGCTATGCATTCGGTACATGGGTCAGTGCACCCAAATATTGGGCCTTCGGTGCCAGCTAGTGCCCTCACACCGTAACCCCTCTGAGGTATTCTGGAAGAGTGCATGGTTGGACCCTGTGGTCAAATATTGAAATGATATGCATCCGGTACACGGTTCAGTGCACCCAAATATTGGGCCTTTGGTGCCAGCTAGTGCCTTCACACCTTAACCCCTCTGAGGTATTCTGGAAGAGTGCAGGGTTGGACCCTACGGTCAAATATTGAAATGAGATGCACCTGTCACATTCCAGTGCAGAAAAATTGTGTCTTAGTCAGTGGTGCACGACACCGAGAATCTAAGTTGAATATTGCATAATACTCTCCCACAAGTGTAAGCAGCCTAGGAAGTTTTCTGAATGCATGCAGAGATCCCCGATCTATTGAGTTTCATCAGTTCAGCATCAGGGGAGTGACAGCTGATGATCCAGGACTGATTCATTTTTATAAATGTCAGCCAGTCTACAGAGTCAGGGGACAGATACACTCTTTTTTCTATGACAAAACCTCCAGCGGCACTGATCGTCCTGTCAGAAAGCACGCTGGATGAAGGGCAACCTAGTAGCTCCATAGCATATTGGCTAAGTTCTGGCCAGTGATCCAATCTCAAAACCCTGTAAGCCAGTGGATCAGCTGCTGGAAAGCTATCCAGGTCTGCCCTTGCCACTAGGTAGTCCTACACTATATGGTGAAGAGTAGACGCTGGCGATGGATGCCTACATTTAACGTCCCTGGGCGTCGTGGACTAAAAAAATTGCGGAAGGCATCAGTCAAGTGGCCCCCTTCTCCCCTGCTCTTCGTCTGACCATCCGCAGCCTCAGAAGCACCTGTGTCATCACTTGGTAACCTACCAGTGCCTGGAAAGGTGTTACACAATTGTTGCTTTAGAGCGTCCTCAAGTTGTTTCATGCTGTGCTCCCTCTGTGAGGGCAGGTTGAGCTCTGCAGCCTTACCCTTGTATCATGGATCAAGAAGGGTTGACAACCAGTAATGATACCTGTAGGATAAGGGAGCCCATGCAGCGTAAGTTGGAGGTGGCATTAGCTTCCGAGTCTTCCTGGTCAATGAGGATGACCCCATCGTGCACTTCCTCCTCCCAGCCACGTACTAGTCCTTGGGTTTCTGGGGACACAAAACCCTCCCTTGAGGAATCACCACCTTCAATGCCCCCACAACTGACATAATCCTCCTTCTCACCTCCTCATCCTCCTCCTGTCTGATCTGAGGACCCGCAGGAATGCTGTCTGCGTAAAGAGGGCCTTGAAAGCTAAGGAAGCCCTCCTCTTCCTTCCGCTGCTCTGCCTCATCCAAAAAGGAAGGGAAAATGAAATTCTCTGGATGTTTAACTTTAACCCCTTCACCACCGAGATTGATATATCTCAGGCTTCAAAGGTACCATCCGGTGCCCGATATCGAGATATCTCAATCTGCAGCTCTGCAGGCCAAAAGCAAATTAAATTTGTTTGCTGCAAACAAATTTAATTTGCTTTTGGAATACGGAACGTGCCCCCAAAGTCTGCCCTGTGGCCATGATGCCCAAAGAGCTAAAACTTGGTAAAAGCTACTGATAAATGACTGAAATCGGGCTTTCAGCAGCCGATGCAGGAGAAAAAAAAATTCAAGCTGCAGCTGTAATGGCTGTAAGTCAATTTGTTTTTGTTTTTTTGAGAAAGGATTTTACCAGAAAGGATACACTGAGATTTCTCTTGTTTTCAAGTATGTCCTGGGTGGCGAGTATGTACCGTTAGGTGTCTTGCCCAAGGACACTTACTGGAGAGGTGCTCTTGCCGGGATCAAGCTCATGTCTCCACATGCTCTCTCCATGCAGAGCAGTGATGTTACCTCTACTCCACCCAGCCGGTTGCAATCGATGGGGCCATCTACTGGCCACACAAGTTATTTACAGTAAGAAATGCAATGGGTATATACCCAAATATTTCTTACTGGATAATTATTTAAAAGTGATTTTACAAAAAAAAACACTGGTTCCTGACAATGTTTTTTTGGAAAATCACTTGGTAGTGAAGGGGTTAAAGTAAACACACTCTGTTACGTTAGGGGTTATCACTGAGCACTGCTGTTTTATTGAAATAAAGGTTCATCTACAGTGGATCGGTGATGTTAAATTCATCATTTAGGGAAGTTCCATCTTACTTTGACATGGTTTCCACTGTCTCTGTCTCAGTCTCTGCTGAAGTTGTCCAGCATAGTTTTATTTCCCCTATTGTTTCCCCTGCTGGAGTTGTCCAGTCTTGAGTTCACAATTAGTTCAGTTCAATGAAAATCGTCACTTTTAATAAAGTATATTCACCTTTGTTGCACTGGTGGAACCATGGTAAATGGAGAATATCCACAATTCTCCACAGTAGACTCCTTCTACTGAAGAATAACAGTGGCACCAATGTTTAGCTCTGTTAATTGCTGTTTGCTTCAATACCATGGTGTAAAATATTTTTTTTTTATGTTGAGCCATCTATTTATGCAAAGGTCAATAGGTTACACTGATTGCCAATTCCAACGGATCCATTAAGCTAATGGCTCAGATCATTTTACATATCAGTTCTAGCCATTATATTAATGGCCTGAGCCAGTATTCCAATGATGCATTTGCAGGTAACTACATTATCAGCTCCTATATAATAACAGCTAATTATTCAATGGTAGCTCAGTGTTCTTGGCTCGAACCAGCATCCTTGAAAGAATACCGGATTTCCAATACTGGTGTTAAGTGATTTTGCATAATCACTTAACAATGTAAACAGATTAAATATAGTATATATATGCCCAGATCTGGTACTGCAGAGGATGGCACAATCGACCACTTCCTCTTGTGGCTCGCAGTGGAACATTAGTAACAAATAACTAACTGTGTCCTTGTGTGGCTCCATCACCATACTCTTGGGTCTATGCAGCTCTCAATATTCCGACTCGAGATGCTAATACAGAGGTTTGCTCAGATAGGAGCTCACGTTCAACTTAGCCACATGCAAGCCTTTTTTAATGACTCGGATGGATTCAAGCCCTTTGCGTATTGATGTATAAATGTATCAATAGTATATATCATTCTAACTCCGGTGTTGTCATGAGAACCAATAACCTTTTCAAATGGAACATTCATCACAATTTAAAGATGTTAAATACCACAAATCTAAATGCCACGTTTATGACGCACTATTCATATGGTTACTTTAATTTTTTTTGTAGTCTAAACTTCATCTCTATTTAAGTTCACAGTATCTGTTTTGGGATGAATACCATTGTGGTTACAATGAATTAAAACTGGAAGCCTGTAAATGATTTGGTTTAATTTAAAATGTCAAACTGTTGCCTTCGTTTATTAAATAAACCATTGTTTCCTATATTTGTTAATCGCTCACTTTGCATTTGCAATACATAATTGTATGCCCTATGCATCTCGACTAGATTAATTATGCACAAAAAACTTCCGATAAATATATTCTGAATACAAATTAAAGTTCAAACAATTCATGCTACGCTCCAAATATATTATGGTCGTTGTTTGTTATTGATGGTAATTCAATGAGAACTGTTGGTTATTGTTTCTCTCTCGCTTGCTTTTATTAATTACAGCTGTTATTTTTAGCAGATAGTTTAGAGAAGCTCCTCGAAGGTATTAAAGTGTGCTTGATTCCACACAAAAAAAAAAGATGTACGCATCTTCCCATAGGTCTGAAACAGTAAACTGGTATTCATCTTTCTAAGTGCCATTAAGCTGTTCTTATTCACTAATGATTCAGAAGATCAATTAAAAACAGGGACAAGGATGAAGTAGGTGTGTGGAAAATCTAAAAGCCTTCAGAGAGGCAGGCTGTGGTTTAATCTGTCTTCTAGAAAAGCAAGGTCAACCATTTAGCAATATCTTTAACCGACATCATTTAGAAGGTCTTGTATCACCTCTCGTAGTAGATAAGTGAAGAAACATTACCCAAAATAACTGAAAATATACATCATAGTTATTAAGTGTAAAATTATGGCTGCATCAATTATGTGCAGGAGCAAAATCATTAAGGACCTTTGTCATAAAAATTGTTAAATATTTAAAATCTTCACTTATTTAGGTAAGTATAGGAGAATAATAAAAAATGACTTTAAAAATAGTTTGTATCTAGGTTTTTATAATCATTTTTACTCTAAGCATCTTTACATACCATTTTGGTAATTTGGTCTTTTTTATACATAGTACAGATGATTGATGTAGACAGATATTACTATGTATGTAGCATAAATGTAGAGCAGGGGTCAGGTCCTGCAGGAACGCTTGGGGGGTTATTCAGAGAGCACCGAAATGTTAGTGCTTTCTCGTTTGGTGGCCTGCGGTGAATTCAGAATTCTCTGCATGGTCAACGAAGTGCGCCAAATGGATCTGCCGAACGCCGCTGATAAACGTGCCAAATGTAGCTGATAAACCACTGAACGCAGACACAAACTGCCGAATGCAGCAGATAAACCCACCAAACGCAGCCACAACCTGCCGAACGCAGCCGACGATCCAAAACAGACTGCCGAATGCACCACAAGCCTCTGAACGCAGCTGCCAATCCGCCACCAAACAATACCAGAAAAGGCCGATCTGCTGCTGAGCAGGGGTAAAAAAAAAAAGATGCAATCTTTAAAAGGCATTTAAAACAGGTGTTTTTATAATAAAAAAGGTCTGTTACAGAATTTTGAAAAAGCCATTTTAAAAAAAATCTAAAAAATAAATTAATAGAGCCTTTTTGCTGCATATGAAAAAAATAAACAGTTTAATAAATATTTAATAAAAACTGGAATATTTTTTAGATCGAAACCTACAGGATTCGCCTGATTAAACCTGCCGAATGAAAGCACCGAAAATCAGGGCATTTCTTTGCTGTTCGGTGTTCTCTGAATAGATTAACCATTGCTTCTCTATGGGGAGTTCACTGCTGTCAAAGGTCACTGTATTTCGCTGGCAATATTTTTATTTTTATAAAAAAATAAAAATAAAAATATTGCCAGCGAAAAATAGCCGAACGGCCACCAAATTGCACCGTATGGGGAAATTCGTCTTTGAATAACCCCTATAATGTTATTTGTCAAGTATAATTCTTACAGGTACACGTTGTAGTGTTTGTCCAAAAGATATCAGTACAAGGTGGAATATTTTTATTATTTTGCCTTTGTTTGCTATCAGATGTGTTTATCTAAATGAGGGTATTGTGCAATATGAAATGCAGGGACACAATAAGAACTAATGTCCTCTATTAAAATCCATTTTATGTTATAGCTATGAGCATTCTGTGATTTTTATATAACCATACTTTTCAAAGTTAAACAAGGAACCCAGGGACTCTTTAAAAGGCAACTGTAGGGACAGCATGTACCTTGAGCCACTTAGTACTCCTATAGAAACAATAACATTCTCCCGTAATGCTGAAAGCATGCATTAGTTTTGAATTTGGATATGAGGCTCCATCACATAAAGGATCGAGTTCATTATAAAGGTCTGTACGAGCTGGATGTGTGCTTCTACAAGTGCATTAATAGCTAAAGTATAGTATATAAAACTGAGGCATAGGATACAGACAGTAGCGGTACCAGCAGTGAAAGGTCAATGGAAAGGTCGCTGGGTTGAAGAGAGTGGCCACATTGCCACAGAGACGGCTTAAAAGATTTTAACTCCGGCCAATTACTATAAAATACCTACAGCCACAGACTCTATGTTGGTATTTCTCATGGTGAAAGCCAACTCAGATCTTTCAAACTGGCCTCGCTCACGTCCCTTTTAATAGTATATTGGTGTCCTGCCTTGTTCATGCTATTGATATTTCATTCTTCAACTTCTAAAGATTGAGGGCCCTACTTTGAGGTTTACACAAAATTGGAGACATAAGTCAAAAAATATATAAAATATGCACCTATACATTTTCCTCCCCGTCTCTGATTTTACGTGCCTATTCTGAGATAGGTGCTTAATTAGCTCCTAGTCCTGGAAGGAAGTGCAGCGCTGCATACTGCTTACAAGTATCATCTCCTGAAATCTATACGACTCCATGGACCATTTTGCGTCCCAGCTGCGAGCACTATGTGAACTCTCGTAAAATCGAGGAGTGCCGCTAAGGAATCATGGAGGGTGTAAAAAAAAAATCTAATTAAATCAAATCAATATTCCTATTCATATTTACCAAACAAGCAGTTAAATCTGTGTTGCTGTTGTCGGTCCGCTTCATATATAAAGATTTATCGTAGCGCTACATTGGCCAACGGGAGAGCAAGAAAACAACCACTCGCTGTGAAATAGAATTGCTCTCAGCATATTCTTGTTTATCAGACTCTAAGGCTGGGGTCAGACGAGCGTAGTGTTCACGTCCGTGATTGCGCCTAAAAGTATGTCCGTGATAACATGTAGGCTTGTGCACCGATTTTTTTTTCGGTTCGATTTGGTTCGATTTTTCGGATGTATAAACTTTTTGATTCGGCTCGTTTCGACCGATTTCTGTTTCGATTCGGTTCGGCTCGACTCGTTTTTCGTGTACATTTTTTTTTCGGAATATCGACCATTTTTCGTATTTTCGTGTCACTTTGCTCGTTTTTTGTATCGACTTTTCGTGATTTCAGAAATTTTCTTTTTTTCGGAACGTCTGTTCTCCTTGTTTCAAAGCAATAAATTTCGATTTGACACATTTCAAGTCCATTCGAAAATTCCGAAAATATTTCGTTTCGGCTCGGAAAACTTTTCGGATCTGCCATTTTCGGATCTAAAAATTTTCGGAAAATCGGCTGCATCCGAAAATACGAATCGGGAAATTTCGTGAAAATTCTGAAATTCCGAAACCCGAAACGCACCTCCCTAATTAGCATGACAGAAAGCCCATTGGAGCCCGTGACACAAAGTACGTCCACACTGAATTGAACTGCGGACGCACAACGGCTGCGGCCCATGGGCGCAAGGGAGGCAAGAACGTACAACCCCTAGGACGGCTGCACAAAGTGCGCTGTGTCCGCAACATCTGCATAGCTTTGTGTGTGAGTGATGGAATGTGGTCATATGGACTGCATTTATACGTCCAGCATTTTTCACGGACAAAATGGTTTTACTTTTTATTTTATTTTCTCTCCTACATCCTTCAAAATATACGTCAGTGAATAAACGGACTGTGCGGCCACTACTGCGTCTTCCGTACTGACGTATGTCCGTGTGCATGGACGTACAGTCCGTAGAAATCACGCTCGTCTGATCCTAGCCTAGTATAGAACAAGGGTGTGGTACAACAGCCAATCATGAAACAGATCACGTCAGAGTTAAAATGGCGCGGACATTTGCCACGTCTGAGATTACTTTTAACCACATATGGTTTACATTTTAACTTTTAAAGTGACAGAAACATTCCTAAGCCGCCCAAATCAGGTATCATAGAAAGAAGGGGGAAGGGAGAAGCATAGCCCGTCTGTATTAAAACACACTTTTCTAACTAAATGGGACATATTAACTAAGGTATGTACTTGAATCACAATATTTATATATTCAGACAGGAAAATAAAAGATAATTATTTTTACAGTGGGGAACTGAGAACTATTTATCTTCCGTCTCATTCTGCACCACCCTCCCCACTGCAGGATGAGAGGGGAGTATAGAACTTTTAGGGTGGGTTAGGTCAGTGTGTTATGTGATTTTGCCAAAGTCACTTGGTTTTGGAAAATCACTCAGTAGTGAAGGGGTTAAACATGTGTAGCAAAAAACTGTAAAAATGAGCTCAGCGAACAGCGGAGAAATGGCTCAGCAGTGAAAGGGATAATGGCAGGGTAAACATTTTTTTTTAAAAAAAAGTCCCGAATTGCCTTCTGCTTCTTTTCTAATGCGGCACATTTAACACAGTCTTAAGTAACACAAGTTGCAGTCAATTCTACGCTTAGGGCCACATTAGATTCTTGATGCTAACGTTAACGCTCACTTGCGTGAGCGTTAACGTTAGCTGCGGTTTCTACCGCATATTACGATCCAAATGCAAACGGTTAAGTAACCTGTTTGCGTTTGGCACCTTGCACTTTTCAGCGCGAGGTTACTGTACTTTGTGCTCCCTATACTTAACATGGGGAGCGCAAAGTGTTAATCAGCATTAGGATTACAAAGTCCTAACGCTGATTACCGTCCGGCTCTGGTTAGCAGAAAGTTAACCAGAGCCAGGACTTGGTGTTAACGGATTCCACTTCTGCAGAATCCATTAACACCAACCTAAAAAACAAAAAAACAAGTCAGATACTCACCTCCTGTGCCACGGCAAGGACCGCGACTCCAACCACCCCCTCTGTCCGGCGGGAGCAGGGAAAGACTGGGGGAAAAGTCCCCCCAGTCTCTCCCTGCATATCACTATGCTGACCGGATCTCACTGTCACGGACTGAACCCCAGACCCTCTGGCACCCCCTTTTGTTTTCCTTTTTGCCATGTCCTTGTCACGGTGGCCCATGTCCGGGGAAATGTTGCACCTGAGCCCCATGTCTGGGGAAATGTTGCACCTGAGCCCCATGTCTGAGGAAATGTTGCACCTGAGCCCCATGTCTGGGGAAATGTTGCACCTGAGCCCCATGTCTGGGGAAATGTTGCACCTTCGCCCCATGTCTGGGGAAATGTTGCACCTTCGCCCCATGTCCGGGGAAATGTTGCAGCCGTCACAGCAGCTGATATCCAGAAAGCCTTATTCCAGGGTACTGTGTACTACAGGACAGAGAATGGTGCTGACCGCGAATCAGATGCAACATGCAGGAAGGACAACCAATCGCAGCACATGACTAGCTATCCTATAGCAAAGCAGGGCGTCTCCTCTGAGCAACAATAGGTAGTGCTGTGGCTCTATTTAAAGGGCTTCCTTTCTCTTAGCAAGTTGCCCTAGCGTGTTCCTGTTATCCTAGTGCCTGTTGTTATTTCTTGATTCCTATTCTGACTGATTTCCTGGTTTATACGATCCCGGCTTGTCTCGACTTCCCTGTATTCTGGCGCCCTGATTTCTGGCATAGTATAAACGGACCTCTATTTTCTAACCCCTGCCTATGGGTTTTGTTTGTTTGCCCTGCTTAACCTGGCCATTATAGGACCGCTATGCTAGAGCTTGTGGGTTACCTTTATTCTGCAGGTTGTTTTTCTTTGCACCTCCACCACATTATTTGTGTTCATCATTCTTCAGTATTACTGACCATAACCCGGCTATTCTAAGGACCGTTGTCAGGGTCTGTTGGCTTACTGTCACGTACCCCCGTTCCGGCGGCGCCTGGCAGCAGCGTCCTCGCTGCTCGCTGGCCAGACGCCGAGTAAATAGAGCCGGTCGCTTCCGCACACGTGGGACGCCGGGAGGCGGGGCCTCGCGTGATGACGCGGACCCGCCGGGTTTAAAACCCAGCTTCTCCACTATGCCAGTGCCCTGACGTGGTAGTTACTTCCCGCAGAGCTCTTGTGCGTTTCTGGCTAGAATTATTCTGTGTATCGACCCCTGGCATTGGCATAACGACTATTCTGTGTATCGACCCCTGGCATTGGCAAAACGACTATTCTGTGTATCGACCCCTGGCATTGGCAAAACGACTATTCTGTGTATCGACCCCTGGCATTGGCAAAACGACTATTCTGTGTATCGACCCCTGGCATGGCAAAACGACTATTCTGTGTATCGACCCCTGGCATTGGCAAGCGACCATTCTGTGTCTAGACCCCTGGCATTTGTATCACTCCTCTATTCTGGTACGGAGGTCAGTCTGTGTGGCACCCTAGGCACATCAGACCACCCCTTGTATTTTGTATGTGCTCTGTACTGCCATCCTAGCAATCTGTCTAGACGTGCCGACCACTCTAAGGATCGGAAGGGTAGAGAGTGTCCTGTCTCAAGGGACTACTAGTCAGAGAGTAGAGGGATTCGTGACGTCTCTTTTTGTATGTGCTCTGTACTGCCATCCTAGTAGTCTGTCTAGACGTACCGACCACTCTAAGGATCGGAAGGTTAGAGAGAGACCTGCGTATAGGGACCAACAATATAGTAATCAGGGGGATCCGTGACATTACGTCAGGGCCAATGGATCCCGCAGACCTCTCTTCTCAGTTAACAAGAATTGCAGCCCGACAAGAAGAGCAGGACCACAGGATGGACCAGATTGCTCTTGCTCTGCAAACCCTGTTGAATCGATCCACTGCTGGTACTGCAAGTCCTCCAGAACCAGTATTGCCTAGGGCCAGTTCGGCCTCACCCGAGGGGGTAGGCTCAGTATGAAGGCACCCGTACGCTATGATGGTACGCCTAACTTGTGTCGGGGTTTTTTGACCCAACTGGAGATTCTATTCGAGAACAATCCGGGGTCCTGTGTATCCGATAAAGCCAAAGTAGGCTACCTATTAACCATTTAACTGATAAAGCGTTACTATGGGCCACACCATTGTGGGAAAACAAAAAGCCCATCATATATGACTATGAGGGCTTTACCTCTGAACTAAAACGTACGTTTGACCCTTCTAGAAGGGCCACCAATGCAGGCAGGTCCTTATTCCACATTAAGCAAGGTAATAGGAGAGTCTCTGACTATGCCATAGAATTTAAGACCTTGACATCTGAGGTACACTGGCCTAACGACGTTTTAACCTTGGCGTTTACCGAAGGCCTGAACGAGGCTTTGATGTTTGAGCTGGCTCCCTTGAAGTTGCCCGAACATCTGGACCATTTGGTTGATTTCTGTATTGCCATGGACGACCAAATTAGGGACAGGAGGCATTCTAGAGACAGACCCAGAAGGGTTTTGCCTCCTTTACCCTTAGTACCCAGACACACCAGTACGTCAGGTACTCCAGAGCCAGAAAGAACCGATCTGCCGGTCGTGGAACCCATGCAGATAGGTAGAACAGGTATTTCGGAGGCTGAGAGAGCTCACAGAAGGGAAAGGGGGCTCTGTTTTTACTGTGCCGGGGCAGGGCATTTTCGTCTTCAATGTCCTCAAAGACCCAGGGGTGGCAGGGGTGACGCTGGCAAGCCGGGCCAGAGAACACCTACTAGCCAGGTAATCGGTTCACTCTATGCCTCCTTTGTTGATAACGAAAAAAAAAAAACCCGGATTCTGGTGCCCATCTCCTTAACCTGGGGGGGGTGCACCTCGAGACTGAGGCGTTCCTAGACTCTGGAGCCTCAGGTAACTTTATGGATAGAGTGTTTGCCTCCAAGAACCTCATGCCTCTAGTTCTCAAAGAAAGACCTCTAATGGTGGAGGCCATAGACGGGAAACCCTTGTCATGTCCCCATATCACCCACGACACTATAGAGGTATGCATGAAAACAGGAGTTTTGCACCGAGAAACCATACGATTCCAGATCATTGACTCTCCCTCATGCCCCGTCGTCCTAGGGTTTCCATGGTTGACTGAGCATAACCCGGTGATTGATTGGGTCCAGAGAGACATAAAATGTTGGGGTCCCAGTTGTCAGTCGAAATGTATGGGCAGGGTCACTGTTATTGGTAGCCTTAATATCGCCACAGCACCTCCTTTATCCACAGTAGTCCCTGACTGTTATCAGGCATTAAAAGAGGTTTTTTCGAAGGCCAGGACTGAGGTTTTACCACCACATCGCCCGTATGACTGTGCCATAGAGTTACTCCCCGGTACTATGCCTCCCAGAGGACATGTATACCCCTTGTCGCAAAAGGAGAACGATATTATGGAGGAGTATATAAAAGAGAATCTTGAGCGTGGATTCATTAGACGGTCCTCCTCCCCAGCAGGAGCTGGTTTCTTTTTCGTCTCCAAGAAAGAGGGAGACTTGCGACCATGCATAGATTATAGAGGTTTAAACAGAATAACCATAAGAAATGCATATCCCATACCCCTTATAACAGAGTTGTTCGACCGACTGAAAGGGGCCCGTATATACACGAAGCTCGATTTGCGCGGAGCCTACAATCTGATAAGGGTAAAAAAGGGGCACGAGTGGATGACGGCTTTTAATACGCGTAGCGGGCATTACGAATACCTGGTAATGCCCTTTGGGTTATGTAACGCGCCAGCTGTGTTTCAGGATCTCATAAACGACACCTTAAGGGATTTTCTGCAAACATTCGTCATAGTGTACCTCGATGACATCCTGATATACTCTCCAGATAAGGAGACCCATCACGCCCATGTGCAACAAGTGTTAAGGAAACTATTGAAGGCCGGGTTATACTGCAAATTAGAAAAGTGCCTATTTGATATAGAGATGGTGCACTTCCTTGGGTATATCATAACCCCTGAGGGGTTTCAGATGGATCCGGGTAAATTGTCAGCAATCCTCGACTGGCCCCTACCCCAAGGGCTTAAAGCCATCCAGAGGTTTCTAGGTTTTACCAACTATTATCGAAGGTTCATTAAAGACTTCTCGGCCTTGGTAGCTCCTCTCACGGCCATGACTAAGAAAGGGGTGGGAAATCAGAAGTGGACACCCCAGGCCAGGCAAGCCTTCGAGGCCCTCAAACAGGCATTCACGACTGCCCCTGTTCTCCGACATCCTGATCCAGCTCTGCCCTTCCAACTCGAGGTTGACGCCTCCGAACTCGGTCTTGGAGCAGTCTTGTCCCAAAGCGGGCACCCGATAAACCTTTACATCCATGCGGTTTCTATTCCCGGAAGTTGTCTCCGGCCGAGAGAAACTATGATATCGGAATAGAGAGTTGTTAGCAGTTATTGCAGCTTTGGCAGAGTGGAGATACTTATTAGAGGGATCTACAGACCCAATCGTTATCATAACCGATCATAAGAATCTCACGTACATTGGAGACGCGAAACGATTGAACGCCAGACAAGCGAGATGGTCTTTGTTTCTTTCAAGTTTTAATTTCGTCCTCACGTATAGACCTGGGTCAAGAAACATTAAAGCAGATGCGTTATCTAGACAGTATGAATCCTATGAACATAACATTCAGGATCAACATCCCATTGTACCTCAGGAGAGGATTATAGCCTCTACCACGATTAGTGTCTCGTCCCCTCTGATGATCCGATTGCAGACTGTGCAAGATAAGGCTCCGGGGGGAGGCCTCCCGCGAAGCTCTTTGTACCTGAGAAGGAAAGAGAAGAAGTCCTTAGGATTTACCATGACAATAAAACCTCTGGGCACATGGGGATCACCAAAACAGTGGCTAGCATCCGAAAACTGCTATGGTGGCCCACGATGCGCCGGGATATTAAAGATTACGTAGCCGTGTGCGAGGTATGCACAAGAAATAAGAGTCCTAAGACAGCGCCCATTGGTTTACTCCAGCCCCTGCCTATCCCCGAACGACCATGGTCGCAGATAGCCATGGATTTTATAGTAGAGTTACCCGAGTCCAAAGGGAATACTGTCATACTCACGATTATAGATCGCTTTTCCAAAATGGGTCACTATGTTCCTCTTAGGAAACTACCGTCAGCAGCCGAGCTGGTGCCCATTTTCATCGCCAATGTGGTCCGCATACACGGTATCCCTCTTGGGATTGTTTCTGATAGGGGGACCCAGTTTGTCTCCAGATTCTGGAGGGGGTTCTGCAAGAATGTGGGAATAGACCTGTCCTTCTCCTCGGCCTATCACCCCCAAACGAACGGAGCAGCAGAAAGGGCCAATCAAAACGTTGAGAAGTATCTCAGGTGTTTCATATCTGAACGACAGGATAATTGGTCAGACCTGCTACCTTGGGCCGAGTATGCCCTTAACAGTGCCGTGAGTGAAGCCAGTGGTCATTCCCCTTTCTTCACGGTTTACGGATTTGATCCTCCCGTGCTTCCCACTGCATTTCCTGATACCGCGATTCCTGCTCTGGATGAGCACTTGGCGTCATTGACTGAGACCTGGGGGAGGGTTAAACAGGCACTGGAGAGGAGCAGTATTGTCCAGAAAACGAAGGCCGATAGACGTAGGGGACCAGCACCTGTGTATCAAGTCGGGGACAGGGTTTGGCTTTCTTCGCGGAACGTTAAGCTCCTAGTACCATCGATGAAACTAGCCCCCAGATACATAGGCCCTTACAAGATACTGCGGCGACTCAGCCCGGTTTCCTATGCCTGGCGCTGCCCTCCCATATCAGAATACACAACGTTTTCCACGTGAGTCTGTTGAAGCCACTGTTGTGTAATCGTTACTCCAGGGTCCGTGCTCCTCCGCCTCCTGTCTCTGTGGAGGGCGAAGAGGAGTTTGAGGTGCAGGCCATTCTGGACGCCAGGAGGTCTAGGGGGGGCCTGCACTACTTGGTTGACTGGGTGGGCTACGGTCCTGAGGATCGCTCCTGGCTTCCGGCTGCCGAGGTTCATGCCCCTCGGTTGGTGAAGGCCTTCTATTTGGCTCATCCCCATGCCCCTGGGGGTCGTCCAGTGGCCGCCCGTTGAGGGGGGGTTCTGTCACGTACCCCCGTTCCGGCGGCGCCTGGCAGCAGCGTCCTCGCTGCTCGCTGGCCAGGCGCCGAGTAAATAGAGCCGGTCGCTTCCGCACACGTGGGACGCCGGGAGGCGGGGCCTCGCGTGATGACGCGGACCCGCCGGGTTTAAAACCCAGCTTCTCCACTATGCCAGTGCCCTGACGTGGTAGTTACTTCCCGCAGAGCTCTTGTGCGTTTCTGGCTAGAATTATTCTGTGTATCGACCCCTGGCATTGGCATAACGACTATTCTGTGTATCGACCCCTGGCATTGGCAAAACGACTATTCTGTGTATCGACCCCTGGCATTGGCAAAACGACTATTCTGTGTATCGACCCCTGGCATTGGCAAAACGACTATTCTGTGTATCGACCCCTGGCATTGGCAAAACGACTATTCTGTGTATCGACCCCTGGCATTGGCAAGCGACCATTCTGTGTCTAGACCCCTGGCATTTGTATCACTCCTCTATTCTGGTACGGAGGTCAGTCTGTGTGGCACCCTAGGCACATCAGACCACCCCTTGTATTTTGTATGTGCTCTGTACTGCCATCCTAGCAATCTGTCTAGACGTGCCGACCACTCTAAGGATCGGAAGGGTAGAGAGTGTCCTGTCTCAAGGGACTACTAGTCAGAGAGTAGAGGGATTCGTGACGTCTCTTTTTGTATGTGCTCTGTACTGCCATCCTAGTAGTCTGTCTAGACGTACCGACCACTCTAAGGATCGGAAGGTTAGAGAGAGACCTGCGTATAGGGACCAACAATATAGTAATCAGGGGGATCCGTGACACTTACAGTCTGCAAGCGGGGTTACCCGATCCTGACAGTCCTGCATTGCTATATGCAGGTTCCAGGACTTTTGTTTCCATATGCTTTCCTGGACTTTGATTTGCATGATGGACCTGGAACCTCACCTGCCCTTCATCCTCCCTAATCTACCCTGCATAAAAGGAAGCTACGCCCCTTACTCTAAGCTTCCTCATTGAAGTTCCCAGCCTTGCCTAGTGCAGACCTGCTTCCTTGAACTCCTGAGATCCTTGCCTGGAACCCCCTTTGAACCAAAGACATTCATAACCAGAATCCTCCTTTGCCCCGTTTTCCCCCCTGCTATTCTATGTTCTTTGTATCCATTGTTATTCAGTTCTGTCTGTTTATTTGTAGTTACAAATAAACCCCATAACCTGCCTGTAACCTGTCTTCTGCTGCTATTTCGCTGCTTATTGGGCTTACACCCATACTCCTGCACACACAGGCTAGGCCCAGACACTCGCGAGGCGAGATCCGGCTGGTCATGTGACCGGCGGGGGAAACTCAATAGAGTCCTATGGACTCCATCGAGTGGATGCTCATGGCTGCGCTCAGCGCTGCCACGAGCATCCCGTCCCGTAGCGCGCAGTAACAACGCAGGCAGCAATTTTTGCACCTACATTGCAATCTAGCCTTAAAATGCGGGCACAAGGGGGAAAACTGCGGGCGCAGTTTTTCCTCACTTGCGCCCGCGTTTTAATGCTAGGATCGTAATGTGGCCCTTTAGGTTTTAACAGTTTATAATGTTGTAGCGCTGTGCTAAAAATCTTGCTGTGGCAGTACCTATTTTTGGCCACAAGATGGAGACTATCGCGATCAGAGATGCTGGACATTGGGACTACAATAACTGGCATGCTTTGCAAGAAGCCAGGAAGTGGGTGGAGACTGGAGTCTTACATCCTCTGCCTCGTGGAGAAAGTTCCAGAGCGCGCCAGGGGATGAGAGAAAGCAGACGCACTGAGGAGACCGCTGAAGGAGCTAGGCCAAAGCCTGAGGGAGACCTGTAATTCCTATTTGGGTCACTCCACCTGAGGAGAAGGAGACTTGCCAGTACCCAGACAACAGCTGCAGACCGGCGGAATCGAACGGAGAGCGCGGGGGGAGCTGGACAAGCTGCAGGAAGGTAGACAACGGATCCGGCCGCTAGTATCCCCAGTCAAGATCCGGCGGAGAGACGTCCTGGGTCAGCGGAGCCTAAAGCCTGCGTCGGATGGGTGAGAGGCCTCCAAGGCTGTTTGTGTTTAAAGGTCAAGCTGCTGTTTTCTCTTTAAAGTCCACAGGGCCCCAACTGACTAGTCGAAGATTTTTCCTCATGTAAATTCACTGGCCAGTTGAACAGTACCCGGGTATCACACACATACATATACACCTTTTACATTCCGGGACTTAACTTGTGCAGGACTCATTTCCTTTTACGAATCGGAACGGGGATTAAAGATAAAGATACGTTCTGAATATGTTTTCCTCTTTTTCCGCTGCGCGTTTGCCGTAATACGAAGGGATTGTATGTTTGGGGTTTTGCTACGTGTCCCTTTTTCTGACTTTCGGGAAATTGCATTGCTTTTATGTTCGGTTGCGAATATTTTATTTTCCGAAATACGAAGCCTCGTGTTTCGTTTCTTTTCCGCTATGCGTTTTACCGGGATACGAAAATACTGTAATAATACTTGTGAATACCGTGTCTCAACATCTGCTCAAATATTTTAGTAAACTATATAAATATAAAAACTTACAACTGTGTTGGAGTATATTTATTCCCTAGTGCGGGGAGACTGACCCGTGGTTCATTTTCAGCGGCTCCTCCGGGAGTGAGCGCTACACGTGGGGGCTCGTCCGGGATCCAGTCTCTGGAAAAACCGCATCTAAAGGGTTAAATATGGATCCAGACACTGTTGCCGAGTGGTGTGGGGAGTATAGTAGCCAGTCAGAATGTTGTATAGTCATGGATATTCCAGCAGACACTTGGGCTGAAGATCAGATTCGCCAGGCCGTGGCCACGCTAGCACCAGATCATCGGAGGTTAATCCTGGACATTGAAAAAAAACCAGATACCTCTCACATGTATGTTCTTCTCGAATGGAGAAAGGGTGTTCCGCCATGTTTTCAGGGCACGAGCGTGAAACTGGCCGAAGAGGTGGAAGTCCAACTAATTAAGCCAAGTACGCCACGTGGTGAATCCGCAAGTGTTCCCGTGCCTAGTCTGTTGGCCATGATTGGGCCTGAATTTATTGTGGCTATTGGAGATCTACTGGCTAAATGTCAGAAAACAAGCCCTCCTCACACTAACTTCGGTTATCGACGGTTAAGAAATTTTACAGGAAACGTACCAACTCCGGCGGGAGAAGAAACCTTTGAAGAATGGGTGGAACAGGCGATGCAGGCTCTGGATGAGTGGGATGTCCCTGAGGCCCAGAAAAAGCAAAGGATTACCGAGAGCTTAAAGGGACCTGCGTCAGAAGCGGTGAGAAACCTGAAACTGAGCAGAAAAGATTGTACTGCTTTAGATTACTTGAACGTTCTTGAAGAAGTTTTTGGACGAACCGAAAAGGCGGCCGAACTGGTATATCAGTACGAACACACCTATCAGAGAAGAGGTGAGAGAATGACCGAGTACATGAGGCGCCTGGATAAGATTCTACACCAGATACTCCTGAAGAAAGGGGCCGAACCGGCCGAAGTAGATAAGATCCAAATAAAACAGATCCTGAGGGGCTCTCAACCTCTAGATCCAGTGATGATGCAGCTGAGAAGCAGAGCAGGTAGCCAAGAGTTAAAGTACCTGGAACTGATTCGGGTTGTGCGAGAGGAAGAGGCTTTGCTAGAAGAGAAATCTTTCAGGCGGGGGGAAAGGGCGTATGCACAACCTGTGAGACATAGCGGCGGCCTGCAGCCTGAAAGCGACTCTCTAGATACCTATGGGTCTGATGAGGACGAACAAGAACACCTAGTTGGTTTTAAATCTACAGAGAGGGCTGCTAAAGAGTCGAACCTCCCTGAACGGGGTGAATTGTCCAAAACCGTCAAGGAAGTTCAGGAAGCTCAAGTTGAATTGCAACAAGCGCATGCGGAACTGTGCCGGGTATTGATGAAGGTGACAGAAATGCAGGCAGAAATGCAGAAATTCCTCACAGGTATGCAGACGACGGAAGTTGCTGTGGCGTCTGGTCCAAATCTTTTAACCAACTCTCAACAAGCAACTACGTCTCCGCTCTCTAAGAAGAGATGTTTCGGGTGTGGAGGCCCAAAGCCGAGCCAATTGTAGAGCCTGCCAGGACTGAGAGAGTCACTCCCTTAGCATCCGGGTCTACGTCATGGGGAAGCAATGCACACCCAAAACCTGCACGGGCCAAGAAAAAGGCCAGGGTACAGCAAACTGGGTCTAAGCGTCCGGATACCGCCACCAAATTTCCTGACCAACTGATAGGTCCTTCTCCTATTGTGCCAATCCAAGTGGAAGGAGTCTACACCAAAGCCCTGTTAGATTCAGGGGCTCAAGTGACATTGATCTACAGAGACTTCTACGAGAAACACTTAAAGCACATTCCTTTGCAAGAATTGAAGGATTTGGAAATATGGGGTATCGGCACTGAGAAACTCCCTTATGACGGGTACCTGCAAGTAAAGTTGGAGATCGGATCTGAAGTCATCGGGCAGTCTGGGGGTTGTGATGCATTGGCCATTGTGTGTCCTCGACCCTCGGGTGCGAACAGAAGCTCCCTGATAGTGGGGACGAATACTGACCTAGTGCGGCGTCTTCTGACGCCTATCGTGTTGGAAGAAGGTTCAACTCAAGGAGTACACCCAATGTTACGTCCGGTCTATCAGAGGATGGTCGAAGAACGAAAGGCACCTGCCGAAGTGGGAAGACTGTGGAGACTGGGTGGAACGGAGAAGGTTCTGCAAGCAGGAGAAGTAGCGAGCTTCCGGGCTTCAGTCAAGTTGAACGGATCGCAACCCGGTCCCTATGTGGTGCTGGGAACCGATTTTGATCATGGGAGTGAAACCGGAGTCGAAGTAATTCCTGAAATAATCTCCACCAAGGCTCTGAAGAGAACACGAGGAAGAGTCTCGGTCAGTGTGTGCAATGTGACGGATTCTCCAGTGGTTCTTAAAGCACGAATGCCTATCGGGCAAGTAGAGTCTGCTACACCCCTCTCTACTGATTCAGGAGGGGGAGAAAGTAAAGAGATTCCAGATGAAATATTCTACCCCAAGGACGCTCCCATTTCACCTGAGTGGAAGAAACGTCTTCAGTCTCAAGTCTTAAAGTGGAAGGAATTGTTCTCGAAAGATGAGTTCGATGTGGGCCTGGCTAAGAGTACTGAACATCGTATTCGACTACAAGAAGACAAGCCATTTCGTGAAAGATCAAGGCGAGTTCCGCTAGGAGACTTAGATGATCTGCGAGAGCAGCTGAACGAATTACAAAGAACCAAGGTGATTCAAGAGTCCAGGAGTCCATATGCATCTCCAATAGTGTTGGTCCGGAAGAAAAATGGTTCTGTCCGCTTATGCATAGACTATCGCACATTAAACCGGAGAACCATCCCCGATCAATATGCCACTCCTCGGATTGAAGATGCCCTACAGTGTTTGTCTGGAGCAAAGTGGTTTAGTGTACTAGACCTGCGAAGTGGGTATCACCAGATACCAATGCATCCTGAAGACAAGGAGAAAACTGCGTTCATCTGCCCACTGGGGTTCTTTGAATTCAACAGAATGCCTCAAGGCCTTACGGGGGCTCCAGCCACGTTCCAACGGTTGATGGAGAAGACAGTCGGGGATATGAATCTAATCGAAGTATTAGTGTACCTGGATGACATAATTGTGTTTGGGAAGACTCTGGAAGAACATGAGCAACGTCTGGAGAAGGTCTTGAAGAGGCTCCATGAAGAGGGGCTGAAACTGTCTCTGGAGAAATGCCAATTCTGTCTGCCGTCTGTTACGTATCTAGGACATGTGGTCTCAGCAGAAGGTGTTTCGACAGACCCTCGGAAGTTGGAGGCCGTAGCTTCTTGGCCTAGACCCCGAAACGTCACTGAACTTAGATCTTTCTTGGGATTCTGTTCATACTATCGAAGATTTGTGGGAGGATTTGCGAAAATAGCTCAACCACTGAACAAACTCCTGCAGAAGGAAACCACAGAAGAAGGCTGCAAGGTCTCTGACAAAAACCCGTCAGCTCCGGGGCCAAGGAAAGCTCGAGAGTCTATACAAGGTGAATGGACTAGTCAATGTGAAGGAGCTTTTGTAAAGTTGAAACAGAGTCTAACCCGAGCTCCTGTTTTGGCCTATGCGGACCCTCATAAGCCGTATGAACTACATGTGGATGCCAGCCGAGAAGGTCTGGGAGGAGTCCTATATCAGGAGTATGATGGATTGCTGAGGCCTGTGGCGTACGTGAGCCGGAGCCTTGCGCCTTCAGAGAAGAACTATCCTACTCACAAGCTGGAGTTCCTAGCCTTGAAGTGGGCAGTGGTGGACAAGTTGAAAGACTATCTGTATGGAGCTGAGTTCGTGATTAAGACGGATAATAATCCTCTCACCTATATCCTTACTACTGCAAAACTGGACGCAACGGGACATCGGTGGTTGGCCGCTCTGTCAGGGTTTCGGTTCAGCCTGAAGTATCGCCCTGGGGTGAATAATCGAGATGCTGATGCGTTATCGAGAAGACCCTATACTACAGAATGGACTCAGTTGACTCCAGATGGGGTGCAAGCTTTGTGTCAAGGAACAGAGCGCCGGGTCAAAGGAGGGATTGAAGCAGAGGCCATAGGAGTTATGGCTGCGGCTGTTCCCGAGTTCTACTGTAACCCTATGCAGTTAAGGGATGAAAGTTTACCTACCTTTTCGAGACAGGACCTGAAAGCGGATCAGGCCAGAGACCCTTTAATTGCCTTGACCATAAAGGCCCTGACTGCAAACCAGCGAGAGATCTTGTTAACCAACTCCCCGAGTGGAGCCAGGTTGGTTTACAAAGAATGGGAGCGATTAAAGATGCTGGATGGGGTGGTCTACCGAAGGGGCCCCTCAGCTAATGCTGAAGAGATCCAACAGTTGTTCCTCCCCACTAAACATAGGGAGAGTGTGCTGCGATCACTGCATGATGAACATGGACATTTGGGTGCAGAAAGAACTTTTAAACTGGTGCGAGATAGGTTCTACTGGCCTTGCATGAGGGCTGAAGTTGAAAGTTATTGTCATTCCTGTCTGAGGTGTATTCAGAGAAAGACTCTACCGACCCGAACTGCTCCAATGAGCCATCTGCAGAGCCAGGGACCCATGGATTTGGTGTGCATTGACTTCTTGTGCTTAGAGCCGGATGCTAGTGGGCAAGGGAACATTCTAATAGTGACTGATCATTTCACTCGTTATGCCCAAGCATTTTCCACAAAAGATCAACGCGCTCCGACAGTGGCCAAGTGTTGATGGAAAAGTTCTTTGTTCATTATGGGCTGCCAAGGAGGATACACTCTGATCAGGGAAGAGACTTTGAAAGCAGACTGGTAGGGCAATTGTTGGAGTTGTTGGGAATCCAAAAGACTCGAACCACACCATATCACCCTCAAGGTGATGCTCAGCCTGAAAGGTTTAATCGCACACTGCTAAACATGCTGGGGACCTTGTCGAATGTGGAGAAGCAGAGTTGGAGTCGGCACATAGCTACTCTGGTGCATGCATATAACAGTACGGAGAGCGATGCAACTGGATATTCACCGTACCGTCTTATGTTTGGAAGGGAGGCTCGACTGCCGGTTGATTTGGCATTTGGGTTATCCCTAGACCAGACCTCAGTAGCTTCCCATAGAAACTACGTGGATAGACTTCGAAAGAATCTGGCTTCTGCGTTTGAACAGGCCCGTATGACCTCGGGAAACCGGGAGCAAAGAAACAAAAGGAACTATGACCTGAAAGTTCGAATACAAGATCTACAACCCGGTGATAGGGTCTTATTGAAGAACTTGGGTGCGGCTGCGAGACACAAGTTGGCGGATAGGTGGAGTTCCCAGGTTTACATTGTTTGCAAACAACTGCCGGGTTTACCAGTGTATCAGATTCGCCCGGATGGAAAGGCTGGGCCTCTTAAGAATTGGCCCCGAAACCACTTGTTACCTTTGAGAGAGGCTGTAAGGATGCCGTTGGGGACGAATTGCCTCGGCCAAACCCGCCTGTTCCACGTTTGCCCCCTGTTACTCGGTCTCAACAGACCCGGGTTGTCGAAGAGAGCGAAAGGGACAGTGAGGAAGAAAGTTTCTGTCTGGACTGGATACGTTCACCGGAGCCTGAAGAGATTACCTCAGTTCCTGAACGATGGGAGAGTAATTTGAGGCCTGAAGCTCCTGAATTCTTGTTGGAAGTCCCTGAGACTGTTGATATCCCTGAGCCTCTTGAATTTCAGTTGGAAGTCCCTGAGGATGTGGGGATCTCGGTAGTTCCGGAAGCTTACTCAGGTGATTAGAGTTCTATGCCTTCGCTGGAAGGATCATACTCTGAAGAAACGTCTGCTCCAGTAATAGAGAGAAGGACTGAGCCAACGTCTATAGTACTTCCACCTGAAGAGGAACTGATTGAGCCAGAACCAAAACGCTCTGTTCGACCACCCCAACGACTCACTTACGACTCACCAGGACATAGCACTGAAGAGGCCATCACCACGGTGCGGAGGTTGCCCGAAGTGTCTGCTATGCTAGCTGAGGTAGCCCAAAATATGAGTCAACTTGAGGAAGTGTTCCTAACCCACTGTATGTATGCTGCTGAACCTGTACGTGTTATGTAAATTGTATTCAAATATTGTGGAAATGTAATGTAACTGTTGTACCTCCTTGGAGAGACCCAGAGTTTTAGGAGGGGGAGAGTGTAGCGCTGTGCTAAAAATCTTGCTGTGGCAGTACCTATTTTTGGCCACAAGATGGAGACTATCGCGATCAGAGATGCTGGACATTGGGACTACAATAACTGGCATGCTTTGCAAGAAGCCAGGAAGTGGGTGGAGACTGGAGTCTTACATCCTCTGCCTCGTGGAGAAAGTTCCAGAGCGCGCCAGGGGATGAGAGAAAGCAGACGCACTGAGGAGACCGCTGAAGGAGCTAGGCCAAAGCCTGAGGGAGACCTGTAATTCCTATTTGGGTCACTCCACCTGAGGAGAAGGAGACTTGCCAGTACCCAGACAACAGCTGCAGACCGGCGGAATCGAACGGAGAGCAGGCGGGGAGCTGGACAAGCTGCAGGAAGGTAGACAACAGATCCGGCCGCTAGTATCCCCAGTCAAGATCTGGCGGAGAGACGTCCTGGGTCAGCGGAGCCTAAAGCCTGCGTCGGATGGGTGAGAGGCCTCCAAGGCTGTTTGTGTTTAAAGGTCAAGCTGCTGTTTTCTCTTTAAAGTCCACAGGGCCCCAACTGACTAGTCGAAGATTTTTCCTCATGTAAATTCACTGGCCAGTTGAACAGTACCCGGGTATCACACACATACATATACACCTTTTACATTCCGGGACTTAACTTGTGCAGGACTCATTTCCTTTTACGAATCGGAACGGGGATTAAAGATAAAGATACGTTCCGAATATGTTTTCCTCTTTTTCCGCTGCGCGTTTGCCGTAATACGAAGGGATTGTATGTTTGGGGTTTTGCTACGTGTCCCTTTTTCTGACTTTCGGGAAATTGCATTGCTTTTATGTTCGGTTGCGAATATTTTATTTTCCGAAATACGAAGCCTCGTGTTTCGTTTCTTTTCCGCTATGCGTTTTACCGGGATACGAAAATACTGTAATAATACTTGTGAATACCGTGTCTCAACATCTGCTCAAATATTTTAGTAAACTATATAAATATAAAAACTTACAACTGTGTTGGAGTATATTTATTCCCTAGTGCGGGGAGACTGACCCGTGGTTCATTTTCAGCGGCTCCTCCGGGAGTGAGCGCTACAATGTTATTTAACTCTACGTGTCTTAGGATTCTGTTTCCTACTGGGTGCAAAGTAATCATTTTCTTTTTCCATATTAAAATTCTAATTAAAAATAATAATGTGAGAGCTGTAAGTAGCAAATGATCATATTGGAGACGAGTTAGGAAGTCGTAGAAGAAAAAGAATGAGAAAAAGATAAAGTAGTCTAAAAAATAATGTTAAAATGTGGGAAATCACAATACAAAAAGTACAAGATATTGTATAAAAAGTACAAGATAAAATATAGACTAGTAAGAAAAAGAAGAGAAAACAAAGGAAAATATATATAAAAAATCAGGAATCAGGAATCTTTAGATATCAGCTGTAAAATAAAATTGGATAAAAATAAATATAAAAAATATGGCAAAATTGCTTCAGGTGACCTTTCATGCTATAGCATTCGATGACAGCAATTTATATTTGCTATGTTTTGTTCTGTATTACATTTTTTGTTACAGTAGACATAAACATTCTGGGTAATAAGGTGTTGAATACAGAAAATGTACACAATTGAGTGTATGGAAAATTATCAGTTTTATGTAAAAAATAATAATGTTTGTTTACTCACTTCATTAATGTTACAGAAATAAGAGTAGACTTATTATGGCTCCCTAAGATTGTTTGCGTGACCTTTGGTTTGCCCTTCATTTATACAGGACACTGTACTCTTGATGAATATCCAATATATAGTATTTTTCCCTTTTTCTTCACCCTATAATAGAAAGTTGGTCACCTTGCAATTGTTCTTGACCTATGACCTCCATCAACCATTAACAATGCTGGATGTAACAGGCACAGCTTATGTCTGCAAGAGCACTGCATAAAATTAAACTATTTTACTATACTTTTCAATAAGTGATACTGATAAAATTACCTATTAATTTAACATTTATATTTAATTTAAAATAAATATTACATAGATCGTCCAAAAGTCTTTCTAGAAAAAAATAAAAAATAAAGTAAGTGCAATGTGGTGCAGAAACTACCCTAGATTTTAGATTTACAGGGTTATTCAAAGAGTATCGAAAAGTCACTGCACGTTCGGTGACTTTTCGTTCTCTTCAATTCGGTTCAATTTGGCAATATCATTTCGGCGACTCTGCGGTGTATTCAGCAAGCACCACAGGGTCCCTGAATTGCAGGAAAAGGTCACCACAAACCTGCCGAAAACTAACTGCAAAACCCGGCGAATGCACACCGAAAACCCGCAAAAACATCTGTATTAACCCCGCCGAAAACGCCGGAAAAAGCCGAGCTGGAGCCGATCACACTGAGCGCAGTCGCCGGAAAAAGCCGACACCGCAGACGTATGGAGTGAATAAATTAAAAAAACAGTTTGCTTGAATGTTTGAAAAGTGAAACGCTGTTTGCAAAGAAACTACTGAGCGAAAATGTCTAAAATTTACATATGAGGTCCAAGGAATGATAATAAAAAGGGCTGTTACAGAAAAATAAGTAAAGTTAAAAAAAAAAAATCCGAATTTTTTTTTTAAATAAAAATCCCGAAAAATGCTTAAAAGATCCTAAAAAATCTATAAATAGAGACTCTTTACTGCAGAATATAATAAATGGTTTATTAGATATTGAGTTAAAATGGGAATATTTTTAACATTGAAGCCTATGGGATTCGCCTGAATAAATCTGTCAAATGAAACCATCGAATGGCAGGGCGATTCAGCAACTTTTCACTGCTGGTTTGCGTTCTCTGAATAGCCGAAGCATTGCTTCTCTATGGGGATTCACTGCCCTCGAACAGGCACCGTATGTGCTGGCAATTCACCAGGATTTGGCGAATTGCCTGCTCTCTGGATAGCCGAATGGCCAAGAAAGGTAACCGAACGCTGATTTTAAGCGTTCAGTTCCCTTTCGGGAGCCATTCGGATCTCTTTGAATAACCCTGACAGTCTGCAATAGGTCCATTCGTTGACTACTGGAGAAACAAAAAAAAAAAAGGAAAAGAAGCTCAATAAATAAATAAAACTATGCACAGATTCAATCAACAAAACACTAATTCAAACAAACAGCAAAATAGAATCAGCAAACAGTAACTGATGAACTGCATTTAGCTAGCACTACCTCGGCATAATGGCCAAAAAAAAGAAGAAAAAATAAAAAGATTCCAGGTTTTTCCAACATGTTTAATATTTCAGTCCACTGTTGAATCTGAAGAACCCAGAAGAGCACTTGAATAACAATCTCGCTGGCAAGGCTCACCCAACATCCTCATTATAGAACGAAGGTCAAATACAAATGAACCAAGAAGACCACACAGGCTATGTTTTATGTATTATTCTGTAAATGACAGACAGTTACCCTCTAGATATCTGGATGTCTTAATGATCCTTCCTGTTTAAAGAACAAAATGTAAACTTCAAGGCAATAAAAGTAGGGCAAAGCAAGTGGATGTGCGCAAAATATATTTCAAAAGATTAGGTTTGAGAAAAACGAAAACGCAGAATTTTTCTAGATGTGTGCAGGTCAAGAGCCGTTCATGAATGATGTTATTTTTCTGAACAAAATTAGAAATTCTAAATATAATTCGGTGGAAAATAAACTAATGTGGCTTATATCTTTCTTTTTTTCCGGCAGGTGTAATGTAGCTTTTTAAAAATCCCACTACTGATCCCTTTTTGCTCTAACGTGTGTGTATATATATATATATATACACACACAGTATGTATATATATTTATATATTTATATATTATACCCCAGGATAATGACATCCTTGCTATCTCAGATGACATATTTTATAGGATGTGATTGAATATTTTTATTGTTTTTAAAGCATATTTACAAATTTCTTTACGAATGCACAGATCAACAAAGAACCAGTCGTGATGCAGTTTTATGTTATGAGTATTAGACTTTATACACACAGAAAATATTAATCATTCTCAAATTTCCCATTTTTTTCTCTTTTATGAGAAATACTACATTAAGGATAAGATGCACATCAGAAAAATACTAACGACCTGCTATATATCAGACGGAACCTTGAAACACAATACACATGTTAACAGGTTCATTTTATCTAGACGGTATTTTAATCAACTGACATTGAAAGGCTTGTACCATGAATAACGGAAGGTACCGAGGTGAAGGTGAAACAGTGTTTTAGCGACAAACATTCTTACTGAGACTGTATTAACTTTCAATATGTGAATATATATATATATATATATATATATATAACAGCAGAAGGTTGCACTCAAAACTAAGTGGGTGCTTCTAAGTCATTAATACAAAGCACCAAGAAAGAGCACTCCATATTATTGACCACCTTCTTCCATCATTTTCTGTAGCAAAAAAAGGCAAAATGATGGGGATTCAGTTCACAAAGTATGATCATAATTTGCTTATGTACTCCTTCGTTGACAAGTCCTATCTAACTGACCGAATCTGCACTTACAGGATCAACTCACCCTGGAGCTCCCCAGCCTATAATCTTATAATTTTGTATTATACATATAGGGCCCTATTACATTCTTCGCGCAAACGTTAACGTGTGCGCAAAAACGCATTAACGCGAGGGGCAAAATCATTTCCGCAGAACGTTGTATTACAATGTCCAAGCAAAAAATGCGCGTTAACGTTAATTTACTGCACGCGTCCTATACTTAACATTGTAAGAGCAAATGTGTTTGAGCGCTGGTGCGCGCATTGTATTACAATCTTAGCGCAAAATTTAACGCACAGCATTTGCGCGCATAATTTTAACGTCTTTGAAAAGCTGGTGGTAACGGCAAATTGTAACAACCTGACCGTACCAAACTGCGGATTCACAACGGAGAATGTCGATGCACACTTTTTTTTACTAGATCCATCAAAAATGACGGCCACTACCTTGTCTTCCGTCAAAACGTATGAATGCTACGCGCAGTCCGCACAAAAATGACAGACTCGCGACAAAACGTACGAATGTTGTGCGCAGTATGCATAAAAATGACGGACTCGAGTCAAAACGTACGAATGTTGTGCGCAGTCCGCACAAAAATGACGGACTCGCGTCAAAACGTACGAATGTTGTGCGCAGACCGCACAAACATTACGGACTCGCGTCAAAAACGTACGAATGTTGTGCGCAGTCCACACAAAAATTACGGACTCGCGTCAAAACGTACGAATGTTGTGCGCAGTCCACACAAAAATGACGGACTCACGTCAAAACGTATGAATGTTGTGCGCAGACCGCACAAAAATGACGGACTCGAGTCAAAACGTACGAATGTTGTGCGCAGTCCGCACAAAACTGACGGACTCGCGTCAAAACGTACAAATTTTGTGCGCAGTCCGCACAAAAATGATGGACTCACGTTAAAAATTTACATTGCGCTCACTGATTTCTGCATTTTTGCTCATTGGTTTTACGAGCGCAATTTCCCGACGGATGAAAAAATGCGCGAGGAATGTAATTCCAGCGGTGATTTTCGTGCGTTATCATTTAACGTTTCGCGCAAAAAAAACATGCGTTTAGCGTGCGTTTTTGCATTAACAATGTAATAGGGCCCATAGAGGGCTGTCAACTCTCATTTGGTATGCACCCCTCCCTGTTAACAGGTGTCCCACCGTGGCAGGCTATAAAGGCCTAGAGCCTGCTGGGTAGCTCTAGGGTGAGTTGATCCTGTGAGTGCAGATTCGGTCAAGTTAGATAGGACTTGTCAACGAAGGGGTACGTGGTGGTGTATTCCTCAAGAACCGCAGGCCCCCCCCCCCCGTAGTGCAGGGAATACTCGCCGCAAACCCGCAGAAAGCTCGCTTAACACTCACTGAATACTCACCGAATACTCACTGAAATCCGCAGAAACCACTGCAAAAATCAAGCCGAACACGCCGGAAAAATCTGAGCAGCCAGCGATCACAGCGCAGAGCAGCTGCCAGAAAAAGCCGACTAGCAGAGGAACGGGGAGAAAAAAAAAACAGTTAGCTTGAAAGTTTGAAAAGTGAAACGCTGTTTGCAAAAAAACTACTGAACGAAAATGTCTGGAATTTACACATAAGATCCAATGAATGATAATAAAAAGGGCTGTTACAGCAAAATGAAAATATGATTTAAAAAAAAAAAGGAAAACCTATTTTGACAAAAAAATCCCAGAAAATGCCTATTAGATCCTAAAAAATCTAAAAATAAAGAGACTTTTTACTGCAGAATAAAATGATAAACGGTTTATTAGATATTGAATTAAAACAGGAATATTTTTAACATTGAAGCCTATGGGATTCGCCTGAATAAACCTATTGAATGAAACCACCTAACGGCAGGGCACTTCACTGACATTCCTCAGCTGTTTGGTGTTCTTTGAATAGATGAACCATTGCTTCTCTTTGGGGGATTTCACTGCCCTCGAACAGGCACCGTACGTGCAGGCAATTCGCCAAGATTTGGTGAATTGCCTGCTCTTTGAATAGCCGAATGTCCCCGAAATGTCCCCGTTCGCTGAAATTCAGTGTCCAGTTACATTACGGGGCCAGATCAGCTTTCTCTGAATAACCCTGTATGTATTCTCCATTCGAAAATTTACAGATATACACAATAATTTTGTTTATTAATCAATGAATGATGATCTTCGAGATAAAAATCGAATTAAACCATTTTTGAAGAACACTTATTTTTATAAATACACTGGACTCTGCAATTGAATACTTTCAGTCCAAGTTCCTGCAAGTCTGGAATTACCATGCCCCGCTGCGTAAAGTGCGAGTAAAATTGGCCCATCTCCCCTGGGTTACAGCTGACCTCATGCAAATGTGCCAGTTTAGAGACTAACTGTTGTCAAATTTCAAGAGTACTGGTTCCAGGAACGATCACTGTGAATATCGAAAATGGCAGAATGCATGCACAAAACAAACAAAAATGGCTAAAGCCCAATACTTCAATGAAAATCTAAACAAAAACATATCGAACCCTAGAAATTTTTGGAAAATCATAAGTAACATACAATCACCCCCCACCGACTGCTGTCAAAGTAAACAACCATACCCTGCAACACCCCCTAGATGTAGCAAATGCCTTTAATAATTATTTTGTTGAATTCGCGCCACCACTTTGATTGCCAAGCTAGCAAATGACACGCATTCAGAAAGGCCGCACGTAGGTCAGGCCCCTTCAACTGTGCAAAGGCCCTGTATCAGAGAGAAATTCAATTTTAGACCAGTGCCTGTTACTAAACTTCTCCGTAATCAAAAAATGAAATACCAGTCTGGACCTGATCAAATCCCAGCGATGCTGCTGAAAAGCATTGGAACGGCAATTGCAAAACCTGTTGCAACCACAATCAATAGATCACTGGCGACTGGATACATACCCAAACTCTGAAAGACTGCAAGGGTGGTACCTATCCATAAAAATGGAGAAAATACTTTGGTATCCAACTACCGCACGGTATTGCTCCCTATAATGTCAACAATTCTGGAAAAATGTGTCTACACTCAATTACGTGATTATTATCAGTATTGGAATGATTTAACTCAAGATCAATCCGGCTTTCGTCCAAATATTTCAACCACAACTGCCCTTTTAAAAGTTTGTAATGATATCCAAGCTGGCATGGAACAAGGAAACCTAACTGGAGCCATCTTTCTTGATTTTTCCAAGGCCTTTGACACAGTAGACCATGGCATCCTATAACAAAAACGTAAAAACTCTGGTATTGGTGATTGCAAGCTAAGCTGGTTTCAATCATATGTATATCTGATCAGTCGCAATATGTGTCCATTACTGACAGCAATCTAACACTTCCCTCCCCCTCCCAGTCACTTGCAGTGTACCCCAAGGCTCGATACTCGGCCCCCATCTATTCACAATATTCATAAATGATCTGCCCAATGTCTGCAAAGCCTCAACCGTACACATGTACGCAGACGACACTGTACTCTATACCAGCAAACCAAATCTCCCGCAGCTGGAGGCTGTGCTGCAAGACCAATTCACAGAGGTAGAAAAGTGGATCAAAGATAACAAACCTTTTCTAAATACTGACAAAACTGTAACAATGCTCTTTGGAACAAACCTAAACTACATAAATTGCAAACTCCCCATCTATGTGTCAGGACAAAATCAAATGGCACGCTGACCACAGTCACTTCTCTCAAATATCTAGGTATGTGGTTAAGAGCTTTTCTGGAAGCTGCCACCCTACCTGAATAGACTGCTTCCCCAAGCAGTTCCCTCATACTATAACCTCCGATCCAGGACCAGCACCTTACTTGCAATACCACAATACAAAAAGATCCTCATTTTCCTACAGAGCACCACAATTATGGAATAACCTCCCAGATGCCATCAAATCTTCCCCCAGTCTAAAGTCACTTAAGAGCTCCCTATTAAAACAAAGAAACATAGAAAAATGTCGGCAGATAAGAACCTTTCGGCCCATCTAGTCTGCCCAATTACATGGATACTTTACCTGGATTTATCTTTTGTTTAGGATAGCCTTATGCCTATCCCATGCCTGCTTAAATTCAATTACTGTTTTGGCCTCTACCACTTCAACTGGAAGGCTGTTCCATGTATCCACCACCCTCTCAGTAAAATAATGCTCCCTGATGTTACTTTTAAACCTTTGCCCCTCTAATCTAAGACTATGTCCTCTTGTTTTGCTACTTTGTTTCCTTTTAAATATACTCCCTTCCTCTACCTTGTGGATTCCCTTTACGTATTTAAATGTTTCTGTCTCGTCTTTTTTCCAAGCTGTACATGTTAAGATCATTAAGCCTTTCCTGGTAACTTTTCTCCTTCAAGCCGTACACTAGACATGTGCACAGCATAAAATTTCATTTCGAACTAATGGATTGGTCCTAAAATGCAATTTATTTAGTTGCTAAAGAAACTCGTTTTCAGTTCTTTAGTATGAAAACTAATTTCATTCATCCGAAAACCAGCGGATACAACTACTATTGTAGTGGTGGCTCAGAGGGCTGAGATCGCTGCTTGTTACAGTATCTCTCACTCTCAGCACAATGTGGGCCATATTACATAGTTGGTGCTAACTTAACCAGAGCTGTTGTAAACTTCCCAGAGCCATTATAGCCTATGAAGGTTTTCAGTTTACAACAGCTCTGGTTAAATTAGCACCAACATTGTAATACTGCCCCGTGTCAGGCAAAGCTGTTACAGTAACTGACTGCTGCTCATCACAGCGCTCAGAGTTTCAGTAAAACTAGTAAATAATATTTTTATATATAAGAGGTTATAACAATATTATTTCCTTGTTCTACTGAAACTCTGAGAGCTGTGATGAGCAGCAGTCAGTTACTGTAACAGCTGAGCCTGATACATTGTACTGAAAGATAATATAACAAGCAGCCGTTCTCAGCGCTCACAGCCACTGGATTTAAAGGGTTTTTAAAAAAAAATGCTCCTCTCTATATAATGTATAGAACATCCTCCTGCATTAATTAATGCCCCTCTCTGTATAGAACATCCTACTGCATTGGCATGTGGAGGGTGCAGAACTTCGGATGTTGCGCTCTTCATTACTGGTCTCCTTCACTCATCAATGTAATATCACAAAAAGGACTGAAACTAAAATGTAGTGCATTTTATTTTAGTTTCTTTCGTTTTTTGTACTGAGCAGTTTCGTATCTCTTGAGTCATACGAAAACTAAATTATCCCAAAATTCAGAATAAATCGTTTTAGTACTAAAACGAATGCACATGTCTACCGTACACCATTTTAGTAGCCCTTCTCTGAACTCTCTCTAAGATGTCTATATCCTTCTGGAGATACGGTCTCCAGTACTGCACACAGTACTCCAAGTGAGGTCTCACCAGTGCTCTGTACAGTGGCATGAGCACTTCCCTTTTCCTACTGCTAATACCTCTCCCTACACAACCAAGCATTCTGCCAGCATTTCCTGCTGCTCTATTACATTGACTACTTACCCTTAGATCCTCTGAAATAATAACCCCTAAATCCCTTTCCTCAGATGTTGAGGTTAGAACTGTATCAAATATTCTATATTCAGCCCTTGGATTTTTACGTCCCAGGTGCATTATCTTGCACTTATCCACATTAAAACTCAATTGCCACAGCTCCGACCATTGTTTTAGTTTACCTAAATCATTTGTCATTTGGTTGATCCCTCCAGAAACGTCAACCCTGTTGCAAATCTTTGTGTCATCAGCAAAAAGACATACTTTTCCATTAATACCTTCTGCAATATCACTAATAAAAATATTAAAGAGAATGGGTCCAAGTACTGACCCCTGAGGTACCCCACTGGTAACAAGACCTTGCGCCGAATAAACTCCATTTTCCACAACCCTCTGTTCCCTGTCACTCAGCCACTGCCTAATCCATTCAACAATATTGGAAACCAAGCTCAAAGATTGCAATTTATTGATAAGCCTTCTATGCGGAACAGTATCAAAAGCCTTACTGAAATCTAAATAAGCAATGTCTATTATTTTTGTTACAAAATCAAAAAATCAATAAGATTAGTTTGGCATGATCTCCTTGAGGTAAACCCATGTTGTTTCTGATCCTGTAATCTATGTGTTTTTAGATGTTCAACAATCCTTTCCTTTAACATGGTTTCCATTAATTTCCCCACTACTGACGTAAGACTAACTGGCCTATAGTTCCCCGATTCCTCCCTACTACCCTTCATGTAAATGGGCACAACATTTGCTAATTTCCAGTCTTCTGTGACGACACCCGTTAACAAGGATTGGTTAAATAAATCTGTTAACAGTTTTGCTATTACATCACTGAGCTCTTTTAATAATTTAGGGTGGATCCCATCAGGCCCCATTGACTTATTTGTCTTTACTTTAGACAGCTGCTTTAGAACCTCCTCCTCTGTAAACTCATATGTAAATGTCTCTTTAGTGTTCTCTCCTAACTGAGGTCCCTTTCCTTCCTTTTCTTCTGCAAAGACTGAACAAAAATATTCATTGAGGCAGTCAGCAAGACTTTTATCCTCTTCTACATACCTTCCTTCCTTGGTTTTTAATCTAACTAATCCTTGTTTTACTTTTCTTTTCTCGTTTATGTATCTAAAAAATGTTTTGTCCCCCTTTTTTACTGACTGAGCTATTTTCTCTTCTGCGTGTGCTTTGGAAGCTCTTATAAATTGCTTTGTCTCTTTCTGCCTAATCTTATAGGTTTGCCTATCTTCTTCACGCTGAGTTTTTTTATAATTATTGAATGCTATCTTCTTGTTCTTCACTATTTTGGCCACTTCTGCAGAGTACCACAGTGGTTTCTTCCCTTTTTTGTTTTTGCTAACAAGCCGAATGCAATTTCCTGTGGCCTTCAATAATGCTTCCTTTAAATAATCCCATTTCTCTTGGACTCCCTTTAAACTCCTCCAGTCTGATAATGACTCCGTCACACAAAATCTCATTTTAGAAAAATCTGTTTTTTTAAAGTCTAAAACTTTTGTTTTTGTGTGGTGCTGCTCCATCCCTGTTCTTATATTAAACCACACTGACTGGTGATCACTAGATCCCAAATTTTCACCTACAACAACGTCTGATACCAAAGCTCCATTTGTGAGTATTAAATCCAATATGGCCTCTTTAAGGGTCGGCTCCTCAACTACTGTGTTAGAGATAATCCCAGTTAGAGATAACTGTGTTAGAGATAATCCCAGTAGGGAGTTTAGAATATTTGTACTCCTGGTGCACCCAGCTATTTTGGTTTTCCAATTCACATCAGGAAGATTAAAGTCCCCCATGATAATAACTTCCCCCTTCATTGCCATTTTGGCTATTTCCTCAAACAGCAGATTATCTAGCTCTTTTACTTGTCCAGGGGGTCTATAGATAAGATCACACCTACACGATCTACTGTATGATTGCCAAATGTTAGCGTAACCCAAACTGACTCTATGTTCACCTCGCTCACTTTTATTTGGTTTGTTTTTATGTTGTTTTTCACATACAGGGCCACTCCTCCTCCTTTCCTACCTTCTCTGTCTTTTCTATATAAAGAGTACCCCGGTATTGTCATGTCCCAGTTATTTTTCTCACTGAACCATGTCTCAGTAACCGCCACTAAATCTACTTTTTCAGCTGCCATCATTGCCTCCAGTTCATTGATTTTATTGACTAAACTGCGAGCATTTATAGACACGACTCTGAGCTTGTCATTTTTTACCCCGCATGTTGCTTGCACCCTCCAATTTAGGTACAGAATGCACCTGTAAACATGTAACATAGTGACTATATTTATTTTCTGTTAATCTGTATATTTGTGCTGTTTTTTTTTAATATCTTGCATTTTATTACTTTGTATTTCTGTAGCAATTCAATGTTCTTGAACCCAGGACATACTTGAAAACGAGAGAAATCTCAATGTATCCTTCCTGGTAAAATCCTTACAAATAAATATAGCTTAACCACTTGGCTGCGGCGCCTAGCACAGGAGGCAGCAATCGGCCAGGATTCTGGCCAATTGCTGAGCCCCTCTGGTGCAGGCTGACATCTTGGATGTCAGCCTGGCACTCCGGGACCCCGGCGGGACCAATAGATGTCATCGCGCTAGCGCGATGACATCTATTTCAGGTGCCCCCCCCGCGAGTGCGGAGGAGGTGCCTGAAAGGGAGGGGGGAGGTCCTTCAGACCTCTCTCCCTCCCGATCGCCGGGGGCCAGCGATTAAAAGCAGGCATCGTTTGGAAGGGCACAGCCTGCCTTTCCAAACGGTGCCTGGCTTTAACCCCTTGTGGGCCGGATCACGATTTGTGCCGAAAAGCGCCGGATCGTGATCCTCTCCTGGAGCTGGCCGACATCCAAGATGTTGGCCAAGCTTCCGGGATCATCCCCGACGACTGGCGTCATCGTGCATAGCGTGATGACGTCAGTTTTAGAGTTAACCCCTAGCTGTCACCAATGGTGGAGCTAGGGGGTTCCAATGAACCCCCTATCTCCCGATCCATGGCCTTTCCAACGATACCAAACATGACCATCTTAAAAGTTACCAAAAAAAATGTAAATAAAAAAATATTTAAAAATAAATAGATAAATAAAATATAAACAGCTTTTTTTTTTTGTTAATGCAGCAATATTGTTTCCATTTCAATTATAATGTGAACAATGATGCTGCACTAACGATTTTTGTATGGGGGTGCGTTTGCTAAAAATCACGTGCTTTTCCCCCAAAAGAAATATAACGAGTCCCCATTTCTAATTTTTTTAACAAGTCCAACCCATAGAAAATATAACCGCAAACACTCGCATGTTAAAATGTGAAAAAAACAGCTTTACACGTTGTAAATTATTGAAAATTAAACTTTTATTGCATTTTTTGCTATAATATACAGACAGGACATGACGTATACATATAATAATGATATATTATGAATATACCGAGTCTGCCGGAAAGAACGATATATATTATGTCTGGGTCATATAATAAAATAAGGTTTCAAACCGCATTTAAACATGATGAGTGAAACCAGTAAAAATGAGCTCAGCAGTCAGCACACAGGCGTGAAATGCCTCAGCAGGGAAAGCGTTAATATCAATTTTAATAAGCATTCTAGGTTTGCTGGAAATAACATACTAATATTAGAAATGGAAATTTCATATTTTAAAATGTTAAATAAAAGTGCTAATTATTATTATTATTATTATTATTCTTTATTTATAAAGCGCCAGCATATTCCGCAGCGCTGTACAATAAGCAGAGTATAGACAGGGTTACAATACATTGAACAACATTTGACAAACAGTACAGGAGGAGATGAGGGCCCTATTCCCGTAGGAACTCACAATCTAGGAGGGTTGGGGTTGGAAACAGGAGGAGAGGACTGTAAGGTGAGAGTGATTGATGGTTGCGTCAGTGAGTTGGGTGGTAGGCTTCCCTAAATAGGAACGTTTTAAGGGAGCGTTTGAAGGAAGAGAAGTTAGGGGAAAGTCTGACAGTACGAGGGAGAGAGTTCCAGAGAGTGGGGGCTGCGCGTGAGAAATCCTGCAGTCTATCATGGGAAGAGGTGATGCGGGGAGAAGCTAGGCGCAGGTCACTGTTTGACCTTAGGGAGCGGGCTGGGTGTATTTGGTGATTAGTGAGGACAGGTAGTGGGGCGCTGAGTTAGTGAGGGTTTTGTAGGTAGGTAAGGAGTAATTAACTCTTGATTAACCTAAATCAGTTAAAATGCTCTTGCAAGTCTTACATGGACCTGCACATGGTTTGACTTGGCCAATTTGGAAGTGTGCATGAGGTTTCCTGTTGCAATGCCAACATCATCATCAATCTGTCAACAAAAAAAGGATTTTAGCAGCAGATATTTTGGGAATTAGAATCCAGCGACACCAAGAGCACAGAGTAAGGAAGATAACATGTAAGGCTAACCCATTATTCGGATTCAGGCCACTTACAATTTGAAGGCATTTATCTGCAACATTTATGATACCCAAGTTATACTTTACATATACACCATAAGAGAGTAACGTGTGTGTGTCTTCTATATATCTTTCAGTGACTGTGGAGGGCTACCAGTAAATGCTTGGGCTGTTGGAAAATTAAGTGTCCTTATGGGGCTGATAAATGTAACACTGAAGACTGCAGGCTGTGCTGTAATTACCTATTAACCTAATCAGTTAGTCTAACATCAATCATACTAACACCCTGTCTATAGGTGTCAGTGTGCTTATTTATGGTTGAAACACTCTATTCCTGCTTGCAGAAAGAAAGGTATTTTTCTCCTAATCAAGTAAGCAAAAATGTACATTCCTTACCAAAATAATTGTGGTTTTATTAGCCATGATTTTTTTTTGGGAAAGGATTTTACCAGGAAGGATATATTGAGATTTCTCTTGTTTTCAAGTATGTATGGCGAGTATGTACCGTTAGGTGTCTTGCCCTAGGACACTTATTGGAGAGATGCTCGCTGGGATCGAACCCATGACAACACAGGCTCTCTCCACGCAGAGCAGTGATGTTACCTCTACTCCACCCAGCCGGTGTAATTGATAATTAAGATGCACATAATCAAATTTCTTCACCCCTCACCCCTTGTTTCTAGGTTAATATCTGTGTTGCATTAAAATCAGAGCAACATCTATACACAACACTTTTGGCCACACATAACTTCCGGTTTTCAGTACAGCATGCCCCAGCACAGACAGACACACATACTCTCTCGTTCTCGCTCATATATACATACAGGGTGCTTCATAAAGAAGTATTCCGTTTCCAGATGCTGTAAAACAGTAACAGTTGAAGACACGGACCACAACTGTGAACCGTTAGGTAGACATACTCATAAAGTTTGTTTCCCGCTACTGAGGGAAGTGACGTAGGCGATAGCACGTGTCACGTGACTAGTCAGCCAAAATGTCAGCGTCTGCAGTGGAGAAGGCTTTTGTGTTCTTGAATTGAGCAAAATGGAATCTGTAACTGTTGTGCAACATCATTTTCGCTCTCGATTCGGAAAAGAATCTCTAACCAGAAAAATCGATCTACAATTGGCATAAAAAATTTGAAACTATGGGCTGTTTGTGCAAATTTAAAAGTCCTGGATGAACACGTGTGTCAGAAGACATCATCATTGTGTTTGCACCAGCATTCAACGAAGCCCGGGAAAATCATTGCGTAGGGTGAGCAGTGAAGTGCAGATTTCACAGCCCACTGTCTTGAGAATTTTGAGAAAGAAGCTGAAAATGATGCCATACAAAGTGCGGATGTTGCAAAACCTCATTAACTTTGACAAGACAAAGCACTATGAATATTGTGCCGAAATGCAGCACCGATTTGAAAATGACAATTTTGCCGATCACTTAGTTTTCACTGATGGAGCTACATTTCATGTGAGTGGGGAGGTAAACACGCACAATGTTTGCTTTTGTGCTTTTGGGGAACGGAGAATCCCAGATTTACAGTGCAACACATGCTAGATTCCCCCCAAGGTAAATGTTTTCTGTGCTGTGTCCAAGAAGAAAGTGTACGGCTTTTTTTCAATAGAAAACTATCATAGAAGGCTCTTTTCTGGATATGTTAAGTCTTTGGTTGGTGCCACATTTTCAGGCCGACAGTGACAACTGTATTCTCCAATTGGATGGTGCACAACCGCACTGGTTAGTCAACGTGTGAGATTATCTCGAAGAACATCTTCCTCACCGATGGATTGAACGAGCTGCGGACTACAACAAGCCACTGACCCAATGGCCACACAGAAGTCCTGCCTTAACACCTTGTGACTTTTTCCTGTGGGGTTTGTAAAGGTCAAGGCATTTGCCCCTCCCCTTCCTGTTGATCTAGCACAGCTGAAACAGTGTATCACAGCAACTTCCACTGCACTTGATTCAGATATCTTACCGCGCGCTTAGGTGGAAATTGATAACCGGCTCGATGTGTGTCGTGTGACTAAGGCCCAGTGCACACCTGGGTGTTTTACAGCACGTTCCTATGCACTGTAAAATGCCTAAACACGGAAATCCCATGATTTCTTATGGGGGCCGTTCACACCTGGGCATTTTACAGCGCGTAGGAACGCGCTATAAAACGTCCTACGCCCAAAGAAGTACAGGAGCTTCTTTGGGGCGTATTGCATCGCGTTCGCAGCCATAGACTGCAGCGTGAACGCGCTGCAATGCGCGTTTGCGCGTTTTTTACATTTGCGCGATACGCGCGTCATAAAACGCACAGATTACGCGCGTCAAAAAACGCGCAGGTGTGACCCCAGCCTAAGGGTTCACATATAGAATATATTTGACTGTCTCTAAAAAAAACTTGAAACATTCCCATACAATTCTGTTATAGGTAACATAAAATATCTTACATTCTTCTTGGTTTATAGTGTGATGAAACTGTATACTTCTTTATAATCCCCCTGTGTGTATATATATATATGTATATATAGAGAGCCACAGTAAATTAGAATATTGATTCGTCATAAGGGTGCTACCGAATATAATGCATTATACAATATATAGTGCACTCCACATAACTGCTTAGCTTTAAATTCACCTTTTTTATGTACCTTCTAGAAGGAGAGATCAATATTTTAAGTCCTAAGCTACTAGCCATCAGGTCCAAATATTATTTGTCACTTCCACACACCCCACTAACAACTTTGTACTGTATTTGTTTAGACGGTAATTTAAAGGGGCAGGTGCCAAATTGAATCGCTACGTGCCTTGCTTAAATTTATACCAGTCCTGGGCGAGAGGGCGAGTGTAAAGTTTGAGCTCTGTTTAAATGTATCTTTTATTTTTCCTACTTAGATATAGCAAGGGTGATTTAGCTACAAAATGTGATCACGCATCGTCAATGTACCACACTGGCCCTGTCCTTACTAACATAATGCCTGCTCTTATGAGATTAACTCACATATTTGGGACATACATTCTTTTGCAGATCTGTGCAGTGCAATATTTAAATATTTCCTGTAATGGAGATCCGAAGACAGGGAAAGTTGTAGAAGGGTGGTTTAGATTATTTGGGGGGCTTGGAAAATGTCACCTTACTGTGACGTTTCTTAAATGCCTTTTTTTTTCACAAATCAGTTTAGCTCTCTTAATTAGCTATATTCTAGAAAATACACACAAGAAATATGCAAAGCAGATAAAATTTAAAAAATAATAAAATAACAAAAATAAACGTTTCATTTTTAAAATTATTTTGAGAAGATAGCCATGTTTACAGCGGTAAATAGCTAAAAAAATAAAAACGTAAATCCACCTGCCTGAGCCCTGTGGTAAGAAAGCAGATGGTGCAACAAATGATTATGCTGGCTACTGAATACGGAGATATAGTGTATGCAGCTGCCCCGCGAATGCACCTTCATAAGCTTACTACATTGTATAACTCATTCTGCTGCTTTTTGCTACAATGTAACTACATGAGCCACCATTGTGACATGTTAAAAGAGTTATGACAAAGAGAGGCTCCGCAACCATCCGCAGGTGGGAATCCACGTACCGTCGTGAGGGCTCTGCCGAAAAGGGGGCGCCGTAACCCCAAATACAACAATATCGAGCAAAGAGAGCAGATCCTCAAGCGGAATGTAGTGCCAAAAAAATATCCTTTATTCTGGTGGATAAGCAAACCTCATGGTGCTAGAGCATGTGACGTTTGGGCTCAATAGCCTTAATCATATATATCATAGCACCATGGGGCTTGCTTATCCACCAGAATAAAGGATATGTTAAAAGATCTAAACTGGCCGTCCCTGACGCACCCTTCACCTTTCCAAACTGGTGTAGAAGAGCTTTTCTGGGAAGCTACCACCCTACCTGAATAGACTGCTTCCCCCAGCAGTTTCCTCATCCTATAACCTCCGGTCCAGGACCAGCATCTTACTTGCAATACCACAATACAAAAAGAAAGTGGCTCGTTTCTCATTTTCCTACAGAGCACCGCAGTTATGGAATAACCTCCCAGATGCCATCAAATCTTACCCCAGTCTAAAGTCCCTCAAACGATCTCTAGTAACATACCCCGATACAGAATGCACCTGTAAACATGTAACATAGTGAATATATTTCTTACATATTTATTATCTGTTAATCTGTATATCGGTTTTGTTTTTTAATATCTTGCATTTTATTACTTTCTATTTCTGTAACGACTGTAACAATTCAATGTTCTTGAACCCAGGGCATACTTGAAAACAAGAGAAATCTCAATGTATCCTTCCTGGTAAAATACTTTATAAATAAATAAATGATTGATATTTTTTTATCCTTATCGTACTAATTTACAAAAAGAAACTCACTCTAGTGCAGAGACAAAATTTTTTACCATCAACAAAATGCCAGGAACAAACAGCTGAAACCGAAGGGAAAAGAAACTCTGACTAGGACTAAAAAAATGACATTGTATCTATCTTGCACGGTAACGTTAGACTAGTTTGAAAGTTGGTATCCCACAGGTCCGTGAAGACATGAAGCTTAATCTGGAAACAAGTATTATTTTATCAGATTGATGAAAGTTCTTACCCCTTGTGATTTCCTTCAATGTCCTTTATGTCACAGACATTTTCCATTAGTCTTGGCTAAATCTGTGTGCTGAGATTTGCTATTTCCTCCATAACTCAATGTAATCTTTTCAGGCTAAATCATGCTTTGCCCTCTTGTTTATTAAAAAAAAAAAAGAAGAAGTAGTAGAAAGTGGTGGTTTTCTCCAAAATTCCACGGTTTTATCGGCTGGTGGTAAATATTTCAGATCTGCGTATCGTGATGCTGAGAAATTATTTGAACTTCTTTTTCATTTTCTTCCTCGCTTGTCTTATCTTACATTTAAACACAGTTTGCCCGAGCTGAAACGAGCTTCTTCTAAATATGCAAATAAACACAGTGAATCGCATCATCTGAAATCACCTCTGCGGGGGTCTGTAGCCAGGTTAGCTGCAAACATATGCCCTTTCATTGGAAACGTAATTCTTACCTGTGAATAAACATATTTGATATAGTTGACTATAACCTATAGCTGGGAATAAAATGGTAAAACACATACCATAAATATATCTGCCAATGTGCATTGGATTTAGTTATCCTACTCATTTTATGTTTGTTAACTTGTTCTCTAGAATAAATTGTCATTTGCTGCAATTGTAAACTATAATAAATTTTGGGCCAAATTCTAACCCTGGTGTTTAGCCAGAGCCATTATAATTCCAGATTACAACCGGGATGCAAAGCACAGCGCTTGAGTCGTACAGCATAACGGCACAAGTGCTGTGCGTAATTTTGATCGTCCTACTATATCCAAGACACAAGCTTATCTGTAATGTAGCTATAATTGTTACCCCATGTTAGCGGAGATTGGTGGCCATGATGTCTGTGCCAATTAGGCCGGGGACAGATGAGAAAACTATGTGTACCTGTACTGACGTGCCTCCCGGCGTCCGTTGCAGCGTTGTGACGTTTCGACATGGCCTTTCACATGCTGTAGCGCACGCACGAATTGCGCACTCTATAAGCGGACGTTCGGAAAGCCTCCCCATCAAAACGCTAAACGCGCCTTGGAGAGGGCTGCAAAGAGCAATCCTCCATAGGGGTTTGAGCCTTGCAGCACTGAGCGCAATAACTATGCTCAACGAGGTGGCCAGATTGGTGTCAGAGCGGAAGGAATGTCCACTCTCACAGACATTCCCTCCACTCTCAAAGATGCTCATCTGACCCCGGCCTAATAGGCAGGGGCAGGAATGTGTTGGCTGTCTGACAACGGTAGATTATATTGTACATCACCAAATTTAGGTTTTCACCCCTCACCTGCCAACATCGGGTGGGAGGACACAATATTACAACTTTGGCTAACTTAAATTCACCCTCTATGATGTATAAACTACTGATCCAAGTTCAGGCTAAAATGCATTTTAGAGGTCTGCGAGTGTATGGATTCTTTCTATTTCTAACATTATCAGGGTAATTCAAAGAGATCCGAATGGCTGGAGAAAGGTAACCGAATGCTGAAAATCAGCGTTCGGTTACCTTTCTTGGCCATTCGGCTATCCAGAGAGCAGGCAATACGCCAAATCCTTTCGAATTGCCTGCACATACGACGCCTGTTCGGTGCCTGTTTGAGGGCAGTGAAATCCCCATAGAGACGCAATGCTTCGGCTATTCAGAGAACAAAAACCAGCAGAGAAAGGTTCCCGAAATGCCCTGCCATTCGGTGATTTCATTCGACAGGTTTATTCAGGAGAATCCCATAGGCTTCAATGTTAAAAATATTCCCGTTTTAATTTAATATCTAATAAACCATTCATTATAATATTCTGCAGTAAAGAGTCTCTTTATTTATAGATTTTTTAGGATATTTTAAGCATTTTTTTTTTTTAACTTTACTTTTTTTTTTCTGTAACAGCCCCTTTTATTATCATTCATTGGACCTCGTGTGTAAGTTTCAGACATTTTCGCTCAGTAGTTTCTTTGCAAACAGCGTTTTACTTTTCAAACATTCAAGCAAACTGTTTTGCTAACTTATTCACTTTACTTGTCTGCGGTGTCGGCTTTTTCTGGCAGCTTCGTTGCGTATGATCGGCTCCTGCTCGGGTTTTTCCGGCGTATTAATCCAGATGTTTTTGCGGGTTTTCGGCGTGCATTCGCCGGGTTTTGCAATTAGTTTTCGTCGGGTTTGCGGCAGCCTTTCCCTGCAATTCGGGGACCCTGTGGTGCTTGCTGAATACACCACATGGTCGCCGAAATGGGATTGGCAAAACGAACCGAATTGAAGAGAACGAAAAGTCACCGAACGTGTGCGGTGACTTTTCGATTCTCTTTGAATTACCCTGTATATGTTTATTATTGCAGAAGCCATCGGCACATCACAGCAATTCAAAAAACTTCTTCCCAGAGCTCCTGTGCTACATTCCCCACATGCAGCAAGGAACTCTGGGTAGGATATGCAAATGACATCTGTCTCACTTTTATTGCATCCTGGGTCTGTTTTTACACAGAACACTTAAATCAATGCCATGCCATACTTTGATCTATGCTAAAAAAAAAGCCAGGCTTATGCAACTGGTCAAAGCCACTCCTAGGACAGCGCTGTTTTTTTTTTTATTGAAAAAATTGCTTTTATTTGGCAATAAAAACAGTTTTTAACCCCGTCGACGCATTAGTCGCGGGTCCAAAAATGCAGCCGTGATTGAACATGGTCCCGGTTTGTGACAGGCTTATCGTATACTGTGTTCGCAGCACAGACACTCAAAGTTCTGTGCATTACAACACAGCCCCACATACAGGAATACACCACCCCGATGAAACTGCAACGAAAATAAATAGGTGGTGTATCTCTTTCAGGCACAGACAGAATTATGCATCCTGGTTAGGGATGAGCCGAACACCCCCGTGTTCGGTTCGCATTCGAACAATTTCAAAAGTTCGAGTTCGAACTCGAACACGAACCGAACTCAATGCAAGTCAATGGGACTCAAAAGTTTGATTTTTAGAGTGCCCTCCAAGAGGGCATATATGCAATATATTTGCCATAAAAGGTGTATGGGGGTCCGGGTAGTGCCCTGGGGGACAGGAAACAAGGACAAAAAGTAAAAAAAAATACGTTTTTAAAGGAACAGTGAGTTTTCCATAAAATAAGGGTTAACAATAAAAACGAAAAATTCCTTCAAATATCGTGCCTAGGAGGTCCCCATAACCTGCCCGTGAAGTGGCGGATTTGTAGGATGTATAGAAACATTGCCATAGGAGACCCACACATGACACCTAGCCACCCTTAAGGGGTTAAAATGCACAGGGACTGGCTACTATCCTGTTAGATGAGGGAATGTATTAGGCCCCGTTCACACTGTGCGATTTATCGCGCGGATTTTTCCACGACGTCGCAGAAAAATCCGCGCGACATCGCACTGTGTAGCTTCTCCAATGCATTTCAATGGAGCTGTTCACATCTTGCCACGCGACGTCACATGTCACGCGTCGCGGTAGCATGTCGCTGGTACATGACCCTTTTTTTGAGATTTGCTATCTGCGATTTTGCGATTTGCATTGGTGGTGCTTAGCAAAAATCGGACAAAACCGCGACGTTGCATCACATTGTGCGACATTATCGCACTATGTCGCGAATATGAAAATCTTGCTACTTTCAAATCGCACAGTGTGAACGGGGCTTTATATGTATAAAGCAATGTATATATGACAATGGATAGTCAGAGACTCTAGGGACTCAGCTTGTACGCTTTATGATAGACATTTCTAACACAATAATAATTGTATGCTCACATAGGCCCTTCAGGAGAGGTACATGACATACAAATACTGGAATATTACGTTTAAATCTAAGGAGTGTGATAAAGATTTTATTAAGCCCTTGATGACAAATGACGTAACATCTAGAAACATAGAAACATAGAAACATAGAAAAATGTCGGCAGATAAGAACCTTTCGGCCCATCTAGTCTGCCCAATTACATGGATACTTTACCTGGATTTATCTTTTGTTTAGGATAGCCTTATGCCTATCCCATGCTTGCTTAAATTCAATTACTGTTTTGGCCTCTACCACTTCTACTGGAAGACTGTTCCATGTATCCACCACCCTCTCAGTAAAATAATGCTTCCTGATGTTACTTTTAAACCTTTGCCCCTCTAATCTAAGACTATGTCCTCTTGTTTTGCTATTTTGTTTCCTTTTAAATATACTCCCTTCCTCTACCTTGTGGATTCCCTTTACGTATTTAAATGTTTCTATCATATCTCCTCTGTCTCGTCTTTTTTCCAAGCTGTACATGTTAAGATCATTAAGCCTTTCCTGGTAACTTTTCTCCTTCAAGCCGTACACCATTTTAGTAGCCCTTCTCTGAACTCTCTCTAAGAGGTCTATATCCTTCTGGAGATACGGTCTCCAGTACTGCACACAGTACTCCAAGTGAGGTCTCACCAGTGCTCTGTACAGTGGCATGAGCACTTCCCTTTTCCTACTGCTAATACCTCTCCCTACACAACCCTACATCATTAATGATTGGCTTTACAGAGTCCTGGTCCTTAAGGGGTTAAACATCATATCAGAGAGGATCATATAGTAGAAATGAACACTTCTTAGAATTCAAAACAAGCACAGTGTTTGGGTGTGCCCTGCACATGTATGAACAGTCTGCAAGCAATGTATCAAATTCTAATTGCTAATGAGAAGCACATGTTATTTCCAAACACTAATTAAACACCTGTTGTTTACGCCGTTTGAGAGCACAGGTCATTTAGAGGTGAGAATCTTTGCACCTAGACGACATTAGGTAGTTTTTTAATTCAATATCTAATAAACCGTTGCTTATAATATTCTGCAGTAAAGAGTCTCTTTATTTCTAGATTTTTTTAGTATTTTTTTAAGCATTTTTTATACTTTTTTCAATTTTATTTTTTTTCGAACCGAACACGCCAAAAGTTCAAAGTTCGCGAACTTTCGAACTGCCAGTGTTCGAGCCGAACTCCGAACTGATCGAACCGAACAGCTCATCCCTAATCCTGGTGTAGGACAGCGCCTTTTCAGGTTTACAGTATTGGACCCGCATCAGCTAGGAGCTAGGCATGACCAGTTGTAGTGAATTCTTGGACCCATAGGGCAAATCAGTACTTACAACGGTTGGGGTGGAGGACAAAAAGTGAGATAAAAAGTCTCCACGCTATAATGATTATGTTTATTATTGCTGAAGCCACTTGCACAACACAGCAATTTAAAGAACTGCTTCCCAGAGCTCCTGTGCTACATTCCCCACATGCAGCAAGGAACTCTGGGTAGGATATGCAAATGACATCTGTCTCACTTTTATTGCATCCTGGGTCTGTTTTTACACAGAACCCTTAAGGCTGGACTCAGACGAGCGCAATCTGCGTGCGTGCATAACGGACAGACGTACTGACGGAAGATACTGTAGACACCACACGATCCGTTTTTCTTTACGGACGTAGAAAAAAAAAGGGAATTATGGGTAATAAAATAATATGAAAAATTATAAAAATTTGAAAAGGATATGTAAAGCCATTGTGTGCGTCAAGGTGCTGAACGTTGCAAATGCGCTGCGTCTGACATCTCCCCATCACTCACACAGACTGCTACGCGGATGTGGCGCACTCTGCACGTCCATCTAGCAGGTTTTACGTTCTTGCCTAACTTGCGTCTGTTTGCCACGTGCGTTGTGTGTGCGCAGTTCGGTGCGGACGCACTTAGTGTGTGGGTCTCTATTGCTCATGATTCTATGCTACGACAGACGTTAAACTGTGTGGGAACACGGACGTGATCACTGCATTTGTCTGACATGGGCCTAAATCATTGCCATGCCATACTATGGCTTTTTTAGCAGAGATCAGATTTATGCAACTGGAGGCTTTTTATCTCACTTTTGGTCCTCCACCACAACCGTTGTAAGTATATATACACACACTCACATACTGTATACCCCTCTCACTGTCTATTCCTCTCTCTATCTAACCCTCTAAAAAAGAGATGTGGGAACTCATCAAGATTTCTGTTCCCCAATTACCAATTATCAACTCGCATTAACGCAAACACACACTCAAATTGGATATATTTATGTATATATGTGGATTAAAGCAAAAATATATGATAAATTCTATGTTGTGACTATACAAGAAAAGATATGATTGAACACCTCAATACAAGCTTTATAGTGTATGGGATCAGTGGGAACTACAAAAATAGCAGAGGAACGGCAGTCCATGGCATTACCCCTCAACTTGACCCCTGCCTCTATCCATCCATTCAAAAAAATCTGTGATAGTCTTCTCAAAATAATTCAGTGCAAAGGGATAATACAATAATAAAAACTCTGCAGAGTAGCAAGCGAGGTCTATTCATTACCCTTAACCTCTTAGATTGTAAACTCTTGAGTCCTCATCAAACATTGTTCTCAGTGTGCGTAACCTGTTTGTTAATTGGGATTATTTTGTCCTGCGCAATGTACAGCGCTAAAGAATTTGTTAGCACTTAATAAGTCCTTTGGGCCCTAGTCCCTCCCTAACGCAAAAATGGGGATCTAACAGGGAAAACCTGCACCGGCAGATTGCCCCGTAGCATTCCCATTCTAGCGTTAGGTTCCAGGGCAGGTGTTACTTCAGCAACTTGTCTCGAAATGCAGCGTTACCCTCAATGATACTCGCAGTAGTCCCAAGTATAACCTCCTGGAGTTCATAGTACTCCATGGAGGGTTGCAATCCCGGGCCGCGAGTGCAGTGACGCGGAGGGATCACTCTGCTCGTGGCCAGGAGAATCGGTGTATTGGGCTACCGTTCTCACTGCAGGATAAAAGGTGAGTATCAGATTTATTCTGGGTGTTTAGGGGGTGCAAAATGATTTTGCATAAGCGGAATCATTTGGCACCAGTTTTCAGATGTCACTGAAATTTTGTTGAGCACATCGCTGTGGTAATTAGCGCTAGGACTTTGTAATACCTTACTTATCCTAACGCTAATTACTGATTGCGCTCCCCATGTTAAGCATACAATGCGCAAAGTATAGTAAGCTCGCGCAAGCTAGCGCAATCAAAGACGCGCTCATGGATTTCTCAGCAGTTTAGTGTTAGGAATGTGACATGGTGGGTCACGCGTTAAAGTCTCTTATCCTGGAACTAGCGCTTACTCACTCGAACGCTACAGTTAGCTTCCACTAGGGAAAAAGGCCCTTTGAATAGTAACCTAAATGACATAGAAATTGGGGAAATTTTGTAACTTTAGGGCTAAACTAAAACATAAACTCTATCTATAGACCCAATCCTCAATCCCAAACAGACACTGTGAACAAGTCTATGGTTACAACTGGGGGATCAGTCTCCCTTCATTAGATCCTATACACGTGTATCCATTTAGCTGTATCTGTATCTATATAGGTATATCTATCATCTATCTGACTTAAGGCATTATTATGCATATTTATACATATTAGTGAAAAATTAACCAGGTTTCCACCAAGCAACCGCCATGTTAGATTTTAATTGTAAATCAATTTGTAAATAGCAATTTAGTTATTATTAACAGAAAACACATGTGTACATTTTATTTCTCTGCCCACACTATTAGCAATTTCTTGCATTAGGAACATCAGTGTCTTAATTACCCACAGTGAAATGTTCACCTTTCTATGGAAACCACATCTGTCATCATAAAGTTACGGGGAAAAAAAAAGAAAGTGCCTTTCAAGCTGTGGGTGGAAAAATCTATTGGCTCAAAATAGCTCGGCGTCTTAATTGATCAGTTAATTTATTTATCAACAGAAAGTGTTTTACCTGGATGAATACATTGTGATTTCTTCTTTTTGTTTTCTTTACATCCTGGGGAGCAGAAGCAACTCGGTAACGTCACTGAGTTACATATTTTAAGTACATTGCGTGATTAAAGTGCCGTAGTTGTTTTGGTTGTAGTTTGATTGACACAGAACGTAAGCTTATTCCTGAGATTTAAATTGAGCTTTGATGTTTTAAAGTGTTTGTGGAGTTCTGTGTCAATAGATTGTTCTACCTAGTTGCTTTCTGTAGCTGTTTAGATGGAATAAAGGGCTCGGTTAGATTTCACCTACAGCAAATAAAAGAGGTCTCAAGGTCTCATAATAAGAACAACCTATACGTTGAATGATCTGTCTGCAGATTGTTTATTTCAATGATCCTTTCAATTTACACAATATTCAGGTATACTACAACTAAATGTCATCTGAAAACATCCTCTAACAGCTTTATATTGTTAAATATACATAATACATTTGTGAGATGTTGAATTGGAGAAGGTTGGTTGCAAAATCTTTTTTGTTCTATTCACTGAAAGTGTTTCATATACAAATTACCCTGGAAGTATTAGCATTTGTTGAAACGGCTATGTATGTCACAAATAAGTGATCGATGTATTTAATACATTTATATGAAATGTTTTTAATAAGCTGGTGCCCCCAAAGTGTTGACGAAATGATTTACATTAAAAGATAACAAACCAATGAAATAGATAAACGACAAAAAAGAAACTTTGTAGTAAACCATAAATGATGGGAAAAAACAACCCAGCACAGCACACAATTAGTCATTACACAATTACATGACCAAAAATCTGATTCCGTTCAAATTGGAAAAATCGACAATACCAATAATTGGATTCTGTAATAATTTTGGATTCAGCCAAACCGAAAATCATCTGAAATGTCAGTACTTCTGAAACTGCGGATACGTGCCCTATATTTTGTTTATTACCTATTCTCTAAGGTGTTGGAGAGATCACCTATTCGGATGATTTAGTGACCTCACATGAACTAGTGTGTTATGTTTGTGCGCCACCAATCACTGTTATTATTATTATTCTTTATTTATAAAGCGCCAGCATATTCCTCAGCGCTGTACAATGGGCACAGTAAATTTACAATGAGGGAGTGCAGACCTGAGACATACTAATAGCACATAAGGGACAGACAGCCATGCCCATAGGATAATTGCCCTTCTGATAAAGCACTTTATACAAGTGCTCTGCCAGACATCATGTGAGTTTACAATCTAAAGGACAGAGGTAAGTGAAACAAAAGGGGAGCAGAGGAGTGTGGATCTGGTGGCTAGAGAGAAAATAGCAAGGATTGTATGGGAGTGACCAAGAGCTTGGACTAAAGGTTGATTATACAAAGGTGGCAGCAGTTAGAAGGGAAGAAATGAGTTTGGGCCCAGGCCTGGGTGGGGAGGGTGAATGGGGTGGGTGGAGAGGGTGAATGGGGTGGGTGGGGAGGGTGAATGGGGCGGATGGGTGGGACTGCAGAGTGGAGATGTAGAGGCTGGGGAATGGCTGTGTGTGGTGAGCTGTAGGAAGGAAGAGACAGAGCTTTTAGGAGAGGGGTGTCGGATATAATCTCTGCACGTGAATACAACATGTTATATATTGGATTTATCAGCCAAGCCTCCAATATGTCAGGGATTATTATTTCATAAGAAATTTATACGAGACACAAATATCAATCGTCTATATTTCCTAGAAATTCTCCTAAATTCTTTTAATTGTCTGTGTTTTGCTTTGAAAAATACAATAATCAATAATCAGATAAAAATATATATATATTTATTACGTATACAAAAAAGTTTCAAATCTCATATCATAGACAAATATTTATAAACCACAATCCATCAGCATATAAAAACTAGCTTCACAATATATGTATCTCCTGTTAGTAACTGCATATATGATTAATATCATTTACCTTATCAGTTAGTAACTAATACACAAATGGTTAATAAACATTTCTGCTTAATACAACATGCATTTCTCAGCAAACAATGTTTAACCAGCCAGCTCTTATAGATATATATATATATATCTATCCTACATGGATCAACAAAAGATGAGCTAATTTAATGATAAGTAATAAAAACTTATTTAGTGAATCCTCCCCTAATCTCGAGAATTAAACTTCTAATCTTTTGCTTTTTATTTTGTAGTTATATAATTCTTTGCTTATTAATTATAATCACAGTAATTTCCAAATTCAATATATATTGGTATCAATCTTACAACATTTCTTTTAGGAATAAATCCTTATATCCACTTCTTCATATTTCTATCTGCAGAATAGAAATACTTAGAATTTTTGGAGTTAGCCAGTATCTGAGAAGTCTCAGTCTATGTTGCAAGAATATCTACAAATATATATAATTACATTAATTCCTTAATTTCATACATTACCTGTCCAATCTGGATTTTAATAAGTCTTGGAATTTTCTATGTGATGCTTTGTTTTGGAATATGTGAAGATTATCGATATCAGATAATCAATGCATGTGAGTTAGAGATTTGGTGAGAGTCAGAGATTTGGTGAGAATCTTGATTGCCTCATGTCTTGGGATCTGCCTGCATCGTGGTGTGAGTCTGAGTGTTGGAATCTTGGACTCTCAGAGTGTCATGTGTACTGGACGTCTGAATGCATTGCAGTGTGAGTCTGAATGCTGGAATCTCCGACTGATTTGCAACCAACATTGCCGCTTATTATAGTCAATTTGACATCACTAGCAATATTATTGGTACATCAAATCTAATATTTACTATCCTCTAGAGGGCAGTATTGCACTTCTTAATTAATTCAACTTTTTCGTTTTAATATTCTTATCTCGGGTCAAAGTTCTTATCTGACGTAACAAAGAACCTCTCTCTCAGTCACTAGACACTGTGTCTCTACCTATCATATCTAATTTATATCCTCACTCCCTTTTGGTTACTCAGAGTCCTATCAGCTGAATTCTTTTTTGGTTAACTCAACAGAATCTATTCTTTAGTAATTTTTTATTATTTACCAACTATATACTTTCTACAATATTTATTGGAGTATACATTTCCTACTGTAAATATCATAAAATATACCTTGATTATAAACATATATTTTGTGAATATATCTCTATATTACAGAGATATTAACTCTTATTCCTATACCCAAAAGACAAAATATCTTTTGTTTTAAAAACTTAAGACAGACCAATAAATTTAATTATGACACGTCTTAGCATTTAACTCTAGCATTATCACACAAAAACAGTTCCTTCATGTCTGGGTTCCTTCATGTCTGGCACTTCTAAAAAAAAATATAAAAGACTTCACCCAGGGATGAACTCTGTACAAAAAATCTCGTTCATTTCTAAACCTAGAGAAAATTGAAAGAAAAACTGTCTTTAAAAACAAAATGGCTACAGACATCCATTTAAATTTTTCCTTTCTGTAATATACCCGACAGAGGTCTGTATGCAAGGAGTTAATGACATGGGAGGGGGTGGGGGGAAGCATGGTGGTAAGATACTACTGTTTTCCACTTTGTATTTATTCAAGAACACAGACATCATTAAAAAAAATGCATTGTATTTTTATTTCCTGACACTTTTAAAATTTCTTCTAATGCTGTCACATTCCTCTTTAAATGTCACTTTAGAACCCATGCTTTTTTTTCTCCTACCGTTCCTTCTATTGCCATTGTTTAATGACTTCTACTCTCTCATTTTCTCTCCCCTGACTTCTGTTTTCAAAAGGTCTGTTTACTGTATGTTAGATCAGTAGGTTAAGCAATAAAAGTGTAAATTCACAATCGCAGGCTCAGAACTCAGATTACTGGTCAAGAACTATTCAATCTTGCGTTGAGAGTGGATATTCTATATTTGTGAGAAGTGGACTGTTAAGCATCTAAGGATGTTTTTAAGTGTGCCTGTTAAAAGACTATTCTTGCTGCAACTGAAGTTGCTCGTGCCGGTTTAGGATACTGGAGGCAGACGGTGTTACATTTTTCAATTTGCTTTAAAGTTTCGTCTTAAAATAATATTGCGACTTGTTAAATTGCTGTTCTGAAATAGGGCGTTCAAAATAATGCTATTGTAACTACGCTCCAATTAAAGCTTTAAATATATAATTATACAATTCTTCTACTGCTCAGTAAATATAGAAACCTATTATGTGATCCCTACAAAACAGAAAGATGTTATTTTAAATATATTACTATAATTACAATTTGGAATCAGCCGTGATAGGAACAGGAATGATGATGAAAATCTTCCTTAACATGTTTATTTATAAAATGTTCTTTTAATATTTGCCTATATTTTTCTATTGTCCTGCAATTCTGTTATCGTCCGTTGACTAAAAGATACTTATTTAATGCTGAAAAAGTTCAAGAGATACTGCATTTGAAACAAATGAGCTACCACGGCAAACAAGATTAAAAATTCAAGGGTTGCTGGAGTGGATTTCAAAGTAAGCATTAATAAACTGAGAAAAAGCAGCATGTTTGCAAACTATTGAAACTACAGTACATACTTTTTTTTTTAACTACAGCTGTTTTCAGGACTTTAAATCAATTTAGAGCAGTGTTTCCCAAATCTGTCCTCAGGACCCTCTAACAGGCCAGATTTTAAAGATTCTATATGGATAGAAAGAAAGTGTGCAAGACAGGTGCCGTTATTTTTTGATTGTAGTCATTAATATTGACCCAGACCTTTGTATCTAAAGTTATGCAGCTATATTGGATAAGGTGCAACCCATTCCCTCTAGGGGTGGCTAATAGATAAACATATGATACCATAAAAACATCCTCAAGCGCAATTCTAATCTTTTGTTGTATATCTTTTTAAACGTGTGTATTAATCCGTACTGAGATGGTTTTCAGGCAATGGGTTTTTCTTTGTTTTCCCAGTTTGCGCCATTAGAGGTTTCTGGTCAGCTTCCTTGGAATAGATATTCTGCATACATCGGGTTATAAGCTCCTTATGTCAGAATTTCAAGGAAGGACTCGAAATCCATAATACGTAGTTTTAAAAAATCAGGTAAAAATGTATTAAATACACGCAAATAAAATTAGTAACAGAAAATAAAATGGAATTCCATATGTTATAATGGGAAATCAGATATCTGGGATACGCGTTTCTCCGACCACCATGTCGGCTTCATCAGTCCCCAAGTTTGTATCTCTTCTGTTACTAATTTTATTTGCGTGTATTTAATACATTTTTACCTGATTTTTAAAAACTACGTGTAGCGCTCACTCCCGGAGGAGCCGCTGAAATTGAACCACGGGTCAGTCTCCCCGCACTAGGGAATAAATATACTCCAGCACCGTTGTGGATTTTATAATTTAAATAGTTTACTAGAAATAAAGGCATATAATGGATAACACGGTGTTCGTGGATATATTTACAGTATTTCGTATTTCGTGAAACGCGCAGCGGAAAAGAAATACGAGGTTTCGTATTTCGGGATAATGCGCAGCGGAACAGAAAAATACAATGCTTCGTAATTCGAGGAAAACGCGTAGCGGAAAAAAAGAATACAATGCTTCGTAATTCGAGGAAAACGCGCAGCGGAAAAAAAGAATACAATGCTTCGTAATTCGATGAAACCCCGTAGCGGAAAAGAAAATAAGATATGAATCTTTAACCCCTTTCTGGATATTAGGGAGTGAGTCCCGCACAGGTTAAGTCCCGGACTGTAAGTGTGTGTGTGTGTTATGGTACCCGGGTACTATTCAACTGGCCAGTGAATTACTTAAAGCGGTGTCTTCGACTAGTCAAGTTGGGGCCCTGTGGGTTTTTTGAACAAACAACAGCGTGCTTTCTTGCTTTACAACTGGCCTTGCAGGCCTCTCACCCATCCGCTCGATAACCAAGGCTCCGCTGACCCAGGACGTCTCTCCGCTCGATGCTTCACTGGGATACTGGCTACTGGATCCGTTGTCTGGCTCTCTCTGCTCTGGCCACTACTTGTCCGGCTTACCGCCTGCTCTCCCAATCCGATAGACCTGCGGTACTCCTAACTCGGGGGTCCTCCGGCTTCCTTGATAGCAGCTTGGGTAATATCTGTGGATCACTGGGTCTCCCTCTTACAAGGCTGGATAACCCAATCTGGAATCCTAATAGGCCGCACCTGCGTTCTGGCCTAGTCACTGTTCCACTCTGCAGCACTGTGTCCTGTCTCTTTCACTCCCTGGCGCGCTCTGCCCGCTATCTCCACGAGGCTCAGGATGTAACTCGGCGTGTCCCACCCACTTCCTGTGTCCATTCCCAGAGCATGCCGGGAAATGTAGTCCCAATGTTGAGTGTCTCTTATCGCGCTTGTCTCCCTCCGGTGGCCAAAAATGGGTACTGCCACAGTAAGGTTTTAAACACAGCGCTACACTCTCCCCCTCCTAGAACTCTTGGGTCTCTCCAAGGAGGTACAACAGTTGCATTACATTTCAACACAGTTTAGATAACATAGACGGGTTCAGCAGCAAACATACAGTGGGTTAGATACACTTCTTCAAGTTGACTCATACTTTGGGCTACCTCAGCTAACATAGCAGACACTTCGGGCAACCTTCGCACTGTGGTGACGGCCTCTTCAGTGCTATGTCCTGGTGAGTCATAGGTGAGTCGCTGGGGCAGTCGAACAGAGCATTTGGTTCTGGATCAATCAGTTCCTCTTCAGGTGGAAGTACTATAGGTGCTGGCTCAGTCCTTCTTTCTGCCACTGGAGCAGACATCTCTTCGGAGTATGATCCCTCCAGTGAAGGCATAGAACTGTAGTCATAAGATTCGGCTTCAGGAGCTACAGGGATTTCAACAGTCTCAGGAACTTCTAGCTGAAATTCAAGAGTTTCAGGGATTTCTAACTGAAATTCAGGAGCTTCAGGCCTCAAATTACTTTCCCACCGTTCAGGAACTGAGACAACCTCTTCAGGCTCCGGTGAGCGCATCCAGTCCAAACAAAAACTCTCTTCCTCACTGTCCCTTTCGCTCTCTTCAACAACCCGGGTCTGCTGAGACCGAGTAACAAGAGGCAGACGCGGAGCAGGCGGATTCGGCAGAGAAAGTTCGTCCCCAACTGGTATCCTCACAGCCTCTCTCAAAGGTAACAAATGATTTCGGTGCCAGTTCTTAAGAGGCCCAGCCTTCCCATCCGGCCGGATTTGATACACCGGCAGACCCGGCAGTTGCTTGCAGACAATGTATACTTGAGAACTCCATCTATCCGCCAACTTTTGCCTCGCAGCAGCACCCAAATTCTTCAACAAAACCCTATCACCGGGTTGCAGATCTTGTATCCGAACTTTTAAGTCATAGTTCCTTTTGTTCCTCTGCTCCCTGTTTCCTGAGGTCAAACGGGCCTGTTCAAACGCAGAGGCCAGGTTCTTTCGAAGTCGATCCACGTAATTTCTATGGGAAGCTACCGAAGTCTGGTCTAGAGATAACCCAAACGCCAAATCAACCGGCAGTCGAGCTTCTCTTCCGAACATAAGACGGTACGGTGAGTATCCAGTGGCATCACTCTCCGTACTGTTATATGCATGCACCAGAGTAGCTATATGGCGACTCCAACTCTGCTTCTCTATGTTTGACAATGTCCCCAGCATATTTAGCAGCGTGCGATTAAACCTTTCAGGCTGAGCATCACCTTGAGGGTGATATGGTGTAGTTCGGGTCTTTTGGATTCCCAATAGTTCCAACAATTGTCCAACAAGTCGGCTTTCAAAGTCTCTACCCTGATCAGAGTGTATTCTCCTTGGTAGGCCATAGTGAACAAAGAACTTCTCCATCAGAACCTTGGCCACTGTCGGAGCGCGTTGGTCTCTTGTGGAAAAAGCTTGGGCGTAACGTGTGAAGTGATCAGTCACTATTAGAATATTCCCTTGCCCACTAGCATCCGGCTCTAAGCACAGGAAGTCAATGCACACCAAATCCATGGGTCCCTGACTCTGCAGATGGCTCATTGGAGCGGTTCGGGTCGGTAGGGTCTTCCTCTGAATACACCTCAGACATGAATGACAATAACTTTCCACTTCAACTCTCATGCAAGGCCAATAGAACCTGTCTCGCACCAGCTTAAAAGTTCTTTCAGCACCCAAATGTCCATGCTCATCGTGTAGTGATCGCAGCACACTCTCTCTATGCTTAGTGGGAAGGAACAACTGTTGGGTCTCTTCCGCGTTAGTTGAGGGGCCCCTTCGGTAGACCACCCCATCCAACATCTTCAACCGTTCCCACTCTTTGTAGACCAATCTGGCTCCATCTGGGGAATTTGTCAGCAGAATTTCCCGCTGGTTCGCAGTCAGGGCCTTTTTGGTCAATGCAATTAAAGGGTCTCTGGCCTGATCCGCCTTCAGGTCTTGTTTGGAAAAGGTAGGTAGACTTTCATCCCTCAATTGCGTAGGATTGCAGTAGAACTCAGGAACAGCCGCAGCCATGACTCCTATGGCCTCTGCTTCAATCCCTCCCTTGACCCGGCGCTCAACTCCTTGACACAAAGCTTGCACCCCGTCTGGAGTCAACTGAGTCCATTCTGTAGTGTAGGGTCTTCTCGATAAAGCATCAGCATCTCGATTATTCACCCCAGGGCGATACTTCAGGCTGAACCAAAACCCTGACAGAGCGGCCAACCACCGGCGTCCCGTTGCGTTCAGTTTCGCAGTAGTAAGGATGTAGGTAAGAGGATTGTTATCCGTCTTTATCACAAACTCGGCTCCATACAGATAGTCCTTTAACATGTCTACCACTGCCCACTTTAAGGCTAGGTACTCCAACTGTCAGGGTGGCACCAGGCGTGAGCCGAGGTGGGACCCAAAGTCAGTATAAATCCCAGGCGCTGGGGTTGAACAGGTTAATGAAGACACTGGATACAATGAAGCAGGTAAATAGGGATATATTGGAACTGTGGCAGATGAACACACAGGGCTTGAAACAGCAGGTTGTAAAGCAATAAGCACAAGTGATCTGTGGCAATATGAAAATCCAGATAATGCAATATGCAGGACACAGCGATGAATAGGTACAGCTGAATAACACACAGGTCTCTGGTACAGCAGATATGGTGAATGTGTAGCACAGTAATCCAGTGGTCTCTCCAGGTACTGCAGAATGGAGTGCACAGCAATAGAGTAATAAGCACAGTCTCTGGTAGCAGAATGGTACCTGGAACCAACACAGTGGTTTACTTCAGAAACTGGATACTAGAAGGAACAGTCCAGGAAAATAAACAGCAGCAACCGGATCAGGCTTGCAGAGATGTGCAGGAGCTCAGGAAGGGGATCCTCTCAGAAGCAATGCAAGTTGAACAATGCCAGATCGTAGAGGAAAGGGCGTGACCAGGCTTTAAGCAATCACTCAGGTATCCAGAGCAAAAGTTAACCCTTGAGTAGATGCAAACAGTCTCCCAGACTAGCTACGGCAGGCTCCAAGGGTTGGGGCATGACAGTACCCCTCTCCTTACAAGGTGCACTCCGGGCACCTAGGGCGTATAGTCTCGACCAGATGAGCAGCAAGGAGATCACCACCATCTGTCAGAATCTGAGTCAAGATCACTGTACATATCTCCATGGGCAAGCAGTGCCTTTTCAAAGACCTCCAAGTCCTCTTTCCGGACTAATGTCCCGTTAGATGCCCAGACGCAGCCCTCAGGAATAGGGCTGTCAATGGGTGGCAAGGGCATGAGGGGTGTGCAGGTGGCGATGCCCGCGATGATGGGTGATGGTTTTTTCACTTTGACTGCCAGGTGCTGCTCGTAAGCAGCAAGTTCAGAATCCGGCACAATGAAGCCATCAGAGGCTAACGAAAAAGTCTTGACACCCTCAGGTGGGCAATTTTGAACATTCCGAGGTAGGTTGTCACAACCATAGAACCCACACTTGGATACAGGTTTTTTGATCAGGGCCCCAATTTGTCTCCCAGGACAACCATGAGGATGCCTAGCAGTCTGGAGAGTCATGGTGGGGGCTACCAGGATGGGAGCAACCTCCATGGGTACCAGAGGGTCAGTGTCAATGGGTAAGCTGGACTCCATATCAATGGTTCCCGCTTCAGGAGACAGGGTCTCCAAGGGCAAAGAAGATTCTGGGGGCATTACCTCCATGTCCTCAATAATGGAGTCTTCTGTAATACTCTCCTCTTCTGAGGAGACGTCACTGAACGCAGGCCTCTTGGGAAAAGGGGCCTTGCGAGGCCTGGCTGGAGGTTTGCGAGACCTGGCATCGGCTGGAGGTTTGCGTGACTTGTCAGCAGCTGGAGTCTGGCGTGGCACAGTAGCAGCTGGAGGCTTGCGAGACTTGGCAGCGGCTGGAGGCTTGCGTGGCACAGTAGCGGCTGGAGGTTTGCGTGGCACAGTAGCGGCTTGAGGCTTGCGTGGCACAGTAGCGGCTGGAGGCTTGCGTGGCACAGTAGCGGCTGGTCTGATGGGACAAAAATTTATTTGGTGCGAGTCCGCCCCGCAGTAGTAGCACAGATTCAGCCTCCTACGTCTTTCTTTCTGTGACTCTACAGAAGGTGCTTGGGCTCTACACTGAGGTAGAAAACCATTAGACTCAGTAGGGTGCTGTGATTCTCTGCTCCAGGGTGTGGGCCTGACAAGGCCAGGTGGATTGGAAAATGAGTCCATCATATTCCACACTTCTTCTACCATAAGGAGCAGCTTATAAACAATGTCTTCCAGTGCAGGTAGTTTCCCCACGGGCCTGGTATGTGGATCTGGCATTATGTCAGGGTGGCACCAGGCGTGAGCCGAGGTGGGACCCAAAGTGCAGTATAAATCCCAGGCGCTGGGGTTGAACAGGTTAATGAAGACACTGGATACAATGAAGCAGGTAAATAGGGATATATTGGAACTGTGGCAGATGAACACACAGGGCTTGAAACAGCAGATTGTAAAGCAATAAGCACAAGTGATCTGTGGCAATATGAAAATCCAGATAATGCAATATGCAGGACACAGCGATGAATAGGTACAGCTGAATAACACACAGGTCTCTGGTACAGCAGATATGGTGAATGTGTAGCACAGTAATCCAGTGGTCTCTCCAGGTACTGCAGAATGGAGTGCACAGCAATAGAGTAATAAGCACAGTCTCTGGTAGCAGAATGGTACCTGGAACCAACACAGTGGTTTACTTCATAAACTGGATACTAGAAGGAACAGTCCAGGAAAATAAACAGCAGCAACCGGATCAGGCTTGCAGAGATGTGCAGGAGCTCAGGAAGGGGATCCTCTCAGAAGCAATGCAAGTTGAACAATGCCAGATCGTAGAGGAAAGGGCGTGACCAGGCTTTAAGCAATCACTCAGGTATCCGGAGCAAAAGTTAACCCTTGAGTAGATGCAAACAGTCTCCCAGACTAGCTACGGCAGACTAGCAAGGGTTGGGGCATGACACCAACTTGTGGGTAGGATAGTTCTTCTCTGAAGGCGTAAGGCTCCGGCTCACGTACGCTACAGGCCTCAGTAGTCCACCATACTCCTGATACAGGACTCCTCCTAAACCTTCTCTGCTGGCATCCACATGTAACTCATACGGCTTGTGAGGGTCCGTGTAGGCCAAGACAGGAGCTTGAGTTAGACTCTCTTTCAGCTTCAAGAAAGCACCTTCACATTGACTAGTCCATTCGCCCTGTATGGACTCTCGAGCTTTCCTTGGTCCTGGAGCGGACGGGTTTCGGTCAGAGGCCTTGCAGCCTTCTTCGGTACTTTCCTTCTGTAAGAGTTTGTTCAGTGGTTGAGCTATTTTCGCGAATCCTCCTACAAATCTTCGATAATATGAACAGAACCCCAAGAAAGATCAAAGTTCAGTGACGTTTCGAGGTCTAGGCCAGGAAGCTACGGCCTCCAACTTCCGAGGATCTGTCGAAACACCTTCTGCTGAGACCACATGTCCCAGATATGTAACGGACGGCAGACAGAATTGGCATTTCTCCAGAGACAGCTTCAATCCCTCTTCATGGAGCCTCTTCAAAACCTTCTCCAAACGTTGCTCGTGTTCTTCCAGAGTCTTCCCGAACACTATTATGTCATCCAGGTACACTAACACTTCGATCAGATTCATGTCCCCGACTGTCTTCTCCATTAACCATTGGAACGTGGCTGGAGCCCCCGTAAGGCCTTGAGGCATTCGGTTGAATTCAAAGAACCCCAGTGGACAGATGAACGCAGTTTTCTCTTTGTCTTCGGGATGCATTGGTGTCTGGTGATATCCACTTTGCAGGTCTAGCACACTAAACCATTTTGCTCCAGACAAACACTGTAAGGCATCTTCTATCCGAGGAGTAGCGTATTGGTCTGGGATGGTTCTCCAATTCAGCGTGCGATAGTCTATGCATAGGCGGACAGAACCATTCTTCTTCCGGACCATCACTATTGGAGATGCGTATGGGCTCCTGGACTCTTGAATCACCTTGGTTCTTTGCAATTCATTCAGCTGTTCTCGCAGATCATCCAAGTCTCCCAGCGGAACTCGCCTTGACCTTTCACGAAACGGCTTGTCTTCTTGTAATCGAATGCGGTGCTCAGTACTTTTAGCTAGGCCTACGTCGAACTCATCTTTCGAGAACAATTCTCTCCACTTTAGAACTTGAGACTGAAGACGTTTCTTCCACTCGGATGAAATGGGAGCGTCCTTGGGGTAGAATCTTTCATCTGGAATCTCTTTATCCACTCCCCCTCCTAAATCGGTAGGAGAGAGGGGCGTAGCGGACGCTACTTGCCCGATAGGCATTCGTGCTTTAAGGACCACTGGAGAATCAGACACATTGCACACGCTGACTGAGACTCTTCCTCGTGTTCTTTTCAGAGCTTTAGTGGAGATTATTTCAGGGATTACTTTGACTCCGGTTTCACTCCCATGACTAAAATCGGTCTCCAGCACCACATAGGGGCCTGGTTGCGATCCGTTCAACTTGACTGAAGCCCGGAAGCTCGCCACTTCTCCAGCTTGCAGAACCTTCTCTGTTCCTTCTAATCTCCATAGGCGCCCCACTTCGGCAGGTGCCTTCTGTTCTTCGACCATCCTCTGATAGACTGGACGTAACATTGGGTGTACTCCTTGAGTAGAACCTTCTTCCAATACGATGGGTGTCAGGAGACGCCGCACCAAATCAGTATTCGTCCCCACTATCATGGAACTTCTGTTGGTACCTGAGGGTCGAGGACACACAATGGCCAATGCATCACAGCCTCCGGACTGTCCGATGACTTCGGATCTGATCTCCAACTTCACCTGTAGATACCCGTCATAAGGGAGTTTCTCAGTTCCGATACCCCAGATTTCCAGATCCTTCAATTTCTGTAGAGGAATGTGCTTCAAGTGTTTCTCGTAGAAGTCTCGGTAGATCAATGTCACCTGAGCCCCTGAATCCAACAGGGCTTTAGTGTAGACTCCCTCCACTTGGATTGGCACAATAGGAGAAGGACCTATCAGTTGGTCAGGAAACTTGGTGGCGGTATCCGGACACTTAGACCCAGTTTGCTGTACCCTGGCCTTTTTCTTGGCCCGTGTAGGCTTTGGGTGTGCATTGCTTCCCCATGACGTAGGTCCAGATGCTAAGGGAGTGACTCTTTCAGTCCTGGCAGGTTCAGCAGTTGGCCCGACTTTGGGCCCTCTCGCCCTCTTAGTCCTGGCTTGATTTTTGGAGCGGGTTTCAACCTTCGGGCACCTAGGTTGCTCCTTCACTTGTGCCCTCTGGCGTTTTCCGCCGGTGAGGTAGATAACAGTCCTTCTAAAGCTTTTAACAGCTCCTCAACTCTATTCCCTTCAGGCTTTCGGCCTTTGCATTGTGCGTGGAAGTGGCCCATTTCTCCACAACCGAAACATCTCTTCTTAGAAAGTGGAGATGCAGTCGCCTGCTGTGATTCGGTTAAAGGACCTTAGGCTTGTGCACCGATTTTTTTTTCGGTTCGATTCGATTAGATTTTTTGGATTTTTAAGCTTTTTGATTCGGCTCGTTTCGACCGATTTCTGTTTCGATTCGGTTCGGCTCGACTCGTTTTTCGTGTACATTTTTTCGGAATTTCGACCATTTTTCGTATTTTCGTGTCACTTAGCTCGTTTTTTGTATCGACTTTTCGTATTTTCAGAAATTTTCGTTTTTTCGGAACGTCTGTTCTCCTCGTTTCAAAGCAATAAATTTCGATTTGACACATTTCAAGTACATTCGAAAATTCCGAAAATATTTCGTTTCGGCTCGGAAAACTTTTCGGATCTGCCATTTTCAGATCTAAAAATTTTCGGAAAATCGGCCGCATCCGAAAACACGAATCGGGAAATTTCGTGAAAATTCCGAAATTCCGAAACCCGAAACGCACATCCCTAAAGGATCTTGGCTAGACGCCACAGCAACCCCGGTTGTCTGCATGCCTGTTAGGAACTTCTGCATCTCTGCTTGCATCTCTGTCACCTTCATCAATACTCGGCACAGTTCCGAGTGCGCCTGTTGCAGTTCAGCTTGAGCTTCTTGTACTTTCTTAACAGTTTTGTGTAACTCACCACGTTCAGAGAGGTTTAATTCTTTGGCAGGTGCCTTCTCTGTGGATTTAAAAGTAATCAGATGCTCTTGCTCGTCCCCGTCGGATCTGTAAGTATCCAGCGAGTCGCTTTCAGGCTGCAAACCGTCGTTATGCCTCACAGGTTGTGCGTAAACTCTTTCACCTCGCCTGAAGGATTTTTCTTCCAGCAAAGCCTCCTCCTCTCTGACAGCTCGGATCAGTTCTAGGTACTTCAGTTCTTGATTACCTCCTCTGCTTCTCAGCTGCAGCATCACTGGATCTAGAGGTTGAGAGCCCCTCAGGATCTGTTTTATTCAAATTTTATCCACTTCGGCCGGTTCGGCCCCTTTCTTGAGGAGTATCTGGTGCAGAATCTTATCTAGGCGCCTCATGTATTCGGTCATTCTCTCACCTCTTCTCTGGTAGGTGTGTTCATACTGATATACAAGCTCTGCAGCCTTTTCTGTTCGCCCAAAAACTTCCTCCAGAACGTTTAAATAATCTAAAGCATTACAGTCTTTCCTACTCAGTTTCAGGTTTCTCACCGCTTCTGACGCAGGTCCCTTTAAACTCTCGGTGATCCTTTGCTTTTTCTGGGCTTCAGGGACGTCCCACTCATCCAGAGCCTGCATCGCCTGTTCCACCCATTCTTCAAAGGTTTCTTCTCCCGCCGGAGTTGGTACGTTTCCTGTAAAATTTCTCAACTGTCGATAACCGAAGTTAGTGTGCGGAGGGCTTGTTCTCTGACACTTAGCCAGCAAATCTCCAATAGCCACTATGAATTCAGGCCCGATCATGGCCAACGGACTGGGCGCGGGAACACTTGCAGATTCGCCACGTGGCGCACTTGGCTGAATCAGTTGGACTTCCACCTCATCTGTCAGCTTCACGCTCGCGCCCTAAAAACACACTGGAACACCCTTTCTCCATTCAAAAAGAACATACGTGTGAGAGGTATCTGTGTTCTTTTTAATGTCCAGGATTAACCCCCGATGATCTGGTGTCAGCACGCCACGGCCTGGCGAATCTGATCTTCGGCCCAAGTGTCTGCGGGAATATCCATGACTATACAACATTCTAACTGACTACTGTGCTCCTCACACCATTCGGCAACAGTGTCTGGATCCATATTTAACCCTTTAGATGCGGTTTTTCCAGAGACTGGGTCCCGGAAACGAGCCCCCACGTGTAGCGCTCACTCCCGGAGGAGCCGCTGAAATTGAACCACGGGTCAGTCTCCCCGCACTAGGGAATAAATATACTCCAGCACCGTTGTGGATTTTATAATTTAAATAGTTTACTAGAAATAAAGGCATATAATGGGTAACACGATGTTCGTGGATATATTTACAGTATTTCGTATTTCGGGAAACGCGCAGCTGAAAAGAAATACGAGGCTTCGTATTTCGAGAAAATGCGCAGCGGAACAGAAAAATACAATGCTTCGTAATTCGAGGAAAACGCGTAGCGGAAAAGAAAATAAGATATGAATCTTTAACCCCTTTCTGGATATTAGGGAGTGAGTCCCGCACAGGTTAAGTCCCGGACTGTAAGTGTGTGTGTGTGTTATGGTACCCGGGTACTATTCAACTGCCCAGTGAATTACTTAAAGCGGTGTCTTCGACTAGTCAAGTTGGGGCCCTGTGGGTTTTTTGAACAAACAACAGCGTGCTTTCTTGCTTTACAACCGGCCTTGGAGGCCTCTCACCCATCCGCTTGATAACCAAGGCTCCGCTGACCCAGGATGTCTCTCCGCTCGATGCTTTACTGAGATACTGGCTACTGGATCCGTTGTCTGGCTCTCTCTGCTCCGGCCACTACTTGTCCGGCTTATCGCCTGCTCTCCCAATCCGATAGACCTGCGGTACTCCTAACTCGGGGGTCCTCCGGCTTCCTTGATAGCAGCTTGGGTAATATCTGTGGATCACTGGGTCTCCCTCTTACAAGGCTGGATAACCCAATCTGGAATCCTAATAGGCCGCACCTGCGTTCTGGCCTAGTCATTGTTCCACTCTGCAGCACTGTGTCCTGTCTCTTTCACTCCCTGGCGCGCTCTGCCCGCTATCTCCACGAGGCTCAGGATGTAACTCGGCGTGTCCCACCCACTTCCTGTGTCCATTCCCAGAGCATGCCGGGAAATGTAGTCCCAATGTTGAGTGTCTCTTATCGCGCTTGTCTCCCTCCGGTGGCCAAAAATGGGTACTGCCACAGTAAGGTTTTAAACACAGCGCTACATACGTATTACGGTTTTCGAGTCCTTCCTTGAAATTCTGGCATAAGGAGTTTATAACCCGATGTATGCAGAACATTTATTCTAAGGAAGCTGACCAGAAACCTCTAATGGCACAAACTGGGAAAACAAAGAAAAACCCATTGCCTGAAAACCATCTCAGAACGGGACCATCAACATAAAAAACATAAGTACGTTTTTTTCTATTTATATGGTTGTATTTTTACATGTACGGATTAATACACATGTTTAAAAAGATATACAACAAAATATTAGAATTGCGCTTGAGGATGTTTTTATGGTATCCGATTTTAAAGATTGCCTTGTGGAAATGCAGACTGAATCCTGCAATCACTGAGCAGCAAATCATATCACCTGTGCTGTGCTTCACATATCTGCAAACCTGGCGCTGGTTTAGAAGTAGAGATGACAACAGAAAACAAGAAGAAACTGCAAGAAGTTGGTGTTGCAATGCAGAGAGCCCCAGGAGGATGTATCAAAACAAATCAGTGTATAAAACGGCACCACCTAATGGGAGATTATGGTATTGCTTTAAATAGAATATGCATATAAACAAAATATAGCAGCTGGGTCTCACAAAAGGTGTTATATCCCCTTCATACTCCACCTATACACTTTAACCCCTTAACGGCGGGCAGGCATCGCCCATCAGGGGTCGGTTACCTCCAGCGAGGTGTACAGGTACGCCTTGCCGACAGGTGCAGCTGATTTTCAGCTCACCCCGCAGGTGACGTGCAGTACACGTCATCAGCTGCAGGGGGACAGCCTGAATTCAGACAGTTTCTCTACAGCCAACAGCGAGCATGGTGGGGAGGGGCCGAGGCGGCCCATTGAGTACAGCGGGGCGTACCTGTACTCCCTGCGTCTTCAAAGCCCTCCCGCCGCGAGGACAGCATAGAAGCCCCACAGCAGCAAGGGGTTAATAAGCAGTCCATCATTGTGAGTCCAGCACTATACAAGGGATTTGCGCTCTTCAGTCCATATGACCACTTTGTGTGTTGTTAATACCTCCAAAAGAAAAAAAGTGTATATAGTGCAAATCAGTTGCGCAGTTGGATCCATAGAGGAGATACCCCCTTCTTTATTTCTCCTTCCAGGGTTTCCACTTTGTCTCCTTAATAAATACAACATGGCATAGGTTACACCAATAACAAATTCAGTAAAAATAGCACATAGGAACTAAACACATTTTTGGTACACTTCTCTTGGTAGTGACCCAGGAGGATATATGTCATAAGTAAGTGGGTTAACCTATGAAGAGTACCTTTAATGGCCTGAAACCAGCTATAACATTTCTGACAATGTGGTTCCGATTTTTATTTATCAGAACTGTGACGGCTATTGTTGAAGTCAATGAGGTAGATGAGTTAAAACTCTTTGCTAGATCTAGAATTAAAATGAGACGTCTCTCAGGGACTTTTTAGGTCAACCAATGAAAGATATACTGAGAGCCTCTCGCACAAGTTTGAGGTCTTAATTGTGGCTCAAAACCAGTACTCAGGTACATGTATTTTGAGACTGAAATGTGGGAAATATGTGCACATATTAAAAAAAAAAAAGAACACACAACCTTCAAATGATTGGTATTAAAAAAAATGTGTATGTATATATATATGTGTTGTGGTGGAGGGCAAAAACTGAGATTAAAAGCCACCACACAGCAAACAATAAAGTTAATTATTGCAGAAGTAATTTATACATCCCAGCAATTCAAAGAACTGCTTCACAGAGCTCTGTGTTAAAACAGACCCAGGATGCAAAAAATGAGAAATTGCAAACGTCATTTGCATGTCTTACCCAGAATTCCGTGCTGTATATGGGGAATGTAGCACATGAGCTCTGTGAAGCAGTTCTCTGAATTTCTGGTATGTGTAAATTACTTATGCACTAATAAACACATATATATATATATATATATACAGTGGCAAGAAAAAGTATGTGAACCTTTTGGGATTACGTGGAGTTTTGCATGAATTGGTCATAAAATGTGCTCTGATCTTCATCTAAGTCACAACAATTTGAAAAACACAGTCTGCTTAAAATAATACAACACAAACATTATACAGTCAGGTCCAGAAATATTGGGACATCGACACAATTCTAACATCTTTGGCTCTATACACCACCACAATGGAGTTGGAACGAAACAAACACAATGTGCTTTAACTGCAGACTGTCAGCTTTAATTTGATGGTATGTACATCCAACTCAGGTAAATGGTGTAGGACTTACAGCAGTTTGCAGATGTGCCTCCCACTTGTTAAGGGACCAAAAGTAATGGGACAATTGACTTCTCAGCTGTTCCATGGCCAGGTGTGTGATATTCCCTCATTACCCCAATTACAATGTGCAGATAAAAGGCCCAGAGTTCATTTCAAGTGTGCTATTTGCATTTGGAATCTGTTGCTGTCAACTCTCAAGATGAGATCCAAAGAGCTGTCACTATCAGTGAAGCAAGCCATCATTAGGCTGAAAAAACAAAACAAACCCATCAGAGAGATAGCAAGAACATTAAGCATGGCCAAAACAACTGTTTGGAACATTCTCAAAAAGAAGGAACGCACCGGTGAGCTCAGCAACACCAAAAGACCCGGGAGACCACGGAAAACAACTGTGGTGGATGACCGAAGAATTCTTTCCCTGGTGAAGAAAACACCCTTCACAACAGTTGGCCAGATCAAGAACACTCTCCAGGAGGTAGGTGTACGTGTGTCAAAGTCAACAATCAAGAGAAGACTTCACCAGAGTGAATACAGAGGGTTCACCACAAGATGTAAACCATTGGTGAGCCTCAAAAACAGGAAGGCCAGATTAGAGTTTGCCAAACAACAACTAACAAAGCCTTCACAGTTCTGGAACAAGATCCTATGGACAGATGAGACCAAGATCAACTTGTACCAGAGTGATGGGAAGAGAAGAGTATGGAGAAGGAAAGGAACTGCTCATGATCCTAAGCATACCACCTCATCAGTGAAGCATGGTGGTGGTAGTGTCATGGCGTGGGCATGTATGGCTGCCAATGGAACTGGTTCTCTTGTATTTATTGATGATGTGACTGCTGACAAAATCAGCAGGATGAATTCTGAAGTGTTTCCGGCAATATTATCTGCTCACATTCAGCCAAATGCTGCAGAACTCATTGGACAGCGCTTCACAGTGCAGATGGGCAATGACTCAAAGCATACTGCAAAAGCAACCAAAGAGTTTTTGAATGGACAGAAGTGGAATGTTATGCAATGGCCAAGTCAATCACCTGACCTGAATCCCATTAAGCATGCATTTCACTTGCTGAAGACAAAACTGAAGGGAAAATGCCCCAAGAACAATCAGGAACTAAAGACAGTTGGAGTAGAGGGCTGGCAGAGCATCACCAGGGATGAAACCCAGTGTCTGGTGATGTCTATGTGTTCCAGACTTCAAGCTGTGATTGACTGCAAAGGATTTGCAACCAAGTATTAAGAAGGGAAAGTTTGATTTATGATTATTATTCTGCCCCATTACTTTTGGTCCCTTAACAAGTGGGAGGCACATCTGCAAACTGCTGTAAGTCCTACACCGTTCACCTGAGTTGGATGTACATACCCTCAAATTAAAGCTGACAGTCTGCAGTTAAAGCACATTGTGTTTGTTTCATTCCAACTCCATTGTGGTGGTGTATAGAGCCAAAGATGTTAGAATTGTGTCAATGTCCCAATATTTCTGGACCTGACTCTATGTTTTCATGTTTTTATTGAACAGAACATGTAAACATTCACAGTGCAGGGTGGAAAAAGTATGTGAACCTTTGGACTCAATAACTGGTTGACCCTCCTTTGGCAGCAATAACCTCAACCAAACATTTCCTGTAGTTGCAGATCAGACCTGCACAACAATCTGGAGTAATTTTGGACCACTCCTCTTCACAAAACTGTTTCAGTGTAGCAATATTCTTGGGATGTCTGGTGTGAATCGCTCTCTTAAGGTCATGCCACAGCATTTCAATCGGGTTGAGGTCAGGACTCTGACTGGGCCACTCCAGAAGGCGTATTTTGTTTTGTTGAAGCCATTCTTTTGTTGAATTACTTGTATGCTTTGGGTCATTGTCCTGTTGCATCACCCATCCTCCGCAGAGCTTCAGTTGGCAGACAGATGGTCTTACGTTTTCCTGCAAAATGTCTTGATAAACTCTGGAATTCATTTTTCCATCAATGACAACAATCCGTCCAGGCCCTGAGGCAGCAAAGCAGCCCCAAACCATGATGCTCCCTCCACCATGTTTTACATTGGGGATGAGGTTTTGTTGTTGGTGTGCTGTGCCTTTTTTTCTCCACACATAGTGTTGTGTGTTTTTTCCAAACAACTCAATTTTGGTTTCATCTGTCCACAGAATATTTTGCCAGTAGTGCTGTGGAACATCCAGGTGCTCTTTAGCAAGCTTCAAACGTGCTGCAATATTCTTTTTGGACAGCAATGGCTTCCTCTGTGGTGTCCTCCCATGTTCTCCATTCTTGTTTAATGTTTTCCTTATTGTAGATGTGTCAACAAAAATGTTGGCATGTGCCAGAGATTTCTGTAAGTCTTTAGCTGACACTCTAGGATTCTTCTTTACCTCATTAAGCATTCTGCGCTGTGCTCTTGCAGTCATCTTTACAGGACGACCATGCCTAGGGAGAGTAGCATCAGTGCTGAACTTTCTCCATTTGTAGACTGTCTGTCTTACCATGGACACATGAACATCAAGGCTTTTGGAGATACTTTTGTAACCCTTTCCAGCTTCATGCAAGTCAACAATTCTTGATCGTAGGTCTTGTGAGAGCTCTTTTCTGCGAGGCATGGTTCACATCAGGCAGTGCTTCTTGAAACCAGTAAACCCAAAACTGGTGTGTGTCTTTAAAGGGGAGGGCAGCTTTCAGCAACACATCCATTAATATCACACTGATTGGACTCGAGGTTGGCTCACTCCTGTCTCCAATTAGCTCTTGGAGAAGTCGTTAGGCTAGGGGTTCACATAGTTTTTCCACCCTGCACTGTGAATGTTTATATGTTATGTTCAATAAACACATGAAAACATATAATGTTTGTGTTGTATTATTTTAAGCAGACTGTGTTTTTCAAATTGTTGTGACATAGATGAAGATCAGAGCACATTTTATGACCAATTCATGCAAAACTCCACGTAATCCCAAAGGGTTCACATACTTTTTCTTGCCACTGTATATATGGTATTCTTGATAAAGGCTTGTATGGGGCCAAAACGTTGGGCAAGTTCACAGGAGCTATTTTAATGTACATCTATTAAAGTTTTTTACTTTATTTTTGGAAGACCTCATGTGCATCCCTCTCTTCGTAGTTGTTGTATATTTCCTAGGGGATTTTTTGCACTGATGCATTTGTGCATTGCTGGCTGTAGCAGGCAATTCATGGGGATATATATATATATACACACACAGTATATGTCACACTTGCCCAATTCATGTATTTTTTTGGATAATAATCTCTGTCTAGACCAGCCATTCTAAGGACCGGTTCTCCACACTTACTAATCTTTTATACTCTTCCTAATATACCGGATAGGGTTAAATGTTGGGTGTTCTATGGATACTGGACATGCTTTTGTCACAATCTATCCACACTGCATACTATTAGTGCTTGGACTATTCCTTTAATGATTAATGTTTAGGTACATAAGCAAATCAATAAATAAAAATAAATGAGTAGCATTAGATGCCTTTTTTAAAGTTTAACAAGCTGATTTTTTTTCTAAAACTGTATGTGGAATTCACAGTCCCATGGATAGCAATTTGCATCAATTATTTTTTGTTGCAGAAGGTCATATTAATTTTATTTCACAAAGTATTCTTAATTGCAGCTAAAGAGAGACTGACGCTTTGAAATACATATAACTGCATCTTATTAAACTCACAGCAGAGTAAGCTGTGCCTTTTCCTTCATAACTCACTGATTTTATATGCTTATAATGCACATTTGAATGGATTTTCATTGGATAATTTATTCATAGTGTTGTCTCATGTTTCTATGGTGATTTAAAATCTATTTTTTAATTATAGATAGACAAGTACAGAAGAGGCATGCGTTGCTATTTGGGATGTTTTCATAAAGATCGTTCCATGTCCCTCGTATTCCATTAACACTTACTGACAGCAGAATTGCACATCAGTGAACGTGCAGCTTGTTTATATATTTTGATGCTTTGTTATAAGAAAACTTTTGAAATGAAAGTGATTTAAGTGCTAACAACATTCTGTGCTTATAACCAACATTGAGGAAGATTGCATTAAAAGGAATATTTAAAGCTGATTTCATTTCAACAATTGGATTGAATAACAGATATTAAACGTTTAAAAAAATTACTATTTTTTAGGCTAGGGTCAGACGAAAGCATTTTTCCCCGCGAACGTAAAAAAGTGCTTCCGGACGATTGACGTATTTTTTCACGGAATGCGCAAAAACGGTCAGACGACGCGCATTTTCGGGCGTGATTTTGTACGGATCGTCAATAAAACTCTTTTTGCGTCTGGACGTTATGTAGGCCGGACATTAGTAGCGTCTGACATCTCCTAATCACGCAAACACGCCGCTATGCCGCAGCTGCGCACTCAGTACGTCAGTACTAGCGGTTCAGCGTTCTCAGAAAAATGCGTTCAAATTCCACTTGCGTTGCACGGCCGGACTTTTGTGCGGCCGTACATCGTATATTGGCCGTCATTGCCCGTCATCTGCTGCTAGTGCGGCCGTAATTATGTGTGCCAGAATGCACGTTAAAAGTGCGCTGGTCTGACCCCAGCCTGAGGCGTAACGATACATGACTGACCCAATGCGTAGATATTAGATCGGGCGGTCAAGTCCAAGGGGAATGCAGTTCATGCACTACTTTTGCAGAGGGAACTGAGCTCCCTTTGATCCCATACACTATAAAACTTGTATTCAATTGTTCTATCATATATTTCCTGTTAAGTAATAATAAATATATGACTTATCATAGTTTTGTTAAATTCCATATAAATACTAGATTTGGGTGTGAGTTTGTGTTAAGTGCGAGATGATAATTGCTAATAGAGGGACAGAAATTTTGTTGAGTTCCCACACTTCTTTTTTAGGACTTGACCCCTGGATGGTATATATAGGGCCCCATTACATTCTTCGCCATTTTTAACGCGTGCGCAAAAACGCATTAACGCGAGGGGCGAAACCCTTTGCGCAGAACGTCGTATTACTACGTTCACGCAAACGATGCGCGTTATCGTTTAACGCAGATGGACTTGCGCGAGTGTGATGAACTGTGCACCTCCTATACTTAACATTGTGAGGGCAAATTCTTTCTTGCGCTGGTACGCGCATAGTATTACAAATCGATGTACATATTTTTACGAACGACGTTTGCGCGCATAATTTTAACGTCTTTGAAAAGCTGGTGGTAACTGCAAATCTGGACATTCAGGCCAAAACGAAAAACACCAGCACCAAAAAAAATATACAGCACAGTATAGTTACACATTCTACACATACCCAAACAAAAAAAGTGAATTTGTGTGTGTTTTTATTATTGCTGCAGCATGTATACTCAGATTTACTTTGACAGGCGCAAAAACTTAAGTGAGTCAATTAAGGTAAATTGATGTCAATTAAGGTCCTTAATTCTGATTGGCTGAATCCCGCAAAAAAAACAGTCTGCACGCTGATTTATGTGCGCTATGTTACTGCGTGCGTATTACGCTTCGTTTTGCATGTCGTTTTTACGAACGTTATTTTTGGACGGATGAGAAAATGCGTTCGGATCGTAATACCACCGTTAATTTTTGCGCGATAACGCTGCGCGCAAAAATTGCGCTGCGCGGACCAATTTCCGCTAAGAATGTAATAGGGGCCATAGATGGCCAGTTAACAACAAGCTTTTAATCCACAGGATATCCAGTAGCACAAGATGAGGTGTAGGACAGGAGAGACGCGCATAAGTGGATAAACAGGCAAAACACACAAAAACAGGTAGTCATAATTTTTGGATGCGATTAGGTTTGGCACAGCTCAGCAATTTGGAATATCGGATGCTTCTGAAATTCCAAATTGACGATATTCAGAAGAATTTCAATTTGGACTGAACTGAATTGCAGAAGTCTAGTGAAAAATGTCTACTCAAACCTAAAAAATGGTTTTCTGCCAAAATAATAAAATATTGATATTACCTAAATAATGCTTTAACAGGAAAATCTATCGGTAAAATAAAAAAACAGTACAAGTGGAAAAACTATGAATTCATGCACAGAACATTAACAGGTCTATTCAATAAAGGTGAAATTCAGGGGAATTGGCAGGAGAAGTTAAATTTCTAAGTCAAAATAGCCAAACCAGAAAAATTCTCCCATTTATCTCACTTTCCAAATCGGCTACTTGGTCTAGATTGTTCTCTTCTCCTGCCATTTCTCCTGGTTTTCACCTTTCTCTGAATAATATGACCAACAATCATTCTTCCTGTACAGATCAATCATTTTTAGCTATTTTTTTGGCCATCCGTACACTTTTTAATTTTTAGTTTTTCTATGTTTAAATTCGCCACATTCAAAAACATGCACACACATTTCAGAGGAAATCTGCAATGAACTTATCATACTCTTTCCTACTTTTGACATATTTCTGACATTCTCCCTAAGCAAAAATTAAATTTTTAGCAGGCGATTAGGCTAAGGTCAGACGAAAGCAGTTTTAACATGCGTTTAGCCGCACGAAATCACGGCCGTGCTAGCAGCAAATGACGTCCAATGCCGGGGAACATACGACGAACAGCCGCACGAAAGTTCGTCCGTGCAACGCAAGTGGCAAACGAACGCATTTTTTCGAGAACGTCAAACCGCTACTACTGACGTACAGAGTGCGCTGTGTCCGCATAGCGGCGTGTTTGCGTGATTGGGAGACGTCAGACGCTGCACACGTCCGGCCAACATAACGTCCAGACGCAAAAGGGTTTTATTGATGATCCGTACAAAATCACGGACGAAAATGCGCATCGTATGACCGCTATCGCGTATTCTGTGAAAAAATGCGTCCATTCGTTCGAACGCACTTTTTCACGGACAACGCGAAAAATGCGTTCGTCTGACCCTAGCCTTAATTCTGTAATCCCTTAATTCTGTAGATGTTCCGGAAAAGCTGGAAGTGGAAACCTGTGTACACTCATCATAAAAAAGAAAAAGAAAAAAAATGGCTCAAAACTTTATTGCTGCATTACAGCAACCAGAGAGACAATGTAACCGAGGAAGACTTCTGGGATCACTCAGAACTGTACAGACATAAGATTCAAGGTATTTTTTAATTGCTGAAAAACATCACAACATTTTTTTTTCATTCTTTAAGCATTTTTGAGAATTTGCAGTCCTAATACTGTACTCTTGGTCAATAAAATACTGTTTGTGTCAGGGTTAGGAATGGTACCAGGGTGGCACCGGGGGTGAGGGGAGTATGAACCCAACGTGCAGTGGTCTGCACAGATGAACAGGTGGATATGGGGAAAGGAGGGTGAATGGAGATGGTGACTAACCAGGTTGATTGCAGAGGGATGATGGGAATGATGGCTGTAGTTGCAGGAGCCAGAAATGGGGAATCAGGAACAGGAATACTGAGCAGCAATATCAGGTAGCGTGTTCACTCCTAGAGCATATAAACTGTAATGAACCAGCAATGTGTGAGTGTGGGGCAGAGCCCTTTATTTTGTGAGTCACAGGTGTATTGGTGTTTAACTTACATTGCTGGATGCTGATTGCTGTATTCAGGTTACACAGACAGTACATGGATTGAACCACGGGGGGGGGGGGGTTCAGGAAGTTGGCGGCTATGGGGCATGACAGTTTGTTAATAAGCGCTTATCTATCTTAACCACATTTACTGCATAGTACTGGCAGGATGTTTCTGCCTGTCTGTTAATCTGTTAATAAGTTAAAGAACACCATCTTGTGTCTACAACTTTTATCCCAACAATAATTTTGTAAAAAATAAATCAATGATTGAAAAAATAAACTCAGTTGAGATAACATTTTTAACATTTGTATCTATATTACAAATGCACTATGTACACACATTGTTTAAGTGTTGACTACACATTCAATGTTTCAGCTAAACAGAATAATATAATTTATATAGTATCAATTCAGTACATAACGGCGAGGTATTTTTCAATTTGTATTTTTTTTGACATTCAAAGTTATTTATTATTTTTTTGAAAACCAAAAATATGACAGTGGGATACAGAAAGGAAAAAAAACAGGGTATTCAAATCCTTTCTGATTACATATAAGGGGAACATTACAAACATTCAAATACGAACAAACACAAGCCACCAACTCGTAGTTGAAGAGTAGCGCATCGGAAGAGAAATAATAAAAATAAACTAAGCTCCCACTATTACAGGGTGGTACGGTACCCCAAGCAGGTCAGGATCCCCTCTGGACCGGAGAACCTGGGGCTGCGGTGCACTCCGCAGCTAGCATGGAATCCCAGAGGGTCCAGTGATCTTTTTCCGGTTGCGGGAAATCATATATATGTCTAGCCATCAGCTCATAATCTCTTATGTCGTTCACCATATCCTGCACATCTCGGACTGTGGGAACCCACGTTTGCTTCCATCTACGTGCTATCAGCAACATGGTGCTAGAGGTTATTACGCAAAAAAGTTTCCTTTGCAATTTGCCCATCCGAACCAGCGAAACACCCAATAAGAAATCCGCCGGAGCAAACGGTACTATTAGTCCCGTTGCCTTTTCCACCAGGCCTGAAACTCCCCGCCATAGTGGCTCTAATGCAACGCAATCCCACCAAACATGAGCCATGGTACCCTTTAGTAGCAGGCAGCGCCAACACATTGATGAGACCGATTTATTCATATGACATTCCCTCGCCGGTACCAGGTACCAGCGGTACAATACTTTCCTCCTAACCTCCATCAGAGAAGCACACCGATATGCTCCCCTGTCCAATCCGAACGCCCTCGCCCAAGCCTGAGAAGGTATCCGAATGCCCAGCTCCCCCTCCCAAGCCGATTGGAAGGACCAGATATGATCTAAGGATGGAACATTCAATGCTTCATAACATATAGAAAGGAGTTTCACTTTTGTGCTCGGTTTCGCCACAAAGCTCGCAAATGGCGACAAGGGAGCCTGAGGCAGGGTAGGTGGTAAACACATACCCGGTCGACGTATTACAGACGCTATCTGATAATAAGACAGCCTCCAGGTCTCCGTTAACTTATAGCGCTGCTTAAGCATTTCGAAGGTCATCATGTTGCCTCCCGATATCAATTGGTGGAGATGTCCAATCCCCCTGGAGGTCCACCTAACACAGTCAAAGTCTGCTATCCAGTGCGTCAATACCTCTATAGGGGTTGCTAGCGAAAGGGAGGTAGTATTTAAAAGGAGGGCACGGCTCAAATCCCAAGCATGCAAATACCATCTAGTTAGCGGCAGTAACTCTGGCAAGGGAGGTCGCTGACGGCGTGTGAGCCACATTACAGTCGTTATTAGGTATTGTTTCGCAAAAGACTGTTCTATGGCTGTCCATTGTGGAGGGCGCGGGGAGTGGAAGTACTCTGCCAGGGACGCCAGTACCGCAGCTCTATGGTACAGATGGATATTAGGCATAGCCAGTCCTCCTCTCCGTACGGGGAGGTTGAGCAGCCTGGTGGGAACCCTAGGTCGTTTGCCGTTCCATACATAGTGGTTCAAAAGAGACTGAACCTCTTCAATATATGATTTAGGTAAGCGGATCGGGATGGTTCGAAAATAATATAGTAGTTTGGGCAAAAGTGACATTTTAATAGCAGCCATTCTGCCCATCCACGATAAGGATGTCCTTTTCCATTTAAACAGAAGCTGCCTGACATGAGATAAAAAGGGTTTGTAGTTGAGGTCGAATAATTGGTCAGGAGATTTAGAAATTTTTACCCCTAGGTATTGCAGATAGTCCTCCCGCCATTCAAACTTAAAATGCTGCATTAATGATTTCCTAGTGCTGTTAGGGACGTTAATGGATAATGCCTGAGACTTAGGCAAATTGATTTTATGATATGATACCTCGCTATATTCCGTCAGGATTTCTCCAAGTCTTGGTAAAGATTCTGTAGGTTCCGTAATAGTCAGCAAAATGTCGTCCGCAAAAAGCCCTATTTTATAAGTAGTCGGGCCCACCATAATCCCCGCCACCCCGTCATCCTGTCGTATTCGCTGCGCCAGTGGCTCTATCACCAAAGCGTACAATAATGGGGACAGGGGACACCCCTGTCTGGTCCCATTGCTGATTCTAATCTGATCCGATAAAAAACCCGCCGTCAAAACCGACGCCGTCGGAGAAGCATAAAGCGCAAAAATACTTTGCAGCACCGAGACCGGAAAGCCAAACTTCAGCAACACTTTACGCAAAAACATCCAGTCCACCCTGTCAAACGCTTTTTCAGCGTCTAGCGCCAACAGTACACTCGGGAGACGGTGAGTCTGAATCACTTGGATTAAATCTATCAGTTTCTTAGTATTATGCGGCCCCTGCCTCCCCCTTATAAACCCCACCTGGTCTGAACAAATCAGCTTAGGTAATAGATCCGCCACCCTATTCGCTAGAATTTTGGCATAGATTTTGACATCGACATTTAATAAAGAGATTGGCCTGAAGTTTGGACACAAAGTAGGGGATTTACCTGGCTTAGGGAGAGGGACGATAGTAGTGCGTAGCATTTCCTCAGGAAATCTACCCTCCTCCGCAGCAGAGATGAAAAGCGAGAGAAGGTGGGGAGTCAACAGAGCAGAAAACTTCTTATAGTACGTGTCTGTGAACCCATCCGGGCCTGGGGATTTATGGGATGGAAGAGATTTAATAGTCGTTGCTATCTCTAGTGCCGTAAAGGGAGACGACAGGCCGGCCCTCTGAGTGGGAATTAGGGAAGGAAGATGAAGGTCAGATAAATACCGATCCACCCGGTCCTCACAAGAGGAAGGAAGGAGTGGGTCAGATTGTAAATTATACAGGTCCCCATAGTAGGTGGCCAGGGCATTCCCTATCTCTAGTGGCTTATACACCGTCCTCCTTCCGGAGTCTATCACTAGGTGAGAAATTCTAGAATTCGCCACCATGGGTCTAAGGCAGCGGGCCAAGAGCCGTCCTGGACGGTCCCTAAACGCGTAGTAGCGTGTCTTTAGTCTACGCTGAGAGTAGAGAAGGGCCTTGTAATTCCAGTCTGACAGGCGCGCCTGCGCTTCCAAGAGTGTTTTCAGGTGAGCCGGAGTAGGGTCTGAACTGTTCGCTTGCGCAGCTAGATGGATTTGAGACAATATTGAGAGTCTATCAGCCTGACGGGCTTTGTTTAAACGAGAAGCCCATTTAAGACACACTCCTCGCAGGACAGCCTTATGCGCTTGCCAAAGTGTTTCGGGCGTAATCCCTGGAGTGTTATTTAGCGTAAAGTATTCCTTCAGAGTCTGTTCTATTTCAGCCAGAGCCCCGGGGTCAGACAAAATGGAGTCGTTAAAGCGCCACGTAAACTTCCCAGCTCCCCCCTCCCCTCCCTCCCCAACTGTCAAAAGGATCGGCGCATGATCCGACCACGTGATGTCCAAAATCTCGCAGTGCAGGACCTGTGGTAGAGATCAGCCTTGTAGCAAAAAATAATCCAACCTGCCATACATATTGTGTACCTTAGAGTGGAACGTAAACTCTGAGTCGCCCGGGTGCCATAAACGCCATACGTCATATAAACCATGAGAGGAGAACAGGTCGCTCAGTTTCTGTCCCTGTCTAATACTGCGTTTGGTCGGGATAGGGATCTTAGGGGATCGAACATCTCTCAGAGGATCTATACTGTAATTAAGATCACCACAGATCAACAATAGACCAGTCGCTACAAGGGACACCCTGTTTAAAACTCCAGAGATAAAAGAAAGTTGTTCAGTGTTAGGCGAGTATACATTAACCAGCGTATAAGTTTTGTGATTCAGTGAGCAGACCAGAATGAGATAACGGCCCTGCGGATCCGAAATCTTTCTATGCAATTGAAATACTACATTAGATCTAATTAGAATCGACACCCCTCTCGCTCTGGTAGGACCCGTAGCGTGATATTGTGTGGTAAAGTTGCGTATTCTCAGCAGAGGGTGAGCAAGGCGTTTAAAATGGGTTTCCTGTAGGCAGACCACATCCGCCTTCAGCCTCAACACTTCCGCCGCCAGAGAATGACGCTTAACAGGAGCATTCAGCCCCTTAACATTATATGAGAGTATCTTCAACATTGCGCGTAATAACAATATGTAGGAAGTACACTTTTTTACCTATTCTCAGGTAGCGAGTAGGTGGCGACACACAAAAACAAAAACAAAAAAACCACACAAACCAGGTATACACCTGGGAACTATGTACATCCTTAAACAAAAACATCTCCAGCGAGAAGCCCCAAAGTATGGGGGACCTTCTCTAACACCTCGCGGGAGGAGGGAGAGGGGGGAACCTCTAGGTCTGCGGAGGTAAAAAAGGACCGCAAAACAAGAGAGAAAAAAAAAAAGCAAATGGTGAGAGAGCCAAGTGAGCCCAGTTTCGGGGAACACCTGTCCATGGAACTTAACCCTCAGAACGAAGAGACCAGTTTCCCGCTCTTCTGGCGGGCAGGCTATCGTACCCCAGGCGAACCTACAGCGGCATGTTCGAACCTGAGAGCCCTCAGATATGACCAAGTAGATAAATCCCAGGCCCTCCAGGCCGTCAAGTAGGATCTCCTCTGTCTTCCTCGCATGGGAAGGCCGCCTTCTTCAGATTCTGTGTGCCCGTCTGTCGTATAGGCAGAGCGCTGATCTCATCTTTTACGCCACTCCGGATCCAGACGCTGAGTGGAGCCACGGGATTGAGGAGCTGGAGGAGAAGAAGAGCCAAGTTGTTCCATGCCCCACACTTTAAGGAGCCTTTTCCCGGCCTCCACCGAGGTGATTACGTGGAAAGTTCCGTTTCTGGCCACCAATAGCTTGACCGGAAAGCCCCATCTGTAAGACACGCCATTTGCACGCAGAGCCTCTGTCACTTGGCGGAAGTTCCTCCGGTGTTGTAATGTAGCCTTGGACAAGTCAGGAAAGATAGAAATATGCTCATACTCTGGTTTAAGAACATCAGGAGTCCGCAAGGCCCGAAGCACATCCTCTCGCGGTTTAAAGTAATGGAGCCTAAGTAAAACATCTCTCGGTGATCTCTCAGGCGCCGAGGGGGGTCTTGGTAACCGGTGGATCCTGTCGAAGAGGAGGGAGTCAAGGGTAGCATCAGGTAGAAGGTGTTGTAAAATATCAGTCACATATTGCGACAGGGCTTGTGTAGTCACCGAGTCTGGCACACCTCGTATCTTTAAATTGTGGCGCCTCGACTTGTCCTCCATGTCCGCCAATTTTAATAAAGCCCCCTTCAGTTGTTCTTCCAAATCCTCTACTCTCCCCGCCATCTCATTATGTGCTCCAGCTTGCTCCGCCATTTTCTCCTCCAGTTTATCGGTGCGGTCGCCAATCTCCCGGATCTCTCTCTTGATATCCGCCGCTACAGAGTCTAAACGGGAGGTCAATCTGTCCGAAAGAGAGGTGATTAAGCCCTCTATGCGTGTGGCAAAGGCCTCCATACCTTGCTGGGCCATTCCTGGGTCTGCCTCCGCTCCCGGCGAGGTCTGTGTAGAGCCGCCGCCATTTTGAGTGCCCAGGCCTTCCTTCGGTTTTAGTCCCCGCGGCGTAAAAAACTCTGCCTTTGCCGTTTTTTTCGCTGCTTTTTGTGCTGCCATCGCGTTCACCTGGCCTTCTCCTGCCTGATAATTACTTTTTAGGGTATAATCGCTTAAGATATTCGTTGTTTCAGTGTCCCCTTTGACGGAGCTCTGCTCTCACGCAGCCAGCTCTCTCCGCGGTCAGACCACGCCCCCTTCAATTTGTATTTTAACACCATTTGGTGTAAATTTAATTTATCATATCTGATTCCTAAGACTGCAAGGACTGTCTGCAAGCATGAAATGATGATTAGTTAATGCTACCTGATTTCCATCCTATTTATTAATGAAATGCTGTTTTTTCATATGCAAAAGGTTCTGTCACAAGAAGTATGAAAATGTAAATGGTTTCAGAAATGCATAACAAGATTAGTCCTGGGATGTTTCCCTCTTACCCGTATTCAGACTGATCATTGCCTTGGAAATTGTTATTAAAAAGAAAGCTTACATGAAGGTTTGCTTGTTTGAAAACATACTTTAAAGCATTCATAAACACACAGTTAAACAGTTGATCAGTTTCATAAATTCATAATTTTTAAAATTACATGCATCAGCTGGGAAATGAAAATTGAGTGCACATTTAATTTCATGCGTCTCTGTGAGCTGTAATCTACTGTATGCTGATATATATTAAATACTGAACTTCAGAGAGCCCCAGGAGGATGAATGGCTCATGAGAATGGGTTAATCTCATAAGGGTAGTAAGTACGCTAGCATAGAATAAGACCATCCAAATGGGGTCAATTGACATTGTGGCAGATTTATGCAATTTGTGATCCTAGTTTGTAAAACTAAATCTCCGTTTTTCTAATCAAAATAAGTTGGTTTTATATAGTTTGTATAGTTAAAACTACATTTAAATGTGTTTTTTTTTCTGGCTCTGTATGTGGGTATTTTAAATGGTTCCTACAGCACCCTGGAAATATTTAATACTTATATATATATATATATACACAACAAATGCTTATGCCAGCTATTGATTACGGAGATGTAGTGTATGCAGCAGCCCTGCAAACACACCTTCAGAAACTTACTACATTGTATAACTCCTTCTGCCGCTTTGCATTACAATGTAACTGCATGACCCACCATTGTGACATGTTAAAAGAGCTAAACTGGCCATCGCTGGAGTCTAAACGCACCCTTCACCTTTCCAGCCTGGTGTTTAAGAGCATTTCTGGGAAGCTGCCACCCTACCTGAATAGACTGCTTCCCCCAGCAGCTCCCTCATCCTATAACCTCCGATCCAGGACCAGCACCTTACTTGCAATACCACAATCCAAAAAGACAGTGGCTCGGTCCTCATTTTCCTATAGAGCACCACAATTATGGAATAACCTCCCAGACACCATCAAATCTTCCCCCAGTCTTAAGTCACTCAAGAGCTCCTTACTAACATACCTCAATACAGAATGCACCTGTAAACATGTAACCTAGTGACTATATTTCCTACATATTTATTTTCTGTTAATCGGTAGACATGTGCATTCGTTTTAGTACTAAAATGATTTAGTCCAAATTTTGGGATAATTTAGTTTTAGTATGACTCAAGATATACGAAACTGCTCAGTACAAAAAACTAAAGAAACTAAAATAAAATGCACTACATTTTAGTTTCAGTCCTTTTTGTGATATTACATTGATGAGTGAAGGAGACCAGTATTAGAAACATAGAAAAATGTCGGCAGATAAGAACCTTTTCGGCCCATCGCAAAGCTACAGAAAAGGTTTGTATGTGTAATCCTTGCCGACTCCTACCCGAAAATCTGACAGTGAGAGCTCCAGAATACTCACTCGCAGCACAGACAGCCAGCACAGGAAAGGAAACCTTTACTTAACCCTTGCATGTCTATGAGGCAGACAAAATGATAAAAGCAGCTGGAGAAGGAAAACATTCAAATAAATCACACTTAAAGCTAATGACAGAGGAGGGCTGGATAGTAAAAAACCCTTTATAACAAGCAGAACTGGGAGAAGAGAGGGACTTCTAAGTCCCTCTCCTCTCCCAGTGCTGCTTGTTATAAAGTTTTTTTTTACGTCTGATACATTTAGTATCCAGCTCTCACAGTTACTCTGTCATTATAAGCCTTCAGTGTGATTTATTTGAATGTTTTCCCTAGATTTAAAGTGCTTTATTTTATTATAAAAATCTATTTGCACCAGTCATCTCTTCTCTGAGCTTTCAGACTGATTTACGTTAATATTTTCCCTCTCGCCTGCTTTTATATTCCTGTGTCTCCCCCACAGAGATACAAAGTTTAAGTAAAAGTTCCCTCTCCTGTGCTGGATAAGCATTGCATTCCGAAGTTCTGCACCCTCCACATGCCAATGCAGTAAGATGTTCTATACAGAGAGGGGCATTAATTAATGCAGGTGGATGTTGTATACATTATACAGAGAGGGGTATTAATTAATGCCTGAGGATGTTATCTACATTATACAAAGAGGGGTATTAATTAATGCAGGTGGATGTTGTATACATTATACGGAGAGAGGTATTAATTAATGCCTGAGGATGTTATCTACATTATACAGAGAGGGGTATTAATTAATGCAGGAGGATGTTCTATACATTATACAGAGAGGAGCCTTTTTTTTTTTAGCCCTTTAAATCCAGTGGCTGTGAACGCTGAGATCGGCTGCTTGTTATATTATCACTCTGTACAATGTATAAGGCTCAGCTGTTACAGTAACTGACTGTAACAGCGCTCAGAGTTTCAGTAAAACAAGGAAATAATATTGTTCTAACCTCTTATATATAAAAATATTATTTACTAGTTTTACTGAAACTCTGAGCACTGTGATGAGCAGCAGTCAGTTACTGTAACAGCTTTGCCTGGCACATTGTGCTGAGAGTGAGAGATACTGTAACGAGCAGCGATTTCAGCCCTCTGAGGAGCCACTACAATAGTAATTGTATCCACTGGTTTTCGGATGAATGAAATTAGTTTTCATACTAAAGAACTGAAAACGAATTTCTTTAGCAACTAAATTGCATTTTAGGACTAATCCATTAGTTCAAAACGAAATTTTGTGCTGTGCACATGTCTATTAATCTGTATATTTGTGTTGTTTTTTTAATATCTTGCATTGTATTACTTTGTATTTCTGTAACTGTAACACTTCAATGTTCTTGAACCCAGGACATACTTGAAAATGAGAGAAATCTCAATGTATCCTTCCTGGTAAAATACTTTATAAATAAATAAATACACACTCAAGGGTCAAGTTGAGCATGAATGCGTAGGAATGCAGTTCCTTCACTATTTTAGCAGGAGGAATGAAGTTCCCATTGGTCCCACATACTATATAATATTCGATCACATATTTCCATGTTAATTGATAATAAGTAGTATCTACGGTATTGTATGTTTTCCATAAAACTATGCCTATACATAAAAATATTAATATCAAATTTGAACGGGGTGATGTGTTAAGGGAGAGATGACTTGGTTAATCCAGAAATAGGAAATGATAGACAACATTTACAAGCCTTATCTTGATATTAGGGTTCCGGATCGTCACTCAATGAGAAGAGCTATTACAGTGCACACATATTAATACTGTACAACTAAAGCACAAAGAAAATTCTTACTAATTGCTTAGTTGGGAATACTGGCCTTCAGGGAACAACTAACAAGTGCATAAAAAGATCAAATGTACATCAATTCAGATAAAAGGCTTCCATTTCAGATAAATATAGAAAATCATTATTCTTTTTGTCGAGCCGTTTACTACTTGAAATGGAAAAATCTGTGATAGTTGATTTGGCCGCTTCATTTGTAATCTAACAGGCCTGGAATGCCAAGTCTCCTTAACCTTATGTTAGGCACCACTACACACTTAGCACCAACATTGTAATACTGCCCTAACTTAACCCGAGCTGTTGTAAACTTAAAACCTCCATAGGCTATAATGGCTCTGGGAAGTTTACAACAGCTCTGGTTAAGTTAGCACCAACTATGTAATATGGCCCTAAGACTGGTATAACAAGAGTTACATAATAACGTATGCTACGAAGCTTCACAAGCATGGTGGCATTAGTTTGTACATGCAAATCTGCAGATACCGTCCAATCGAAGGCAATCTAACTTCATCACTGCTGACAAAATAGATAGCTCAAAGGTCAGTGTATTCAGCTGGACATAGCAAATGTGGGTTAATTGGAGGATTAGAGTAAGCTGTTATATATTTGTTGACTACAAACGAACAGTCACAGACTCTCAGTATGAAGGTTGAAAGGAGAAATACTCCTCCCTGCTTGCTTCACTGTCCCACAGACCCCTACTTAATGTTCAACATCTTCTGGGAGAGATGATATGGATCTGTAGCCAGTACCACCACCCACAATGGTCCTGCATCTGTTGCAGGAGAAGGAAGGTGGTGTCTATCCATTTCCCTCCAGAACCCATTCATCCAGGGGGAACATTTTCAGATGGGGTCAACACCAACACTACATCTCCTCTGTGACCTACTGAAAATCAGCAACCTAACATGCAGGCACAGGGCTTTTACAATGTACTTCCACCCAGAGTGCAAAGGACTCTGCTACTAACCCATTCTATCGGTCTCCCACTCTACCCCTGCCTGCACCTGAATTCAAAAGATAAGTGGATACAGTCGATGCACATAGCACAAAAAGGACACCACTACTACTAGCTACTGACTACTGAACCAAGAACTCAGTGAGCTTTGCGTAATACTACATGCCATCACTGTCAGGGTGGCACCCGGCATGAGCCTTGGTGGGGCCCACTGGACGTGACATGGTAACCCTTTTATGTGAGGACACACAGATACACGGTCTGTGAAAGTTTATTGCACAGCTGCTGGGTAGCACAGAAGGGCAGACTTAAATTGGAGAGATATTACTGAACCAAACGTGGATCTGCAGAGCAGGTGAATAACACAGGAAGCAGGGTGGAATCACAGTGGTTGAAAAAGGCAGGAACTAGGCTGGACACACACAGAGGATTGGGCAAGACAGGCACTGCAGACATGAAACACTGGGCACACTGCAGACATGGAGCACAGGGCACACTGCAAGCTTGGTGCACATGGCAAACTACAGGCTTGGAACACTGGACAAACTACAGGCTTGGAGCACAGGGCACACTACAGGCTTAGGAGTAGGGATGAGCTGTTCGGGTTCGGACGGTTCGGAGTTCGACCCGAACTTTGGCAGTTCGAAAGTTCGCGAATTTTGAACTTTTTGGGCGTGTTCGGTTCGGGTTCGAAAAAAAAAAGAAATTTTGAAAAAAGTATAGAAAATGCTTAAAAAAATACTAAAAAATCTAGAAATAAAGAGACTCTTTACTGCAGAATATTATAAGTAACGGTTTATTAGATATTGAATTAAAAACGAATGTGTACGTGGAAAGATTATCAACTCTAAATGACCTCTGTTCACAAACGGGCATAACACCAGGTGTTTTTAGTCTGGTAATCAATTTGATACATTGTACAATATTTGTACTGAGGGTGGGGTGGTGTCTGCTTCTGATTGAGATTTGAGAATTAATTTCCCTAAAACATCCTAATATGCTGCATTTAACTGGTGTTTGAAAAATCATTTTTTGGTTTTTACATATTTCTATACATCCTAGAAATCCGCCACTTCACGGGCAGGTTATGGGGACCTCCTAGGCACGATATTTAAAGGAATTTTTCATTTTTATTTTTAACCCTTATTTCATGGAAACCTCACTGTCCCTTTAAAAACGTTTTTTTTAAAACTTTTTGTCCTTGTTTCCTGTCCCCCAGGGCACTACCCGGACCCCCATACACCTTTTATGGCAAATATGTAGCATATATGCCCTCTTGGAGGGCACTCTAAAAAACCGAATTTTCAGCCCCATTGACTTGCATGGGAGTTTGGGTTCGGTTCGGTCCCGAACAAATGGGAAGTTCGGGTTCAGGCTCGAACCGAACTCGGGGGGTGTTCAGCTCATCCCTACTTAGGAGGACACTGAACACACTACAGGCTTGGAGAACAGGGCACACTAGCTTTGGAGCCCAGTACACTCTGCAGGCTTGGTTCACAGAATACTCTGCAGGCTTAGAACAAAGGACACACTCCAGGCTTGAACGAGACAGGCACCAATAAGGAGGAGCAGCATTGACTGCACACTGGTGACTCAAAAACAGAGCACTGCCTAGAGGGAGCACCACCCCAATATAGGGAGTGGGTTAGTGCTCTGCTGGTCAGGTGGTCGGCGATATGGCAGGCTACAAGTTGGTCCTGGACCAGATCATATTGATGAATGGACCTGGGAAGAGTAAAATCTGGTCTGGATCTGTAAAAACTATGGGTTTCCAGGCTGGAGGCATGACAATCACCATGGATGCAGAAATCATGTACCAAAATATAGACTAATGGACTGAGAGTTATGAAGTATCCTGAGTGACCTGGTGAGGATAGACCAGAACAACCTAGTAGCCAGTGAGGGAATGATATGGCCACCTCATGGACATAACACATGGGTTCTATGCTCATCAAGCCAAGCAGGCTTGATAAATGTTGCAGAAGCAAACAAGACATGAATAAAGACCCTCCATCTTATTATTATTTTTGGTGTGCCTGATTACCTTATTCCTACTTTTGAAGCTATGACATTGTGTCCGAAGCTTAGATTTTTTTAGGAGTAAAATTTTAAAGTGGCCTCCTTGACTGTCTAAAACTGATAGATCTTCATGTTGTTATTTTTGCAAAACTTACTATAGCTTAGTTTGGGGAAATAATATCAGTTGGTGTTATTGCACTCATATGATCTATTGACCGAAAAATTCAGATGACAGGAATCCTTCCAAGGTCCTTGAACATACATGGTTTTCATTGCTGCACCGCATAGTGCTTTATCCATTCCCTTAATTTATTTGTAAAAAAAAACATTTCTACACCCTGACGTCCTGAATCCTCTATTGATATTGCATAGTCTTAATCCGCGGATACGATAATGTAAGCGTATCCAAAATGTATCATTCACCAACTCAGAATTTTTTTAATTAGTTGCAGGTTAAAATAATTTAATATAGTCTACTTTGCCACTGTTTGAGTTACGGCTTTAGTACAGTAGTCCTTTTTGCTTTTATGAATGCTGTATTTATTTTTTTTATAAAAAAAAGGACAATTATATAAATATCATATATATATATGTAATAATAAGACTTGAAAAGCTAAGAGTATGTAGATAGATATGGTCAGCCTATTTGTCATTTACAATATGTGCAAAAAAATAGAATAAAAAATAGCTGATTCTCAATTATTAAACGCATTGCATATTTCTACACAGAAAGATTTTAATCATCTTAATATTGAATAAAGTATAACAGAGTGTAGGCCACAATTTCAGTGTTATGACATTTATTGTAAATCAATGGCACAGTTCAATTCTGCTATCTCAATCTACAACAGATTAGGGTACTGATTAAAGTCACTGGACGACAGGGAGAAAAAAATAAGGTCTGAACACCAAACGCAATTTTAAAATCAATGAAAAAGGTTTTGGAAAATTGATTTTTAACTAAATACCAATGAATGTGTATATATGTCATTTTAGAGGTAGAACACAGAAAAAAAAACTAATATTGCAGAAATGGACGACACACAGTAGAATTCAAACTATTAGAAATCTGGTTTTCGCAACATGGAACAAGTAATTTTACACAAAACGAAGATATTAAACCAGCGTATAAATGTGATAATACATACCGATACAGTAATAAGCCAATACCATCTCTACCATCTTCCTGCCCAGTGTAAAACTGATTCAAAAGAATTGAAATGGAATCTGTTTGCGTTCACAGTGAATTTGAAGAGTTTATTCTCTGTAAATGAATATTTATGCCATTTTTAAAGATTTTATACCTCCCAATTTTAGCTTAAATCTTTCACTACCAACAGGGTTATTCAGAGAATCGAAAAGTCACTGCACGTTCGGTGACTTTTCGTTCTCTTCAATTCGGTGCGATTTGGCGATCCCATTTCAGCGACCCTGCGGTGTATTCAGCAAGCACCACAGGGCCGTCGTAGTGTAGGAAAAAGCTGCTGCAAACCCGCGGAACACTCACCGCAAAACTCGACGAACGCTCACCGAACCATCAAAAACATCTAGATTAACCCCGAACACGCCGGAGAAACCAGAGCAGCCGCCGTTCACAGCATAGAGCAGCCGCCAGAAAAACCCAACACCGCAGACGAATGGAGTGGAAAACCCCCAAAAAAAAACAGTACGCTTGAATGCTTGAAAAGTGAAACGCTGTTTGCAAAGAAACAACAGTGAAATCCTCCTTCAACAGAATGAAAATGTCTGAAATTTACATATAAGATCCAATGAATGATAATAAAAAGGGCTGTTACAGAAAAAAGAAAGAAACGTTTGGAAAAAAATCCCCAAAAATGCCTAAAAGTTCCTAAAAAAATCTAGAAATAAAGAGACTTTTTACTGCAGAATATTATAATAAACAGTTTATTAGATATTGAATTAAAACTGGAATATTTTTAACATTGAAGCCTAGGGGATTCGCCTGAATAAACCTGCTGAATGAAACCATCGAGCAGCAGGGCAATTCGGCAACTTTTCACTGCTGGTTTGTGTTCTCTGAATAGATCTCTATGGGGATTTCACTGCCCTCGAACAGGCAACGAACAGGTGCTGTTTGTGCAGGCAATTCGCCAACATTTGGCGAACTGCCTGCTCTCTGAATAGCCGAATGGCCAGGAAAGGTAACCGTACTCTGACTTTCAGCATTCGGTTACCTTTTGGCCACAATTTGGAGCTCTTTGAATAACCCTGATAGTGATTCTTCAAAAAACAGTGGTTCTTTGGAAAATCGGTTTTAATTAATTTTACAGTAAGACTTATTTGGGAATATTCCCACTGTATTCCTTACTGTGATAACCTATTTGGCAGGCAAAAGCTCCGTGCATTACCAGCTGGAGAACGTCCGTTAAGGTCATTCTACAGTGGATTTTTAACAATTTTAGCACCTTGGACATTATGGCCACAATATTAATACTTTGATTCTACCTTCTAGAGCCTCAAAGCAAGTGAAATTTGTTTGCAACAAATTTATTTCATTTGTCATCATACAGCATAGACCTAGATCCGGCTGGGTGGAGTAGAGGTAATGTCACTGCTCTGCATGGAGAGAGCCTGTGGAGTCATGGGTTCAGTCCCAGCGAGCACCTCTCCAGTAAGTGTCCTTGGCAAGACACCTAACGGTACATACTCGCCACCCAGGACATACTTGAAAACGAGAGAAATCTCAATGTATCCTTCCTGGTAAAAATCCTTTCTCAAGATTGTGTTACCATGATTTTAGGCTGTGGTGTCTGCTACTGCAGATCATGTGCACACAATCATGGTAGTGAAGGAGTTAAAGTATCTATAGAAACCTACCTTGTTATCAGCACCAGAGTCGCACTTGGGGCTCATATGGGTCTTACAGCAGCAGAAAATGTCAAGGAGTTGAGCACTCAAATGATCTCTCAGCCAATCTGATGCCTCTCAAGTCAAACAACGTAAGAAGCTTTGGCCAAACTGTGCTGCACATCCTGTACATTTCCATGATGTATCCTCAGAGGTTCCACTTTGGAAGGCTCTCACAGATCACTTGGTCGCCCAATGAGGGCTGGGAGTGCTTTGTTCATCAAGATCAATTAATTGAGTTAATTTGGTCATGGTGGTTAGAGTGTCCATTTATCCTATTCAACCTATTCATAAATACCAACATCATAAGTCTCAAAGTTATAAACATGGCCCATGCAGACAGCTTTACTAGTGCCCACTTGTGTCTACTGCAGGAACAGCCATCAAATAAGAAGAAACCTTCTGTTACCTTTTTTTTAAGCTAAATATTAGCTACATATTTATTTTTAAATAGGAATGCTAAATAGCAAACATGAATAGTAATATTTTAAGTTTATTAATACTTTGTGCTCAATGAAGGAAACAAGTGGAGGACCAATTACAAAGAAATTAGAGTCCTCGAGCTTGCAAATGTCCTAATGAATTTCTTTTCTGTGTGTCTTAAAAAGATAAAAAACAGGGCATACATTGCGCAGTATATCCTGATCTCCGGTCACTCATACAAAGTATTCATGGTTAAACTCACTTTTTAAAGAGCCACATAAAGCCGGCTCTAAACTGTATTTGCAAAGATAATATGGTGCAGATGGTTCTCCTCACCGATATGTCAACTTCCAATGCCTCGCCAGTCAATGTATAATGACCAGTAGTGGGCTTATGCAGGACTCCGGTGGAATCAAATGATGTACCAAACAATCTACATACAGCAAATCGGTTTAATAAACAAATAAAAACAATGTGCAAAGCATGACGCGTTTCGACCATTAGGTCTTTATCAAAGTACATCCAAAAAATTATACAGACCATCTTTTATGTTTAAAAGTCCGGAAGTATGGACTGGCGCCATATCCACCGTTGATCTTCCGGCGTTCTCTCACCTCTCTCCTCTTCCGGTTACTGGGCTCATACAGATGATGTGTTTCCTGTACCGGATGGACTTTCCTTAGGGGTGATTAGGCATAGATATAGGAAATACGTTCAGGAAGATGCAATGCAAGGCAAGCACCTAATACCCAAAATTAGAGGGAATTAAATGGTTTATTTGATAAGTGAAGCCAATTTTAAAGGACAATGTCTGACACCGCACCATCTTACATCACTAGTGCCACCAACATGGGTCCCACTTCCAGTGTTACCTTTCTAAAAAAAAAAAAAAAAAAAATATTTTAGGACTAATGACTAAATAAAATATTTTACATAAAGTCGGATGGAAAGATCTGTGAAAATAGAATTGTTCTGGCAAAACATATGCATAGTAGCCTTCTATAGACATTTTCTATTTCTAGTAAGTAAAATTAATGTTCTTTATCAATGCACTATCTCCCTTTTTGTTACTCTTATTCTTTAACCCCTTGTAACTCAGGATCTGCCGGAAGACAGGTGGGCTTAAACACCGCTGGGTGGCATAGCACGGCCCACGACTTTCTAGCAACCCCTACCGCCCATCTTGTTTCCCTATGGTTGATCGCTGTCGTTGGCTCCAGCGGGATGGCCTGACCTCAGGCAGTCCCACTACAGCCAATGACATTGACTGGCTACAGGGAAGGGAGGTGGGCCGTAGGAGTTGCCAGAAATCCGTGGGGCGTGCAATCCCAACGTGCAGTGTTTACACCCCAGGGCGTTAAAGAGTTAAGAATATTGACTCTACTGTCCTAATCTCCTGTGAAGGAGGTTGCACTTCAAACATATATTCCTTTGTGGGATTTGTGAAATTGACTTTGAGTTTGCAGGAACTTTGTCGTTTTATAGGTTTTTCAAAACCATCAGGCATTTTCCAATAATAAGCAAACATACCTTGTGCAAATTAGGCCTTTTACGGTGGCAAGAAAAAGTATGTGAACCCTTTGGGATTACGTGGAGTTTTGCATGAATTGGTCATAAAATGTGCTCTGATCTTCATCTAAGTCACACCAATTTGAAAAACACAGTCTGCTTAAAATAATACAACACAAACATTATATGTTTTCATGTGTTTATTGAACATAACATGTAAACATTCACAGTGCAGGGTGGAAAAAGTATGTGAACCCCTAGCCTAATGACTTCTCCAAGAGCTAATTGGAGCCAGGAGTGAGCCAACCTTGAGTCCAAGCACTGATTTTATTGGATGTGTTGCTGAAAGCTGTCCTGCCCTTTAAAAACACACACCGGTTTTGGGTTTACTGGTTTCAAGAAGCACTGCCTGATGTGAACCATGCTTCACAGAAAAGAGCTCTCAGAGGACCTACGATCAAGAATTGTTGACTTGCATGAAGCTGGAAAGGGTTACAAAAGTATTATCTCCAAAAGCTTTGATGTTCATGTGTCCAAGGTAAGACAGACTGTCTACAAATGGAGAAAGTTCAGCACTGTTGCTACTCTCCCTAGGCATGGTCGTCCTGTAAAGATGACTGCAAGAGCACAGTGCAGAATGCTTAATGAGGTAAAGAAGAATCCTAGAGTGTCAGCTAAAGACTTACAGAAATCTCTGACACATGCTAACATTTTAGTTGACACATCTACAATAAGGAAAAACATTAAACAAGAATGGAGTACATGGGAGGACACCACGGAGGAAGCCATTGCTGTCCAAAAAGAATATTGCAGAACGTTTGAAGTTTGCAAAAGAGCACCTGGATGTTCCACAGCACTACTGGCAAAATATTCTGTGGACAGATGAAACCAAAATTGAGTTGTTTGGAAAAAACACACAACACTATGTGTGGAGAAAAAAAGGCACAGCACACCAACATCAAAACCTCACCCCCACTGTCGGAGGGAGCATCATGGTGTGGGGCTGCTTTGCTGCCTCAGGGCCTGGACGGATTGTTGTCATTGATGGAAAAATTTATTCCAGAGTTTATCAAGACATTTTGCAGGAAAACGTAAGACCATCTGTCCGCCAACTGAAGCTCCGCAGAGGATGGGTGATGCAACAGGACAATCACCCAAAGCATACAAGTAATTCAACAAAAGAATGGCTTCAACAAAACAAAATACGCCTTCTGGAGTGGCCCAGAGTCCTGACCTCAACCCGATTGAAATGCTGTGGCATGACCTTAAGAGAGCGATTCACACCAGACATCCCAAGAATATTGCTACACTGAAACAGTTTTGTGAAGAGGAGTGGTCCAAAATTACTCCAGATCGTTGTGCAGGTCTGATCTGCAACTACAGGAAACGTTTGGTTGAGGTTATTGCTGCCAAAGGAGGGTCAACCAGTTATTAAGTCCAAAGGTTCACATACTTTTTCCACCCTGCACTGTGAATGTTTACATGTTCTGTTCAATAAAAACATGAAAACTTATAATGTTTGTCTTGTATTATTTTAAGCAGACTGTGATTTTCAAATTGTTGTGACTTAGATGAAGATCAGAGCACATTTTATGACCAATTCATGCAAAACTCCACGTAATCCCAAAGGGTTCACATACTTTTTCTTGCCACTGTACATGTTATTATTCCAGTATTCACAATGTTGTTATTATAAGTTTTTATATTCCAGCAGGGCACACAGTAGTTTGAATTAAATCTTACATATTAATTTAAAGCACTTAACGTAAAATCAAAAACGTCCATATGCCACTTTTAAAACAGGAAAAATGAGAAATAGAATATTACATTAATAGAAAATACTTTCAAAAAAAGAGGAATTCTTGATGCATTTTTGTGCTATGTCTCTGCAGCCTTCTTAACAAATGTACTCTAACCTACTGATTTCAGAGAGGGCAATTGGCGTATTAAGGAAAGCTGTGAAGGACAAGGTCAGTGTGAAGATTCTAAAGATTTTTTCCATTTTTAAATGATTTCCAGATATGTTAGAATTACTGAAATTACCTCTTATATTTGCATAATTTGACTTATAATTTTCAGAACCGTTAAAGCACAAAAGTACTTCACGTTGCTCACAAGATTAACGTATTATCTACTGTGTGATGGTTTGTAATGGCTTGTAAACCTTGTCTAGTCAAAAGATATTATATAATGTGTTACATTTGTCGTGGAAACTGTAGAAGTGTCTTATCAAATATCATTATCACATTTATTGACTTTTCTGACACAGTATGACACTATTGGCCACATTACAATCCTAGCATTATAACGCGGGCGCAAGGGAGGAAAAACTGTGCCCGCAGTTTTCCCCATTGCACCTGCGTTTTAACGCTGGATTACAATGCAGGCGCAAAAAATGCTGCCTGCATTGTTTGCTGGCGCTACCGCCTCGCAATGCTGAGCGCAGCCGCGAGCATCCACTCAACGGAGTCCATAGGACTCCATTGAGCTTCCCCCTGCCGGTCACATGCCTCGCGAGATCCGGCCAGTCGGCGTAGTGATATGCAGGGAGAGACTGGGGGACTTTTTCCCCCAGTCTTTCCCTGCTCCCGCTGGACAGAGGAGGCGGTTGGAGCCGCGGTTGGAGCCACAGTCCTCGCCGCGGGACAGGAGGTGAGTATAGCATTCTGTTTTTTTTTTTTTAGGCTGGTGTTAACGGATTTTGCAGAAGCGGGATCCGTTAACACCAAGTCCTGACTCTGGTTAACTTTTTGCTAACCACAGCCGGACGTTAATCAGCGTTAGGACTTTGTAATCCAGCGCTGATTAACACTTTGCACTCCCCATGTTAAGTAAAGGGAGCGGAAAGTACAGTAACCTCGCGCTGAAAAGTGCAAGGTGCCAAACGCAAACAGGTTACTTAACCCGTTTGCATTTGGATTGTAATATGTGGTAGATACCGCAGCTAACATTAGTGCTCATGCAAGTGAGCGCTACCGTTAGCAACAAGAATGTAATGTGGCCCTATATGTGTTTATTTTAATGTAAAGAGAAGTACATTTATTCACGAAAAGAGTGTGACAGGGTTGGGAAGTAAATTTGTGGTCAAAATCTAAATTTTAATATTTTGTTCAGTTTAGATATTAACCTCTTCATTAGGCATTTTCCATTGGACAGGACATTGATTTTATGTTACATGACTTTCCATTACCCACAAAGTAAATCTATACAGATTTGTCCTTCTATATATGTTTGTCAGGAACAGGAATTATCCCTCAGGCGAAACAATAAAGTGACAGGATTAAGCCCTTCACCGATCCTTAAAATCGTCAGTAAAAAACAAAACTATGCTGTGACTAAGCTAGTGAATAACCATGCAAGAGGCCAGGGATACTGTCACCATCTTGGTGTAAGAGGGTGAGGGTATGAGCCTACTATGCAGTTGACACAATGAGTGTAGACACGTGAACAGGGTTCCAATGCGGATTTAATGTGGTTATCACAGGTAAACAGCAGTGTGGAAGGATGGTGAGGGACAAGACAGGAAAAGGGCTCGCTATTGGAAGAGGCAAGGAGCAACAAGACACATACACAGAGGGTGTGACACCAGGACTTACAAAAGACACTGGACAGCAGACTGGCAGGACAAGAAGAGGGCTGACTCAATGCTGACTAAAGACAAGAGAAATTGGAGTATATAGATGGCTGGCAGGCAGCAAGGAGACTGTCAAGGAACAGTGATTTGCAGGCCATAGTAGGGTGAAGGGTATAGTCCAAAATAAGGAGCATGGTGGGTAGCAGGAGATCAAAGATGCAGGGGCACTGTAAATAGGAGTTGCAGAGCTCTGGAGACAGGAGATGTGAGTTGCAGGGCACTGGAAACAGGAGATGGGAGTTGCAGGGCACTGGAGACAAGAGAGGGGAGTTGCAGGGCACTGGAGACAAGAGACGGGAGTTGCAGGGCACTGGAGCCCAGAGACGGGAGTTGCAGGGAACTGGAGCCCAGAGACGGGAGTTGCAGGGCACTGGAGCCCAGAGACGGGAGATGCAGGGCACTAGAGCCCAGAGACGGGAGTTGCAGGGCACTGGAGACAGGAGATGGGAGTTGCAGGGCACTGGAGCCCGGAGACGGGAGTTGCAGGGCACTGGAGACAGGAGATGGGAGTTGCAGGGCACTGGAGACAGAAGACCGGAGTTGCAAGGCACTGGAGACTGGATTCCGTAGACTGGGGTACACGACAAAGCATAAGAGGTAGGGAGCAGGCTTCCAGGAGAATTTCCACTAAGTGAAGACAAATGCAGAAACACTTCACCTTATGAAGGTGTGGACAGGGTTCATTAGTGGGAGCACCTGGATATTCTACAGAAAGCCAAAACTGGCCTGAGGCAAAAAGAGCATGTACTACTGGGTCTGCACAATAAGAAACATAACAGGGCACAGGGGGAAAAAGAGTGCAGGTTACTTAAAAAGCCTTAATTTACAAAGCAATAAAGGGGTCCAAATGATCCCCCTCCTGTAAGGGCCCTTTGTCAGTAGTGCTGGGAGGTCATTGTTTCTGAGATCATTGCACCTTGCATGATGAAGTCAGTGTGTGAGTTGGGATCCCATAGAGAAGACCTTGTCCCTGGAAGTAAGGCCAGTGTGAGACAATGCAGTGATTAACACATTTTAATTGCGGGAAAGACAGGATGCGCATATTGTCTGTACATGGGATGAAACCTGAAGATGTGCCATCGCGTCTTCTGCAGTAAACTGGTTATTTTGAAGAGAGAATAAAGAAACTGAACATGTTTACCCTTGCATAAAAACGTCTATGAGGAGATATGAATGCATTTTTAAAACACATACAGGACCAATACAAAGAGCTGCCTGATGGCCTGTTCAGTAGCAGAGCTTTGCAAAGGCCCAGGGGTCATTTACAGTAAGAGCTACTAGAATATGCAATTCTCATCCTAAAGATGATTTTTTTATCCAGTTCAGTTGGTGCTTTTAAAGAAAGGCCATTATTGTGACATTTAATCTATGATATAAACGGAAAGAAGACTTAAAATTATACTGCATTGCTTGTTAGAGGAATTTTTTTCCTGTTTGGGCACAGCTGATAAATACACCAAGAGGGGTTTTTTGCCTTCTTTTAGATCAACAGCAGCCATGGGGATGTGTTGAATGTTGAATCTGACGAACATTGGTCTTTTTTTTCGACTTTTATTACTCTGTAAAATGACCTCATTAGCCGAACGTCTGGTAGCAGAAACAAGAGCATTGCAATACTTAAAAACAACAAAGCAATTTAAGTAACGCATTTGGCAGTTTCTAAAAAAGGGAAATTTTCATATGTATCAGGGCAGGAAAATATTGCTACTGAAACATTTTAAAAATTGCGTGATCCCAGAAATTGCACCTTTTACACTCGAGCACAAATTACAAAAATCATAAACAAGAGATTATTTACAGGACATACTTGAAAACGAGAGAAATCTCAATGCATCCTTCCTGGTAAAATCCTTTATAAATAAATAAACAAATTTCTGGGGGGAAAAAAAAACACAACAAAATTGGCAGATAAACATATTCACACAGATAAGCAAAATATCCTATACTATAATAGAGTAAGGCTTGGCGTGTCCGTCGCCAAGCCTTCTCTGCGCATGCGCGCGCAACCAGCGGCGGTTGGCTGCGCGCGCATGCAACCGCCGCGGCACGAGCTGGCTGTGCGCTCGCCGCGGCGGTTACGAGATGCACACGCAGCAGCCGGGTAGAGGCTGCGCTCGCAGCCTCTACCCGGCTGCTGCGCGCATCCAACCCCTGAGCGGCGAAGGGAAAGTTTCCTCGCTTCCGCTCTTTGAAGGACCCAAGCCGTGGTCACGTGGGAGTCAACGAGCAGAAGCGAGGAAACTTTCCCTGCGCCACTCAGGCAGGTAAGTATGCGGAGACGGAGCTCCAGGGGCGGCTGTCCGAATGCCGATAGAGCATTCGAACAGCCGCCCCATGTCTGGTCTGGGGTCTGAGCTTGGGGGCAAATATTCATGAGAGCGTGGGGGCAAAATTAACAATAGACTGCCCTCTGGGCAGGCTTTCCAACTAGTAAAGTATAAATGCATTACGCCATTACATATAAGTATTGATAGATTTTACAAAGAAGTGAATCTAAAGGTGTTTATTTAGAGAGCACCGAAATGTCGCCGACATTTCGATGCTCTCTCATTCCCTGCACTTTGGGGAATCAAAGTTCCCCACCCTGTGGTGACTTTAGCATTCAATTATTATTATTATTATTATTCTTTATTTATAAAGCGCCAGCATATTCCGCAGCGCTGTACAATAGGCACAGTATAGACAGGGTTACAATACATTGAACAACATTTGACAAACAGTACAGGAGGAGATGAGGACCCTATTCCCGTAGGAACTCACAATCTGGGAGGGTTGGGGTTGGAAACAGGAGGAGAGGACTGTAAGGTGAGAGTGATTGATGGTTGCGTCAGTGAGTTGGGTGGTAGGCTTCCCTAAATAGGAATGTTTTCAGGGAGCGTTTGAAGGAAGAGAAGTTAGGGGAAAGTCTGACAGTACGAGGGAGAGCGTTCCAGAGAGTGGGGGCTGCGCGTGAGAAATCCTGCAGTCTATCATGGGAAGAGGTGATGCGGGGAGAAGCTAGGTGCAGGTCACTGTTTGACCTTAGGGAGCGGGCTGGGGTGTATTTGGTGATTAGTGAGGACAGGTAGTGGGGAGCTGAGTTAGTGAGGGTTTTGTAGGTAAGGATAAGGATTTTGAACTTAATTCTGCAGTGGATGGGGAGCCAGTGAAGGGACTCGCAGAGGGGAGCAGCAGAGACAGAGCGGCGGGTGAGGTGAATTAGCCTGGCGGAGGCGTTCAGGATGGATTGTAGGGGGGAGAGGTGGGACAGAGAGAGGCCAGATAAGAGATTATTGCAATAGTCAAGTCGGGAGATTACCAGGGCGTGTATGAGTTGTTTTGTGGTGACAGCGGTAAGAAATGGCCGAATTCTGGAAATATTACGCAGTTGGTATCGGCAGGAGGAGGAAAGAGACTTGATGTGGGGGATGAAGGAAAGAGCAGAGTCAAGTGTAACTCCAAGGCAGCGAACTTGGTTTGATGGGGAGATGGTGATACCCTCCACCGTGATAGAGAAGTCAGGAGGTGGGGAGGCATTGGAAGGAGGAATAAGTAGGAGTTCAGTCTTTGACATGTTGATCTTTAGGTGGTGGGAGGCCATCCAGGAGGAGATGCCAGATAAACAGTCACTGACGTTTGAGAGGACAGGGGGAGAGAGATCAGGGGTAGAGAGGTAGATCTGAGTGTCATCAGCGTAGAGGTGGTAATTAAAGCCAAAGCTGTTGATGATTTTGCCCAGGGAGGAGGTGTAGATGGAAAAGAGCAGAGGACCAAGGACAGAGCCTTGAGGTACACCAACAGATAGAGGCAATGAGGAGGAGGAGTTACCAGCAAAGGACACACAGAAGGACCTGTTGGATAAATAGGAGTCAACCCAAGCAAGTGCAGTGTCACCGAGACCCAGAGAGTTGAGGGTCTGTAGAAGGAGGGGGTGGTCAACAGTGTCAAAAGCAGCCGAGAGGTCAAGCAGGATGAGAATGGAATAGTGGCCGTGTTTTTTAGCAGTTAGGAGGTCGTTGGTGACTTTGGTGAGGGCAGTTTCAGTTGAGTGTAGTGGACGGAAGCCAGATTGCAGGGGGTCAAGTAGGGAATTGGAGGACAGGAAGAGGGAGAGGCGGTTGAAGACTAGTTTTTCTAGGAGCTTTGATGTGAAGGGAAGCAGGGATACAGGGCGGTAGTTGGATGGAGAGTTGGGATCTAGGGATGGTTTCTTTAGTAAAGGGGTAACTAGCGCGTGTTTGAAGGCGGATGGAAAGGAGCCAGTAGAGAGAGATAGGTCGAAGATGTGTGTGAGAGCAGGGGTGAGGGAGGATTTAACACAGGGTCCCCAGAGTACAGGGAAAAGCCGCTGTAAACCTGCTGAAATCCAGCAAAAAACACGCCGAACACGTCTGGAAAATGCAGACGAGACACCGAACAGAGCGCAGAGCAGCCGCTGGAAAAAGCCGACAAGCTGATGAACGGGGTAGGAAAAAAAAGGTCAAAATTGAAACGCTGTTTGCAAAAAAACTACTGAATGAAAATGCTTGGAATTTACATATAAGATGCAATGAATGAAATTAAAAAGGTCTGTTACAGAAAAAAGAAAAATGCTTTTAAAAATAAAATGGAAAACAATCCCATAAAATGCCTAAAAGATCCTAAAAAAAATCTATAAATAAAGAGACTTTTTACTGCAGAATAAAATAATAAAGATATTGAATTAAAACGGGAATATTTTTAGCATTGAAACATATGGGATTCACCTGAATAAACCTGACGAATGAAAACACGGAACAGCAGGGCATTGCACTGACATTTTTCTGCTGTTCGGTGTCTCTGAATAGATTAACCATTACTTCTCTATGGGGGATTTTCACTGCCATCAAACAGGCACCGTACGTGCAGGCAATTTGCCAAAATTTGGTGAACTGCCTGCTCTCTGAATAGCCAAATGGCCCCAAAATGTCACCGTACGCTGAATTTAGTTTTTGAATTTCACCGTTTCTGAATATTAAAATATTTTCTATGTACCCTGCCATATAATAAACAAATACATTTAAACACTAGCTCTTAGTGGAAGAAGCTCAGAGTAAAGAAGATAGGCAAACCTATAAGATTAGGCAGAAAGAGGCAAAGCAATTTATAAGAGCTTCCAAAGCACACGCAGAAGAGAAAATAGCTCAGTCAGTAAAAAAGGGGGACAAAACATTTTTTAGATACATAAACGAGAAAAGAAAAGTAAAACAAGGATTAGTTAGATTAAAAACAAAGGAAGGAAGGTATGTAGAAGAGGATAAAAGTCTCGCTGACTGCCTCAATGAAAATTTTTGTTCAGTCTTTGCAGAAGAAAAGGAAGGAAAGGGACCTCAGTTAGGAGGAAACACTAAAGAGACATTTACATATGAGTTTACAGAGGAGGAGGTTCTACAGCAGCTGTCTAAGGCTAAGGTCAGACGAAAGCATTTTTAACGTGCATTTAACCGCACGAAATCACGGCCGTGCTAGCAGCAAATGACGTCCAATGCCGGGCAACATACGAAGAACGGCCGCACAAAAGTGCGTCCGCGCAACGCAAGTGGCAAACAAACGCATTTTTTCTAGAACGTCAAACCGCTACTACTGACGTACAGAGTGCGCTGCGTCCGCATAGCGGCGTGTTTGCGTGATTGGGAGACGTCAGATGCTGCTAATGTCCGGCTAACATAACGTCCAGACACAAAAAGTGTTTTATTGATGATCCGTACCAAATCACGGACGAAAATGCGCATCGTATGACCGCTATCGCGTATTCCGTGAAAAAATACGTCCATTCGTTCGAATGCACTTTTTCACGGACGACGCGAAAAATGCGTTCGTCTGACCCTAGCCTAAAGTAAAGACAAATAAGTCAATGGGGCCTGATGGGATCCACCCTAAATTATTAAAAGAGCTCAGTGATGTAATAGCAAAACCGTTAACAGATATATTTAACCAATCCTTGCTAACGGGAGTTGTCCCAGAAGACTGGAAATTAGCAAATGTTGTGCCCATTCACAAGAAGGGTAGTAGGGAGGAATCGGGGAACTATAGGCCAGTTAGTCTTACGTCAGTAGTGGGGAAATTAATGGAAACCATGTTAAAGGAAAGGATTGTTGAACATCTAAAAACACATAGATTACAGGATCAGAAACAACATGGGTTTACCTCAGGGAGATCATGCCAAACTAATCTTATTGATTTTTTTGATTGGGTAACAAAAATAATAGACACAGGTGGTGCAGTAGACATTGCTTATTTAGATTTCAGTAAGGCTTTTGATACTGTTCCGCATAGAAGGCTTATCAATAAATTGCAATCTTTGAGCTTGGATTCCAATATTGTTGAATGGATTAGGCAGTGGCTGAGTGACAGGCCACAGAGGGTTGTGGTAAATGGAGTTTATTCGGCGCAAGGTCTTGTTACCAGTGGGGTACCTCAGGGGTCAGTACTTGAACCCATTCTATTTAATATTTTTATTAGTGATATTGCAGAAGGTATTAATGGAAAAGTATGTCTTTTTGCTGATGACACAAAGATTTGCAACAGGGTTGACGTTCCTGGAGGGATCAGCCAAATGAAAAATGATTTAGGTAAATTAAAAAAATGGTCGGAGCTGTGGCAATTGAGTTTTAATGTGGATAAGTGCAAGATAATGCACCTGGGACGTAAAAACCCAAGGGCTGAATATAGAATATTTGATACAGTCCTAACCTCAACATCTGAGGAAAGGGATTTAGGGGTCATTATTTCAGAGGATCTAAGGGTAAGTAGTCAATGTAATAGAGCAGCAGGAAATGCTAGCAGAATGCTTGGTTGTGTAGGGAGAGGTATTAGCAGTAGGAAAAGGGAAGTGCTCATGCCACTGTACAGAGCACTGGTGAGACCTCACTTGGAGTACTGTGTGCAGTACTGGAGACCGTATCTCCAGAAGGATATAGACATCTTAGAGAGAGTTCAGAGAAGGGCTACTAAAATGGTGTACGGCTTGAAGGAGAAAAGTTACCAGGAAAGGCTTAATGATCTTAACATGTACAGCTTGGAAAAAAGACGAGACAGAGGATATATGATAGAAACATTTAAATACGTAAAGGGAATCCACAAGGTAGAGGAAGGGAGTATATTTAAATGGAAACAAAGTAGCAAAACAAGAGGACATAGTCTTAGATTAGAGGGGCAAAGGTTTAAAAGTAACATCAGGAAGCATTATTTTACTGAGAGGGTGGTGGATACATGGAACAGCCTTCCAGTAGAAGTGGTAGAGGCCAAAACAGTAATTGAATTTAAGCAAGCATGGGATAGGCATAAGGCTATCCTAAACAAAAGATAAATCCAGGTAAAGTATCCATGTAATTGGGCAGACTAGATGGGCCGAAAGGTTCTTATCTGCCGACATTTTTCTATGTTTCTATGTTTCTAAGAATTGGTCATAAAACAGTAGCCATAAATTCCATTTGAGCAGTAAAGGTTAAATACTCAAAGCTGTGGTAGCATCCACTGAAATAAGCATGGTTTGTCAACCTGCTAAAGGTTGAGTATCCCTTATTTGAAAAGCTTGGGATAAGAAGTTTTTGAATTTAATCAGATTTTGGAATATTTGCATATAATGAGATATCTTGGTGATGGAACTTAAGTCTAAACATGAAATGTATTAATGCTTCATATACACCAGTTAAACACATAGCCTGAAGGTCATTCTATACACTATTTTTTATGTAAAATCTGTTTATTTGCAAAATTTAGGTACAAAACATTATCATCAGACATTGACCACAAAACGAGGTTACAACGATATAGTGAAAGACAAGAAAATACCATTGCCTTAATAAGAACATATAGCCATGCATAAAGATCAGTAACAGAATATTTTTTAACATTTTTCAAGAAAAACGAGAGAGAAAAAAGTACAACAAAACTACAAGACCGAGTCATGGCACATCTCCACCCGGCAAGTATTGGGGGACAAGTCAGCTGAGGCATGGCTGATCGTGTCTAGCGTCATGCTTTAGCACGAAGTCTGACCAGTCCACCAGTACCAAGTTCTGAAAAACTTCTTGTAATCATTTTTGAGGGAGAAGTGTAACTCCTCCAATTCCCTAATTCTATTAACCTGGTCTAGGCAATCGAATATGGTTGGGGAGGGATCAGATTTTTGCCAATATTTTGGGATAAAGGCCCAAGCTGCAGTAAATAAATGGATAGCTACCGTAACTGTTCACCTAAACCAGAACCACATGGAGCAAGGCCACCTGAGGAGAGAGGGGCAAGTCCAAGGAGATAATAGCCTTAATATAGGACCAAACCACCTCCCAATAAGGTCCAATCACCAGGCAGTCCCACCATATGTTCAAAAAAGTGTCTTGTGCCCTCCGACACCTCCAACACTCCGAGGACACTTCAGGTATAGAGCATTCAATTTACAGGGGGTGAAGTACCAACAGGCTAACAACTTGTAGATAGTCTCTTGAATGGTCAGGGCTCTAGAAAAACAGAAGGTAATCTGGAAGGCCTCCAATAACTCCTTCTCCATCACAGGAGTACAGAGCTCTACTGACCACCTATCTATAAATGCCGGCCGGTCATTTAGAAGAATTTATACAATATTTTTATTCATGTTCTCCGTCACATGTGGTCTGGAGTGCAATTTTCCACTTTTAGGCTAGGGTCAAACAAACGCATTATTCGCAGCGACCGTCAAAAAATGCGTCCGAACGCATTGATGTATTTTTTCACGAAATGCGCGAAAACGGTCATACGATGCGCATTTTCGTGCGTCATTTGTTACGGATCCAAACCAGGAAACTTTGGGTGTCTGGACATTATGTTGGCCGGACATGAGCAGCGTCTGACGTCTCCTAATCACACACACACTCCGCTATGCCGACGCAGCGCCCTCTGTATGTCAGTACTAGCGGTTTTGCGTTCTCTAAAAAATGCGTTCGTTTGTCACTTGCGTTGCGCGGCCGGCCTGCTGTGCGGCCGTACTTCGGATATTGGCCGTCATTGCCCGTCATTTGCTGCTACTGCGGCCGTGATTAAGTGTGCCTAAACGCACGTTAAAAATGCGTTAGTTTGACCCCAGCCTTAGTGTCATGTCAACACTAAAAGAAAAAAATTCAGATTTTGGAATATTTTATATTTTGTAGCGTAGTCGTGCCTGTAGTGCTATGCTCGCCATTTGTTTTGAATAAAATGTAGATAAGAAAGCTTTTAAGAAGAAATGTAACAAAAAACGATATACCCTTGTGCAAAAAAAGAGAAATGAATAAAACAAATAAAAACATAAAGTGCATTGCATTGAGCTAGTTCAAGCTTGGTTTTAAGAAATAACGGAATTATATCAAAAGACACAGATCCCGATATCCTTTGAGTTAGAGGACCGAGAAATATTTATTTTTCTGTGACAAGCTTCAGTTGAGAAAGCAACTACAAAGCAAGTTTATTCCCTAGAATTTAAAATCAATAAACAACATATGGCATTTGCTGAAGGAAAGATTTTGAGACGCTGCTTGGTTGATGATGTTGCAATTCTATACCCCAAATGGTACAAAAAAAATTAAAATTAAGATGCTGACTTTGTCACTTCAAAATTTTGCAGGCTCAGCAAAAGTAATTGATAAAGATGTGGTTCTAAGATTAACAAAATACCAGAAGCTTCATATTGTATTTACACACTGTTATACTGATACTGGAAGATCACACAGGCTGCCATGACGGAATAACCAAAAATAGATAAAGTGTTTCATTTTAGCACTAATCACCCATGAACACTTGTGTTTTAAAACCCTGAAAAGAGGTATATTATCTGTTGCTCACAGTCAATCATCAAGCTAGTCGGCTTATGCCAGCAGTGAGAAAACGCTGTCTTGCACATAAACTGGATGTGTGACAATCGGTTATGAACTAATGTGTATTTTTTTATTCTTCTCCATCGATGGAGTTACAACGCCCATTTTTTTGGGCATTGGGGTTAACTTGTCAATGTAGCACATCTTGATTTTGGATTAGTGGGTCATTCTCTGTGAAGATGTCAAAAATTGTTGAGGCCTGATATCATGATTAATGAATTGATATAGAGCATGGAAAATTCGTACTGCAGGACAGCTTGTATCTGAATAAAACAATTATGATCTGTAATTCCTAGTGATATTTCTCACATACCATACCAAGGCCACCTCTAACATTTGAGGGGCCCTGGGCGAGAACATTCTTTTGGACCTTCTGCCACGCTTCCTTATACTCATCCTTTTTTCAAAACAGATACACACAATGACCTCTGCCAATCTTCCCACCACCCCCCAGATAGATAGACAATCCTTTAACACCTCTTCATAGACAGGTGGCAGTCGCTGAAAATTTTCATCACACGGAAGTTATCAACAGTGTCGAGGGGCTCCCCCAAAGGGCAGGCCCAGGGTATGTGCCCTTCTCACCCCACCCAAAGGGCAGGCCTGTTCCATGCAAATCTAGAAAACCAATCAGAATTATAATATCATGGTCGTATGGATGTATTGCTCTCCTGGAAGTATCTGCATTAGTAGCTCATGTGGATCAAGAGCAGGGAGCATATTTCCATGGTTCACTGCATTCTGGATTGAGCTACAAATCGATGGTTTAAAGAATTGGGAATCCCGGGACAATATCCTTTCACTAGATCAAATCTAATAATCAGAACTTGTCATGGTCCCTTTAACCACTACTGAAGGTTGTTTCTATTAATGCAAGTTGTCCATGCACATGATATAAATTCCTCAAGGTGTTGGCTCCCTATAGTATTGTTTATTTCATAGTCTAAAATTATGATACAAATATTTAAATATGTGAGTTAACTGTTTGTGCCAAAAATATGGAGATGCTGGTGTTATTTTAAGTATTATATTTAAACGTTTATACCAACTGGCCGTTTAGAGAGAAAGATTCTATTTTTTCTTTCAGGTCTATTGTGGAAAAAAATAACTAAAATGTCTTTTGTTACATTTCCGACAGTGTTATATTTCAATGCATCTGGAATATCCAATGTCACATTTGTAAAGGAATTCATATTGCTGATCTATAGCTTCATAGATGGCAAGGAGCTACAGAAAGCAGGGAGATAGGATTCTCTATGCACAAACTGCAAGAAACACCCAAGAAAAGGGAGCGCTCACTATGATGTAGGTCAGCATTCTTGGTCCTCCAGTTGTTTTGGCACTACATTTCCCTGATGCTCTACAAACCTTATGAGTGGCCGAGTGTTGCAGGAAATGTCATGAGAGCCATGGTTGCCCACCCCTGGTTTAGAGAGAAACAGTGAATACTCCAAAGGCAACACAATTCGAATGAAGATTTAAAAAAGCCCACCATAGGTTAAATCCAGCTTCTTCAAAGATGGACAGATTGAGAATGTTGAGGAGTTTATCACTGTCGTGTAATCTACGTGATTTACAGTTTCCATAATGCTCAAGCAATTCTATGCGGGATGTACTTGATTAAAGTTGTGTAATAATGTTTTCTGTTTCTTTGCTGACCTGTTGATTGCATGTACGTGTGGTGCTAGAAGACAATTGTCGGGTGCACTTCAGTTTCAGCAAGAGGAGCATGTCTCCTTGTGATAACACTACAGGGGAGGCCAGTGAATATTTTCAATTTAATCAACCAGGCAATAAGAAAAAAATATTCACAGAAAGACCTCTTGTCATCGCACACAGCATATGATTAAAACTGGCAGACAATTTTGACACAGATTTAACAATCTTTGGACATTCATTTACCTAAGAATTTGACATATGCCATGAACATCTGGTCTTGGAGATCGTCAAAGATGCATGTCAAAACTCTGTCTAAAAGTGCATAGTTTGTTTTAAAACAGTTTCAACAGGTCACTTTTCTACAACCCTAGGTGTCAAGTGGATGCACTTAATGCCCTTTCAAAAAAATGGGAAGTAGGCTTTGTTACATATTTGTGTGGCAAATATTTGGCCATTAGAACTTCATCACCACGTTTAAGGACCTATTACATTCTTCGCGCACAACAATTGTGTGCGCGCAAAAACACATTAACGCGAGGGGCAAAACCCTTTGCGCTGAACGTCGTATTACGACGTTCGCACGCAAAATGCGCGTTAATGTCTAACGCGAGTGACCCTGCACGAACCGTTTGCGAGCGCAATTTAGTGCCCGCATCCTATACTTAACATTGTGAGTGCAAATGCGTTTCTGCTCTGGTGCGCTGGTGCGCACATGGTATTACAATCTTAGCACAAAATTTAACGGACAACGTTTGCGCTCATAATTTTAACGTCTTTGAAAATCTGGTAGTAACGGGAAATTGTAACAACCTGACCGTACCAAACTGCGGATTCACAACGTAGATGTGCATGTTTTTTTTAACTATATCTGTCAAAAATGACGGCCACTACCTTGTCTTCCTTCAGAACGTACGTTTGTACAAAATGACAGACTCGCGTTAAAAATTACATTGCGCTCACTGTTTTCTGTGCGCAACGGTACTTTGCGCGCATTTTTGCGCGTCGGTTTTACGAGCGCAATTTCCCGACGGATGAAAAAATGTGCGAGGAATGTAATTCCAGTGGTGATTTTCGTGCGTTAACGTTTAATGCTTCGTGCAAAATAACACGCGTTTAGCGTTCGTTTTTTGCGTTAAGAATGTAATAGGGCCCCTAGTGTGACGCTGACTATACTGAAATTTGGAAGACAGGTGGGTAATTCCTAGATTACTTTCTTTAATGAAGTATCTCAAAACGCAAGACTTGGTTCCAAATATACCAATTCATTAGCAAAGTGTTAGGGGTAGACGTCCCACTCTTTCCCGTGATATATTCGTTAGGTATGCTTTTGCCACTGGTCCAAAAATTGCACCGTGAGAAGAAGCTGTTTTGCATAATGACCTCCCATGCTTTTGTATTGATAGCACGGTTGTGGAAGTCTATGAATGTCCCGTCTCTCTAGGGTCTTCAAAACATGTTAAGTGACCTTGACACTTATGAAAAGATAGCTATGCAGTCGTTCCATCATACTCAACCAAGACAGGACCCATGATCATTGTGGGAGGAGCATACAATGTATTGTTCCTCAATGGCAGGATTTAATTAACCCGCTCACTACCAAGTGATTTTCCAAAAATCCATTGTCGGGAACCAGCGTTTTTTTTAGAAAATCATTTTTAATTAATTATACAGTAAGAAATGTTTAGGAATATTCTCAGTGTGTTCCTTACTGTATAACCTATTTGGCAGTCGGGTGTCGCCTTCTGCTGGCCAAAAGGAGTTATTGCAGTCAGAACTGCAGCAAGCCTGTCAGCTTGATAAAGGACATTGTCCAGCTGATTTTAACCAGTTTTAGCACCTTGGGCATTATGCCAACAGAGCTAAAACTTTGGGGGCACCTTGCGGAGCCCAAAATCAAACAAAATTAATTTGAAAGAAAGAAATTTCACTTGCAGTCATACAGCACAGCCCCAGATCGTGCTAACACTAACTGGAGCTGCGGTGTCTGCTACCGCTGATTGGGTATACACTGGTGACTGTGGGAACAATATATATATTGGGGGCACATAAGATACCACAGTCAATATTGGGGGGGCACTAATAATTTTCGCCACTAAATGATACCACTAAAAAAATCTTAATACGTGTTTATAACTAAGATTCCTAAATCCCAGAATAATGTGATGCAATGACAGCTTTATGTTGTACTAACCTGATACTTAAATTCAATATTTTATTTGACGCAATTCAGCGATTTTCACCAACGTCCGATAACTGCTTCAGCAAATCCAATTTTCGCAAATTACAATTACCATTCGGTAAGTGTCCTTGGGCAAGACACCTAACGGTACATACTCGCCACCCAGGACATACTTGAAAACAAGAGAAATCTCAATGTATCCTTCCTGGTAAAATCCTTTCTCAAAAAAAAAAATAGGGAATTCACCATATTTTTGGGGAAATGGATTCCCCCGAAATGTGACGAAAAGCAAAGGTTATAAAGATGAATAGACTCTTTAGATTCTAACTTCCATATTAACTCCTAAAATGCCATAAACCCAGGGAAATACAATAAAAATAATAAACATTGTGGCGTGTAGCCTACCCATTAACCTTTAAAATACCATTAATCAAGGGAAAACATGAAATGAATACACTGAGGCATGTAGCTTACCCATTAACCTCTAAAATGCTTTTTAATCTAGGGAAAAATAAAATATATACTGTGAGGGATGAAGTCTGGCCATTAACCCTTAATATACAACTAAACCAAGGCAAAAACTACCATAATACACAACGTAATATAGTGTGATGGTTAACCCCTTCACTGCTGAGCCCGTGAAAAAAGAAAAGTTATTATTTTATTATTTATGCTCTTTATTTTATACTGAATATGGTCATGTTGGGTATCATTGGAAGGCCTTTGCCCTTTCCAATGACACCTCAATCTACCATGTACGATGCACATGGATGGAGATATCGAGGTCCGAAGTAAGTGAGGGAAGCTGTATGTTGTTCCCTGGCGGGGGGGTACATGGGTGGGCAAGGAATAACCTTGGGGCAATTGCCCCCCTTTGCCCCCCTTTAGAGACGCCTATGGGTATACACGATCACAAATATTGGATTTTTGTAAACTGCTCATATTGAACTGTTTTACGTTGATTCCCTTCCTCTGTTTATTTTCTGTACCCCCAATTGTATTGTTGTGGGGTTTTTTAAGTGCAATACAAAATAAATTTTAAAAAACCGCAACACTTCATAGAGGTCTATCAGCTCAGTCTACAATCCTGAACTATCTCATACAAGGCCCCCATGCATCTCATTACTTCACATACTCGGCTATTTACCCCACCTCTGTGTGTATCCCCTCTCCTCTTAGGCTAGGGTCAGAGTGGGGCAGTCGGAACGCGCGTGCAGGCGCACTAAATCACGGCGGCAGTAGCAGCACATAACGGCCAATGACGGCCAATATACGCAGTACGTGCGTACAAAAGTGCGCCGACACCACGCAACCGGCAAATGAATGCATTTTTCGCAGAACGTGAAACCGCTGCTACAGACGTATAGAGTGCGCTGCGGCCGCATGGCAGCGTGTGTGCGTGATTAGGAGACGTCAGACGCTGCTAGTGTGCGGCCTACATAACGTTCAAACAGCCGGATTTCCCTAGAATTGCGTTGGTGAGTACCTGCGACTGTGCGACTGTGGTCGTCTGACCACTTAAGCGTATTCCGTGAAAAAATGCGTGCGCACGCATCGACGTACATTTTGACGGTGGCCGCAGAAAATGCGCTCATCTGTCCCTAGCCTTAGATTGTAAGCTCCAGAGCAGAGTCCTCATCTCCCATTGTTCTTCTTGTGTCTAACCTGTTTGTTCATTTGGTGTATTTTGTGCTACCATTGTATAGCGCTGCTGATTTGAATATGTTGGCAATTAATATGTATTTGTAATGTCTGGTTAACTATAACAGCATGTGATCATCGAACCAGGTATGCAAGAATAAAGATGAGTACTGTAAAATCATTTCATCTTTTTTTACTATATTTTTTTTAAATGTTTTTACCATCCTGATTTTTGGACATGCTGTCAATATTCTCTTTGTCAATATAATTCACATATGAGAAGAAGAAAAAGGTCTTTTGTGCGGATTTATTTATTTCTTTTTGCTAGGTCACTTTGCCTGTTTGAAGGTGTTATATTGTTACCTTTTGAAGTATTTTTGCAAGTTTGTCTGTTACCATATAAAAACCCTCTGTATGGGATGTGTGCATGATTACTCTGAATAATTAATAATTCATATAAAAATAAATAGTATTTATGGTCATGTTTGGATGCAACCCTTAATTACCTTAGTGCTGGATGCCTTAATGAAGGTTTTTTCATTATATCATACTTTGTGGGTATAATTGGCAATATAACAGTGTGATCTTTTTCTCTTTTTCTCTGTGATCTCTTGTTTTCTTACTGTAGTATTACTGCGGTTTTTTTCCAGCTCCTCTTGGTGAGGCTGAGGTTTTACATAATACAGTTTTTTATAGCTTCATCTATTTCTACTCAGTCTTTGACCACTAACACGATTTTTAATAGGAGTCTCTCTATGTATAGATATAGATTTAGGGTTTGTAATCAACCTCTATAAATTATAATTTTCAAAAAAGTGGCCAACACAGATTTGGTATGTTATGTTGATGACCAGTCACTGTTTGCTTGAATCCATGTGATATGTTTTTTGTTTTGTTTTTTTGAGAAAGTATTTTACCAGTAAGGATACATTGAGATTTCGCTCGTTTTCAAGGATGTCCTGGGTGGCGTGTATGTACCGTTAGGTGCCTTGCCTAGGGACGCGTACTGGAGAGGTGCCGGGATCGAACCTGTGTCTCCACATTCTCTCTCCACAGTTAAAGAGCAGTGATGTTACCTCTACTCCACCCTGCCAGCACATGTTCAATATATGTTCAATATATTTGTATTTCTTTTAAAGCAGGACTTAAAGGGACACTTTTTATCTTTATAATGTGGTCAGGATGTGAGGAGGGCCCCTCCCCCAGCTCCGTGATCTGATGAAATCACGGGGTGAAGTAGAGGAGTTTCCACCACCCCATCAAGCATCACCAGCAGCCGAGATTTTTTTAATTTCCCAGCTGCCGTTCAACAGGGGCCTTGTTTCAAAGTTGGTGTTAACTAAACCAGAGATGTTGTAAATAGGGATGAGCTTTACAGTTCGATCTGTTCGGAGTTCGCATCGAACATCAGCCGTTCGACAGTTCGCGAACTTCGAACTTTTTGGGACATTCGCCAAAAGTTCGAAAAAAGAATAATTTTGAAAAAAGTATAAAAAATGCTTAAAAAATACTAAAAAATCTAGAAATAAAGAGACTCTTTACTGCAGAATATTATAAGCAACGGTTTATTAGATATTGAATTAAAACGGGAAAATTTTTAACATTGAAGCCTATAGAAACATAGAAACATAGAAAAATGTCGGCAGATAAGAACCTTTTGGCCCATCTAGTCTGCCCAATTACGTGGATACTTTACCTGGATTTATCTTTTGTTTAGGATAGCCTTATGCCTATCCCATGCCTGCTTAAATTCAATTACTGTTTTGGCCTCTACCACTTCAACTGGAAGACTGTTCCATGTATCCACCACCCTCTCAGTAAAATAATGCTTCCTGATGTTACTTTTAAACCTTTGCCCCTCTAATCTAAGACTATGTCCTCTTGTTTTGCTAGTTTGTTTCCTTTTAAATATACTCCCTTCCTCTACCTTGTGGATTCCCTTTACGTATTTAAATGTTTCTATTATATCTCCTCTGTCTCGTCTTTTTTCCAAGATCATTAAGCCTTTCCTGGTAACTTTTCTCCTTCAAGCCGTACACCATTTTAGTAGCCCTTCTCTGAACTCTCTCTAAGATGTCTATATCCTTCTGGAGATACGGTCTCCAGTACTGCACACAGTACTCCAAGTGAGGTCTCACCAGTGCTCTGTACAGTGGCATGAGCACTTCCCTTTTCCTACTGCTAATACCTCTCCCTACACAACCAAGCATTCTGCTAGCATTTCCTGCTGCTCTATTACATTGACTACTTACCCTTAGATCCTCTGCAATAATAACCCCTAAATCCCTTTCCTCAGATGTTGAGGTTAGGACTGTATCAAATATTCTATATTCAGCCCTTGGGTTTTAACGTCCCAGGTGCATTATCTTGCACTTATCCACATTAAAACTCAATTGCCACAGCTCCGACCATTTTTTTAGTTTACCTAAATCATTTGTCATTTGGCTGATCCCTCCAGGAACGTCAACCCTGTTGCAAATCTTTGTATCATCAGCAAAAAGACATACTTTTCCATTAATACCTTCTGCAATATCACTAATAAAAATATTAAATAGAATGGGTCCAAGTACTGACCCCTGAGGTACCCCACTGGTAACAAGACCTTGCGCTGAATAAACTCAATTTACCACAATTCTCTGTTGCCTGTCACTCAGCCACTGCCTAATTCATTCAACAATATTGGAATCCAAGCTCAAAGATTGCAATTTATTGATAAGCCTTCTATGCGGAACAGTATCAAAATCCATACTGAAATCTAAATAAGCAATGTCTACTGCACCACCTGTGTCTATTATTTTTGTTACCCAATCAAAAAAATCAATAAGATTAGTTTGGCATGATCTCCCTGAGGTAAACCCATGTTGTTTCTGATCCTGTAATCTATGTGTTTTTAGATGTTCAACAATCCTTTCCTTTAACATGGTTTCCATTAATTTCCCCACTACTGACGTAAGACTAACTGGCCTATAGTTCCCCGATTCCTCCCTAATACCCTTCTTGTAACTGGGCACAACATTTGCTAATTTCCATTCCGTTCTATGGGATAAAACATTTTTGTTACTAAAAGATCAGGCAGACACGGCCCTCTAATCAGGCACTGTAGAGGGCAGCCTCCCGGGGCCTCCCAAGGATCCCCTTGAGGAGCATGCGGCCGCCGGATGACAGAGCTGCGACTGTGCGGGCTAGCCGCCCGGGTGCAAGGGCAGAGACAGGTAGCGCAGAGAGGGAGCCACTGCACCTGCGGCCACGGCAGACCCCTCCCACAACCAGGATCCAGGGAGCCCCCACTGACCACCAGGCTAAGGTACGTCGACACATTTCTAAAAAAAATAAAATCCGAGGACATTTTTAAATGACCCCGAGAACTTAAAATAAAACTTTTTTCCTTTCTCTACCTGGCTGAATGTATTTAATTATATATATTAGATACATTCAGCCAAGTAGAGGGGGGTGGCATGTGGGCTGCGCAGTGTCTCAGGCAGTGGTTTGTTATTTTTGTGTATATTTTTAGCAAATTTATAGGGGAAGGTAAGGGCAGGTATGATATATATATATATAGATAAGATATATATCTATATTCTTATAAATATATATATCCAGACTTGTATTACGCACACATTTTGGCAACTAATCCCCCCCCCATTTGGCTGATCCCTGCAGAAGAAGAAATGTTGAACCCGATAGAGCAGAGAATAATATATATATTCTCTGCTCTGTCGGGTTAAATATTTCTTCTGGAGGGATCAGCCAAATGGGGGGGACGCATTTAGTTGAGATTGTCCACATGCCACCCCCCCATGTGCATATGTGTTTATATGGTCTGAGGTCTGTGGGTGGGTGAATATATATATCTGCGTTTTGATATATACGTATATGTCTGTGTGTGGTATCAATGCATCCCTACTCTATATACAGCGCTCCGTGTCCCTATAATATATATGATATGGGGTTATCTTTTTTTTATATTTTTATACTATTCCTATTAAATTAACAGTAATTTTTGATGTATTTTATTCAGTAGAATCTTTTTTTGCCTATATAACATGTGCTTTGTGAAAATAAAATGGTTTTATGTGTACATTTTAATTTAGTTAGTGGATTCCTGTCCAGTGCGGTGAGAAGCAAACGTAATGCAGTGTAGACACGCTGTGAGGCGGAGCGGAGTGAAGTGAAGCCTGCAAAATGTTTGCTTCTCTTCGCTACGCTGTACGTCGCTACACTCACAGTGTGTCTCAGCCTTAATTCCGGCATCGCTAGCTTACCGAATCAGTTTGTATACTTGTCCCCGGGAACATAAAATATTTTTTTTTTCTTTCTCTACCTTGCTGAATGTATTTAATTACATATATTAGGTACAGTCAGCCAGGTAGAGGGGGGTGGAATGTGGGCTGCGCAGGGTCTCAGGCAGTGTTTTTTTTTTTTGTGTGTATATTCTTAGCAAATTTATAGGGGAAGGTAAGGGCAGGTATGATATATATCTTATCTATATATATATATATATAATATATATATATATATATATATTATATATATATTCTTATAAATATATGTATCCAGACTTGTATTACGCACACATTTTGGCAACTAATTGCCCCCCCAATTTGGCTGATCCCTCCAGAAGAAATGTTGAACCCGATAGAGCAGAGAATAATATATATATTCTCTGCTCTGTCGGGTTCAACATTTCTTCTGGATGGATCAGCCAAATTGTGGGGGGGGCGCATTTAGTTGAGATTGTCCACATGCCACCACCCCCATGTGCGTATGTGTATATATGGTCTGAGGTCTGTGGGTGGGTGTATATATATATCTGCGTGTTGATATATACGTATATATAGGTCTGCGTGTTGATATATATACGTATATGTCTGTGTGTGGTATCAATGCATCCCTACTCTTTACACAGCGCTCCGTGTCCCTATAATATATATGATCAGGGGTTACCTTTTTTAATATTTTTATACTATTCCTATTAAATTAACAGTAATTTTTTATGTATTTTATACAGTAGAAACTTTTTTTGCCTATATAACATGTGCTTTGTGAAAATAAAATGCTTTTGTGTGTACATTTTAATTTAGTTAGTGGATTCCTGTCCAGTGCGGTGAGAAGCAATCGTAATGCAGTGTAGACACGCTGTGAGGCGGAGCGGAGAGAAGTGAAGCCTGCAAAATGTTTGCTTCTCTTCGCTACGCTGTACGTCGCTACACTCTCAGTGTGTCTCAGCCTTAATTCTGGCATCGCTAGCTTACCGAATCAGTTTGTATACTTGTTACTGACCCTGCTTGTTCTGAGGACCCGATCTGTTGCCGACTTTGCCTGCCATTTGACTATTCTCTCTGTGTATTCCCTGCCTGTTCTGTTTGCTTCCTGTTGCTACTGGTGTGCACCGATTCTCACCATATACAGTAGCACAGTACAAGTGCCTAAACATTGCTGACCTGGTTTTGTTATAGCTGCTGATGTAACTGAATAGATCGGGGATCTCTTCTGCATTACCAAAATCTCCACCACTGCACTCTTCCACAATAGCTCAGAGGGGTTACGGTGTGAAGGCACTTGCTGCCACCAAAGGCACAATATTTTGGTGCACTGCCACTGACGCCTATGCCAGATTCATATCATTTTAATATTGGACCGCAGGGTCCAACCGTGCACTCTTCCACAATACCACAGAGGGGTTACGGTGTGACGGCACTGTTGCCGACACTAAAGGCCCAATTTTAAAGCACCTATTGTTACTTTCATCCAAAGCCTGCATAAGTTTCACCATAATTTAGCCAAAAAATCACTAAACTTGTTCTGCGTGTCCTGAAATGTCTCCTCTTTTCATACAGGCTGCTGCCCCAAGCAGTTGTTTATGAATACAGTAATCAAAACAGTAATTGAATTTAAGCAAGCATGGGATAGGCATAAGGCTATCCTAAACAAAAGATAAATCCAGGTAAAGTATCCATGTAATTGGGCAGACTAGATGGGCCGAAAGGTTCATATCTGCTGACATTTTTCTATGTTTCTAATAGATTAAACGAAAAGCATTTACCGCCATTTGAAATGACATTTTTTTGTTTTTAAATGTTTCTATACATCCTACAAATCCGCCACTTCACGGGCAGGTTATGGGGACCTCCTAGGCACGATATTTGAAGGAATTTTTCGTTTTTATTCTTAACCTTTATTTCATGGAAAACTCACTGTTCCTTTAAAAATGTTTTTTTTTTTTACTGTTTGTCCTTGTTTCTGTCCCTCAGGGCACTACCCGGACCCCTATACACTTTTTATGGCAAATATCTTGCATATATGCCCTCTTGGAGGGCACTCTAAAAATCAAACTTTCGAGTCCTATTGACTTGCATTGAGTTTGGTTCGTGTTCAAGTTCGAACTCAAACTTTTGAAATTGTTTGAGTTCGAATGCGAACCGAACACGGGGGTGTTCGGCTCATCCCTAGTTGTAAACTTACCAGAGCCATTATTCTATGGAGTTGTTATGTTTACAACAGCTAAACTGGTTAAGTTTAGACCAACCTTGGAATGGGGCCCTGATTGGTCACCAGGGACGTCGGCACTCAGACAGCATGTACATGTGACTCCCTCTGAGACCAATCGCTGTAGCGATCGGTCTCCAAGAGGCAGACGATGGATCGGATCTGTGCATGCTCAATATTGTAGGTGGTACAGAACTTGCATACATAAAGTATAAATTATTATTTTTTTGAGAAAGGATTTTACCCGGAAGGATACATTGAGATTTCTCTCGTTTTCAAGTATGTCCTGGGTGGTGAGTATGTACCGTTAGGTGTCTTGCCAAGGACACTTACTGGAGAGGTTGCTCACTGGGATCGAACCCATGACTCCACAGGCTCTCTCCATGCAGAGCAGTGACGTTACCTCTACTCCACCCAGCCGGTACATGTCCTGTAACAATGTTCAATTTGCTGTTCCTAGCTACGCAGTTTGCACAGGAGGGCAAATTGCACAGAAAAGCTTAAGGGACTTCCTGGTTTGGGAGTCCATGAGTCGAAGAGGAGAAGTAGTGCGCAGGAGGGACAAAAGGTGAGAAATAAATAAATAATAAATAGGCAGAGGCCGTAAGCACCCCCGATTATTTAAGGGCACGGAAAGGGAACTCTATTTTTTAATAAAGCATCCTTTTTTTGAAAAAATTTAAGAAAAAACTCCAGTCAGTCCTAACAGGCATTTTAATAAATAGTGCTTCAACATAGGATCTAGTTAACCTTAATCTGCCAGGAACCCAAGAAGAGCCTTCATTAGTATGGAGTACTGTAGGCTGCCGTGGTAGAGTACATAACATTGTGGCGGGCTTATGCAATGTATGATCATCTTTTGTAACAAAATCTCCATTTTTCATTCCGTAGTCAGGTGTTTTTAAAATCTTTAAGACTATATTATAGTATATAATTTTGTATACTTTAACAAATAATGGCATTTGTTGAATTTAAGAATATATGCCACAGATATCTAATTTTGAGTAAGAAAAGTAGATATACAGAGTTATTCAGAGAGAGCAGAACTGGTCGCGAAATTGCACCGAATGGTGAATTTCCCCGTATGGTGCAATTTCAGGGCCATTCAGAAAGCAGCCGGCAGTTTGCCAAATATTGGTGAATTGCCAGCGAAATACAGTACCCCTTTGACAACAGTGAACTCCCCCATAGAGAAGCAATGGTTAATCTATTCATAGAACACCGAACAGCAGAGAAATGTCAGTGAAATGCCCTGATGTTCGGTGCTTTCGTTCAGCAGGTTTAATCAGGCGAATCCCATAGGCTTATGTAAAAAATATTCCCATTTTTATCCAAATCTAATAAACCGTTTCTTCTTTTACTCTGCAGCAAAAAGACAGTTTATATATTTTTTAGGCATTTTTGGGGATTTTTTTTCAGATTTTGTTTAAATAGCGGAGAGTTTTTTGTAACAGACCTTTTTATTATTATTCATAGGACCTTATATGTTAATTGCAGACATTTTCCTACAGTGGGTTTTTCTCACAAACAGCGTTTACAATTTTGTAACTTTCAATCAATTTATTGATTGTTTTTTATTACCCTATTCGTCGGCTTGTTCCGGGGGCTGGCTGGCACTGTGTTCGTCGGGTTTGTGGCAGATCGTCAAGTACATTCGGCGGGTTTTCTGTGGCGTTTTGGATTGATCCAATTTTTCGAGAATTTTTTTTTATCCTTTCGGCCTCTTTTCCCTGTACTTCTGGGACCCTGCTATGAATGCTGAATTCCCCGCAGAGTTGGGGACTTTGATTCCCTGAAGTGCGAGGGATGAGAGAGCACCGATATGTCAATGTCATTTCGGTGCTCTCTGGATAACCCCTATAGTCCATTCACAAATTCTACATTGGTCATTCTGGAGAACTCATCATCATACTGTAATATTATTTTCCTGGCTACTTAACAATGGCCTCTTGGCAGTAAATTTCCTATTGCTAAGCTCTACGTTTTAGTTGTGTCTTGCAGGGTGATTAATAATGAAACTGTAATTAACGTAATTTACTCCGATCCTATTTGCTGCGAGAGAGAAGAGTTGGCCATCAGTGAATGATGCCACTGCTTTAAATCAGTACCTATTAAAATATGGCAATGAATATTTACTAGAAACCAATATGGAAAACACAGGTGGAATTGTCACATAAACCCCTAAAACCGTAAAAAAAACAACCAATGTTTGAATATTAGTATAGTGCCAATTATATAAATGTTTATTAACCAATAAAGCACCCTTACCATGATACAGAGCACATGATTAGAATTGGCAAACACTATTGACACAGTTTCAACATTTTCTTTTGCCATTCATTTACCTATTAATTTGACATATGCTACAAACATCTGTGCTTGGAGCACATCAAATGTGCATGTCAAAAATCTGTCCAAAAATTATGTTTAATCAAACAGTGCACACTGAAAAGCTCAAGGTCAACATATAAGCCTGAAGAAAGGGACTTAAGTTTGCTCAAGATAATTGAACACTAAGATCTGCTTATTGACATTTTTCTTGCAATATTAAAATTAACATTTTGCTCAGTTAGCTGAAAGTTTTTTTCCTTCATTTTAAGAGCATTTGAAAGACACAAGAGTATTAAAAAATATGAATTCTTCATATCATTTTTTACCATTATAAAAATATTTGTATACTCTTGGAGGGGTTGGTAAAAGACAGTCATAATAAAACTAAGAACAGCAATAATTAGGAACATACCACTACTTGGTTTACAGATTTTGAGGATCCAATTACAAGCCTGGAGTATATGCAGTATAAAAAGGTTAAAAATAAAGCCGAAAGTTGTATCAGAGACGAAGATGAGGAACACGGTTTCTTAGGTTTTCCTTTGGCTCGGAACAGAATGGCTGAGCATCCCTTATTCGAAAAGTTCGGGACCCTGAGCGTTCTGGATTTCACAGGATTTTGGAATCTGTCTCTGATTCCAATTAAGGAAGGAGGAACGCGTCAGGGAGGCCACAATACATAAGCTGTTGCAGCACCAGCAAACTATATGCTGAAAAATGCTGTGCAGTGATTTGCGAAGGACATGCTGTATTTTCTTTTGCCATTCATTTACCTATTAATTTGACATATGCTACAAACATCTGTGCTTGGATCACATCAAATGTGCATGTCAAAAGTCTGTCCAAAATTAAAGTTTAATCAAACAGTGCACATTGAAAAGCTCAACGTCAACATATAAGCCTGAAGCAAGGGACTTAACAGAATGGCTGAGCATCCCTTATTCGAAAAGTTCGGGACCCCAAGCGTTCTGGATTTTGGATTTCAAAGGATTTCGGAATCTGTCTAGGATTCCAATTAAGGAAGGAAGGAGGAACGCGTCAGGGAGGCCACAATACATAAACTGTTGCAGCACCAGCAGATTATATGCTGAAAAATGCTGTGCAGTGATTTGCGAAGGACATAATGTATAGAACTGGTGTGTCTCTTGCACACTCTGTGCAGCATGTCAAACAAATGAGCTGCATGGAACCTCCCAGCATGTTACTTGTGGTGCTGCAGCCCCCGGAGGAGCTTTGGTGTGAAGGCGAACCGATTCTTAGTGCCAGGAAGGTAAACAATTCAATCTGGATGACTACATAAATTCTGGCGCATCTCAAGGAAGCTGTCACGTCCTATGTGTTGAAATTTTAGGGACATGTTCTGGAGTCATTTGCAAATGAAATTCAGTTGCAATAAACTAAAATTCTTTGCATTGCTCCATATTCAGATCAGATCAAGTGAACTCGATCTCAGGACACCTGCAGGAGCTTTTGAAGAACAAGTATCCTTGATAATGGTAGGGAATGGCTTGACAGCAACAACAATTACAAAAATATTCAGTAGCAAAAATCATTTGCAATATAACAGCAAAGGATTTGTTTGAATATATATATACAGTATCTCACAGAAGTGGGTACACCCCTCACATTTTTGTAAATATTTTATTATATCTTTTCAGTGTGACAACACTGAAAAAGTGACACTACAATGTAAAGTAGTGAGTGTACAGCTTGTATAACAGTGGGGGTTATTCAGAGAGAGGTGTAAACCAGGAGAACTGTCAGGAGAAGAGAACAATCTAGACCAAATAGCCGATTTGGAAAGTGAGATAAATGTGAGAATTTTTCTAGTTTGGCTATTTTGACCTAGAATTTTCACTTCTCCAGTCATTCTCCTGGTTTTCACCTCTCTGAATAACCCTGAGTGCAAATTTGCTGTCCTCTCTTAATAACTCAACACACAGCTATTAATGTCTAAACGGCTGGCAACAAAGTGTTCAGAATTTTTCCTGCAGCATTACAATGACCAGGGAGCGGGCAGAATACAGGGAAAGCTCTGGGGTCACTCACTGCTGTACAGGGATAAGATTCAGGTTATAACAATTGCTGAAAATCCCTGCAGAATGCAGATACAAGGTGTTTGTGTAATGTTCATATGTCGAGATTATACCGCATACAGAGTACATTTACATTAGTGTAATGTTTGAACTGTCTCAGAATAACAATTTTTATATAATTTATTTTGCCTCGATTTTATTTTGCCTCAGATTGAAGCAATACCTACAGTTCCTCTGTTTCAATTAAATTATATGGCATTTTTTTTATCAATGAGGAATTGGTAGTGAGAGGACGGAAAAAAACAAAGAACTAAACTAAATATACTATCGGGGTTATTCAAAGAGAATCGAAAAGTCACCGCATGTTCGGTGACTTTTCGTTCTCTTCAATTCGGTGCGATTTGGCGATCCCATTTCGGTGATCCTGCGGTGTATTCAGCAAGCATCACAGGGCCATCGTAGTGCAGGGAAAAGCCGCCGCAAACCCGGTGAACACTCACCACAAAACCTGGCGAAGGCACACCGAAACCCGCAAAAACATCTGGATTAACCCCACCGAACACGCCGGAGAAACCCGAGCAAGAGCCGATCACAGCGCAGAGCAGCCACCGGAAAAACCCGACACCGCAGACGAATGAGGTGAAAAAAAAATAACAGTACGCTTGAAAGTTTGAAAAGTGAAACGCTGTTTGCAAAGAAACTACAGAACGAAAATGTCTGAAATTTACATATAAGATCCAATGAATGATAATAAGAAGGGCTGTTACAGAAAAAAGAAAAAAAGATTTTAAAAAAACGGAAAAAACGTTTCGCAAAAAAATACAGAAAAATGCCTAAGGCTGGGGTCAGACCAGCGCACTTTTAACGTGCGTTCTGGCGCACATAATTACGGCCGCACTAGCAGCAGATGACGGGCAATGACGGCCAATATACGATGTACGGCCGCACAAAAGTCCAGCCGTGCAACGCAGGTGGAATTTGAACGCATTTTTTTGAGAACGCTGAACCGCTAGTACTGACGTACTGAGTGCGCAGCTGCGGCATAGTGGCGTGTGTGCGAGATTAGGAGATGTCAATCACTGCTAATGTCCAGCCTACATAACGTCCAGACGCAAAAAGAGTTTTATTGACGATCCGTACAAAATCACGCCCGAAAATGCGCGTCGTCTGACTGTTTTTGCGCATTCCGTGAAAAAATACGTCAATGCGTTCGGACGCACTTTTTCACGTTCGCGGGGAAAAATGCTTTCGTCTGATCCTAGCCTAAAAGATCCTAAAAAATCTTAAAATAAAGAGACTTTTTACTGCAGAATACAATAATAAACGGTTTATTAAATATTGGTTAAAAACGGGAATATTTTTAACATTGAAGCCTATGGGATTCTCCTGAATAAACCTGTCGAATGAGACCACCGAACAGCAGGGCATTTCGGCAACCTTTCTCACCTTTTTGTGTTCTCTGAATAGACGAAGCATTGCTTCTCTATGGGGATTTCACTGTCCTCGAACAGGCACCGAACAGGCACTGTATGTGCAGGCAATTCGCCAACATTTGGCAAACTGCCTGCTCTCTGATTAGCCGAATTGCCAGGAAAGGTAACCGTATGCTGAATTTCTTTACCTTTCGGCCACAATTCGGAGCTCTTTGAATAACCCTGTATATTGTAAAAAAAATTCCCATAAAGACAAAGTGGAAATCTTTCCTTTATAACATGTACCCAAAAGTGCAAACCAGTAGAAAGGTTTTGTTTCATGAGGTCGTGGGAATTCTCTCTTTTAATGTACTTATTTAGAAATGATACACATTTTGAAGATTGCCAAATTAAAGCTACACGTAGGAGATTTTATACGTTTTTGAATCCATTGTTATTAAAATTATTTATCCACTGGGAAATCACTGATCCTGGTTTGTACGTGAATATAATAAAGGTAATGTAAAAGAAGGTTTAGATCAAACGTAACAGTACTCAAGATGCCTAATTTGTAACTACTGAAAATGAAAGACAAATGGTCCCAGCAGTGATCCCTGTTGATGTCATATATTAAAAGATTACAGCTGTGTTTAAACGAACTGCGACTTATCAAATTAAACATACAATTCTAGAGTCTTCATTGTGGGGTCTAATAAACTTCATCAGAAATGTCTAGCAAGCTGCCTTTATGCATTATTAGAATTTTACCATGAAATACCATAATAATGCAAAGTGTACACTGCCAGGGTTATTCAGAGATATCAAATCTGTTAAAATGTTTCTAATCTATTAAAGTCTTTAAATTAATAATCTTAAAATTGTGGGAAGTTTCAGATGGCGGGATTTGTGAAATAGAGTGTTCTCCCCTTACTGCTCTGTGTCTATCTGTCTTGAGAAGTACGTCCCATTATGCTTCGAACAGGAAGAATGCTACACTCTCTGACTCTTGCTTTCTCTATGGGATGCACTCCAGGGCTTTTCATTAAAATCTTTAAAACTTTATTTCAATATTCATTTTGAAAAAGGATTGACGTTTCAACTCTCCAGGGGCCTTTATCTTGATAAAGACCTTTAGTTGATCAAAATGTTGTGAGAGAAAGAAAATAACTGGATATCATATGCGCTTAGGAGGTATTTTTACCATTCCCCAAATAGTCTGTCATGCTCTTAATGTTATCCCCTAATATAATTTAAGCTAAAATGCACAATTCCCTTCCCAGCTGCTATCAACCCCTCCCCGACCATGTACGTCCAATCGGGAAGTCTCCCTTAGACCCGCAGATGAATTTGGTACGTCCGGGTCTCCTAACCACCCTCCCTGCCTGATACTTAACTCCCTCACCGGCTCCTGCGGTGAACTGGCAGGCTGGAAGCCTGCCCTGCCTTTTTAGGGGGGCCAGCAGGCACGATGATGTCATCACACTGCATGATGACGTCATCGGCAGGCGCCCACCGGCCTGCAGTAAAACTCAGGAAGGGATGGGGTGGCTCATTTGGAGCCATCTATCTCCCCAACCATTAATGCTAGAAACATAGAAATTGCACCACTGGAAAGGGGAGAGTCTCCCCTTTTCACTGGTGCATAGCAATAACTATTTCATCGTGATCGTGATTCAAACCTGGATGTGGCGGACATCTTGGATGTCAGCCAAGCCTCCGGGTCACCGCCCACCCACTGACATCCTCACCATATGAGTGAGGATGTCAGGGGACCAGTTAACCCCTTAGCTGCCAAGTGGAGATTGGGAGATACAGAGCTCCAAAGGATCCCCCTATCTGTGGTAGCTAGAGGGTTATGGTTTCTATCATTGCAGAGGCCTTTCCAATGATACCAAACATGACCAGGTTTTTTGTAAAACAAATTCTTTTTTTAAAATAATAAAATAAAAAAAATGTAAAAAAAAATTAGGCTTTTTAAGAAAAATTTTTGTCTGGGGGTTTACTAAAATAGGACCTAGGCTGGCATTTAAAAATGATAAGCATAAAACGGAAAAGGTCAAAATGAGCTCAGCGCACAGAGGTGAAATGGCTCAGCAGTGAAGGGGTTAAAAAGCAAAAACATGTAAAAATTGGGTATTTCTATTCTCGGGACAAAATTTTGAAACTATTTAGCCGGGGTCTTTTTTGGCGGTTGTAGATTTTGGGGATTAAATTTCAAAAAAGTGTGTTTTTTCCATCATATTTCATATTTTTTATTATAGGAAATTATACAATATGATGGAAAAAATGTTTATCTTTCGAAAATCCATTTACTGGTGGGAAAAACTGTATATAATATGTGTGGGTTGCATAAACGAGTAAGAGGAAAATTTGACCTAAACACAAACAGTGCAGAAAAGTAAAAAGAGCAGCATCCATTAAAGTGGCATTATACCCTCAGATTTTCTAACATAAAGCAGTACTATAATGTGAGCCTTACTGTAATCCAATGTAGTATTCCTTGCTTCTGTTTCTTTTAAATCCTCATCTCTAATCATGCTTGGCAGGACTTTCTGTTTTCAGGTGACCACCGTTTCTCTGTAATGCCTCATGGTGTCAGCGTTTTCACCCAGAACTTGCAGACATCCACACCCACTTGTGATTGACAATAGGGATGAGCTGTTCGGTTCGATCAGTTCGGAGTTCGACTCGAACATTGGCATTTCAAAAGTTTGCGAACTTCGAACTTTTTGGCGTGTTCAGTTCGAGTTCGATTTTTTTTTAAAAAAAAAGTATAAAAAATGCTTAAAAAATACAAAAAAATCTAGAAATAAAGAGACTCTTTACTGCAGAATATTATACGCAACGGTTTATTAGATATTGAATTAAAAAACTACCTAATGTCTAGGTGCAAAGATTCTCACCTCTAAATGACCTGTGCTCTCAAACGGCGTAAACAACAGGTGTTTAATTAGTGTTTGGAAATAACATGTGCTTCTAATAAATAGTCTGGTCTCATGAATTTGAAACATATTTGATACATTGCCTGCAGACTGGGTGTTGCCTGCACATGTATGAACAAACACTGTGCTTGTTCTGAATTCTAAGAAGTGTTCATTTCTACTATATGATCCTCTGAACCAGTATTTGTATGTCATGTACCTCTCCCGAAGGGCCTATGTAAGCATACAATTATTATTGTGTTAGAAATGTCTATCATAAAGCGTACAAGCTGAGTCCCTAGAGTCTCTGACTATCCATGTCATATATACCTTGCTTTAATACATATAATACATTCCCTCATCTAACAGGATAGTAGCCAGTCCCTGTGCATTTTAACCCCTTAAGGGTGGCTAGGTGTTGTGTGTGGGTTTCTGAGGGCGATGTTTCTATACATCCTACAAATCCGCCACTTCACGGGCAGGTTATGGGGACCTCCTAGGCACGATATTTGAAGGAATTTTTCGTTTTTATTTTTAACCCTTATTTTATGGAAAACTCACTGTTCCTTTAAAAACTTCTTTTTTTAAACATTTTGTCCTTGTTTCCTGTCCCCCAGGGCACTACCCAGACCCCCATACACCTTTTTTGGCAAATATCTTGCACATGTGCCCTCTTGGAGGGCACTCTAAAAATCGAACTTTTGAGTCCCATTGACTTGCATTGAGTTCGGTTCGAGTTCGAACTCGAACTTTTGAAATTGTTCGAGTTCGAAAGCGAACCAAACACAGGGGTGTTCGGCTCATCCCTAATTGACAACTGCTGCATGAACGTGCTGTGTTGTTTTTTTTTTTTGTTCTGCAGATTCTCATAATTAGAGCTAGGTATTTTTTATTTTTTTAAAACAAACTTTATTGCTTATGTTTTATCATAAACAACCTATTCATTGCACAGTTCACAAAAAAAACACAGCACGTTCAGGCAGCAGTCGTCAATCACAAATGGGCAGGGATGTGGATCTCTGCAGGATGTCCTCTTGTAGTTCTGGGTGAAAACGCTGACACCATGAGGCATTACAGATAAACGGAAACTAGATTGTGAGTTCCTACGGGAATAGGGCCCTCATCTCCTCCTGTACTGTTTGTCAAATGTTGTTCAATGTATTGTAACCCTGTCTATACTGTGCCTATTGTAAAGCGCTGCGGAATATGCTGGCGCTTTATAAATAAAGAATAATAATAAACAGTGGTCACCTGAAAACAGGAAGTCCTGCCAAGCATGATAAGAGATGAGGATTTAAAAGAAACAGAAGCAAAGAGAAGGAAAACTACATTGGATTACAGTAAGGCTCACATTATACTACTGTTTTATGTTAGAAAATCTGAGGGTTTAATGCCACTTTAAGGACAGACTTTTGAAAAACCGCCCGGTCACTAAGGTGTTAAAAGGTTTCATTAAAATGTTTACCTACCTGCAACTAGGATAAGATCCCTACCAAGCACATGAAATGATTTTGCATATAAAAAAATAGGATATAACAATAAAATGCCTCTTGCTTTTTTCTTTTGTCTTCTACAGCTGTCTTGACTCTTGCCATCATTTACTTTGCTTTCTTATGAAATAAGGTTGGTATAAATCTCAGAGCATAGCAAATCAATCATCCTCCGTTTTCCATTGTTTCACTGAGTGAAACTAGAGAGAAATAGATGATATCCTTACAATGGCACAAAACTAAGTTTAGCTTTTTTTATGAACATTGCGAAGAGAGTTTTTAAAAAGTTCAACTCATGACACATTTAACTTTAATAAAAAAAAAAACATTTTGCTGTATAGAATACAGCCAAGCCTAATGTTTCGTCTTTTATGCTTTACACGGCTCTTGACAGCCTGTAACAACCTTAATTATAATGCACTTCATACTCTGTGCAAGCGCCAGAATTTATTAGCAAGTTGGTTGTCACTTTCGTAGCTATGAAATGTGCCCGTTTTTATCAATCATCTCTTCTTTAGAGGTTCAGCAGCTGACAACACGGTTCTGTACGCTGGATGTAAAATTATACACTTGCTTCTATAATAACATAATTTTTTTTAATAATTTACACTAATTGGGGAACAAAGTTATGTGTCCAAAAAAAGGTTAAAATTGTACAAAATTCAACAGAAAAAGAATTAGGTAGATTTACTCAATCACAAAGAAGTGATAATATCATTCATATATTTATTAGAACTACGAAACTCTTTCACGACCAAAAAAAATTGTCTACTTTGCATTCTAATATGATAAAAAAAACAAAAATTAGTACGTAAAATCCCATGTGTATACATTTTCAATGCAAGACTAGAGCGATCGCTGGGGAGAAATGGAATTCTATGTGAGATCTCACTCCTGTTATCCTCTATTAATGTATAAACTTACACTGAGGATGGAAGAAGCTCCTTGTAATAAAAAGTTCAACAAACTTTTCTGCTGCATTACAACAGCCAGTGAGAGTAGAATACAGGCAGAGCTCTGGAGTCACTCACTGTACAGGGATACGATTCAGGGGGTTATAATAATGGCTGAAAGTCCCTCTACAGTACAGATATAAGGTAATCTCCATACACAGGCAATATGCCACATACAGATATTATTTATATATTCTATTGTTTTTTTTTGCTAATAATCTCATTATGATCACTGCAAATCCCCATAAGCAGGAAACCTGGCCATTTGTATTATTTAGCTACTCTTCAATGTGTATGTCAAATTTATATTAAAGAAATATTATGTTTTCTATCCAGATTTTGTATTTTTCAGACAAAAAAAATGATTTCAATAGATGTTCGGCACTCGCTCTTACCAAGAAATTATCCACCGGTTAACTGCTTAATTACCAAGATCGTGTCAACTCGATCGTCACACCCACATTTTTAATATTTAATATCTGTTGAATTAATAAAGGTTTACTTTTAATTGTGTGGTTTCCTTTCCAGCCTCTTGTGAGGTTTTTAATATATTTTGAGAAGGTTACCCCCTGTTTTTGAAGCTATAGGAGTCACCCTTATAGAAATTCTAATATATTAATGCAGTGGTTTGCTTGGTAATTATTGGGTTCAATAAATTGGGAACCTTTGTTTAATTCTGGAGAAAGGCAAATACATTTCGCTGGTCTTCTGAATATGTCTCTAAAGTTACAGAACATTCAGACATTATGGGCAATGTATAATACCTCTTTAAACTTTTGGAATGTGGACTGCAGCAGTGTCTGCTTCAGTAATGGAATTGACCAGCAATACCAGTATGACCAGTCAGATTGAGCATACAGTCCCTAAATGCAGTGTAATGACAGTTACAGTGCATTCAGAGCGTGTGTGTGTGCTCGCGTGTGCGCGTGCTTAGGTGTGCGTAATACAGTAACTGAAAGTGGTTTTCAAAAAAGTCCATTGGTTCTGGCAAGGACAAACCATTTGGTAGTGAAAGGGTTTTACGTTATGATGTAAAAGAGTTTGCTCTCCAGAGATTTAATACCACAATATATATAGTCAGGGATTTTTATTTTCTCAATTGCCTAGTGCAGTGTTTCCCAAACCTGTCAATGGGTAGCATTTACAGGCCAGGTTTGCCAGATATCTGAAGCACAGCACAGGTGATATGATTTGCTGCTCAGGTAATGCAGCATTCAATCTGCAGTTCGCCAAGGTGATCTGTAAAAATCTGTATATAGAGAAGCAGGTGCAGTGCAAATTCAACAGTAAAATGCCAATGAAAATTATCAATAGTCTTATCTGTACATTAGAAACAGTCCTGTGTACACTCTTCTCAAAACACAACTTACATAAAAGACAAAAGGAAAAAAGACACACATAGTGTAGTATCTCAGTTACACCCTATGATCAAAAGATCTTCAAAGGTTAATCTCTAAGTATTTTGAGCCTTAGGCTAGTGTCAGACGAATGCAGTCATCACGTCAGTGTCACTGTGCAGTTTAACATCCATCGTAGTATTGATTTGTGATCAATAGAGACCAACACACAAAGTACGTGCGCACCGAAGTGCAAACGCACCATGCAGGTGGCAACGGATGCCATTTAGGCATCGACGTAAAAGCGCTACGACGGATGCCCAGAGTGAACTGCGTCCGTGCAGCGGCCTGTGTGCATGATCACACAACGTCAGATTTGCGACGTCCATCATTTTGACGCTCAGAGTTTTTTGGTCTGGCTGACTGTACCTGTCATTTAATTTTAATTAATTTTGTTTCCCATATTCCCCTTTTTTTCAACACCTGTCAAAAAAAACGGACTGTGTGGTGTCACAGTATCTTCCGTCAGTACGTCCGTCCGTTATGCACGCACGCAGAGTGCGCTCAGACTGTGTTCGTCTGACATTAGCCTTATACCAGTTCCAGGTGTATGGCCTGTCGGTATTGCTTTCTTAATTTCTCAGGTGCCCATCCACCTTATATAGTTGCCATTTATTCAGAGAAAAGCAAAGACAAACAGGGCACAGCCCATAGCAAAATTCTGTAAAATATAATACGGAGATAAAAAAAAGAGTGGCCAATTGTCCACTTTTGTTGAGTCCTCCTTCACTTTTGATCTACCCATACGTATTTTTTGGAGCAAAATACACTAAACATTGTTCAAGACGAAAGAGGGAGCTAACAGGGATAAAAACAGTGTTTATTTATTAAAACAAAACCATCTATACAGTAATGTAAGTAACTACAAAACATTTTGCCAGTTTCTCTGTGTCTGCAGCTGGTGTATAAATGCAGTGTCGCCCATATTACATGCGTCTTTAATTAATTAATCATTAATTGATGTCGGCCGGTTAATTAATCAGCGTGAGCTCCAAGCATACTTTCTGTCAATTGTCCGCCATATTGGACATGCTCAGTGGGGGTGCGTTCCACCAAGGAATGTGTAGAGTCCTTCCCTTCTCTCTGCAAATCGTCCACCTTCTAGTGGGTGATCAGTGAGCCTGCGTTCCTCCCTGGCCTCTTAGGGGTTCCTGAGGACAAGGATTGGAAAACAATGGCCTAGTGCAAAAACATACAGGGTAATTCAAACAGATTCGAAAAGTCACTGCACGTTCAGTGACTTTTCGTTCTCTTCAATTCGGTTCCTTTTGCCGATCCCATTTCGGTGACCCTGCGGTGTATTCAGCAAGCCCCACAGGGTCCCTGAATTGCAGGGAAAAGCTGCTGCAAACCTGACGAAAACTAACCGCAAAACCCGGCGAATGCACGCCGAAAACCCGCAAAAACATCTGGATTAACCTGCCGAAAACCACGGAAAAACCCGAGCAGGAGCCGATCGCGGCCTCCGGAAAAAGCCGAGACCAGAAGAGGCAGTGAATAAATTAGAAAAACCGTTTGCTTGAATGATTGAAAACTGAAACGCTGTTTGCAAAGAAACTACTCAGCGAAAATGTCTGAAATTTGCATATTAGGTCCAGGGAATGATAATAAAAAGGGCTGTTACAGAAAAAATAAGCAAACTTAAAAAAAACAAAAAACAAATCGGACTTTTAACCACTTCAATGGGGAGGATCGCGCTCAGATCGCTGGCCCTCCCGGTGTGGGCTGACATCCTCGATGTCAGCCCGGCATCCGGAACCGCAGCCGCTGGAGTTAGGTGTCATCGCGGCAGCGCGATGACACCTAATTCAGGCGCCCCCCCCGCATGTGCGGAGGAGGCGCCTGAAAGGGAGGGGGCAGGTCCTTCGGACCTCTCTCCCTCCCGATCGGCGGCGTTGCGGGGGTTAACCCAGGCACCATTTGGAAGGGCACAGCCTGCCCTTCCAAATGGTGCCTGGCATTAACCCCTGGGGAGCTGGATCGCGAATCGGCGCTGAAAAGCGCCGGTTCGCGCATCCTTTCCCGGAGCTGGCCGACATCTTGGATGTCAGCCAAGCCTCCGGGAACTCCCCCTGAGGACTGGCGTCATCGTGCGTAGCACGATGACGCCAGTCCTAGAGTTAACCCCTAACTGCCACCAACGGTGGAGATAGGGAGTTCATTGGAACTCCCTATCTCCGATTCGTGGTAGCTAGGGGTAATGTTTGTTATGGTGGATCGGCCAGAGCATGGCCGTTCCAACGATACCAAACACAAATGTGAAAAAGTTTTTTAAAAAAAATAAAATTAACCCCTTAAGGACGAGGACGTACCATGTACGTCATTGCAGCGGGTCTCTCTTAGACCCGCTGACGTACATGGTACGTCCTGCCGTTTTTTGAGCGCTGGAAGCGATCGGAATCGCTTCCAGCAGCTCAAACGCCATTGCAGGCTGCCTGGGAGTCCAGGCAGCCGTGCAATGGCGTTTAGAAGTGCCGGGGCACCATGTGATCGCTCCCGGGAGCGATCAACATCCGGTTTCACCGGAGAGGTGCCCGGCACTTCTACAGAGCGCTGGAAGCGATCGGTATCGCTTCCAGCTGCTCTGAGTATATTACAAGGATGCCTCGACATCGAGGCATCCTTGCAATATGCTTACCTGCCGCCGGTCCGTCCGTGATCGCTCCCCCCGAGCGATCACTTCCGGTAGCGGCAGGAATACTGAGTGCCACGAGGTATCGTGGCACTCAGTACAAAAACGATCACATCAGTGATCAGGTGCTCTGCTGGGTGCCTCGAGGGATCAAGGCACCCAGCAGAGTAAAAAAAAGTGTAAAAAAAAGTGAAAAAAAAGTAAAATAAAAAGTAAAATAAAAATAAAAATAAATAAAATAAACTGACGGTTAGGGGTAGGGTTAGGGTTAGGGTTAGGGGTAGGGTTAGGGGTAGGGGTAGGGTTAGGTTAGGGGTAGGGTTAGGGGTAGGGTTAGGGGTAGGGTTAGGGTTAGGGGTAGGGTTAAGGGGTAGGGTTAGGGTTAGGGGTAGGGTTAGGGTTAGGGTTAGGGCTAGGGCTAGGGTTAGGGTTCTAAAGGGCAGGGTCATCTTGGGGGCTGAGTGGGATGTTCCTAGCCTGCCTCAGAGAGGCAGGCTAGCAACATCCAATCAGAAGTTAGAAAAAATCAAAATAAAATTTCTAATTTGTCAGGTCAGGTCAATATTTTGTAAATATTGGCTCTGACCTCTGTGATTCTCCCTCCCTCTCCTCACTTGTGTTTTGGTGAGCGAGAGAGAGAGATCAGATTTGACAGGTTAGAGATTTTAGGGAGATTTAGTGAGATTAGAAAAATTGAGGCAGATTTAGAGAGATTTTAGGGAGATTTAGAAGAATTGAGGCAGGTTTAGAGGGATTTAGAGAGAATTAGGTGTTTATTTGTATTTTCTTGTGAAACCCAACGGTTCTTCTAAGAACCAACAATCCGCTTATATTATATATAATAATTATAAAATTTTATAATCTATTATATATAATGTCTGAGAGGGTGTACAGCGCCGAGGAGGCATATGCCATCCTGGCGTCAGAATCTGAGGCATCTGCGTCAGACTCAGACCCTCATTTCGACCCCGCTAACTGCTCAGAGACGTCGCTAGTACATTATCTACGCTGGCTGATGTATCTAGTGATGTTTCTGATGCAGATCCTGGGTCACCACCTGCCAGCAGGAGACGCACAGCTCCAGCTGAGGAGTGGGTAGTGCCTCATCGCCAGAGGCCAGATATCCCTCCTTTCACGGCAAATCCTGGCATCAATATTGATGTTGCAGGATTTACCGCCACAAGTTTTTTGCAGGTGTTTATGGGGGATGATTTGTTGGGCCACATCGTGCCCAATCAAATCTGTATGCCCATCAGCATTGTGCTGCGAAGCCAGACTCCTACTTGGCAAGGCAGCAATGGACCCCGCTAGATGTGCCAGAATTTCTGAAATTCTGGGCACTTACTATGCTGAGGGCATCATAAAGAAGCCCTCAATTCGCTCCTACTGGAGCAGTAGCCCCATCTGCTCTACCCCCATTTACCCCCAATCAATGTCACGTAGAAGGTATGAAAACATTTTGCGTTTCATGCACTTCAGTGACAACAGCCTGTGCCCCCTAGAGAGCATCCCCAGTTTGACAGGCACCAGACTTTTACATTTTATTCGTACATTTTTATGTTCTACAATTGGTGCTGTATTTTGCCAAAATCTTTGCACACCTATGCATGGGGGCATGGGTGTACTCAGGAGATCTTGCAGAAAACAACCTGGAGAGTTTTCATGCAGTAACAAACAACAGTGTCTCCTAAATCACAGTCCAAAACTACTGTGGGCGTAAAAATCTGAAAATTGAAAAATTACACCACACACCTTCTCAAATGTTTTGGGCTAAAACCGTTGCATCCATGGCATCAAAGCACTCCATATGCAATACCTTGGGGTGTCAACATAAACAAATATAAACAATTTTCTGGCAATAATTCAAACTGGGGTATGCGGTAGACCCAAAACCAAAGATAGGCCTAGCTGAAGAAATAATCTCAATTTCAACTCCAATGACAAAGTCATAAAAATTGTATTTGAACCTTCCCAAAATCCTGGCAAACCTATGCATGGGGGGCATGGGTGTACTCAGGAGATCTTGCAGAAAACAACCTGGAGAGTTTTCATGCAGTAACAAACAACAGTGTCTCCTAAATCACAGTCCAAAACTACTGTGGGCGTAAAAATCTGAAAATTGAAAAATTACACCACACACCTTCTCAATGTTTTGGGCTAAAACCGTTGCATCCATGGCATCAAAGCACTCCATATGCAATACCTTAGGGTGCCAACATAACAAATATATAACAATTTTCTGGCAATAATTCAAACTGGGGTATGCGGTAGACCCAAAACCAAAGATAGGCCTAGTTGAAGAAATAATCTCAATTTCAACTCCAATGACAAAGTCATAAAAATTGTATTTGAACCTTCCCAAAATCCTGGCAAACCTATGCATGGGGGGCATGGGTGTACTCAGGAGACCTTGCAGAAAACAACCTGGAGAGTTTTCATGCAGTAACAAACAACAGTGTCTCCTAAATCACAGTCCAAAACTGATGTGGGTGTGAAAATGAAAAATGACCACCAAACTGTATCCAATTTGTTTGGAGCAAACGGATGCATCCATAAGCATAAAAACACTCCATTTACAATACTTTGGGGTGTTAGCTACCAAATATATGCACGTTCATAAAACTGGGGTATGTAAAAAGGCCCCTAAAAGGAAGATAAGCAAAGAAGATACTGTATGTCAAATTAGAAAATTGACAAGCACATGTCAAAGATTGGCGTAGCACCCCAAAAACAACAGAACAAATCTATATATGGGTGGTATCAATTTACTCAGAAGATGTTGCTGAACATATTTTGGGGTGTTTTTGGCAGTAACCCATAACTGGATTTGACAATTCATGCCTAAAGTACAATGTGTGTGAAAAAATAACCCAAAAAGTGACTACCTGAAAGTTGACATAGAGCTAGTGCATGGAAAGTGTTAAAATACAACTCTTTGAAGCACCCTAGGGTGTGCCCTTTCTAAAAATATATGGTTTGATGGGGTAAATTACTTTGGCCGGCTTCAAAAATGTCCCAAATAGGACATGGGTGCATGATGACGAAATGTGAAAATTCCAAGTTGGAAAACTGAAATGCGCACCCCCCAAATAAGGCCTATTAGCCCCCAATGACCCGACATACCTATACATGGGTGGTATCAATTTACTCAGAAGATGTTGCTGAACATATTTTGGGGTGTTTTTGGCAGTAACCCATAACTGGATTTGACAATTCATGCCTAAAGTACAATGTGTGTGAAAAAATAACACAAAAAGGGACTACCTGAAAGTTTGACATAGAGCTAGTGCATGGAAAGTGTTAAAATACAACTCTTTGAAGCACCCTAGGGTGTGCCCTTTCTAAAAATATATGGTTTGATGGGGGTAAATTACTTTGCCGGCTTCAAAAATGTCCCAAATAGGACATGGGTGCAATGATGACGAAATGTGAAAATTCCAAGTTGGAAAACTGAAATGCGCACCCCCCAAATAAGGCCTATTAGCCCCCAAATGACCCGACATACCTATACCATGGTTGGTATCAATTTACTCAGAAGATGTTGCTGAACATATTTTGGGGTGTTTTTTTGGCAGTAACCCATAACTGGATTTGACAATTCATGCCTAAAGTACAATGTGTGTGAAAAAATAACACAAAAAGTGACTACCTGAAAGTTTGACATAGAGCTAGTGCCATGGAAAAGTGTTAAAATACAACTCTTTGAAGCACCCTAGGGTGTGCCCTTTCTAAAAATATATGGTTTGATGGGGGTAAATTACTTTGGCCGGCTTCAAAAATTCCCAAATAGGACATGGGTGCATGATGAACGAATGTGAAAATTCCAAGTTGGAAAACTGAAATGCGCACCCCCCCAAATAAGGCCTATTAGCCCCCAAATGACCCGACATACCTATACATGGGTGGTATCAATTTACTCAGAAGATGTTGCTGAACATATTTTGGGGTGTTTTTGGCAGTAACCCATAACTGGATTTGACAATTCATGCCTAAAGTACAATGTGTGTGAAAAAATAACACAAAAAGTGACTACCTGAAAGTTTGACATAGAGCTAGTGCATGGAAAGTGTTAAAATACAACTGTTTGAAGCACCCCAGGGTGTGCCCTTTCTAAAAATATATGGTTTGATGGGGTAAATTACTTTGGCCGGCTTCAAAAATGTCCCAAATAGGACATGGGTGCATGATGACGAATGTGAAAATTCCAAGTTGGAAAACTGAAATGCGCACCCCCCAAATAAGGCCTATTAGCCCCCAAATGACCCGACATACCTATACATGGGTGGTATCAATTTACTCAGAAGATGTTGCTGAACATATTTTGGGGTGTTTTTTGTCAGTAACCCATAACTGGATTTGACAATTCATGCCTAAAGTACAATGTGTGTGAAAAAATAACACAAAAAGTGACTACCTGAAAGTTTGACATAGAGCTAGTGCATGGAAAGTGTTAAAATACAACTCTTTGAAGCACCCCAGGGTGTGCCCTTTCTAAAAATATATGGTTTGATGGGGGTAAATTACTTTGGCCGGCTTCAAAAATGTCCCAAATAGGACATGGGTGCATGATGACGAAATGTGAAAATTCCAAGTTGGAAAACTGAAATGCGCACCCCCCAAATAAGGCCTTTTAGCCCCAAATGACCCGACATACCTATACTTTGGGTGGTATCAATTTACTCAGAAGATGTTGCTGAACATATTTTGGGGTGCTTTTTGGCAGTAAACCTTAAAGTTCACAGTACATGTATTCTTAAATTGCGTTCAAAAAAAAAAATGAACAAAATTTTTTTTTTTTCTCAAACTTTGGCATAGATTTGTGGTAAAATGGTTTGCATGGAAAGAGTCAAAATACCCCAAGTTTAATACCTTGATTTGTGTACTTTTAAAAAAATATGTATATGTGGAGGGTTATTCAGGAATTAGTGACAGATATCAGTGTTACAATGTCACTATCACTAGTTTTGAAAATAAACTCTTTGGAAATGGCAAAGTGCTACTTGCACTTATTGTTGCATAAAATAAGGAAAAAAGCGAGGAATATGTAAACATTGGGTATTGCTAAACTCAGTACTAATTTAGAAACTACTAAAGAATTAATTTTTTTTGACGGTTGTTGATACATAAGAAATTTTGGGGGTCAAAGTTCGAAAAAGTGGTGTTTTTTCAATTTTTGTGTCATATTTCACAATATTTTTTATAGTAAATTATATGAAATGATGAAAAAAATGGTATCTTTATAAAGTCCATTTAGTGACGAGAAAAACAGTGTAAAATATGTGTGGGTTACATAAACGAGTAAGAGGAAAATTTGACGTAAACACTAAGAGCGCAGAAACGTAAAAACAGCAGCGGTCACGAACGGACGGATTCGTGTAAAACCGCCCGGTCACTAAGGGGTTAAAATTAAAATTAAAAATAAAAATATATTTAAAAAAAATTATAAAAAAAAAAATAAACATTTTTTTTTCTTTTTTTTGGTTTGTTAGTGTAGCAATATTGTTCCCATTTCAATTATAATGTGAACAATGATGCTGCACTAACGATTTTTGTATGCGGTGCGTTTGTTAAAAATCGCGTAATTTTCCCCAAAAAAAAATGTAACGAGACCCCATCTCTAATTTCTTTAACAAGCGCACCCCATACAAAATATAACCGCAATTGCTCGCATGTTAAAATGTGAAAAAAAACACTTTACACGTTGTAAATTATTGAAAATACATATTTTATTGCATTTTTTGTTATAATATACAGACATGACATAACGTATACATATAATAATGACATATTATGAATCTACCGAGTCTGACGGAAAGAACGATATATAATATGTCTGGGTAATATACTAAAATAAGCCTTAAAAACACGTTTAAACATGATGAGCAAAACCGGTAAAAATGACCTCAGCACAGAGGCGGGAAAAGCCTCAGCAGCGAAAGGGTTAAAAAAAATAAAAGTACAGAAAAATGCTTCAAATATCCTAAAAAATCTATAAATAGACTTTTTACTGCAGAATTTTATAATGAACGGTTTATTAGATATTGAATTAAAACAGGAATATTTTTAACATTGAAGCCTATGGGATTCTCCTGAATAAACTTGCCGAATTAAACCACCGAATGGCAGGGCATTTCGGGAACCTTTCATTGCTGGTTTGTGTTCTCCGAATAGCCGAAGCAGTGCCTTTTCATGGGGATTTCACTGCCCTCGAACAGGCACCGAACAGGCACCGTATGTTCTGGCAATTCGCCAGGATTTGGCGAATTGCTTGCTCTCTGGATAGCCGAATGGCCAAGAAAGGTAACCGAACGCTGATTTTCAGCGTTCGGTTACCTTTCTCAAGCAATTCGGATCTCTTTGAATTACCCTGATAATAAAATTTAATATATTGGCCAAAACTCTTTGTATTGCATGACTTTGAATGTTGCAGAAAAACATATTTATTTATAATCCTTATAGCAAGTCTATGAATACATGAGTTCAAAATGATCTGCAGTACAGTTTTTTTAGTAAGACCTCTGATCGGTGACTCTGTACCGTATAGAATATAACGAAAGCACTGTGTCGGAAAAAGCCTGTACTATACATAGCAAAGGCAATGTTCAAACATGTTATCAAACAATGCGCTGGGATTTGTTTCTAAGGTTATTGTATATTTTGAGTTAGACAGCAGAAAAATAGCATGTAGCTCCTGTTTAATCTCATGTTATATTCTCATAGAGCTTGCATGTCTTTACCTCTTATACAAATCACTGCTGTGCTGAAATTCATTTAGAAATCTATAGAAAAAAAAGACATTTTCCAGAATCAGTGATGTATATTACATTAATAATAGAACTTTACAGGTAAGTACATGCTTGGGCAACCAGGATAATTACTTGAAATTATCTTGCGTTCTGCAATGTCTTTTTTTTTTTTTGTTGATCTTGGTGTTATTATTTAAACGAGCCGTCAAATCAGACAATCGTTATAAAGCTTTTACGGTTAAAGGAAATAAAAATAGAAGACAACAAAGAAAATGATAGAATATTTGCAAAAAAGATAAATGCTATAAATACAAGAGACATAGGGGGGAAATTCAAGTTCTGTTTTTGCAACATGTAGTACAGCAGAGTGTGTGTGATATGATGCAAATGTTCTAGGTATATTCCTACTTTTCATGGAATGCCATAGAGTTATCCACCAGGGACCAGTTGCATTACATATCCCATGTGTTACACTGCCATGTATGGACATGATGTGCACCACTTCCTGCAGTCTGTATAACAAGCTGACGACTGTAGCATATTTTCTTGAAAATGTACCTTGTATCAATAGTGCATGTCATATTGACTTAAATGGGCCATGGAACCATAGGCATTAACCCCTTCGCTACAGAGATCGAGATATCTCAGGCTTCAAAGGCACCATCCAGTGCCTGATATCAAGATATCTCGATCCGCTGATCTGCAGCTCAAAAGCAAATGAAATTTGTCTGCTGAAAACTAGTTTCATTTGCTTTTGGGATGCAGAAGGTGCCCCAAAGATTTAGCACTGTGGGCATAATGCCTGAAGAGCTAAAACTGTAAAATTGGCTGAAGAATGGCTGAAGTCAGACATTCAGCAACCCGACACAGGAGAAAGAAAAATCGAGTTGCGGCTGTAACTCATTTTGGCAGTAGATGCTGCCACCTACTGGCCAAATATGTTTATTACAATAAGAAATACATTGGGAATATGCCCAAATATTTCTTACTGTATAATAAATTAAAACAAATTTTTCAACCCCCCCGGTTCCTGACAATGTTATTTTGGAAAATCACTTGGTAGTGAAGGGGTTAAATCACTATGAAACATAATCCCTCACCACCAATTGCTTGCAGTTGGAAATTGTTTTTCATTACCAACTGCAAACAAGAATAACTAGAGACCTTGAAATCATTTGTTATTCTCAGGCTGCCTGCACATTAGCACTTGTAATACTAAAGTATAGGAAGAATTATTTTACAGTAGGCAGATGTAACAGCCGAGCCAAAAGAGAGGTTTGCAGCTTGGCTGGATTAGGACGTGAGCCATTATCATTAACGAGTGGAGTCTTTACACTTAATAGTTTGCTTATTAATCATAACGGCGCACTTAGAATAAAGCCCTTGCATTTACAAATGTCAGTTGACTCTAGGTTAACTATCTATTGGTACTTATGCATACTATATTGGAACATAGATATATATAATAGTACAATATTGGAATATATATATATATATTTCACCAATTTGAATTTTATTTTTTGCTTCAATAGATAGAAACACAGATATTGTTTATAGCCTTATTTTTTTTTCAACGCGTGTATTCTGCTGATTCGCTTCCTCTTTTCACCTAACGATTAGTGATACTTTCGATAAAGCTAATAATAGTGTGTGTGTCCAATATAGTCCAAAAAATGTAAATCAATTTTATTAATGAAAATATAATAAAGCCTTTGGAATTTGGACAGAAAAAAGTGTCTTGTTCCATAATTGAAATCAATATTAATCTCCCTGTTTCTGCTACCTCTTTCCCATCCATCACCTTTTCTGATTGCATTCTTTCATCTCGGTTTTTTGAATGTGTATCTAGTTAGTCCAAGAATTGACGTGCAATGCTTATCATATATAGGCTTCTTATTTTAACTCATTGATGACCAACGCTATTTTATAATGTTATGTACAGGTGACTTTTCTGTCCCTAAGCCTGTCTTTGGGACCAGAATGTAGCAAGTAGTTAGTATTTACAGCTCTATAAATGATTTATGATGGAATCATTCTGTCATGGGATTATTTAATATATGGCATTATGTTATATATCAAATATATTTCTTATTCCATTCCTACCTTTTCCCATATTCTTCACACTGCCAGGCCATACCGTCAGCCATAATTCCATTGTTTTTCTCACTTTTTTTTCTTTATTCCTTTTTCCACTTGCCAATTTAAAAAGTGTGGTATGTCTTTTCATTTGATAATAAGACAGTAGCCAAAACACATTTTTTTCTTGTCTCAATAGTTTCTTTTCAGTTATACCGATGAAATGTAGATTGGATAATTACGGTATGTTTTTGTATTTCCTTTAGGTTTAAACTATTTTTTTATTGTGGTATTAAGCTTTGTAGAGAACATAAAGGTCAAATGCTCTAGCACACCTAATATAGGAAAGATTCCGTGAAACATGACAACATTTTAAATTCAAGAAAATAAAAGCAAGATAACTACCAAAAAAACAAATCTATGAAAAACTAAAGATTAAACACACTCTTCAGCATGGTACAAAATAACATCCCTGCTTTACTTCTCGTGAGATTCGGACATCTCCAAGCCCAGCCCATTCGTATTTCTTCTACAACAGTGGTTCCCAACCCTGGTCCTCAGGTCCCCCCAACCGGCCAGGTTTCCAGATATTATTTGCTGCTCAGTGATTGCAGGATTAAGTCTGCATTTCCCCAAGGTAATCCTTAAAACCTGGCCTGTTAGGGGAACTTGAGGACTTTGGTTGGGAACCCCTGTTCTTAGCGGATTGTTGTGTGTAGATTGCTCTTTTCATTTTATAGGAAGGGACAATTTAAAGGAAATGGGGAAATGCTACTTGACCAAAAATCTTTCAGGCTCCTAAGCCAAGCAAAACTGCTTGGTCTTTAACTATTTTTGCTGTCATAGTGGGAGGCAGTAGCACTTGCCATTCTAATACTTTGAATGGATTGGCTGCCCCCCCCCCCCTGTGAACGTCAGTTGTTGAGACTATAAGATGGAGGGTGAAAAGCATTGGAGTTTGCTCACTAATATCTTGGTAAAACAGTTAAAATCCTAATTTAATAAGGTAATTGGACGATGTGAGGATGGTGACATGGGGTCTTTATCAGGTTTAAATTGTCCTAGACAGGGTTAGGGGTGCAATGGAGGTGTCTTTTTAATAAATTTCATTAAGGATAGACGTCAAGACACCAACCATCTGGCCCAGCAGTTATTTTTATAATAATCAATTGTGTATCCATCTAGACCTGAATTTGTCTGTTTTGCCCATTTTAATAGTCGAGGAAATCTCCTCCTTGTGAATGGGAGCATTAATAGGATCTGTTTGGTCATCATTAGCCCCTTTCAGAAGATCCATGTCCAGTACAAGGGCCATTTGGTTGGGCGAGAACAGGCCAGAAAAGTAAGAGTGGTTGACATCATTGATTGCCATGGGGTCCGTTTGAGAGTGTCTCATCTGGTTTGGTTATAATACAGTATCTGTCGGAGTTGGGTTTGGCTATATTCATAAATAGTTCTCCTATTACAACAATTTTTCCCCAAAATTCCAGTTGTTTCTTAACCCTTCCCAGCAGGAAAGAATCTATCAACTGCTTTTCTTCTTTATAGGTTTTCTTTTTCTCTGTATGAGAGGGAGAGGCCATATAGGCCAAGTGTGACGTGCCAAAATGTTGGTTGTATTTGGAGTTCCATTGTTGTCTGTAACTGGCTATGTATGCAATGATTTGGTCTTGCTCTGTATTTTTTTTAACCAGTAGTTTGTTCCCAGATATTATTTGGTATTTACATGCTGCTCACTATGCTACAAGAATAAACACTTAGGACAAAGAACATATACTAACAACTGGAATGTTTGTTTTCTCATACTATAATATAGCTATTTTTCCCCCAATATTTATCTGTTATTAAAAAGAAAAAACACTTATAAAGTATTTAGACACATTACCTTTAATACAAAGCAGGCATATTGAAAGCCCTTAAAACAAAATTTTACTGGCAGCATACACTATATGGCTTACAAAAAATATTTCAAGGACATTTCGGACAATGTAGTTTCCCACTGAAGCATTAGAAATCATTTTTAATATAATTTGTAACTCTCTATGACAGCAAGCGTGTTCGACAGTCCTTACCAGGGATCAAAGATTCTCCGGTCCCTTGTCTGTCACCCAAAGGATACACTTGATCTGCAATGTAGGCACATTTAACCAACCATCTCAATTTTTAACTCCCCAGTGGCGAGTGCTTAGATATAGTGTAATGTTAATAAAACAAAGTGGCCTGCATACCATTTGGATCTATCAATGGAAGAGACCGCTCAAAAGTCACTGGTCCAAGTAGCATAGTACACAAAAAGAAAGGGTTAATGATTGACCTCGGGATTTTAAACCTAAAACGGACCTTTTATTCAATATCTTAAAGGGCTGCCATCTGTGAATCAAACAAAAGCTGGTGCACAATGAATTTAAACCACAAGTGAATTCATACAAATAAAGACAAAAATCGACATATTTTTTGTTAAAATACACATACTAGAACCTAATGACTCTAAATGAAATCCTTAAGGTGGTCAGACTGTTGGGAGTAATATGGCAGATGCCAAGCTGTCTGAAGAAATAGAAAGGAAGCAGGACTTTGTGGGCCTGTGCGTATGTAACGTTGGGGTCTTCCAGCCTTTCCGGTGTGCTTGAGGGCAGCATGTCTGATGCTGCTCGCTCACCAACACCCGGTTTAAATTGAAACAGGCAGGGAGGTGGCTGCATGAGGTGCGGCTTGAGACGGGGGCGTGGTCTGGTGAAGGTCTTTTAAAAACCAACAGTTCCTTCTAAGCAGTGCCAGATTGTGGTTATCCATACCTGAGCTCCTTGTACCTAAATTCTCTCGTGATTTAACCTGTTATTGACCTCTGCTTGTTTTCTGACTATTCTGCCTTCCGTTGCCCTAGACTATTTTCTTGTACTACGCTTCTGCACTGATATCGACCCGGCTATTCCATTTGACTATTCTATACTCTGTATTCCTGATTCTGGCTCGTCTGACTACCCCTGTGTTGCTGACTTGGTTTTGTATTACGACATTGTCTTTGATTAACCCTTTCTGTCTAGCTAGTATACCTGGCCAATTCTAAGGACCAGACAGTTAGGGATTCTTCTCCGTGACAGTGTATAGTAAAAGCCAGAAACTTCTTGGCCATACGATACTTGGTCATACTAGTTTTTTATGATTTGCAGATGTTTTGTTAGGCCTCTGCTACACTAGGCTGAATGGCTCACTTTTAAGATATTATGTTTTAGATTTTCTACATTTAAAAGCCCGAGTTGAATCATTAGCCCTTTGTTTTTGTGTTATGCCTAGTATCGGGTTACCCCCAAATAAGAAACAGTTCTTGAATGACATACAATTGTATCCTTTTAAAGGTCGCATCTTTATACTTAATCGATTGTTGGCATTCCTTTCCTATATGGCAGTTTTAGTGTTCAAATAGTATATTACATAACCTTACTGTCTGTATTCCAGATGAAGCAGTGGGTAGCTACTGTCTAATGCTAAGAGCCAATACCACCATGTCCAGTAAAATGTACCACTGCCGGCATTCCCTCATGGAGTTCACAGAACTACAGGTAAGGTAAAGGTAGGTCAAGGTAAACATTTGCAGTAATTGATGTCTCGCCGAAGAAAAACAGCTTCTTTCTATGGGGTTATGTGAAAGATATCGGGCCCTATTACATTCTTAACGCAAAACACACGCTAAACGAGTTTTTTTTGCGCAAAGCGTTAAACGTTAACGCACGAAAATCACCGCTGGAATTACATTCCTCGCGCATTTTTTCATCCGTCGGGAAATTGCGCTCGTAAAACCGACACGCAAAAATGTGCGCAAAGTACCATTGCGCGCAGAAATCAGTGAGCGCAATGTAATTTTTAATGCGAGTCCGTCAGATGAATGCATTTTTGTGTGGACTGCGCACAACAGACGTACATTCTGACGGAAGACAAGGTAGTGGCTGTCATTTTTGACAGATCTCGTAAAAAAAACGTGCGCATCGACGTTCTCCGTTGTGAATCCGCAGTTTGGTACGGTCAGGTTGTTACAATTTGCCGTTACCACCAGCTTTTCAAAGACGTTAAAATTATGCGCGCAAACGTTGTCCGTTAAATTTTGCGTTAAGATTGTAATACCATGTGCTCACCAGCGCACAAACGCATTTGCATTCACAATGTTAAGTATAGGATGCGTGCACTAAATTGCGCTTGCAAAGGGTTCACGCAGGGTCACTCGCGTTAACGTGCATTTTGTGCGTGAATGTCGTAATATGACGTTCAACGCAAAGGGTTTTGCCCCTCACGTTAATGCGTTTTTGTGTGCGAAGAATGTAATAGGGCCCATGGTGTATGGAACAAAGGTACGGGACATCACTAATCTAAAGCAGAGGATCACTGATGCCATTACACCATTGGTGAACGTATGCTACAGCGAACATGGCAAGAAATCGAGTACTGTCTTGATGTGCTTCGTGCAACTAATGGTGCCCATAGAGAGGTGAATTAAATGAGGCAAAAAAACTTAAATATATACGTCTCATTTTGTAATAATTTTCACTTATCTTTCTTTTTGTTTGCCTTTGTAAGAAATGTTTGAAATTGTAAAGAGACTTTATGGACACCCTGTATATATATATATATATATATAGTTTCCAACTCAGCTTAAGGAAGTATTGAATGAGGACAGGGTGAAACTTTGTTGTAATAGAATGTGCGCTGACAAATTGCCAAATCATCAATAAAGTGATTCAAGCAGAGATAGTATTACCGTGAGTTATTTTAAAACAGCACAATCTCATTTAATATTTTTGTGTCAATGAGTATTTGTTTCTGGTTTGACAGGAAAATAGCATCTCATAATCATTGGTTATTGATTTTCTTTAAATATAAGTATATTTTTAAAAGTAGTAAATGTACAAAATTAAATGTATTGCTAAATTTATTTTAACTTAATTTATGCTTTCTTTTCTACAAATAACAGTTTTACGTTTTAGAATATGTAAACATTACATGAGATAATGTTTCAAGTGTATTTCATAAAAATGCACAAGTCTATTCCAATAGACATTAACAAGTTAAATGAATTTTATCAAAACATTGCTGCTTCAGAAAATCCCATTCTACCCCACTGAGATTATTTTTTGAAGAATATTAAGGTAGTTGTAGGAATGATTAAGGTCAAGCCATGATTGTGGAGGTGGCGTGTCTTGTTTTTGTTGGTGATTGAAAATTGTATTTCAAACACAATGTTAATTGCAATGACAATTACCGAGCTTCACAAACAGATGCTAAGTGTCGTGAGCTCTCAGTGTGAAGTTCAGGAAAAGATTGGCCACCCAAGGTTTACTAAACAAAAATAACATAATAAGAAGTCTTTTCAAGTACAGCAGTGACAATGGAGAAGAGTTTTCCTCAAAGTGATTATATCCATAGCTTGTATTCTGATGAAATAGATACATTTTGCAATTTTTCTATAGTCGAAAGAGCAATCAATTCTACATTGATGAGATTTTTATTTTCTCAACAAGAAATGAGAATGAGAATTTAAAGAATCAGCTAAAGAAACAGAATATATTTTTCTACTCCAAAAAATTTTATTATAAAATCAAATAAGTAATTAACTGTATTTAAGATCGGAAATGGGAGATATACAACCTTCCCATCGATTTTAGGTTTAAACCATTTCAATGGTGTAGCGCCAAATAAAAGTCCATAGGACTCCATGAAGCGCTGGGCATTCCTGCTGGGTGCTCTGTGCGAGCTCAGTCTTTCGGGATCATGCAGCGCTGTGGAGGAATCGCGGAGAGAGCTGTGAGCAATTTATTCCTGGTCTCGTTCTGCTCCCGGCATGAGGAAGCAGTGGATCATGCTTCCCTCTCCACCATCAGACGAGAGGTGAGTGTGGGATATTAAGTGATTTCGCCAAACCGAACCGAAGTGCAAGCAAACCTATAGTTTGGCCTTCCAATCCGAGTTGCAAATTAATGCCTCCGAAACAAGGAAGATATAGGAGGCATTAATTTACAGTAAGCAAGCGCAAGGAAGCACTTCACTCGAGACACCAGTAAAGCTTGCGCCAAGAGTGGAATAGCGATTCCAGGCAAGGCAACCATTGGAATAGGATTGCTATCTAAATGTATCATTTCTACATGAAAGAGGCGACTTGCCATCCATTAATTATAAATCTGACATCCGAGCACAAAGCAATATATGAGTGAAGGAGAGGACACAGTGCTAGAAGTGGGATTCCATAGAGGAACTATGTCATCAATAATTGGCAAATACAGAGTAGAATGCAACAAAGAGCCTAACTTTACTCGCCAGATCACATATGAGGTATTTATGACTAGTATTTAAATGAGTGGGGACGGTGGTTAGTGCTTTATTATTATTATTATTATTCTTTATTTATAAAGCGCCAGCATATTCCGCAGCGCTGTACAATAGGCACAGTATAGACAGGGTTACAATACAATACATTGAACAACATTTGACAAACAGTACAGGCGGAGATGAGGGCCCTATTCCCGTGGGAACTCACAATCTAGGAGGGTTGGGGTTGGAAACAGGAGGAAAGGACTGTAAGGTGAGAGTGATTGATGGTTGCGTCAGTGAGTTGGGTGGTAGGCTTCCCTAAATAGGAATGTTTTAAGGGAGCGTTTGAAGGAAGAGAAGTTAGGGGAAAGTCTGACAGTACGAGGGAGAGCGTTCCAGAGAGTGGGGGCTGCGCGTGAGAAATCCTGCAGTCTATCATGGGAAGAGGTGATGCGGGGAGAAGCTAGGCGCAGGTCACTGTTTGACCTTAGGGAGCGGGCTGGGGTGTATTTGGCGATTAGTGAGGACAGGTAGTGGGGAGCTGAGTTAGTGAGGGTTTTGTAGGTAAGGGTAAGGATTTTGAACTTAATTCTGCAGTGGATGGGGAGACAGTGAAGGGACTCGCAGAGGGGAGCGGCAGAGACAGAGCGGCGGGTGAGGTGAATTAGCCTGGCGGAGGCGTTCAGGATGGATTGTAGGGGGGAGAGACGGGACAGAGGGAGGCCAGATAAGAGATTATTGCAATAGTCGAGTCCGGAGATTACCAGGGCGTGTATGAGTTGTTTTGTGGTGACAGCGGTAAGAAATGGCCGAATTCTGGAAATATTACGCAGTTGGTATCGGCAGGAGGAGGAAAGAGACAGGATGTGGGGGATGAAGGAAAGAGCAGAGTCAAGTGTAACTCCAAGACAGCGAACTTGGTTTGATGGGGAGATGGTGATACCATCCACTGTGATAGAGAAGTCAGGAGGTGGGGAGGCATTGGAGGGAGGAATAAGTAGGAGCTCCGTCTTTGACATGTTTATCTTTAGGTGGTGGGAGGCCATCCAGGAGGAGATGCCAGATAAACAGTCACTGACTTTTGAAAGGACAGGGGGAGAGAGATCAGGGGTAGAGAGGTAGATCTGAGTGTCATCAGCGTAGAGGTGGTAATTAAAGCCAAAGCTGTTGATGATTTTGCCCAGGGAGGAGGTGTAGATGGAAAAGAGCAGAGGACCAAGGACAGAGCCTTGAGGTACACCAACAGATAGAGGCAATGAAGAGGAGGAGTTACCAGCAAAGGACACACAGAAGGACCTGTTGGATAAATAGGAGTCAACCCAAGCAAGTGCAGTGTCACCAAGACCCAGAGAGTTGAGGGTCTGTAGAAGGAGGGGGTGGTCAACAGTGTCAAAAGCAGCCGAGAGGTCAAGCAGGATGAGAATAGAATAGTGGCCGTGTTTTTTAGCAGTTAGGAGGTCGTTGGTGACTTTGGTGAGGGCAGTTTCAGTTGAGTGTTAGATTTGAGTGGTTTGCTGTTACTGATACAGTACTAATACGGATACAGTATTTTCTTCTGAGGAAGTTACTACCAGGAACGAAACACGTTGAGAGATTCTTATTTGTTTACATTTTGTATTATTATGTGTTTTAATACTATATGTATACATTTTGTGACACAATATCAGTTGGGTGTCTGTTGTCTGGTGTCGACTATAACCACATGTACACAGTGAACAATTGTCAGAGTTCGAGGTAAGAGCCTAGACTGCAGAGGACAGGTGGCAAATAGGCAGGTTGGTTCAACCTGGAGACACAGCAAACACTGGAATCATAGGTACACAGGAATAAAGCTGGGTATGTTGGAAATACAACTGGATACACGGTTCTCAGGACACACCATAACAAGTGCCTAGTGTTGAAGCACTGCAACTGGGGTGTTACTGCCTTAAATAGTGGGTAATACAGTAGCACTCAAGGCTTAACTCAGGTGGGGCAGGAAGAAAAACAAGAGTGGACCTCAAAGTCAGATGCAGGAACTGTGCTTCCAGGGTCCAGGTTATAACTGAAGCAATTAGGTCAAGGTTCCCCTTGATTCGGTTCGTGACAACAATACCATCAAGTTCTAGCTATGAACTATATACCACTAGCCGGAATTTGTGATAAAATCTTCATGTAATAAACAGTTTGCGTTTTGAGACAACACAAAACTTTAGACATGCAGAAGATGTTTGAAAACCTGAAGAGTTTGAAGAATGGTGGAGTTTCATTTTAATGAGCTGAATAAAAGATGTGTCCGATCCTCAGCACTAACCTCTCCACGTGTACGTCTACTATCTAGTCTACACCTCAGATTAACTCAATTTGTATTCATCTAATCTCAAAAACTCAGAGTTTAACATATTCAACCTCTATTTAAATGCAGATGAATAGATAATCCTGATTAATATTTAATATTTTTTCTAATATTACTGACCAAAGTATCCTTGAAAATCCAGAAGAAAGTCATGCCATAGCTGTCCAGCGATTTCCCCTACAGGATTGGTTAAGAGATATGTTCTAAATGACTTCCCAATGAACCCATTTAAACATTTTAATACTATTGGGCAATATATGGCTTGTTACTGATCGCAGAATTGAACACCACTAACAGGTTTATATGGTGCCTACATTTAAATAACATCAAGTGCGGTGACTCGTGGTTCCGTTTTCGGAGGCGCTGCTATGACGATTGGCCACTTCCGCACACGTGACCGGAAACTGAGATCCGGAACCGTCAGACTGTGCCTCTTTACCCTTGGAGTGTGGATGGCTGGGCACACATTTATGCTCCTGACCAGAAGACCGGTCCATTGGATGATAAACGGCCTATAACCAAGGGATTACCTTGATTACGCCGTATCAACCAATGAAATAGGGATGGTACACCACATACTACATAATTAGGGCATTGGTGTAAAGATTAAAGCAGGATCATCTCCCTTTGCTTTCCGCTTGCCCACAATGGATTACTAATTAAAGGGCAATACCACAAACGAAACCGAAAGTAAAGGGAGGTGATATCCTCCCCCCTCCTTTTCCCGCCCCAAAGCAACAGCACTGATTGGTCCATTAGAGAGGAAGACACATAATTAAGGAAGTTAAACAGCAGGAAGTATTAGGAGCCAACTGATGAAGCCTTAGGGATGTTATATCCTAGGTGAAACGCGTTTTGGCTGTTTTATCTTATGTTTTATGGAATAAAATTGTTTTATTTTATACACTGCTGAACTTCTGCATCTTTCCTATGGAGATTGGTTTTTGGAAAGTTGTACCAACCTAAAACAACCATCCAGGCGCCTACTCTTCGGACCTGGATTAAGGTCCTGAACCACGTGAGTGATTCCTGTTTTATTATAAGGCGATATAATTATCAGCCAGTCTGCACTACGTTTTTTTATTTTTATTTAAGACCCCACGATTGACTGCGATTGCAAGAGAGTGATTGGGTGTCCAATAAGTACCCTAAAGTTCAAGAGCCGAGAGCCGGCTGGCTCAGAAAAATGTGAGTGAGACATAACTAAAAGTTATGGATTCCTGATTAATACAGTCTTCACTAGGATTCTTCTCCCTTTATTTTCCTCTGAGGTCCAAGTGGAGACATCAAGAAATTTAATAATTATCTGAGATTGGAATTTCCCTCTGCGCTACACATGCTATCCTCGATTTTAATACTATCAGGGTTATTCAGAGAGCGTGAAAAGCAGGAGAATGACTGGAGAATGAAAAATTCTAGGTCAAAATAGCCAAACCAGAAAAATTCTCCCTTTCATCTCACTTTCCAAATTGGCTATTTTGACCTAGAATTTTTCATTCTCCAGTCATTCTCCTGCTTTTCACGCTCTCTGAATAAACCTGTATGTGTGTCTTGTTGAGATTTCTCTCATCAAACAGAAGAATTTAAATTGATCCCATAGGGTTTACACAGAAGGGGGAAGTGAATAGTTAGACATTAACCCCTCCTGAACTCACCATCCATTTTAACCCTCTAGTTATTATTAAAACAATAAAACTCACCATGTATCCAGTGCAGCTCTGGTCTCAAATCCTTGGAATGTGACTTGATTTCAGCTTGCAGGAAGTCAGAGCATGTCTTGTGGCCTGGGGAGCAATGGCTTGGAAGGGCGTGGGCACCAAACTGGTTCTTTTTTCTGGGTCCCATAGCCTGAAGCTCAGCTTAGCCCTTGATGATCTGAGCTTCAAGGAGAAGCTAAACCTCTGCTCTGTGAAGACTAAATACCGGCTGGGTGGAGTAGAGGTAACATCACTGCTTTGCGTGGAGAGAGCCTGTGGAGACATGGGTTCGATCCCGACGAGCACCTCTCCAGTAAGTGTCCTTGGTCAAGACACCTAACGGTACATACTCGCCACCCAGGACATACTTGAAAACAAGAGAAATCTCAATGTATCCTTCCTGGTAAAATCCTTTCTCAAAAAAAAAAAATCTCTGAGAGGGGGGCGAGGGTCGAGGATGCACAGGGTACATGTGTGGTCACAATTCATAGAGTGTCTCTTTAAGAGGCTTTAAACCTGTTGATGTTTTACAAATATTTAAATACTCTTGAAATCTATAGAATAGTAACAAATGCTACAGTGAGAATTTGACTAAAATGTGTCTTAACTTAAAAATTGTTTTAGTAAGAGAAGACACAGTATATACAGTGGCAAGAAAAAATGTGAACCCTTTGGGTTTACATGGAGTTTTGCATGAATTGGTCATAAAATGTGCTCTGATCTTCATCTAAGTCACAACAATTTGAAAAACACAGTCTGCTTAAAATAATACAACACAAACATTATATGTTTTCATGTTTTTATTGAACAGAACATGTAAACATTCACAGTGCAGGGTGGAAAAAGTATGTGAACCTTTGGACTTAATAACTGGTTGACCCTCCTTTGGCAGCAATAACCTCAACCAAACGTTTCCTGTAGTTGCAGATCAGACCTGCACAACGATCTGGAGTAATTTTGGACCACTCCTCTTCACAAAACTGTTTCAGTGTAGCAATATTCTTGGGATGTCTGGTGTGAATCACTCTCTTAAGGTCATGCCACAGCATTTCAATCGGGTTGAGGTCAGGACTCTGACTGGGCCACTCCAGAAGGCGTATTTTGTTTTGTTGAAGCCATTCTTTTGTTGAATTACTTGTATGCTTTGGGTCATTGTCCTGTTGCATCACCCATCCTCTGCGGAGCTTCAGTTGGCGGACAGATGGTCTTACGTTTTCCTGCAAAATGTCTTGATAAACTCTGGAATTCATTTTTCAATCAATGACAACAATCCGTCCAGGCCCTGAGGCAGCAAAGCAGCCCAAACCATGATGCTCCCTCCGCCATGTTTTACAGTGGGGATGAGGTGTGCTGTGCCTTTTTTGTGCTGTGCCTTTCTTTCTCCAAACAACTCAATTTTGGTTTCATCTGTCCACAGAATATTTTGCCAGTAGTGCTGTGGAACATCCAGGTGCTCTTTTGAAAACTTCAAATGTGCAGCAATATTCTTTTTGGACAGCAATGGCTTTCTCCGTGGTGTCCTCCCATGTACTCCATTCTTGTTTAATGTTTTCCTTATTGTAGATGTGTCAACAAAAATGTTAGCATGTGCCAGAGATTTCTGTAAGTCTTTAGCTGACACTCTAGGATTCTTCTTTACCTCATTAAGCATTCTGCGCTGTGCTCTTGCAGTCATCTTTACAGGACGACCATGCCTAGGGAGAGTAGCAACAGTGCTGAACTTTCTTCATTTGTAGACTGTCTTACCGTGGATATATGAACATCAAGGCTTTTGGAGATACTTTTGTAACCCTTTCCAGCTTCATGTAAGTCAACAATTCTTGATCGCAGGTCTTCTGAGAGATCTTTTCTGCGAGGCATGGTTCACATCAGGCAGTGCTTCTTGAAACCAGTAAACCCAAAACTGGTCTGTGTTTTTAAAGGGCAGGACAGCTTTCAGCAACACATCCAATAATATCACACTGATTGGACTCAAGGTTGGCTCACTCCCTGCTCCAATTAGCTCTTGGAGAAGTCATTAGGCTAGGGGTTCACATACTTTTTCCACCCTGCACTGTGAATGTTTACATGTTATGCTCAATAAACACATGAAAACATATAATGTTTGTGTTGTATTATTTTAAGCAGACTGTGTTTTTCAAATTGTTGTGACTTAGATGAAGATCAGAGCACATTTCATGACCAATTCATGCAAAACTCCATGTAATCGCAAAGGGTTCACATACTTTTTCTTGCCACTGTAGATACAGTATATTGTGAGGCTTTCGTTCACACTTTATATCTAAAAGATGATCATTGCATGGGCATATGTATGGACTTCATAGTGTTATCTTCTCTCTCATCTGTTTATTTCAGTATTTTGGTCTATATAAGCTTCAGTGATACACGTAAACAAACTGTGGTCGGCTCTTTCTGAGACCCCGGAACATCTTCTACCAGCAACCATGAATAATAGAACAACATAAAACTCATGTACATGCCTTATATAATGAGCGGCAAGCTGCACACAAATAATTTTATGTGTGTCATTCATGCGTTCAACATGGTGTACCTAATAAAATGGCCAATAAGGTTATAGTAAGTACAACCATTTAGCAAGTTTCCCAACACTGCCATTTAAGTACTCCGAGCAGCTGCTGCTTTAGATTTAGGTTTCTGTTAAACCCATTAACAAGCTCTGCTTCTCGTTGGAGGTCTGCATATAGTATTTCTTTACGATTGAGGCTTGAAGATTATAAATATTTCTTATCCAATATCCTGCTGTGCATATCACATGCTTTTTCAGATTTGTACAATGCATACTTTCTAAAACATATATAATTGGAGTTATTTAAATGCCACTGGTCTGCAGATATTAATGTCAAATCATAAGGAAATATTGCACTAATTATATAGTTTGCAGCACTGTAAAAAAGGAAGGATAAAGCCAATGTCACACAGTCTCGTTCATTGCCTTACTCCTTATTCTTTTTCAATATTTGTTTTATTAGTCTAGTTCTTATTTTTTTTTTTACTTTCTTTAGATAGACGAAAGCTGAAGGCAATGTGCATGGCATAAATATACATGTACATATTTAGATCCACTACATATGTTTTATATGCATAGAGGTTTTGTGTTGTGCTTCATCTAGTCTCTGACTACTTTGTATATCAACCTATTCTAGCTCAGGGTAATATCTACAATTTGCAATGCTTTCTTGCCTTGAAATTTACACATACATGGCTATTCAAAGAGAGGTGAAAACCTTGAGAATTGGCAGGAGAATGAACAATCTAGACCAAATAGCCAATTTGGAAAGCGAGATAAATGGGAGAATTTTTCTGGTTTGAATATTTTGACCTTGAATTTTCAATTCTCCAGTCATTCTCAAGGTTTTCACCTCTCTCTGAATAGCCCTGATAGTATTGATTATTTAATTAATTTACAGGGTTATTCAGAGAGCGGTGAAAAGCAGGAGAATGACTGGAGAATGGAAAATTCTAGGTCAAAAAATAGCCGATTTGGAAAGTAAGATAAATGGGAGAATTTTTCTGGTTTGGCTATTTTGACCAAGAATTTTCCATTCTCCAGTCATTCTCCTGCTTTTCACCGCTCTCTGAATAACCCTGATTGTAAGGAACCAGCTGGAAAAATAATTTTTAATTATTAGTAATATTCCTAATGTATTCCTTATTGTAATAACCTATTTGACAGGCAGAAGTCACCACCTAATGGCCAAATTACGTTACTACAGTTCTGGACTCTGCGGAATCATCTTGGGAAATGTCCATTGGAGACCATCCCCAGATAGTTTTAAAAAGTGTTAGCGGCTCAGGCATCATGTCTGAAGTGCTAAAACTCTGTGGCCACCTTCTGAAGCCCAACTTCAATGATGCAGCATGGCTCCAGATCAATTTAACATGATCTCAGTCTTATATATATATGATAATAGTAGAGATGGGGTTAAAAGGACTGAGATTGTATACAAATAATAGATTTACGGTCAACAATAAGTTATGTAATCATTATTTTGGCCAAGACATAGCTTCCTATGGCAGAGGTGGTTGGTTGGTGAAGTACTAGGTTGAGAGGTTATACCAGACTCTGTCAGATGACGAATAGCAATTAAATTGTTAAGTAAATGGGTGACATTAGTCAAGTGAAAACGGGAAAATAAAATGGCTTTAGAAAGGACTGATTTCCTAAGACTGTCCACTTTTATGTGAATCTTGGCCTGCTCATTTCCTACTGTTTCTTCCTTTTACTGCCACCAACCAGAGATGGAAAGACAGACTTAGTGGTGTTTTATAATTTAGTAGTAATATTATTATTTAACACTAATTCCCCTATTCATCCCAGAAAAAAATATTATTTCAGCTGTGTTTTTCAGGGGCAGAAATAACTGGGGGCAAGCTGCATCCACAGCTCTTATAGATGAACTTTAACTAAAACCTTGCCTTGCCTATACAATACCTGGCAAACCCCCCTTTCCCTTGCCTATACAAGGCTTCAGACATCTACTTAACAGGCATTGGAGGATGCCTGGTACATACACACAAGTTGGAGCTACCTCTAAGGATTTTGCTCGGCATGTGAATGTGGTATATACATACAGAAAAAACTGTCGCGCCTGAGCCCTACTGGGGTGGCTGCAACTACCAAATGTATCCAGCCCAGTAACATGTATAAAACATAACAAGAAAAAAGAGTCATCTGCGCTTATCCCTATAACACCATAAGGGTTATTCAAAGAGAATCGAAAAGCCACCGCATTCAAGTAAATCAAAACCTCTAATTGTGTTGTTTCACATGGTGCTATAGGGATAAGCGCAGATGACACTTTTTTCTTGTTATGTTTTACTAGTTGTAAAGCCTGCCCAGAGGGCAGTCTATTGTGGATATACTGCCCCTGCTCATGTATACTGCCCCAGCTTGTGGATATTGCCCCAGCTCGTGGATATTGCCCCAGCACGTGGATACTGCCCCAGCACGTGGATATTGCCCCAGCACGTGGATACTGCCCCAGAACGTGGATACTGCCCCAGAACGTGGATACTGCCCCAGCACGTGGATACTGCCCCAGCACGTGGATACTGCCCCAGCACGTGGATATTGCCCCAGCACGTGGATACTGCCCCAGCACGTGGATATTGCCCCAGCACGTGGATATTGCCCCAGCACGTGGATACTGCCCCAGCACGTGGATACTGCCCCAGCACGTGGATATTGCCCCAGCACGTGGATATTGCCGCAGCACGTGGATACTGCCCCAGCTCGTGGATACTGCCCCAGCTCGTGGATACTGCCCCAGCACGTGGATTGATACTGCCCCAGCACGTGGATATTGACCCAGCACGTGGATACTGCCCCAGCACGTGGATACTGCCCCAGCACGTGGATATTGCCCCAGCACGTGGATACTGCCCCAGCACGTGGATATTGCCCCAGCACGTGGATACTGCCCCAGCACGTGGATACTGCCCCAGCTCGTGGATACTGCCCCAGCACGTGGATTGATACTGCCCCAGCACGTGGATATTGCCCCAGCACGTGGATACTGCCCCAGCACGTGGATACTGCCCCAGCACGTGGATACTGCCCCCAGCACGTGGATACTGCCCCCAGCTCGTGGATATTGGCCCAGCTCGTGGATACTGCCCCAGCACGTGGATACTGCCCCAGCACGTGGATTGATACTGCCCCAGCACGTGGATATTGACCCAGCACGTGGATACTGCCCCCAGCTCGTGGATACTGCCCCAGCACGTGGATTGATACTGCCCCAGCACGTGGATACTGCCCCAGCACGTGGATACTGCCCCAGCACGTGGATATTGCCCCAGCACGTGGATACTGCCCCAGCACGTGGATATTGGCCCAGCTCGTGGATATCGCCCCCCCGCTCGTGGATATCGCCCCCCCCCCGCTCGTGGATATCGCCCCCCCCCCCCACTCGTGGATATCGCCCCCCCGCTCGTGGATATCGCCCCCCCGCTCGTGGATATCGCCCCCCCCGCTCGTGGATATGGCCCCCCCGCTCGTGGATATGGCCCCCCCGCTCGTGGATATACTCACCTACATCGGCCCTTAGCTCCTCCAGCGATGGCGGTCCCGCGTCCCGCTTCCAGCGTCCTCTCTCGCTCCGTTGGTCGCCGGGATGACGTCACGAAAGCCTTTGACCCCCGGGGTCAAAGGCTTTCGTGACGTCATTCCGGCGAACAACGGAGCGAGAGAGGACGCTGGAAGCGGGACCGCCATCTGCTCGGCCGGCCTTCAGGCTTAGGCGAGCCCCCGGCTCGGCTGGGCCTGTAGGCCCAAGCCAAGCCGGGGGCTCGCCTGAGCCTGGAGGCCGGCCGAGCAGCCTGCGACAGCCGGAGGACAGTCACCGCTGGAGCTCAGGGCTAATGTAGGTGAGTATGTGCTCTCCACACCCACCCTGCTTACTCGGCCGGTATCCAAGCTTAGGCGAGCCCCCGGCTTGGGCCTAGAGGCCCAGCAGAGCCGGGGACTCGCCTGAGCATGGAGGCCGGTCGAGTTGCATGCTCGGCCGTCCTCCAGGCTCAGGTGAGTCCCTGGCTCGGCTGGGCCTCTAGGCCCAAGCCAAGCCGGGGGCTCGCCTGAGCCTGGATGCCGACCAAGCTTAGGCGAGCCCCCGGCTTGGCGTGGGCCTAGAGGCCCAGCCGAGCCGGGGACTCGCCTGAGCCTGGAGGACGCCCGAGCATGCAACTCGACCGGCCTCCATGCTCAGGCGAGTCCCCGGCTCGGCAGGGCCTCTAGGCCCAAGCCAAGCCGGGGGCTCGCCTAAGCTTGGATACCGGCCGAGCAAGCAGGGTGTGTGTGTGTGTGTGTGTGTAGAGCACATACTCACCTACATCGGCCTCGAGTCCTCCACCGGTTCCACACATACTCACCGACATCGGCCCTTGGCTCCTCCAGCGATGGCGGTCCCGCTTGCAGCATCCTCCCTCCGTTGCTCGCCAGGATGACGTCACGAAAGCCTTTGACCCCCGGGGTCAAAGGCTTTCGTGACGTCATTCCGGCGAGCAACGGAGAGAGGATGCTGCAAGCGGGACCGCCATCGCTGGAGGAGCCAAGGGCCGATGTCGGTGAGTATGTGTTAGGCAACATCGGCCCTGAGCTCCAGCGGTGACCTCCTCCGGCCGAGCAGGCTGCTCGGCCGGCCTCTACGCTTAGGCGAGTCCCCGGCTCGGCTGGGCCTGTAGGCCCAAGCCAAGCCGGGGGCTCGCCTAAGCCTAGAGGCCCGCCGAGCAGCCAGCGGCAGCTGGAGGAGGTCTCCGCTGGAGCTCAGGGCCGATTTTGGGGTGTGTTTGTTTGGGAACTTCGGCCCCGATCCTCCAGCGGTGACCTTCTCCGGCTGCCGCTGGCTGCTCGGCGGGCCTCTAGGCTTAGGCGAGTCCCCGGCTCGGCTGGGCCTGTAGGCCCAAACCGAGCCGGGGGCTCGCCTAAGCCTAGAGGCCGCCGAGCAGCCAGCGGCAGCCGGAGGAGGTCTCCGCTGGAGCTCAGGGCCGATTTTGGGGTGTGTTTGTTTGGGAACTTCGGCCCCGATCCTCCAGCGGTGACCTTCTCCGGCTGCCGCTGGCTGCTCGGCGGGCCTCTAGGCTTAGGCGAGTCCCCGGCTCGGCTGGGCCTGTAGGCCCAAACCGAGCCGGGGGCTCGCCTAAGCCTAGAGGGCCGCCGAGCAGCCAGCGGCAGCCGGAGGAGGTCTCCGCTGGAGCTCAGGGCCGATTTTGGGGTGTTTGTTTGGGAACTTCGGCCCCGATCCTCCAGCGGTGACCTTCTCCGGCTGCCGCTGGCTGCTCGGCGGGCCTCTAGGCTTAGGCGAGTCCCCGGCTCGGCTGGGCCTGTAGGCCCAAACCGAGCCGGGGGCTCGCCTAAGCCTAGAGGGCCGCCGAGCAGCCAGCGGCAGCCGGAGGAGGTCTCCGCTGGAGCTCAGGGCCGATTTTGGGGTGTGTTTGTTTGGGAACTTCGGCCCCGATCCTCCAGCGGTGACCACCTCCGGCTGCCGCTGGCTGCTCGGCGGACCTCTAGGCTTAGGCGAGTCCCCGGCTCGGCTTGGGCCTGTAGGCCCAAACCGAGCCGGGGGCTCGCCTGAGCCTGGAGGCCCGCCGGCAGCCGGAGGACAGTCACCGCTGGAGGATCGGGGCATCTGGCCGTGTAAACACACGGGTAGCTGCGCGCGGCTCGTGCCGTTTTTTGTTTTTTTTTTCACGCGGCCGGCACGCGCAGCTAACTGTGTGTTCTAACGGCCGCTTTCAAATGTCCGTCGCGCATGCGCAGTAGGGTTTTGGCGACGGACGTTTTTAGGCTTATTCTATTATAGTATAGATGAATGTGGTATATGTTCAGGGTGAAAAGAATTCAAAGCAGCTCAATGCTTCTATGACTTGCCACATGCTAATTCAATGGGAGTAACTCACTGATGGAGCTTATCTCTGGAGAAAATATACCACCTTTACGTTTACTATACCAGTTTTATAGGTCATCTCAGTGACTTGCCACAGACTTTGATAGGGGAAAGAGAGCTTCTGTGGTGGTATGACATTTTCAGTAAAATTTTCAGAATCCCCATAAAAGATATTCTCAGAAAAACTCTTCAGTAAATTCTATTTAGACATATGGGAGCTAGAACATTATATTCGGAACACATTCGATTTCTGATCAGGGTTATTCAAAGAGATTCGAAAAGTCACCGCACGTTCGGTGACTTTTCGTCCTCTTCAATTCGGTTCCTTTTGCCGATCCCATTTCGGTGACCCTGCGGTGTATTCAGCAAGCACCACAGGGTCCCCGAATTGCAGGGAAAAGCTGCCGCAAACCTGACGAATCCTTACCGCAAAACCCAGCGAATGCACGCTGAAAACCCTCAAAAACATCTGGATTAACCTGCCGAAAACCACGGAAAAAGCCCAAGCAGGAGCCGATCACACGCAGCCGAAGCAGCTGAGACGCAGACGAGGGAGGTGAATAAATTAGCAAAACCGTTTGTATGATCGTGTGAAAATGAAACGCTGTTTGCAAAGAAACTACTGAGCGAAAATGTCTGAAATTTACACAGGAGGTCCAGGGAATGATAAGAAAGAGGGCTGTTACAGAAAAAATAAGTGAACTTTACAAAAAAAAAAAAATCAGAAAAATGCTTAAAGTATCCTAAAAAATCTATAAGTAAAGAGACTTTATGCTGCAGAATTTTATAATGAACGATTTATTAGATATTGAATTAAAACGGGAATATTTTTAACATTGAAGCCTATGGGATTCTCCTGAATTAACTTGCCGAATTAAACCACCGAATGACAGGGCATTAGGGGAACCTTTCACTGCTGGTTTGTGTTCTCTGAATAGCTGAAGCAGTGCTTTTTCAGGGGGATTTCACTGCCCTCGAACAGGCACCGTATGTGCAGGCAATTCGCCAGGATTTGGCGAATTGCCTGCTCTCTGGATAGCCGAATGGCCAGGAAAGGTAACCAAACGCTGATTTTCAGCGTTCGGTTACCTTTCTCAAGCAATTCGGATCTCTTTGGATAACCCTGTTTGTCTCCAGCTCCATGTGAATAAAGTTGTTGAACATGGTTTTTGCTCCTGCCTTACACTTAATTCATGTCACTCCTTGATGTCCTGCATGGCCTCTGTTTTGTAGCTGCCTTGCTGCATGTATATTGGATCCTATGTTGATATGTAATACTAGAGGATGAGAAGTACTGGAAACCAGTCAACAGCATTGAAGGAATTGACCTGCAAAAGAGAACTGAAGCTGAGAAATTGACTTATGTGAGTTAAGGAAAGTGAAGTTATGATAAGGAAACCGTGTACGGGGGAGAATGACCCAAAGATCGTGGTCAATCAGATCGATTTAATTGTAAAAAGCTATACCATATCTTGCTGCCACATTAGCACATTGAATAAACTGACTGAATCTATGCATGGTTATATAAAAGGTAATGTACAAATCACCATGATTTTCCCTTGCTGCAATGTCGATAAACTTTGATAATTTCCAAATGGGAAATTCAGCCAACATCAACAGAACATTTACTGTCGATGCTCCTCCTGCCTCTCGTTGAATCCCTCTTTTTGGCAATGCATAAATTTTTTAAGATTGCAACAATGGTGTACTACGATGGATGGTTAGTGGAAAATCCTGAGAATGTTCAATTTTGAGTGTTTTGGTAATATTTTTGGAGCATTTCACCGAAATAAACATATCTAGTATATTATGCAGAATACCAAGAGCACAATCTTCAAGAAAGATGATTATGCATATCATCTCCTATCAATAAGTGGTTTGGTCATCAGGCCAGGGGTCGGAAACCTTGGCGCACCAGATGACTTGGAACTACATTTCCATAAGCCAATCTTATGAGGGGCTGAGCATCATGGTAGATGAAGTTTTAAAAAATCTGGAGGGCTAAGGTTGCTGACCCCAGCATTAGAAAGTCAACCATATTGAACTGATAATAAGAATCTCTAAAAAAGACCAAAACAAGACAGACATATGATTCAAAGCTGCTGTGTTTGTTAAACTTTCCAACTGTCTAAATTGCACAGATCCGATCGTAGCTTTCCCTAGATCATTATCGTTGTACCTAGGCCCTTACCACCACAGGAGGAAACTGGACCAAGCATAGTTAAAAGTGCGACAACAATACTAGGTGCTCTCATCTGTCTATGAACAACATTGCTGATTATAAAAGAAAACATATCCCCTTGCCAGCACTTCTTTTACAGTTTACGCTTTGCAATAAGTAGGATTTTCTGCTGTATGTGCAACAATGCTAGCCTTTTGCCAATGTATAGTTTACCATTTTGTATTTCTCTAACCATATCAATCATTACTAATTTGCATTTTTTGACATTTCCATTAAGCTCATAAGTGCTGTATTTAATGTTCTGCATTTCATTATGGATATATTATTTATTTATTTAATTTTATCCACGGTGAAATACAATGCGTGGGTTGCCTTAGGGAAGTAAGCTCTTGCAGTGCTTGTTTATTTAATATTAGACTCTTTTTTTTGTTTGTTTGGTTTTCTTTTAGTTTCATTGTATTGAAGATATTTACGTGCTGCTTCTGCAACATTTGGGATACCTATTTACGCTTGTTATATGGTTCGCTTAAGAGAGATATCAAGCTTTAAGTGAGAAACACGGCAGAGTTTCATTACACCATCGGGATGCGAGGGCTTTTTTTAGCTTCACATTTGTTAAAAGTAAAAAATACAATTTGATATGATCAGCAAAATAACTCTTTGCCAAGTATTTAATAAAATTGGCCCAATTTAGTTTTCTTAGGCATATATAGTGACATGACACTGGAGCTGAACTTAATGGAAAAAATAATTGACTCAGGGATTATTCACTCACAGGATTATTTAATAACCACCAATATCTCTTAAAAAGAGCAGTGATTTAACTGTGGCGACTTTAGGGATGAACTGGGGCAAACTTCTGTTGATTAACCAGAGCTTTGGTAAAGCCGGAGCTCTTTCACTTTAATGATTCTGGTAAATTTATTCGTCAACATAAACTAGCATTAAAAGTCAAAATTAACCACAATTATTGATGTACAGTCAGGTCCAGAAATATTGGAACGTCGACACAATTCTAACATCTTTGGCTCTATACACCACCACAATGGAGTTGGAATGAAACAAACACAATGAGCTTTAACTGCAGACTGTCAGCTTTAATTTGAGGGTATGTACATCCAACTCAGGTGAACGGTGTAGGATTTACAGCAGTTTGCAGATGTGCCTCCCACTTGTTAAGGGACCAAAGGTAATGGGAAAAGCCAATTGTCCCATTACCTTTGGTCCCTTAACCCTTTCGCTGCTGAGGCTTTTCCCGCCTCTGTGCTGAGGTCATTTTTACCGGTTTTGCTCATCATGTTTAAACGTGTTTTTAAGGCTTATTTTAGTATATGACCCAGACATATTATATATCATTCTTTCCGTCAGACTCGGCAGATTCATAATATGTCATTATTATAAGTATACGTCATGACCTGTCTGTATATTATAACAAAAAATGCAATAAAATATGAATTTTCAATAATTTACAGCGTGTAAAGTGTTTTTTTTCCACATTTTAACATGCGAGCAATTGCGGTTATATTTTGTATGGGGTGCGCTTGTTAAAAAAATTAGAGATGGGGTCTCGTTACATTTTTTTTTTGGGGAAAATTACACGATTTTTAACAAACGCACCGCATACAAAAATCGTTAGTGCAGCATCATTGTTCACATTATAATTGAAATGGGAACAATATTGCTGCATTAACAAACCCAAAAAAATAAAAAATAAATTGTTTATTTTTTTTTATAATTTTTTTTAAAATATTTTTTTATTTTTATTTTATTTATGTATTTTTTTTTACAAACTTTTTCACATTCGAGTTTGGTATCGTTGGAACGGCCATGCTCTGGCCGATCCAACAATACCAAACATTAACCCTTAGCTGCCACGGATCGGGAGATAGGGAGTTCCAATGAACTCCCTATCTCCACCGTTGGTGGCAGTTAGGGGTTAACTCCAGGACTGGTGTCATCGTGCTGTGCACGATGACGCCAGTCCTCAGGGGGAGTTCCTGGAGGCTTGGCCGACATCCAAGATGTCGGCCAGCTCCGGGAAAGGATCACGAACCGGCGCTTTTCAGCGCCGATTCGTGATCCAGCTCCCCAGGGGTTAATGCCAGGTACCATTTGGAAGGGCAGGCTGTGCCCTTCCAAATGGTGCCTGGGTTAACCCCCGCAACGCCGCCGATCGGGAGGGAGAGAGGTCTGAAGGACCTCCCCCCCACCCTTTCAGGCGCCTTCTCCGCACATGCGGGGGGGCGCCTGAATTAGGTGTCATTGCGCTGCCGCGATGACACCTAATTTCACCGGCGGCGGTTCCGGATGCTGGGCTGACATCGAGGATGTCAGCCCGCACCGGGGGGGCCAGCGATCGGCCGGAACCCGGCCGAACGCTGACAACAAAGGTAGGACGCGCTCAGCGCGTCATCAGCACAGCAGGAGCCATGCGGAGGACGCGCTCAGCGCGTCCTCCGCATCGAAGTGGTTAACTAGCTGCATGAGCTTTATTGCGCAAGGAATGTAATAGCTTTGAAAAGGTCTGATGAACTCAAGATGAACTCAACCCCCCCCCCCGATCCTCAACACTGAACAACACAGCAGAAACTCCTCCTCCTACAGTGAAGACCGAAGAAAAGGACCCCAGTTGGGCCCTGTGACGTTTTCAAAGCTCATTGTAGGCAGCTAATACCGTGTTTCCATAAGACCTACCCCGAAAATAAGACCTAGTGCGTTTTTTTGATAACTGCTAAAATATAAGACCTACCCTGAAAATAAGACCTAGTGCGGTTTTTTGATAACTGCTAAAATATAAGACCTACCCCGAAAATAAGACCTAGTGCGGTTTTTTGATAACTGCTAAAATATAAGACCTACTCTGAAAATAAGACCTAGTTGGAAAACTTGAAGAGTCACGGGAGGGAATGAGTGATGCTTGCGTTGAGGAAGCGAGGCGGCAGCGGAGGGAGTAGAGCCGCATAAGGCTGCAGTCACACGAGCGTTCTTTGAGCAGAAGAAATATCACTGAGTGTAGACGTTCCTTCCACTCTGATGCCATGTGGCCACCTCGCTGAGCGCAGTTAGGAGGATTGCACTTTGTAGCTCCATTTGCGTCCGTCGTAGCTTTTTGACGGTGAGGCTGAAATCATGCCCGGTGGTAGTGCGTGCAATTAGCGCGCACGCTACCCTGTGTGATTCTCCCCGTCCAGCCTACACAAAGCTGCAACTGACGCAGGGAAGTGTGGTCACAAGGACACACTCAGTGCGCTCGTGTGAACGCAGCCTTAACTGATGCTTCCTCTAGTGCCAGCTCCTGTCACAAGTGGAGTGAGGAGTGATACCAGACATACACCACCAAATGTTAACAATGTTGTGGGGAGGGAGTCCCATAGAATGGGGGCAGCTCGGGAGAAGTCCTGAAGGCGAGAGTTGGGGGTGCGGGAACAAGGCAGCATCCCTATGTGACAGAGAGACCATCTGCTCACCAAAAAGTCTGAGGAGCTACAACGTTTGGAGCACATTCAGTAGCTGCACACAGTAAAAAGTAAAAAAATTCCTTTGCATTGCCCCAGAATTAGATGAAGTATACTCTATCTTGGGGCACCAGCACGTGGTTTTGAAGATCAAGAATACTCTTTATTTGTGGGAATGGATTAAAAAAAGAAAGAAAACGAAACACTACAATTTTTTTGTCTTTATAATATTATCCACTTAACATTCCAGACACTTTGAATATATCTCCAACAATTACCCAAAGAGTGCCAATGTTTTCTGAAGTTGCAAACACCGGCAAAAATAATAAAAAAAATGAGACAAACAGCAACACTTCACAAGCAACATAGTTCGGATTTCCTTTTTGTGAAACGCCGGGGTAAATTTTCGCCAGTGTTTGAAACTTCGTCAAATGCCGGCACTCTTTGGTTAACCTCCCTAGAGTTGGTGCCAGAATGCCTGAATTTCAATAGCTTTTTTCTTTTTTGAGAATGCACTATGTCAGCTGCAATCAACCTACAGAAGGTAAAAAATACATCGAAAATCACGGAGGAGTGCTATTACTTTAAGCTTCTCAACAAACAGCCGAACAGGGAATGATAAGTGCACGTCCGTCATTGAATTAGCTCTCGAGTGGTTGTGTGGCCTCCTGTTTTATCAAACTAACAGCAAAGAAGAAGAAATAATAAAAGTGTATTGGTTTGAGAAGATTAGTCGGAATCTGCTGAAATTGCTCAATCCTGCAGATGTCTTAAATTCCCAGGATTAAATTTAAGAGTCCCTCCCGTGCCAGTTAAAACGTACGCTACGTGCTACTTTTTGTCACCTTTTAAGTACGATACCAGTGTCCTATAACTTATATCTCATGGGGATACAACGTACTTTCCTTAACAAATCCCTTCATGACCACTCTAGGCTTTGTAACAGTGAAACACCCCCCCCCCTAAGCTTCAGAGGCGAACGTACAAAAATAAAAATATCCGGCTGGTTTATACTGCGCCTTATTGTTAATAAATCCAAGAAATAGTAATAGTTACCGGTGCAAATCCCGGTCCCTCTAACAAGCGCCTTCCATTTTTAGCAGTTTGTTTTTAATTGGAAAGAAATCTCAAAGACATTTACAGTCTGCAGTCAAAATGGATTTGGGTTAGAAGAAAAAAAAAAGAGAAAAAAAAATTCACCGCGCGCTGACGCTGCCAATGTGAAGCTCTCTCCGTGCTAATCTATCTTGTTTTGTAATGACAGTATGTTTTCCTGCGCAGGATGATATAGCATATTGTCTTAGCAAACACAACAACCATATTCTTCAGCAGCAAATTTACTTATCAGACATTTACGACGCCAGTAAATCTAAGTAATGATGGCCGCTGAGACTTTATTAGTAGATTTTTGAATCATGAATTTTAAGAAACCACCCCATTAAACGACTTCCTTGCAGTGTAGCTGCAGCCTATAAGCAACAGCCACGGGCGAGAGCTCATTGATGGATATTCGCTGCGATAAAAGATGGCTGAGGAAGGTATCATCAAACTCTTTTTTTTTATAACATCTGTAAAAATATATATATATATATTTTCTCTGCACATTAAAACCGGGGAAGGGAGGGGGGGAACAGACGGCTGTTTAACGGCATTATTATGCACGTTAAAAGTCATCCGCTTACAAAAAAAAATCATGTTTCTTTAATGCAGTTTGATATAGAGCTCGAAAGCTCCGATTAATTTAATACTACTGGGTTTTGTGTCATTACGGGACAGAGTAAGAAAACGCTACCGGGTCCCTGAATGACTGACAGCAATATCAATGAGAGCTGTACATTGCTCATAAATGATGGATAACGCAACAGACAAATACAATAAAAAACAACAAACAACCTAGTAGCAGTCACTGTAACAAAAGACTCATTTTGGCCAGATTATAGTCCCATTTGTTTTTGTCAATGTACACATGATCACTTGATTTCTTTCTTTTTTTTCCTAGACATCTATCCTCATAGAACAGTTTCAATCACAAACAGGAAATTAAAGAGCCTGCAGCAAAGCTTGTAGTGTTTGAGGGCAATTTTTAATACTTAAAGGGACACTCTATTCACCCTGACCACTTTATCGTACTAAAGTGGTCAGGGTGCATGGCGCCCCCCCCCCTCTGCCCTCCCTCCCTCCAGTCCCTTTCTGCAGATAGTGCTGTGTGAAGTGGAGGAGTTTCCTCTGCTCCCACAGCAGCTGTCACTCCGCAGTCAGGATTTGAATATCTTGTTTGAGTGTACGTGAAAGCTTGCAGCAGCAAGCTTTCTGGGACATGTCAGAAAAGGACTGGTACTGTCTGTGGTTTAAAGAGCGGGAATAGGAATCAGTGCTGTTTGGGACACCAAGCTTGGAGTAAGAGTCGATTCCTGGAAAGATATGCTTGTATGAAACAGCTTGTGAGGTTATGTAGTGCAACAACAATAGTGGGAGCAAATGTGGAGAGTGGGTGATTCCTTGGGAGTTAGGAACAGGGAGTTGTATTGCATGCCCTGTATAGGTAGCATTACATACCATTTCAGGTCACTGTTATGTATTGACTATGCTTATACTTCCTGTTTCCTGTTCTGACCTCTGACCTGGATGCAGTTCTGTAATCCAACATAATTCCTCATACAAGCAGTGTCTTAATTTCTACACATGAAACAGTCAAACCTTGTCCTCAAGATCTTCTCTATATGCAGAAGTGAACACTATTTGGATTACTATCAGAAATGCCAATTTGTGCTTGCCACTGGTAGAGAAGTGCAAAAAGTCACTGTCTAAAAATGTTTCCTTAATTTAGAACCCATGGTAAAAAAAGTCTTATATGACGCAAAAAAATGTCACACCTGACTGATGGTAGTAAGGATTAAGATGGGCGCTAGTGTAAGTTTTAGGGTTATTCCCTTAATTTTAGTCCTAGCCCTAAAATTAACCCGTCTCTTAATCCAAAACAAGCATAAATAGTAACTTTAATCCTTATAATAACCCTAACCCGAGCCTCGATTTTGCACTTTACTGGCTACGTAAAATGATAGTATGTTACTATGGTGCTGTTTTTTTTAATGTCAAATGTGATTTATTTAATCTAGCTTTCTAATATAAGGACGAGTTTTTAAATGGCAATTTTTTCACTGCGTCGTATCCTGCGCTAATCACAAAACGGTGACTTTGCTGCACGATACACTATTTACACACTACCTCGTCGAAAAATAATAGGGTGTAAGGTTTTGCGGCGGCGCTGCCATAAGAAGGCCAAAACTAACTGTTCCAGCCTGAATATAGCCCTGGTAGCACTTTTCATATATCTATTATATTCTGCCTTGCTGTTAACCCCTCAGGCCTTTTTCTACAACAGCTCTTCTGCAGAATATATTTAATTTTTGCTGGCTGGTCTTCAATAAAATACTACACCCACATCCAGCAAGTGCTCTTTCATTGAAGCCCTTGTCTTCACAGAGTGAAGACCTACCTGGACTTACTCCAGAAATCTGAAACCAGCCTGTTCCACTACCAGAACCCTCAGCCAACTCCTCTGCTTCTCCTGATATCAAGACCCTCATTTGTCCAAGCTCTTCAAACCCACCAAGACCCTCATCTACGGTTCCCCCTGATTTACAGACCCTTCTGGATTTACAGACCCTCCTGGATTTACAAACCATTGTGTTTACCAAGACCCTCCAAGCTATCAAGACTCCTGAGTAAGCAAGGTTGCCTTTTCAGTTATTTTTGCCCTTCAAGTCTCTTTAGGTTTTCTTCATTTAAGTGACTACATATCCCACTATCCCTACTGCTTATTCAAAGACTGGTTACTGCGTCTCCATATCCAACCCCCTGTATTTAGTTACATAATATACTCTGCAATTCCACCTTAACTTTTGTTTTGTGTGTTTATTTTACTGCACATTAGAGGTGTGCACAGCTGAAAAATTAGTTTTTTCTCATTTGGAAATAATTTGAATACTGATTCGTTTTGTAAATTCGTTTGTAATTTGGGATCAATTCAAAATCAATTCGGATCACAAAAAAAAAAAAAAAAATCCTGCTCAGATACTGTTAGATTAGGGTTAAACATGAGGGTTAAAAGGCAAGCTAGGGTTAAATATTGAGCGGTCTATTGGCCTGTGGTGATGAATACAACAGATTCCGCACCACTGCCAATTGACAGGGATGCTTTGCTTTGTGAAACAGTAAAATGAAACTGATTTGTTTTCATGATTTCATTTGTAATTTGGGATCGATTCAAATTCGATTTGAAAATCGACTAGAATTTGATTCGGATCACGAAAAAAGAAAATCAATAATTCAATCATATGGTTCTCTTGTGAAACAGTATAACGAATCAATTTCGTTATATAACATTTTGTTTTCGTTTCAATTCGGATTAAACCAATTCGTTATTTGGAAGTACTTCCGAAATACGAATTAACGAATTTTCAAACGGATTGAGATTTGATGCGAAACAAATGCACACCTCTACTGCACATTGGGTTCTCCAACTATTCACTGCTGCTCAGCCAGTGCCAAACCTTACATAGGGCCCTATTACATTCTTCGCGCAAGTGGTTTTGCGTGCGCAAATGCGCATTTACGCGAGGGGAAAAACCATTTGCGCGCAACGTCGTATTCCTATCTATGCGCAACGAACACGCTTTAACGTCTACCAGGGGTGAACCTGCGCGAACGAATTTGCGTGCGCGCATCCTATAGTTAACATTGTCAGCGCAGATGCGTTCGTGCACTGGTACGCGGATGGTATTACAATCTGCGCGCAACGAAGGTTTGCTCGAATTTTCGTAACGTCTTTGAAAAGCGGGTGGTAACTGTAAATTTGATCGTCCTGGCCGAAACGAAATACACCAGCACAAAATAAAAATACGGCACAGTACAGTTATACATTCTACACATACCCAAACAATAAAATTAATAAAATTACTTTATTTATTTTTTCCTGCAGCATATACACTCAGATTGACTTTGACAGGCGCAACAACCTAACGTTAGAAAATGGTGGTTCTTAATTCTGATTGGCTGAATCCCGTGAAAAAAACAGTCCGAACACAGATTTCTGCGCGTAACGTACTTTGCGCACAGTTTTGTGCGTCGTTTCGTCGTTTTTACGCCCGAAAATTTTTGACGGACGAAAAAATGCGCTCGGATCTAAATACCACGTAAATTTTCGCGCAATCACGTTTTTTTTCGTGCGCAAAACAAATTGCGCTGCGCGAGCGCAATTGCGCAGAGAATGTAAGAGAGTCCATAGGGTTTATACAAGGATATGAAAATATAAGTAATATTATCATATTTGCAATGAAAAAATAGATATTGAAACAACCAAAATAATATTTCTTATATAGGAAGAACTTTTTCACCAGTTCTTCAATATCACCATATGAAACAAGCTGATTAACACTTTTTTATATATTACAGATTTTGTGGTTAACTAGCTGAATCATTTATAAGTTCTTTAGCTTTAGAGATGTGAACAGAGAATGAAAATGTCCTTCACACTTTTAGATCGGTTTTCATTTTGTTAATGAATGACCATGGTTTATCTTTAATTTCTGCCTCATTTCTTTCCTTATTACTTGACTTACTGGTAATAAGGAAATTCAGCACAGCCAAGAAGAATGTAGCACATGGCTGGCTACCATCTTGGACCAGCACACCTCTAATAGGGATTAGGAACACGAAACCAAGATTCTGAATTTTCGATGATGCCAATAAAACATGTCAAGTGTAAAATATCTAAGTTTGCTAATATTGGTTCGATTTAATTCTGTCTGAGCGTTTTGAAAAATATATATTGGCTGCTTGTGGGGGACATTTTTTTCCAAATATTGGCCAATTCAGTTGAAAGAATCGGCTGATGTCAAAAAAAGCTGACCTTTAAAATAGCAGAAACAGCTTATTTTCGCTCAGCATCATACAGATTTGTGCCTTTAAATGTGTCTATTAGAAAAATCCGATACTTAAAGATTTCAGTCTAATTACCTCTTTTTCCCCGCCTGAAACTCCATTTATCAACACCTGATAGCCGTAAAACTTTCGGAGTTTAAAAAATAGCAGAGAGTGACCTCAGGATACCACAGGACTTGATTATTATTATTCTTTTTGTGCAGTAAATCCTGTTTACACTGAAATTGTATTGATTAAGGCTTTTACAAAACATGTGATTATTGTACAGAACATGAAATATAGCATAATATTAGATTTGCCAACAAACCAATCCCACCACCATTAAAATTCATACAATGGACTATCCATATTCCTCTACACATAGGCCCCTATTACACGCTTCGCACAAATGCGCTTGCGCAGCGCATTTTTTTTTCGCACGCAAAAAAAAGTTAGCGCGCGCTAATTAACGCGGTAGTACGCTCCGAGCTCAGTTTTTCAGCCTTCAACTTTTTACGTGGGCAAATCCGACGTGCAAAGCCGGGCGCAAATGACCGCTGCGTGCAGGAATCGGTGGGCAGACTGGTTTTTCACGGGATTCAGCCAATCACAATTAAGAACCACCATTTTCTAAAGTTAGATTGTTGCGCCTGTCAAAGTCAATCTGCGTATATGTGCTACAGCAAAAAAATCTTTTGCCAAATTATAAATTTTTTATGTCTGGGTATGTGTAGAATGTGTAACTGTACTGTGCTGTATTTTTTTTTATTGCTGAGTTACTTCGTTTCGGCCACAACGATCATATTTGCAGTTAACACCAAGTTTTCAAAGACGTTACGAGCGACGTTACGTACGAGCGACGTTTGCGCGAAGATTGTAATACCATCCGCACTAACGCATTTGCGCTCACAATGTTAAGTATAGGATGCGCACACGAACTTGCGCTCGCGCTGGATTCGCGCTGGGTCAAATGCGGTAGACGATAACGCGCGTCGTTTGCGCGAACGTCATACTACGACGTTCCGCTCAAATGGTTTTGTCCTCGCACAAAAGTGCATTTGCGCACACGCAAATGCGCTGCGCGAAGCGTGTAATAGGGGCCATAATTATCTTAACTAGTAAACATCTTGTCATTTGTCAGGTATCCGACCGCGGGACCACTCACCTCCACGCCACGATGGTGTACAGCGGCGCCATGGACGCGCGGGTCGCGGCACCATACAATGCTGCACTCCCTTCAGCGAAGGGGGCTTCTCCCCTCGGGACCTGCGGGAAGCGCGGGGCATCTACAGCCTGACGCACGGAGCCGAACACCAGCATACTCCCTCTGTCTACCATGCTTCCTGCATCTCTAAGGGTGAGCACACCGCACCACGCCCCCTTTTACCTCCTGTCTCTTCCTGGCACTCAGCTCAATGGGAGTAGGGGGCGGAGCCATATCCCAACACTATTTAAACCCAGCTCTCACTAAGCACAAACGCTCTGGTATAGAGTTCCCTACCCCTTGCTAACACATACCTTACTACAATACCTTCTGATAGAATCTACGTGTACCGAACCTTTTTGCCTGTCTCCTCGTTTATGCACCGAAGCTACCTGCCCTCAGACTATATTGCCGTTCCTGACTATCCTCCTACATCTAACCAATCGGTTCCTGCATCCTGAGGTCTCCACCCTTCCTGAAGACATTCCTAACATCATTTCACCATAATTCCCTTCCCTGATAATGAAAGATCATTTTCTTTTTTCTTAAAGTTCAAACCCACAAGCACATCTGAGACGGACTTATAATATACTGGAATAGATACATTTCCTGTAAACATTCAAATACATTTACAAATGTTTACTTTTTGACATCCAAGAAGAGTAATCTATGCAAGTGTCACACATTTCCTTGGTCCAACATCACTAAATCTAGTGTATCTCTATATAAACCCATGCATAAATATAGATAAAAGTATATATTATATAATGAATCCACTGCCTGGACAAATAAGCCACATCTCCTATACAAGTTTGTTATGATCTGGGGTTGCTTCAGGTGGCCACGTCTAGGTTCAGCAATGCTAAGTACCGAAAAAATTAGGTGATGTGACTCCCTGAATATACTGAACGAGAAGGTTTTCCCATCAATGTTTTTTTCTTCCCTGTTGGCGCAGGCATATTTCAAAATGGCAATCCCAAGATTCAACAGGCTCAAATTGTGCCAGATTGGTTCAGGGAGCATGAAACATCATTTTCATACATGGGTTGGCCACCACACAGTCCAGACCTTAATCCCATTAGGAATCTTTTGGGATGACTTTACCTAGTGCTCCAACTCTCCCATCACAAAACAAGACCTTGGAGACACATTAATGCAAATCTGGATGGAAATAAATGTTGGGACATTGCATAAGCTTATCAAACAATGCCATGGTGAATGTGTGCCATAATCGAAGCAAAAGGAGATCCAACAAAATATTTGTGTGAGTTGCATTTATTTTGGCCAGGCGGTGTATAAAATAGTTATATGCCTGTAAGCAATTGCTGCTTGGTTACATTTCTAGGCTACTCTCTATAAAGAATGAAGGAATGTCAATACAAAAAGAGAGCAATGTTAATATAAAAAATGTGAAAGGGTTAAACGATGTTGCAGACTGTCATGCTGCTGGTTCATTTTTCTGTAATGTTTCATTTGCTTAGAAGTTTTACACATTTACAGTTTAGTGCACAACTGTTAGTCATTTTAATATTTTTGAGATTCTTATGCTTTCTTTTAATTGTGTTGTATAAAACTCAAATATCATATTAAAACTTGTGACAATAATTATTTGAAAATTACATTTGCGTTTTACCTTTCTTCTTCCCTGCAATAAGCCTGCCATTAAATATTGTTCTTGGTTATGTCTCTTAAAGAGACTCAATCATAAAACAAACTGTTTTAATTTATCTTGTTCAATATGCAACCTTGTACTATTTTAATGTATTATTCATACATCTTTATTTATTTTTTTAACATTTAGTTGGATTATTGTGACAACTCCAGTATGAGAAAGAAGGTTGCATAAGAGTTTGGAAGTGACATACCCAATTTACTAAACATAATGGTGGATCATTTCTAGCACCTTCTCCTTAATGTAGCAAAATTACGTCCCCACTTCTGCAACCCACTAGTATATGTCTCGGTACTACTATGTACTTTGTCTCTTTCTCTCTCATCTTTTATAGCATAATGCATCTCTCCATTAACCTATGGTTCTAATACGTCTCACCATTTCCCTTCACACCTAATTTAAATCTCCTCCATGTCCCTAACCTCCTTATACCATTTACCAATGTTCTCTCACCTCCTTAAGTCTTTCACCCTATGCGCCTTGTTGTTCCATTTCATATAACCTCTTTTTGTCTCCCCTTTCCCAATTATGTTGCATTACCTTTGTCCAACTGTCTTTCTCTTTGACCAGGTCCCTGCATCCCCATAAATGTATTCCCAACCTATATCTAATCCCATGTTTACCACTCTTTTGGAGTGATTGCAAGAGATATTGGTATCTCTCTGCTTATGCCATGCCCGAACAGGTAGGAATAATGTAGACCATGTATAGGTTGCTGTTCTAGTACCCAGTGTTTGCTCAGAAGTAACACCTCAGTTGCGGTTAAAGTTTTTTTCCAACTGGCCTTACTCTCTTAGGTCACGGCAAAAGAAGAACAGATATGTTTTCTAGGATACTCGCAGAAGAGTATTTCAGGAAGACTGTGAAGAGGGTAGACTTTAAGTACATTGATCGATATAAAAGCAAGATGTTCAGTTGCAGACGGGCAAACCCAGGGACCTGATTAGTACCAGAATTCCAAGGAATTGCAAATAAAGGAGTGCCAGGAACAGATATCATATAGGTACCAAAGTCAGACAATGCCGGGTTAGAAGACAGTAGCAGGGTAACATCAAAGCCAAGGAGTGAGAAAGGAACCTGAGTTTGAGACAAGCCAGGGTACAGATACTAGTTAAACTAAGAGCCACGTCTGGACCAGGAGATGGAAGCAATGGCATGTGCTGGTAGGATGATCTAGAGGTCTCCCAACCCAAATATCCACCAGAGAAGAGGGAAATGTAGACTAGAACAGAATAGGCATGGAACTCAGCAGAGGCAGGAACAGGAGAGAGGTGTACAAAGGTACTGAACCTAGTCTATGGTAACTCAAGGTTATGAAGTATTACTACATAAGTAGTTTTTGTAAACAATGGGCAATTTAATAGTAATTTGTGGCCAACTAAAACCACGTTTTCTTTCTTGTCAAGTACTGTAAAGCATGAAGAAAATAGCTCCTGGTTGGAACATGATGTCAGTCTCTCTTAGGTTGTCTCTCTTTACCCCATCCTCTATTTTAATCTCTTGGTTTTTGCCTTTTAGAAGCAAACCAAATGATTCTGCAAAAGTGTTCATCATGCAGCATAGGCTTTGTTTTGTAGGAATGTTACAGAACAATAACTTTTTTATTTTGACTTAATCAGGGACAAATCAAATAACAACCGATAATAATTGTTATCAACCTTTCTGAATTGAACAAAATGTATTTTGTGGTATTGTGCTGGATGAAGACATGATAAATAAAGCAAAGAATTCATGTTATGTACCTAGGTAGAGTTTTTTGGGATCCTGGTGAGATATTGCAACCAAGGAGATAAGTTGCAAGGATCTAGGAGTTGTGACATCTTGTGTCTATTACAGAGGGGACAACCTCACCGATGCAAGGTCTTTAATTAATTTCAATGTTTTTTCTTTAGCCAAGAGCTCCATTTGAGTCGTTGCACCTTAATTCTCGATGGAGGTGGGACCTTTAGACTAACTAAATGAGTTGAAAGATTCTGAATATGAGTTGCAGTATGTGCATCCTATCTGAAATTGGTAGAATACTCAAGATCATTATGTTAAAAATAAGATTAACTGCAAAAAAGCACAAGACAAATGTCAAATTATTAATTTTTTAAATTTTAAATCTTGTCCAGGAAGTGAAAAATTAATTTACCCTGGATCCGTATTCTACTGTATCTAAAGCCGCATGTCGTTAGATATGTGAGGTCCATTGAAGGCATTATTGTACAAAGTCTCCAATAACAAAGTTGAAGCAGAATATTCAAAGAATTGTTCGGTTCAGATAGAATGTACACGATACGTTTGTAACACCTTTTGAAGCAGAGAAGGACACATTAACTTTTTATTGCTCATTCACTGTAAAACGGAATAGGATTTTTTCTTAACTTCGTTTATCAGTGTTCATTAAATCTACCCATTTTTGTTTCAAAGAGACTGAATACTTGGAAGCTTAACAGAGGATTATCGGTATCTACAAGTAAGGCGCAGCATAGTTCACTGAGATATATATTAAAAACATGGTTAATACAAAGATTAGACATCAAGGCCTCTTTGTATTCCACCGTGTTATGAATTTTTACTGTAAAAGGTGTCTTTATTAGCTCAGAAGTCGGCATTTTATTTTAAATTATATATAATTGAGAAGAGCAATTTCATGTGAATTTGATTCACATTTCTTAGAACTGCACAGGTTTAGCTCTATGTTCTTAGTTTCCAAACTTGATAAAGAATCAATTAAATTTGCTTGTTCGGAAAGAAGTAAAACCTATTAATGATTTATTATTTGCTTCTTGCTAGCACCTAGGTTGAGTGGTTCTAAAGGAACCGCAAGCTTAAACCATGTTTTAGAAGAATATACTAATTCAATTATTATTTTGCCATTTTTCCATTTTTTTTAAATGTCATGGTCTGAATAATATCCATGTAAAAGACTTAACACAAGCAAAATAGCCAACAAAGTCATGAAATGCTGCTAGTTGACCTATTTTGACAAAAAATCTCTTCATACCGCATTTATATTTGTGTTCAGGGCCTCTAACCATAGCAATATCCCCTGAACCAAGTCGTTTGAATTGTGCCGGAATTGACGACTCGAAAGGCCTGAAGGAGAGGGTCAGTCAGGACAGCAAAAGAAGAATGAGGTGCGATAAGAAAAAAAAGGGGATGGGTGGGAGGGCCACCTCAACTTCCTTCATCAAATTGAGCCGGCCCGGAGCATTCAAGCAGCTGTGAGGCCCCCCATGACTCTACGCCTTTCTATATATGGATACACCTATTATGAGTTTTGAGAAAAAAAACAGATATATAATCTAAGGATTGTTCTAGCAAATTTCCAAGCTAAAGCTCTACGCCAGTTCTATAGCCATTTGGATTTTCCTTCCCGTGTTTCTTGTTCCTGATGAGCTACAGTATGAGGGCAGTATTACAATGTTGGTGCTAACTTTACCAGAGCAGTTGTAAACTTAAAACCTCCATAGGCTATAATGGCTCTGGTAAGTTTACAACAGCTCTGGTTAAGTTAGCACCAAGTATGTAATATGGCCCTGAGTGTGGTAATTCTCTGTTGTTGATACATTCACTTATCCCTGGGGCATTAAGACTAAAAAATAATCTACTTTTCCCAGAGGATCATGGGAATGAAGTAACATTCAACACAAAATGCCACTTTTGCAACGGCGAGAAACACCAACAACAGCAGCAGTAGACATTTCACTGTGAAAAATCATTTTGACCTAAATACACTGATATGAACAAAAAAAGGAACTTTTATTACCGTATTCGATAAAAACTACAAAGGAAAAAAAAGCCAAAACAATTGAAAATAACTATTTCTCCAGTAGGCCCCGAAAGTAGTCATGAATAATAATCGATGTAAACCAGTCTGATTTGAAGACTCAGAAGAGAAAGTCCAGTACTATTAATCCTGGCTAGGTATTATTTAGAAAACTTTCTGGTTGCTATAACTACAATACACAATAGTAAATTTGCCTTCTTGGGTCCATGGTAAAAGGATAGATCAGAAAGCAGAAGATTGGGAAAAATCTTGCTGCTGTGATCTGATAGAAGTAAATTTGTGCAGGACTTAAGATGCAGAAATGTCACCGTAAATAAACAAAAAGCGATAGGTGTCGTATAGGTTACAAACCCTTCTACATAAGAGTGAAAGGGTATAGCATAACCAATAATTTGCTCTGTGCGTTTTCTCAAGAGTAGTTGGAATGAGAAGTGCCAATGAGTAATTACTGAGTGATCCCTTCATGCCAAATATAGGCCAAAATTAATCAGAACCAATAAGACAGGAGACTGGTCTAGGACTCTAAAAATGGTTTGGCTAAATGCTATCAGTCCTAGGAGAGGTATATAAGAAATAAGTGGGAAAAAATGGGAAACAATCCATGAAAATGAAACAAATGGAAATATGTATGGTATCAAAGCAAGAGAGGAATCAGAGTACCACATATAATTTCACAGCGTAGAGCAGCACTCCCTTTGGGTTAGGACAGCGGAGGTGCCATCACAATACATGGAGTGACCATCTCCAAGACATTCATAGTATAGGATAACCGGCCCAGGAACTCAACTTCCTTTTCAGACATTCCTTTTAATTGTTGACAAATCAACAAAAGCAATGTTTCGACTAAAGAAGGTGTTTAGCTGAAACTTGGCTGTGGTTGATGTGTCACCAATAAATCTGTCTTAAAAAGAGGTTGAGTACTTGTTCTACTTTTTCTTCTGTACTATGAATCAGTGCACTGCGACCCAAGAAAAATGTCAGTCGACATCCAAAATGATCACACAAGTTTGGATTTGGGTACTAACTGATTGAGGACATAGGCTCACAGGACAACTCAGGCCAACAATATTCTTCCTGTTGGCCCATACATGCATATTTCTGACATTGTAACTCCCCACCCGACTAGAGGACTATGATCGTTGCAACGCATGGCCACATCAATCCAACTTTTGCCCCAATATCCAACTTGTGCCTGTCTAGTATATTCAATACAAAGGTGGTAGATGACAGATTTCTTGCTGTTTAACAATAAATTATTCAATATTGTTTCTAAAGTATGAATATTTTAAAGCCAAAGAATAAGAGTATCTAAATGTCTCAAAATTTTAATTTCTAAGAATTCTATGTACACGAATCCCCATAATATGCTCTGAAAAATCCCACATTATGTAGCTTGTTTTCATATCCAAGACCCTCTGCAGAAACACATGTATCATTTATATTTATGGAAATATACTGTAGGTTACAAACTTAAAATGGAAATATAGTGTAATCTACACATCCATTAGCAATCTGTCTGGCACAATATAGACATGATATGTTATTGTCACATATCACCGTGTTATATTTTGCATGACAGGTACACAATAAACATCAGATTCCGCTGAACACTTTGGCTCCAGCTAAATAAATGATCATAATAATCAAGTACAGCAGGATTTCTTGGCACTACAATACAGAATGCACTTAATAAAGAAAATTAATCTTGGCACAGATTGTAAATTCTATTAATATATTGTAAGTTAATATCTTGCATACAGCCGACATTACAGTCAGAATACAACTGTATGGAAAATTATAGGCAATGGATATCCATGGAGTTTATTAAGAGCAAAATAGAAGATGTAGAATATCTATGGATACTTCTACCCAGGGCTTTTTTTCAGGAGGTACTCGGGGGTACTCAGTACCGGCTCCTCACCACTCAGTACCGGCACCTCAGCCAGAACTAACAGGAGACAGCATGATGCTCCACCCTCCTCCAGCAGTGGCAAGCAGAGAATCAAAAGCGTTCAGCAGCTCATGTTGCTCCTGAACGCTTCCAATTGTCAGGAGTGTATGTAGGGACTGATAACCCCCTCCCCCAGTAAGTGACAAGGGAGGGCTGCTCCCCCTCTCCCTGCAGCCACTGAAACTTTGAACAGCTTGGGGAGGGGGGGTGCAGCATGTATACACACATCTGCCAGAGCTGCGGATTGTCAGGCAAGCGGTGTGATCAGAGGAGCTGGCACTGTAAGGCGAAGGTAAGTTTTATTGCTGTGGAGCTCATACACACTGCGAATAACTGAGTTTCATTGTTGTGGAGCTCATACACACTGCGCATTACTGTGAGTTTTAATGCTGTGGAGTTCATACATATTCAGCAAAACTGAGTTTCATTGCTGTGGTGCTCACAAGGGGATTATCCACTCAGTGCCATCATTGCAAAAAAAACCAAAAAAAAAACAGCTAACAGTCCTGCAATACAGATTTTTCTTGCAACAGAAGCACTTAGTGGATAACCCCCATAGGGTTACAACAATAGTTGTAGTTCATTTAAAGGAACACTGTCAGGGTGGCATACGCCGTGGTGGGACCCAAGTTCAAGGGATTTGAGTCCTTTAGGCAGGAATATTCAGAGTATACCTGAGGATAGGCTGGCTGGTACTGGTAGCAGTCCATGGCGCAGTACAAAGGGGATAGCGAGATAGAGTGGTCTGGACGGTCCGTGGGTCAATAGGCTGGCAGCAAGCAGGCAAGGTCAGTGGGTGAAGCAGGGTCTGGTATACGATATCAGCCCGATTACAGAGTAGGTCAGAACAACACAGAGAATTGACTTGTAATGCAAAGTCAATGAGCATAGGTGGGAGTGACTCTTTTATTAGACAGACAGGACGGTGTGGTGTGTGTTTAGTGTTTTACTTAGGATTAACCCATATCAGTGCTGGATAGGGCTGAGGCAGCACTTTTCCTGGAAGTGCACCTGCAGACATGGTTTCTGCACACCCTCAGGTACTGATCCCTGACAGATCCCCAGGCAAAGGGAGCTCCCCCTGGGCAAAGGGAGCTCCCTTGATGGTGATCTTGTTAAGCCCCCTATAATCGATACACGGGTGTAAATCTCCTTTTTTAGATACAAAAAAGAACCCAGCCCCTGCTGGAGAAGAGGAACGTCTGATAAAACCTCTCTCCAAATTCTCCTTTATGTACTCCTCCATGATTTGGTTCTCTTTTATGGATAAAGGATATACTTTGCCTCGAGGAGGCATGGTACCTGGATGAATATCTATGGCGCAATCATACGGTCTATGTGGAGGTAGTTTCTCTGCCTCTCTTTTATCGAATACAGCCCTGAGATCGGCATACCAGTCAGGAACCTCTGTAGACAATGGAGGAGCTGTAGGTGTGTTCAGGGCACCAATATGCTGAATGGGTATTAAACAAGTCCCAAAACAAGCAGGACTCCAAGACAGTATCTCTCCCTTAGCCCAATCAATAACAGGATTATGTTCCACCAACCAAGGGAAACGAAGCACAACAGGATTGGAAGGTAAACGGATAACCTGAAATATGATCTCTTCTTTATGCAAGAAACCAGTGGTAAGAACCACTGTAACAGTATCGTGAGTAATTCTGTGACATGATAATGGCCTACCGTCTATGGCTTCGACGACCAAGGGTGTCTCTCTTACAACCAGAGGGAGAGAAATGGAGGAAGCGTATTCAACATCAATGAAATTACCAGCAGCCCCAGAGTCAACAAAAGCGGTAGTATGCGTGGTCTTGGTCTCCCAAGCCACGGATACTGGTAACATGAGTCTAGTGTCTTTGAAAAGAGACATGAACGTCACACCCAAGGCCTGTCTCCTCCGTTGCCTTAGGTGCGGTAGTTTTCCGACTTATCATGCATTCTAGGGCGAGTGGGACATTGAAGTCGTAAATGTCCTTTTAACCCAGAATACAGGCACAATCCCTCATGAAGATGCCTTGTTCTCTCTTCTTCTGTAAGCCTAGTATGGCCTAGTTGCATAGGCTCAGAGGGAGGAGATAACTCTCTGGGTGGTGCCTGAAAGACAGGGGCCAACCTTGGTAACGGTTTCTTAGGTTTCTCTCTTGGAGTTCTTCTGTCCCTTATCTGATCATCCAGATCTATACAATAATCAATGAGTTCACTCAATACCTCAGGTAAATTACGAGGAGCCAACTCATGCATCAATGACTCTGATAACCCCTCCATAAAAGCCAGAACCAGAGCCTCATTAGTCCAGTTCACGTCAGAAACCAACGTTTTAAATGCTATAGCATAATCCGATACAGTCCTGTTCCCTTGACGTATGCGGAACAAGGATTTGCCAGCTACCTTGGCCTTTCTGGTAGGATTAAACATACATTCTAACTCAGCTATGAATTCTTTATAGTTCAGTACGATAGGCTTCTCTGCCTCCCATAAAGGATTCGCCCATGTCAACGCTCTGCCAGACAGATGGTTAATAATGAACCCCACTTTGGCTATGTCAGTGATAAACATTTGTGGATTTAACTTAAAATGAATATCCACCTGGACCAAAAATCCCCGGCACTCCGAGGGAGAACCGTCAAACCTCATAGGAGGGGTCATGTGTACCTGGAATGTCTGAACAACAGAGGACACAGGTATAGCAGGCAGAGGTGCAACCCCAGGTGGTTCCAGGTGAGCCATACGAGTCAGGATAGTTTGTAAGGCGAGAGCAAACTGATCCATCCTATGGTCCTGCTCGTCCTGTCTGGATACAAAGTTACTCAAATGCTGTGTTAAGTCTGCGGGACCCATTTTTGCCAGATCGTAATGTCACGGTTCCTGGATCCCACCACGCAGTCCTTAAAGCCCAACACTCCACAGAGCCCAAAAGCTACCAACAGGGTAGCCGTAGAAGAATCCCTAACTGTCTGGTCCTTAGAATTGGCCAGGTATACTAGCTAGACAGAAAGGGTTAATCAAAGACAATGTTGTAATACAAAACCAGGTCAGCAACACGGGGGTAGTCAGACGAGCAGAATCAGGAATACAGAATAGTCAAATGGAATAGCCTGGTCGATATCAGTGCAGAAGCGTAGTACAAGAAAATAGTCTAGGGCAATAGAAGGAAGAATAGTCAGAAAACAAGCAGATGTCAATAACAGGTTAAATCACGAGAGAATTCAGGTACAAGGAGCTCAGGTATGGATAACCATGATCTGGCACTGCTTAGAAGGAACGGTTGGTTTTTAAAAGACCTTCACCAGAACGCACCCCCCTCTCAAGCCGCACCTCATGCAGCCACTTCCCTGCCTGTTTCAATTTAAACCGGGTGTTGGTGAGCGAGCAGCATCAGACATGCTGCCCTCAAGCACACCAGAAAGGCTGGAAGCCCCCAACGTTACAGCTGGAGGTTGGCATCAGCGGGCAAGATGAATGTCCATAAAGCACAGAGTCACCATGGTGGGAAACGAGACAGATAAGCTTCATAAGCTGGGAGGTCTTTTGTAGGCACCACAGAGCCATCTGTGGCCAAGGAGGAATATGGTGGTTATGGTGGTTGATTGAGCTCAGCTGGATCAACTGCCATTACTGAAAAAGCTGTCTGTATGAGGAGTGGATCAGCAGCTTTCATGGATCGTCCATCACGGGGTTCCGGTTGGGTATGCAATGATACATCTTCCCAGGTGGGCAAGGCATCCCGGGCTGCGACCCTCGGTAACCACTCTGAATCAGATTCCTCAGAGGATGAAAAGCTGGGTGGAATAAAGTCTGTCGCTGGGTTATAATGGGGAACTGCAGCATGATGAGCCCCTCTGCAGGACATAGTAGGGAAGGTGGTACCAAGGTACCCAGAAATCACACTTGGGGGTCCTCTGGAACGCCAGGCTGTTTCCAGTGGTGGCTCCTCACCAGAGGACATGGTGTCCCATTCTTCTGCCCCAGAGTCAGGTGGAGTGCAGCAGTCTGCAGAAGGCAATGGATCGTGCTGGCTGGGAATGATGGGAGTCACAGTCAGCGTCACCTGGGCAGTCTTGGGTAATTTTGCAGCTTGCCTGATGTTCAACGCTTCCTCGAATCTCGCCAGGTCTTCTTTCCGCACCACCGTGCCAATGGATGCATAGACACAGCCTGGTGGAACAGCAGCACATTGTTTTTCATATACAGGTTCTGGGGTGGTATGAACCCTAACAGGTCTCGGGAAGGAGAAGGTTCCCTGTACGCAATAAGGAGCTTCTGTCTTAGGTGCGATGTTCTTTCTGGGTGCTAGTTTCAGGGTACCAGCAGCACTGGTCATAAGGTGCTGCCTGGGAGCGATGGGAGTCGTACCTGGGGTCTGAATGGTCATAATGTCCATAGGGATAGGAAGGTCAGACTCCTCAGGCATAGTGGTCTCATACTCCATAGGCAGTTCGGGTTCTTCCTCCTCTTCTGCATAGTCCTCCAGAGACACCCTACCCCTGGGTACAGCGGGCTTGAGTCTTCTGGGCGCAGGCTTAGGTGAAGGAGATTTTCTGGGCATAAGCTTGGGAGCTGGAGGCCTCCTAGGAGCAGGCTTGGGTACCTGAGATCTCCTGGGAGCAGGCTAGGGCTCAGGTGCAGTGAACTCAGGCTGGGGTGCACCTCTGGACACCTGAGTTTTTCTTGGTGCTGATTTTTGCATAGGGGTTTGCCGTGAAACTGTGGCCGGCTCGGGTACGGGAGCTGGCCTTCTTTGGGGTCTCACGGGACAGTTCGCCAAGGCAGAGGTTCAGGTTCTTTCTCCTGTACGCTCCTCTGGAGTCAGAGGGCCTCTAGGTTTCTTCCCTGGAGGAACATACACCTTGGGAGGGGGGCTCTTTAGAGTATCCATTAAGTCCCATATATCCTCCAGCATAACACATAGTTTGTAGGCCAGATCTTCCAGGGCTGGGAGCATTCCTGCAGGCTCAGTTGGTGGACTTTGCATTCTGTCAGGGTGGCACCTGGCATACGCCGTGGTGGGACCCAAATTCAAGGGATTAGAGCCCTTTAGGCAGGAATATTCAGAGTGTACCTGAGGATAGGCTGGCTGGTACTGGTAGCAGTCCATGGCGCAGTACAAAGGGGATAGCGAGAGAGTGGTCTGGACGGTCCGTGGGTCAATAGGCTGGCAGCAAGCAGGCAAGGTCGGTGGGTGAAGCAGGGTCTGGTATACGGTATCAGCAGGATTACAGAGTAGGTCAGAACAACACAAAGGATTGACTTGTAATGCAAAGTCAATGAGCATAGGTGGGAGTGACTCTTTTATTAGACAGACAGGGGGGTGTGGTGTGTGTTTGGTCTTTTATTTAGGATTAACCCATATCAGTGCTGGATAGGGCTGAGGCAGCACTTTTCCTGGATGTACACCTGCAGACATGGTTTCTGCACACCCTCAGGTACTGACAAACAGTATTAAAAAGTATGGTTCCCTTTTATAGTGTCTTCCTTTAAGTGAACTACAACTATTGTTTATGAGGACTAGTGATGAGCCGAACTCCCCCGTGTTCAGTTCGCATTCGAACTCGAATAATTTCAAAGTTCGGGTTCGAACACGAACACGAACCAAACTCAATGCAAGTCAATGGGACTCGAACGTTCGATATTTAGAGTGCCCTCCAAGAGGGCATATATACAAGATATTTGCCATAAAAGGTGTATGGGGGTCCGGGTAGTGCCCTGGGGGACAGGAAACAAGGAAAAAAGTAAAAAAAAAAACGTTTTTAAAGGAACAGTGAGTTTTCCATGAAATAAAGGTTAAGAATAAAAACGAAAAATTCCTTCAAATCGTGCCTAGGAGGTCCCCATAACCTGCCTGTGAAGTGGCGGATTTGTAGGATGTATAGTAGACATGTGCACAGCACAAAATTTTGTTTTGAACTAATGGATTAGTCCTAAAATGCAATTTATTTAGTTGCTAAAGAAATTAGTTTTCAGTTCTTTAGTACGAAAACTAATTTCATTCATCTGAAAACCAGTGGATACAATTACTATTGTAGTGGCTCCTCAGAGGGCTGAGATTGCTGCTTGTTACAGTATCTCTCACTCTCAGCACAATGTGTCAGGCAAAGCTGTTACAGTAACTGACTGCTGCTCATCACAGCGCACAGAGTCTCCGTAAAACTAGTAAATAATATTTTTATATATTAGAGGTTAGAACAATATTATTTTCTTGTTTTACTGAAACTCTGAGCGCTGTTACAGTCAGTTTACTGTAACAGCTGAGCCTGATACATTGTACTGAGAGATAATATAACAAGCAGCCGATCTCAGCTCTCACAGCCACAGGATTTAAAGGGCTAAAAAAAAGGCTCCTCTCTGTATAATGTATAGAACATCCTTCTGGATTAATTAATACCCCTCTTTGTATAATTACAGATAACATCCTCCTGCGTTAATACCCCTCTCTGTATAATGTATACAACATCTACCTGTATTAATTAATACCCCTCTCTGTATAATGTATAGAACATCCTCCTGAATTAATTAATATCCCTCTTTGTATAGAACATCCTCCTCAATTTATACCTTTCTCTGTATAATGTATATAACATCCTCCTGCATTAATACCCATCTCTGTACAATGTATAGAACATCCTCCTGCATTAATTAATGCCCCTCTCTGTATAGAACATCCTACTGCATTGGCATGTGGAGGGTGCAGAACTTCGGAATGCAATGCTTATCCAGCACAGGAGTGAGAACTTTTACTTAAACTTTGTATCTCGGTGGGGGAGACAGACAGGAATATAAAAGCAGGGGAGAGGGAAAATATTAATGTAAATCAGTCTGAAAGCTCAGAGAAGAGATGCATGGTGCAAATTTATTTTTATAATAAAATAAAGAACTTTAAATCCAGGGAAAACATTCAAATAAATCACACTGAAGGCTCATAATGACAGAGTAACTATGAGAGCTGGATACTAAATGTATCAGACGTAAAAAAAACTTTATAACAAGCAGCACTGGGAGAGGAGAGGGACTTTATATAAAATGTGTATTATAGAGGAGGAAAGGGGGATAGTGCTCCTGGATAATATAAAATGTATCAGACCTAAGCCCCTATTATGCAGAGCGGGAGGGGAGATAACTCACGCTTTCTAAAGTCCCTCTTTTCTCCCAGCGCTGCTTGTTATAAAGGGGTTTTTACTATCCAGCCCTCCTCTGTCATTAGCTTTCAGTGTGATTTATTTGAATGTTTTCCTTCTCCGGCTGCTTTAATCATCTTGTCTGCCTCATAGACATGCAAGGGTTAAGTAAAGGTTTCCTCTCCTGTGCTGGCTGTCTGTGCTGCGAGTGAGTATTCTGGAGCTCTATCACTGTCTGAGTTTCGGGTAGGGGTCGGGAAGGATTACGCATACAAACCTTTTCTGTATTAAACATAACAAGGAAAAAAAGTGTCATCTGCGCTCGTTTCTATGTGTTCCATGTACAACAAAACACTATGAGGTTTTTGTTTGTTTCAATGGCCATTGCAACGTAAGCTCACTCGCCACTTCAAGGCACCTCTTTACAGAGTGAGTACCTAACAATTGTAACCAGAAGGCCGCTCTACTGAGCAGCTCCAAGCCCCTCCTGCTGCTTTTCAGCTAAGGAGAGGCAGAGATATGGTGGGTTTTATTTATACATGCACCAAACACTTCCCATTTGGGATTAAAAACAAAAACATGGAAAGAGGAACAGCTGCAGAACGACGGACTGGTGTTACAAGCATGATATACATAAATACAGAAAAAATGGCGTCGCGCCCATACTCACCGGAGCGGCAGCAACTGCCAGGAGTAACAGCCCAGTTAATGTATAAAACATAACAAGGAAAAAAAGTGTCATCTGAGCTTGTTTCTATGTGTTCCATGTACAACAAAACACTATGAGGTTTTTGTTTGTTTCCATGGCCATTGCAACGTAAGCTCACTCGCCACTTCAAGGCACCTCTTTACAGAGTGAGTACCTAACAATTGTAACCAAAAGGCCGCTCTACTGAGCAGCTCCAAGCCCCTCCTGCTGCTTTTCAGCTAAGGAGAGGCAGAGATATGGTGGGTTTTATTTATATAGGGCTGTTACTCGTGGCAGTTGCTGCCGCTCCGGTGAGTATGGGCGCGACGCCATTTTTTCTGTATTTATGTATATCATGCTTGTAACACCAGTCCGTCGTTCTGCAGCTGTTCCTCTTTCCATGTTTTTGTTTTTAATCCCAAATGGGAAGTGTTTGGTGCGTGTGTAAATAAAACCCACCATATCTCTGCCTCTCCTTAGCTGAAAAGCAGCAGGAGGGGCTTGGAGCTGCTCAGTAGAGCGGCCTTTTGATTACAATTGTTAGGTACTCACCATGTAAAGAGGTGCCTTGAAGTGGCGAGTGAGCTTACGTTGCAATGGCCATTGAAACAAAGAAAAACCTCAAAGTGTTTTGTTGTACATGGAACACATAGAAACGAGCGCAGATGACACTTTTTTCCCTTGTTATGTTGTATACATTAACTGGGCTGTTACTCCTGGCAGTTGCTGCCGCTCCGGTGAGTATGGGCGCAAAACCTTTTCTGTAGCTTTGCGATGTTGCGTTCTTCATTGCTGGTCTCCATCACTCATCAATGTAATATCACAAAAAGGACTGAAACTAAAATGTAGTGCATTTTATTTTAGTTTCTTTCGTTTTTTGTACTGAGCAGTTTCGTATCTCTGGAGTCATACTAAAACTAAATTATCCCAAAATTCTGACTAAATCGTTTTAGTACTAAAACGAATGCACATGTCTAATGTATAGAAACATTTAAAAACAAAAAAATGACATTTCAAATGATGGTAAATTGTTTTCCTTTAATCTATTCATAAACGACTGCATGGGGCGGCTGCCTGCATGAAAAGAGGAGACGTTTTAGGACACACAGAACAAGTTTAGTGATTTTTTGGGCTAAATTATGGTGAAACTTATGCAGGTTTTGGATGAAAGTAACAATAGGGGCTTTAAAATTGGGCCTTTAGTGTCGGCAACAGTGCCGACACAACGTAACCCCTCTGTGGTATTGTGCAAGAGTGCAGTGGTGGACCCTGCGGTCAAATATTAAAATGATATGAATCTGGTACAGGCATCAGTGGTCCCAAATATTTTGCCTTTGGTGGCAGCAAGTGCCTTCACACTGTAACCCCTCTGAGGTATTGTGAAAGAGTGCAGTGGTGGAGGTTTTGATAATGCAGAAGAGATCCCCGAGCTATTCAGTTACATCAGCAGCTATAACAAAACCGGGTCAGCAATGTTTAGGCACTTGTACTGCGCTACTGTATATGGTGAGAATCGGCGCACACCAGTAGCAACAGGAAGCAAAAAGAACAGGCAGGGAATACACAGAGAGAATAATCAAATGGCAGGCAAAGTCGGCAACAGATCGGGTCCTCAGAACAAGCAGGGTCAGTAACAAGTATACAAACTGATTCGGTAAGCTAGCGATGCGGGAATAAAGGCTGAGACACACTGAGCGTGTAGCGACGCACAGCGTAGTGAAGCGAAGAGAAGCAAACATTTTGCAGGCTTGACTTCTCTCCGATCCGCCTCGCAGCGTGTCTACACTGCATTACGTTTGCTTCCCCACCGCACTGGACAGGAATCCACTAACTAAATTAAAATGTACACACAAAACCATTTTATTTTCACAAAGCACATGTTATATAGGCAAAAAAAAGTTTCTACTGTATAAAATACATAAAAAATTACTGTTAATTTAATAGGAATAGTATAAAAATATTAAAAAAAGGTAACCCCTGATCATATATATTATAGGGACATGGAGCGCTGTGTAAAGAGTAGGGATGCATTGATACCACACACAGACATGTGAATCGCTCCCTTAAGGTCATGCCACAGCATTTCAATCGGGTTGAGGTCAAGACTCTGACTGATTTTGTTTTGTTGAAGCCATTCTTTTGTTGAATTACTTGCATGCTTTGGGTCATTGTCCTGTTGCATCACCCATCCTCTGCGGAGCTTCAGTTGGCGGACAGATGGTCTTACGTTTTCCTGCAAACTGTCTTGATAATCTCTGGAATTCATTTTTCCATCAATGACAACAATCCGTCCAGGCCCTGAGGCAGCAAAGCAGCCCCAAACCATGATGCTCCCTCCGCCATGTTTTACAGTGGGGATGAGGTTTTGATGTTGGTGTGCTGTGCCTTTTTTTCTCCACACATAGTGTTGTGTGTTTTTTCCAAACGACTCAATTTTAGTTTCATCTGTCCACAGAATATTTTGCCAGTAGTGCTGTGGAACATCCAGGTGCTCTTTTGCAAACTTCAAACGTGCTGCAATATTCTTTTTGGACAGCAATGGCTTCCTCCGTTGTGTCCTCCCATGTACTCCATTCTTGTTTAATGTTTTCCTTATTGTAGATGTGTCAACAAAAATGTTAGCATGTGCCAGGGATTTCTGTAAGTCTTTAGCTGACACTCTAGGATTCTTCTTTACCTCATTAAGCATTCTGCGATGTGCTCTTGCAGTCATCTTTACATGACGACCATGCCTAGGGAGAGTAGCAACAGTGCTGAACTTTCTCCATTTGTAGACAGTCTGTCTTACCGTGGACACATGAACATCAAGGCTTTTGGAGATACTTTTGTAACCCTTTTCAGCTTCATGCAAGTCAACAATTCTTGATCGTAGGTTTTCTGAGAGCTCTTTTCTGCGATGCATGGTTCACATCAGGCAGTGCTTCTTGAAACCAGTAAACCCAAAACTGGTGTGTGTTTTTAAAGGACAGGACAGCTTTCAGCAACACATCCAATATTATCACACTGATTGGACTCCAGGTTGGCTCACTCCTGGCTCCAATTAGCTCTTGGAGAAGTCATTAGGCTAGGGGTTCACATACTTTTTCCACCCTGCACTGTGAATGTTTACATGTTCTATTCAATAAAAACATGAAAACATATAATGTTTGTGTTGTATTATTTTAAGCAGACTGTGTTTTTCAAATTGTTGTGACGTAGATGAAGATCAGAGCACATTTTATGACAAATTCATGCAAAACTCCACGTAATCACAAAGGGTTCACATACTTTTTCTTGCCACTGTATATCATACCTGCCCTTACCTTCCCCTATAAATTTGCTAAAAATATACACACAAAAAAAACAAACCACTGCCTGAGACCCTGCGCATCCCACATTCCACCCCCCTCTACCTGGCTGACTGTATCTAATATATATAATTAAATACATTCAGCAAGGTAGAGAAAGAAAAAAAATATATTTTATGTTCCCGGGGACATTTAAAAATGTCCTCAGATTTTATTTTTTTTAGAAATGTGTTACCTTACCTTAGCCTGGTGGTCAGTGGGGGCTCCCTGGATCCTGGTTGTGGGGGGGGTCTGCCGTGTCCGCAGGTGCAGTGGCTCCCTCCCTGCGCCGCCTGTCTCTGCCACATGCACCCGGGCGGCTAGCCTGCACAGTTGCAGCTCTGTCATCTGGCGGCCGCATGCTCCTCGAGGCCCCGGCAGGCTGCCCTCTACAGTGCCTGATTAAAGGGCCGTGTCTGCCTGATGTTTTAGTAACAAGAATGTTTTATCCCATAGGCTTCAATTTTAAAAATATTCCTGTTTTAATTCAATATCTAATAAACTGTTGCTTATAATATTCTGCAGAAAGAGTCTCTTTATTTCTAGATTTTTTTGTATTTTTTAAGCACTTTTTTATACTTTTTTCCAAATTATTTTTTTTTTCACTTTTGGTGAACGTCCCAAAAAGTTTGAAGTTCGCGAACCTTCAACGGCCAATGTTCAAATCGAACTCCGAACCGAACAGCTCATCCCTAATCCCTAATGAAGACATTAAAATAGTCTTAATAATCAGTTTTTCCCCGGGCTTGAGAGTACCCCCACCTATTTTTCCAGAAAAAAAACACTGCTTCTACCACTGTGACCTAGATCCATTATTGATCGATAGCAGATTTAGAACCGAGCTACTCAAAAATTACGACATTTACTAGTTCTACAGCGTCAGATCAAAGCCGCAGTCTTATTGCCTTTATGAGTATAGGTGCGCAGGCTTGAAGATCAAGTCAATATCAATTTTACAAAGGCCATATCATTTAACCCTTTCACCACCAAGTGGTTTTCACATATAACCACTCTTTGGAACAAGTGGATTTATAGAAAACCACAATACATTACACACAGTAAAAATGTACTGTATAATATGTACAGCACATAAACGTGCTTTATGTGACCATCAAATGGCTCTCTCTATTGGCCAAATAGCGGTACTGCCACTGTAATGCTGCCAGAGAACTGCATTGTCTCCAGTAGGAGATTGAGGCATGTCCTAATACTTCAACCAGTTCCAGCACATTGGCTGCTCTGTCTGAAGTGCTGGAACTTTAGGGGCACAATCTGGAGCCTGTAAGCAATTTATTTTAGTTTTGATAAAGGATGTTCGTTTGCATTGCTCCAAAATAAGACCAGACCAAGTTATCTCAATCTTGGACAACTGCGAGTGCTTTTGAAGATCAAATTACCTGAGTAGAGTCAGTGAAGGGGTTAAACAGTAGAAGATTGAGAGCGGTACTACAGCACCAAATCATATGGTATACTATTTTTAAAAAAAACATTGAAATTGCTCAAAGTCAGTACTGCCGAGTCTTGAATTTGAACTTGACGCTCAAGCCGTTTCCAAAGTTTTCAATATACTCTATATGGATTGTTAGATACACTTAAGGGCAGATGGACCTCCTGACACTTTGACCTACAGCAGGCACACAAGTAATTGCTGTGCTTCATGTATCCCTTTAAATGAATGAATGATTAAAATGATTCCTTTACTATAAAGAAAAAAAAATATTGATCCAAAGAAATTAGAGAAGCCATCATGGGAGCAAGATTATATGCTATGATTGCTGGACCTGACGGAGCTCCGGAAATCTAAGGTAAAAAAATCTAATGGAAGAATTGATTGGAAATGTTATAATTAACTATTGGCAAATTTGAACCGATTGGGAATATATTAGTCAAGTGGAACTGAATACCAAGTTATAGCCGTATATATTGTAATAAAGGTAACAAGCAGCTCATTGAGAACTGCTGGAGTTTAATAGTACACTCACCCCATATTGATTTACCATTAAAACTTTGGCATGGATTGAATTGTGTTACAACTGTCTTTCTGAATAACAAGAGGTGGGGACTAAAGAAATAATCAAGAACGATTGAAATAAGAATTAAAATTTAATGGCCAATTTGGAAGAAATATACAGATTTTTTTGCAGATTTTCTTTTTAAACCCTTAATTTCTTAATCCCCACAGAGTGAATTGCACAAAAGAAAAGTGATTGCCATAATTCTGGATGGTCGATGAAGCAGTTTGATGGTAACTCTGGGATAAGGTGAGTAGGGTATATCTCTTTGCAATAAAATGGTCATAATCTGCTCAGATGTAAATGCTCATACAATGCTCTACAATAGCTGGGAGCACCAAAACCCACTAACCCACTATTCATGCACACATGACCCATTCTCTTTAATATTTTTATTAGTGATATTGCAGAAGGTATTAATGGAAAAGTATGTCTTTTTGCTGATGACGCAAAGATTTGCAACAGGGTTGACGTTCCTGGAGGGATCAGCCAAATGACAAATGATTTAGGTAAACTAAAAAAATGGTCGGAGCTGTGGCAATTGAGTTTTAACGTGGATAAGTGCAAGATAATGCACCTGGGACGTAAAAACCCAAGGGCTGAATATAGAATATTTGATACAGTCCTAACCTCAACATCTGAGGGAAAGGGATTTAGGGGTCATTATTTCAGAGGCTCTAAGGGTAAGTAGTCAATGTAATAGAGCAGCAGGAAATGCTGGCAGAATGCTTGGTTGTGTAGGGAGAGGTATTAGCAGTAGGAAAAGGGAAGTGCTCATGCCACTGTACAGAGCACTGGTGAGACCTCACTTGGAGTACTGTGTGCAGTACTGGAGACCGTATCTCCAGAAGGATATAGACATCTTAGAGAGAGTTCAGAGAAGGGCTACTAAAATGGTGTACGGCTTGAAGGAGAAAAGTTATCAGGAAAGGCTTAATGATCTTAACATGTACAGCTTGGAAAAAAGACGAGACAGAGGAGATATGATAGAAACATTTAAATACGTAAAGGGAATCCACAAGGTAGAGGAAGGGAGTATATTTAAAAGGAAACAAAGTAGCAAAACAAGAGGACATAGTCTTAGATTAGAGGGGCAAAGGTTTAAAAGTAACATCAGAAAGCATTATTTTACTGAGAGAGTGGTGGATACATGGAACAGTCTTCCAGTAGAAGTGGTAGAGGCCAAAACAGTAATTGAATTTAAGCAAGCATGGGATAGGCATAAGGCTATCCTAAACAAAAGATAAATCCAGGTAAAGTATCCATGTAATTGGGCAGACTAGATGGGCCGAAAGGTTCTTATCTGCCGACATTTTTCTATGTTTCTATATTTCTATGTTTCTATGTTCTTTAATCCATTTATGTGAATCCTTTGGGCTGGGGGCACACGAGCGTGGAAGGAACGTCCGTAAGAGTGGACGTTCTTTCAACTCGACGCAGCCGCTGAGCGCACTCAGTGGAGGAAAGCGATTTGCAGCCCGTTGAAGCGCGTCTAGCATTTCAACGGAGAGGCTTTCTGGGTGGACGCACTTGCTGTGCGCACACAAGCGTGTGACCGGCCCCGTCGCAGTGTCGCATGGCTGCAACGGGTGCCGGTAAGTATGGGCGTATGGGCACACCAGGTGCACTCGTGTGTCCCCGGCCTTAGGGGTGCTATCGTCAGATTCGAAAAATTCCACACTCATACGATTAGCCGGCTTCAGCTGGCAGCAGACTCAAAGGGCAGCATTACAAAGGTGGTGCTAACTTAACCAGAGCTGTTGTAAAGTTAACAACCCCATAGATCAGTGGTTCCCACCCGTGGTCCTCAAGTACCCCCAACAGGTCAGGTTCTTCTTTGTCCAGCCCAAAGTCTGTCAAGCCAACACCGGCTGGACAAAGGCTGTCATTTCAGCCGAAACCCTTTCGCTGCTGAGCCATTTCACGCCTGTGTGCTGAGCTAATTTTTACCTCTTCTGCTCATCATGTTTAAACACGTTTTGAAGCCACGTTTTATTGTATATTATTAAAAAAATGCAATAAAATTAGAATTTTCAATAATGTACAGTGTGTAAAGTGTTTTTTTTCTCTTTTTATCATGTTAAAAAAATTTAAAATGGGGACTCGTTACATTTTTTTGGGGGGGAAATGATGTGCTTTTTAGCAAACGCCCCCATAGAAAAAATCGTTAGTGCAGCATCATTGTTCACATTATAATTGAAATGGGAACAATATTGCAGCATTAATTAACCACTTCAATGCGGAGGACGCGCTCAGCGCGTCCTCCGCATTACCGCTGCTATGCGGAGGACGCGCTCAGCGCGTCCTCCCATTGGGGTCAGCGTTCGGCCGGGTTCCGGCCGATTGCTGGCCCCCCCGGTGCGGGCTGACATCCTCGATGTCAGCCGCGCATCCGGAACCGCAGCCGCTGGAATTAGGTGTCATCGCGGCAGCGCGATGACACCTAATTCAGGCGCCCCCCCGCATGTGCGGAGGAGGTGCCTGAAAGGGAGGGGGGAGGTCCTTCGGACCTCTCTCCCTCCCGATCGGCAGTGTTGTGGGGGTTAACCCAGGCACCATTTGGAAGGGCACAGCCTGCCCTTCCAAATGGTGCCTGGTATTAACCCCTGGGGAGCTGGATCGCGAATCGGCGCTGAAAAGTGCCGGTTCGCGATCCTTTCCCGGAGCTGGCCGACATCTTGGATGTCGGCCAAGCCTCCGGGAACTCCCCTGAGGACTGGCGTCATCGTGCGTAGCACGATGACGCCAGTCCTAGAGTTAACCCCTAACTGCCACCAACGGTGGAGATAGGGAGTTCCAATGAACTCCCTATCTCCCGATCCGTGGCAGCTAGGGGTTAATGTTTGGTATGGTTGGATCGGCCAGAGCATGGCCGTTCCAACGATACCAAACACGAATGTGAAAAAAGTTTTTTAAAAAAAATTAAGGGGCGTGACCGGAAGTCGAGCTGAGCGGCTGCAATTCTGAAGAGCTCCTCTGCTGATGTTTTATATTTGACGATTTTTGGGACTTTTCGGCTGAAATTTCCGCTCTCACTCGCTTCCTTACTGTGGGTACTTACCTGTGGTCCTGCAACTGGGAGATTCCTGCGACGTGCTATACCCTGGGCTGACCTGGGCCTACCTGGACCTGTGCGACCTAACCTCGGCGGCCATTTTCTTTGCCTGTGTGCCCCTCGTGCTGATTCCTCAAGTATTCTGCGGTGTTTGGCCCTGTGTACTGGGCTGGTAGGTGAGGACGAGTTGGCGTGCCCTGGCCTTTGCAGGTGTCCCGCGGTGGCCTGAAATGCCTGACCCTTCCGTGGGGTCCACTGTGGCTGCGCTCTCGTGCCTGGATGAGGAGCATGGGCCCCTTCTGGAGTCGTCTCCCTTTCCCCGCCAGAGGTCTGATGCCTTACTCCCACTGACAAGGGGAGATCTGGCGGTCCTGCTTGCTGAGTTCCGGGAGGTATGGCGTGCTTCCCTTCGGGAAGCAGGATGGATGAGTGCTGCGGGGGACCATGATGAGTGTGGCCGGGGATACGGAGACCCAATTGGAATCGCCCCGTCTGAGGCTACTCCTGCTGCCGTGGAACAGGATGTCTTGGCGCCTCTCCTGCTGTATCCCCCTGGATCAGGGGAGGTAGTGATGTGGCCTGGGACTGTCAGTGGCGCACTGGGACTCTCCCGGACCCCCAACGTGGTTACTGGGGCTGCTGGAGTTGCCAGGAGGCAGTTTGTTCGAGGTGCCCCCTGCAGTTTTGGAGACGCCACTAGTGCCCTTGGGAAGCGGATTGCCCTGTGTGCTCCCTGTGCGGTTGAGGAAGAGAAGTCGGAGGTGGTGACCTATGCTCTGGTGCCTGCACACCTTGGCCTTGCCTGTGACTTCTTGTGGACAGTATGTTATCGGGCCGGGTGTCTTTTGTTCCTGGACACTGGCTAAGCTAGAGGAGACTGCTATCGACCTCCTGGCTGCCGACATCTTTCCTGTGACTCTGCTCTTCTAGTTTCCCTAGAAGCATTTTCTCCTGCTGACACCCCCACCACATACACATCTTGTTGAGGACTTTTGCTGATTTATTCCCCCCCCCTCTGGACACTCTTTAGCGGACTCTGCTTCATCTGTCCAAGTTGTGGTTTGGCGTGACGGTCTGGGCATCTAGCCACCTTTTTATTTTGTCCCCCTTTTTTTTTTTTTGTTTTTTTTTTAACTTTTCTTTTTGGGTGCAGGACAATAGGTTGCCCTGGGCGAGCCATTGGAGCGGATACCATGGCTCTGACTGCTTCCTCTGGCCCCAGGACGCCTGGCCCTGTGGCCTCTTCCGTGGCCTCCAGCCTCCTTGTGGGGTCGCTGGAGTGAGCCAGGAATGCCACCTTTTCCTGGGCTGTCCTCCACCTTTCCCCTTTTACCCACCCCTTTTTTTTTTTTTTTTTTTAATGTGGTTGCCCCATGTCTGATTGACGAGACCATCTCCCTTGTTACTTATGTCGAGTCCCTCCATTCCCCTCCCCCTTATTGTTGACTTTGAGGTCCCTTGCTGTCTATTGCTGTTATTTTTATTTACGTTGATTTTCCTGATGACTAGTCTGTGGCCCTGCGTGGCCTTTTTCTAATTGCTGTACCGCTGACATTGTTTCAAAATAAAATTTTGAATACAAAAAAAAAAAAAAAAATTTAAATTTAAATTAAAAATAAAAATATATTTTAAAAAAAATTATAAAAAAAATAAACATTTTTTTTTCTTTTTTTTGGTTCGTTAATGCAGCAATATTGTTCCCATTTCAATTATAATGTGAACAATGATGCTGCACTAACGATTTTTGTATGCGGTGCGTTTGTTAAAAATCGCGTAATTTTCCCCCAAAAAAAATGTAACGAGTCCCCATCTCTAATTTTTTTAACAAGCGCACCCCATACAAAATATAACCGCAATTGGTCGCATGTTAAAATGTGAAAAAAAACACTTTACACGTTGTAAATTATTGAAAATTCATATTTTATTGCATTTTTTGTTATAATATACAGACAGGTCATGACGTATACATATAATAATGACATATTATGAATCTACCGAGTCTGATGGAAAGAACGATATATAATTTGTCTGGGTAATATACTAAAATAAGCCTTCAAAACACGTTTAAACATGATGAGCAAAACCGGTAAAAATGACCTCAGCACAGAGGCGGGAAAAGCCTCAGCAGCGAAAGGGTTAAACAAAAAAAGTTACAATTTTTTTTTTTTTACACTTAACATGGTCATGTCTGGTATCATTGGAAAGGCCAACGATACCAAACATTAATCCCTAGCTGCCACGTATCGGGAGATAGGGGGTTCCATTGAACCCCCTATCTCCACCATAGGTGGCAGCTAGGGCTTAACTCCAGAATTGACAGAAGATCCAAAATGTCCTCCGCACAGGGGAACCACTTTGCTGGACGCGCTCAGCGCGTTCTTAGCAGCCAAGTGGTTAACCTTCAACAAGACTGCCACTTTGTGGCCCGAGTATGTGGCCTCCCATCTGTTACTGATGCCGGTTTTCGCTGCCTTTGGCCACACTGGAGTCCGTGACAATCTGGTCTTTTTATTTACTGTATTATTGTGTTGTGTACAAACCCTCTTTCTATCTTTTGCTAACACTAATGACCTGCCTAGAGTTGCGCCCACAGTTTACTATTTAATAAAACAATGTATAATGAGATAATAATATATGCATTTTATATGTTCTATGTATATGAGTTACTATTTTAGTCTGTGCGAGTTTCTATTTTATCCTCTGATAATCCATTTTTCTTAATTGCTTTTTACTCTCAATGTCCTCTTGGTTTATGAGTCAGCCATTACACCTGCTGTATTTGCATAAAATTATTACATTTATAGAATTTTGATTTTAATTAAAGTTTTTATTAGACAAAAAAATAATATATATATTTAGATATAAATATATATATAGATATAGATATACAGCACATTTCCTATTGCGCCATGTAAAATAGTAAGAAAAACTGTGGACTACAACAAATATTGCGTTCACAGGCAAAGGCAATTAGTGTTTACCTTGTATTCTCAGTCCACATGCAATTAATAGAGGTGAACAATTACAAATTAAACTGCAAACAGGAAAGATTACATTAAGTGCTTACTCAAATAATGCTGGTTTCTAGAGATAATGTGGTTATGTCTTTTTCATTTAGCAATATTTGACTCTTTTATTAATTCTGTTATAGTATTTATGTGTAACGCTAATTCACTGTGACTGTTTATGAGTTCCGATCTCATGTATCAACTGACATTTTTTCCCAATAATTGGATTCTTATTGCCCCGGACTCTTACACCATTACTTGCACTTTAATATTCTCTTCAATATATTTTCTATGTTCTCTCCTTTTCCCCAGTGTACAGAAGCCTCTTTCAAAATTCACATTCTCTTTAGGTTCAGGGTGTTCCTCAAATTTTTGAATTATAGATTATAGCTTTATTTTCAGGCTTTCTTGAAAATAAGAATTGTATTTATATTTAAGTCTGTATGTTGTGGGTTTCTTTTCCACTAGATGCTTTCAAAAGGGAGCTTTCAATTAATGCTTGTTAAAAGTTTCGACTTTCTATTGTGAAGAAAAGAAATGTATTATTCAGGAGACGAATCAGTCGGAAAAATGCTGTGAAGGAGAATAATTCAGCAAATTTTGTTTGAAATATATCTTTCTATTTATTTATTTATTTTACTTATTTGTTATATTTGTCATAACATACCCTAGTGTTTGTAAAAAAAATTAAATAATTGGGTTAAATTCACTAATGAATGAAATTAAATTGCAGAGATGATTTCACGTCGAAAGACATGAATTTCCGATGGATGACGTATTCTTAGAATCACAGACTTGTCTAAAGCGTCACATGAAATTTACGAGAGCTCCATCCACTGCAAGTCTAAATAAGATTTTCAAAATCAATGCCATGAGTTAAGTGAGGTTAATGTATAAATTGGCTCATTTTTTTAACCCTTTCAATACCAAGTGAGTTTTCATAAAAACATTGCCTTTTTGTGGAAAAGCATTTTCAAACCAATTATACAGTTAGAAATATTCAGGAACATTCCCAATTTATAAATGAAAAATAGGGGTTTTCCCAGAGGCATTCCAAATTTATTACTTTTTATTATAACCTATTTGAAAGGTATATGTAGTAACTGCACTCTCAGCTCTGTGCATAATCAGCTGGGGGAGAGTCCTATAGAAGCATTCCCAGCTGGTTTTAAAAAGCTTATTTCTTGTTATGCTGCCAGACTGAGCATTACTTCCTGCATGCTCCTGAAGATGCCAGTGTGTATGGCGAAACGCGTCGAGTGATGGAGTGCTTACTCCCATGCAGATTGTGTTTTTTATTTTATTATTTTTTTAGTCTTACAGGGTTATTCAAAGAGATCCGAATTGCTTGAGAAAGGTAACCGAACGAAGAAAATCAGGGTTCGGTTACCTTTCTTGGCCATTCGGCTATCCAGAGAGCAGGCAATTCACTAAATCCTGGCGAATTGCCTGCACATACGGTGCCTGTTCGAGGACAGTGAATTCCCCATGAAAAAGCACTGCTTCGGCTATTCAGAGAACACAAACCAGCAGTGAAAGGTTCCCGAAATGCCCTGCCATTCGGTGGTTTAATTCGGCAAATTTATTCAGGAGAATCCCATAGGCGTCAATGTTAAAAATATTCCTGTTTTAATTCAATATCTAATAAACCGTTCATTATAAAATTCTGCAGTAGAGTCTCTTTATTTATAGATTTTTTTATGATATTTTAAGCATTTTTCAGATTTTTTATTTTTTTTAAAAAGTCCGATTTTTTTTTTCCCCCTAAGTTTACTTATTTTTTCTGTAACAGCCCTCTTTATTATCATTCCCTGGTCCTCATATGTAAATTTCAGACATTTTCACTCAATAGTTTCTTTGCAAACAGTGTTTCACTTTTCAAACATTCATACAAACTGTTTTTCTAATTTATTCACTTCACTCTGTCTGCGGTCTCGGCTTTCTTGGCTTTTTCCGGCGGCTTTGCTGCGGGTGATCGGCTCCTGCTCAGGTTTTTAGGTGGTTTTCGGCAGGTTAATCCAGATGTTTTTGAGGGTTTTCGGCGTGCATTTGCTGGGTTTTGCAGTTTGTTTTCGTCGGGTTTGCGGTAGCTTTTCCCTGCAATTCGGAGACCCTGTGGTGCTTGCTGAATACACCGCAGGGTCACCGAAATGGGATTGGCAAAAGGAACCGAATTGAAGAGAACGAAAAGTCATCGAACGTGCGGTGACTTTTCGAATCTCTTTGAATAACCCTGTTAGTCTCTGTAGCTTGGAGTTAATCTTGGGGTGGGTTGGCTCTAAGCTGGTAGCGCTCCCAGCGACGATTTTGGGCCTCAACCTTTCCTTTCCCTATTGCAATTTCACTTGCCACTCATCCTATTGGGAACTCTCTCTATAGCAGCTTCTCTCTGTCCTATGATGCGGACCCACGAAGGCCCATTTCTTCACTTTGATAGGAGTTGACAGAATTTAGGTTGTTTGTATCCTAGACTTATCTAGGTGCACCCAGTAGTGGCATTTATCACGCTGACTGAAGCCACAGTCTTTTACCCTTTCCTTGGTTCGTCATTATGTTGTTCTGTTTTTAGTTTCCCATAAAAGTAAAATTTTACTTATAAGCTCCTATCTCAGTCAATCAATATCCTTTGTTCAAAATGAGTGGTTGCATTACAGAAGCCAAGGAGCTGCCAGAAAACAGACCATATCTTCTACGATACACAGGAGCAAGCTTGAACCCTGACAAAGAAGTCACTTAATGTGTGAAATATTGAGCAAAAAAGAACCTATAGCTTTATGGGTTAATTTTAATTTTCCTTTTGCTATGTATAACAAAAGTTAGTATGAGTAAACACAAGATCAGGTTTTTAAACTTTCCCAGCGATTGTTGGGTTTAAGATCATCCATGATACATTTGGGACAAGCTTTAACTGATTTCTACAGGTGATAGATCTTGCCTTTAGGTCCTTCGACTATGTTATAGATATTCTACTGTATATTTGTGTGTGTGGGAAGAATAATCAATATTGATGATCCGTTTAATGTGAAATCGCATATTCATTTCATCTATTTACTTATTATTTTTAAAAATTCGGGCAAGGGAAGGAGTACCGGCACTTTCGATATCGTGACATCATGCAGGGCTACCACAATCTTGAGTTCCGACGGCTGTAATTTTCCCAAAGTAAATGGAGAGATTTCATGGTAATTTGAAGGAAAACGCGAAAGATAACTCACAATATGTACCGTACTCTGAACTCTGCTGAACTTCCTCTGAATCGATTCAAATGATTGCCCGTGCAATTTCATTGTTTTATATAGAATTAAGTGATGGCGACGCTCATTACCAAACTATTACTCGCAATTTGTGTTTTTATTTACTTTTCAAAATCCGACAGCAAACTTCTGAAAGTGATTTTAGGTAAGCCTCTAGCAATACCGCTTTGTAAATCAAGAGCAGCCTGGCCGCAAAACAATAAGTTATAAGACTTGCATGTAAAATTCATTAAGAGAGCTCATTAATTTTCCTGGTTTACTAAGTAAATCAGCAGGATGGGCAACTTTCCAAGCAAAAAAATCGAAGAACAGCATCTGCGCATTTAACATTAATACACATGTCTGCCACAAGAATGAAATATTATGAACTATATTTTAAAATATTGTCATTTGTAACAGCAGGAGGCGTAGAGAATGGATAATGTTTTGTGAAGATTGCAGAATGAGGTTTGACACAATCTGACTGAGCTCAGCGGTTGTTTGAATCATAGATATCCTCAAAGCAATGAAAGCTTCCTCTAAAACCCTAACTGTAGTCAGCGGGTAAAGAAGTAAGCTATGAAGTTGAGATGGGCTTGTGTGACAACAAAGTGTGTAGGTGGTGATCCCACTCCATTAATTTCATTAAAAGATTGTTTAGATAAATATTTTGGACGTAAAATTACAAGGCACTGTAAGTACTAGCTGGCATGTTATTTAGTAAGTAGTTAAAATTACAAAAGGTCAACTTTTGGTGCCTATATTCAACACATGGGAAAACTCTGATACCCAAAATCTCTTGTAATATATATATATATATATATATATTACAACAGCAGAAAGGTTGTACTCAACCTAAACTAGCAACAACAGCGTTTGCATATAAGACATTTAATACAAAATACCAGGAAAGAGCGCTCCATAGCAATGACCACCTTCTTTCATCATATTCCGTAGCAAAAAAAGCAGTTTTAAAAATATTTAAAAAACCTGATTGAGGGAATAAGTGATGGGGATTCAGTTCACAAAGTATGATCATAGTTTGCTTAAGCCTGTCACAGACGCCAATGTACCCCATCGTTGACAGGTCCTATCTAAGGCTAGTGTCAGACGAGCGTCTTTGGAGAGCGGAAGGAACGCCCGTGAGAGTGGACGTTCCTTCCACTTGACGCCTGTCTGGCCACCTCGCTGAGCACACTCAGCGCTGCAAAATGCGATCCTCCTATGGAGAATCGCGCTTTGTAGCTCCGTCAATGCTTGTCCTAGCACTATGACGGAGAGGCTTGGATAACGGACGATTGTTGCGCGTGCATTTTGTGTGCATTCGCAAGCGTGCACAAGCATGTGACTGACCCCGTTGCAGCGTCACAACACTGCAACGGACGCCGGTAAGCACGGTAGTACGGGCGCACAGTGTGCTCGTCTGACACCAGCCTAACTTGACCAAATCTGCATTTACAGGATTAACTCACCATGGAGCTCCCCAGCAGCTCTAGGCCTTTATAGGCAGCCACAGTGGGACACACCTGTGAACAGGTAGGGGTGCATACCAAATGAGAGTTGTCTGCCCCCTATATGTATAATGCACCTGCTGCTGTTGCTAGTTTAGGTTGAGTGCAACCTTTCTGCTGTTATAAATATATATATATATATATATTTATAAGAGAGCATGTCACCCAAGAATAGTCTCACAGATTTCAAATTCCTGAACTAGGATTAAACAATGGGGGTTTTGTTGCAAAATATGATGATATGTTGCGGAGCCTGCTATCAGCGTCAATGTATCCCATCTTTTAGCAGGTCATACACTATACAAACTCAATAACTGCCATTATGGGATAAACCTACTTATGTGTGCTATATACAGTATATATCCTCCTGGAGCTCCCTGCAATTCAAGGTTCAAGTAGAATCCTTGATTTTGGTTTCTGACTTACAGGTCCTTTTGTTAATGAGGGAGCAGTTTTTTTACACCCACATAGACATGCAACCTTAATATAATTATCACAAACTCAATGTTCTGTTGCACAATGCAATATACATTTTATAAATAAATAAAATAAATAAATATACCCACAGGGGATTTCTATTCAATGTTCTCTATAAAACAACATTCGTAGTCACTAAAAAGAAATCTATGAGAGGATCCTTTGTTCTTAACCTTCTAATAATTGACATTAAATTCTAAGATCTACATGGCGCTTTTAAAAATGACGGATAAGAATGATTGTTGATGCTATTAATTCTCTGAAAAATCTATAGCATGTATCCGATCTAGGACACTAGGGAATCCATAAAGGAATCTCCTTTTTTAAAAGGCCTTCTAGAACAATGTTCTTGTATGTCTGTATAACAGGTGGTCAATATCCATTAATTTTATAGCTGTGATCATGAATATAGATACCTACAGATTGGATAGTAAAGTATGACGGTCATATAGGGAGAGTTCTTTGAAGATTCTTCTATTTTTAAAAGGCTCTACTACATTATATGTTCCTGTGAATTATGAGAATATGTGAGATATTTATTTCAAAATGTGTTACCTAGAAGGGATATATTGAGATTTATCTCACCTTCTAGTATGTCCTAGTATGTATTCTGCACATAGCACCATCACCACGCTTTTCAGTTCTGTGCTGTTTCTTTCAGTTGGTTAATGTTGTGGCTGGTATCATCCTTGGTGTCCAACCAACATGCTCTTTGACAGATAGGTCTTCTGTTTCCACCAAGCATTCTAAGCAGAATATCCTTCTCCAGGGAAATTGATCCCGTAACAATGCCAAAACATTGAAGCCTTAATTGTATGATTGTTTACCTTCCAAAAAAGCATTCCACTTTCTACAGTCTAATACTTGGCTATTGGTCACCTTGTCTGGCCATGGAATCCACAGCACACTTCTCCAACTCCACAGCTCAAACATGTTGATTTTCTTTCTGTCCAGCTCTTTTACAATCCAACTTTCACATCCATAGGTAGCTATTGGGAATATGAAAGTGCAGAGAAGCCTGCATTTGTCCTCGCTTTTCCATATTTGGTTCATGGTCATCACTGCTACACGACCAAGTGCAACTCTGCATTTTATTTCTGCTCTGCATTCACCTCTACATCTCGTCAGTGATCCTAAGAAGGTGAAAAAAAACGTTTGTGAGTCTTCTCATAGAATTCTTTTGGTAAATTTTTACAAGATAGGACGCTGGGTGTTTCCTCAACCCATTTGTCCAGGCTTGGACAGCATGTACACATGCGTAAATAGGTGGACACTGCTGGGTTGCAGAGAGGTGTAAGATAGGCAAATATGTATTGTCATCTTGCCCAAGGACATTTGTTCTGACCGGGACATGAACCTGCGTCTTTACAGTTGTAGAGCAGTGACATTAAAATTACTCACCACAGCCAATAAAGAACATTTAAGAATAACTGGAGAGCAACTAAAACACATGGATTTCCCAAATGTCAAATTCATTATAAAACTGCCAAAAAATCATGGAATTTTGGGGCTCTACAGAGTTCCATTATAGTAATTAGATTTTTTACTGTGATTGAAAAGTTCAGCCAGAATTAACGCAGTAGAGCAATATATAACAAAGCCTCATTTAGTAACCTAACATTGAATCTGAATGATGAGCTCTATAGAGGAACATCCTCATTAAATCAAGTTTTTCTCTTTTGACTTGGTGAAAAAAAAGACATTATTCTGAAAAGCTTAACTTTTTTAAATTGAATGTTAGTCAGATAAGTATCGCAATGTAATGCATTCATTTATTTTACATCCGGATGGCTGGGCTAATGCTTTCTGTCCGAACAAAGCTGCGTTAATTAAGAATTATGTGCCGAGTGGGGAAAACAATGTGGAAAGTTTACTTATTTTGTCTCTTAAACCAATCATTTAACAATCTTGGATGAAATGTGGCATATGTTCACTGGATAAATCTATTTAATATGTAATGTTTACACTATGTCCCAGGTCAGTGCCAGGATGCTTTCTTTTACAGTCGTTTTCAACGTAGTGTCTACCAGCATTCACTGAAGATCGCCACTTTAAAAACGCCAAAATAAACTCACGTGTCATGGTGTTTAAGGCAATTAGGAGGAAGTGGAGGTTAGTGGCAGAAGATACTTGTATACTTTTGCAGGATTACACAGATCAGATTGACAAATTGGGAAATCAATTGAGTTGTGGAATTTTGCACTGGGGCGAAAATCAGGAACACAGTACAGATAAGGGTAATCCAAATAGAAGGATTAGACGTAATCCAGAGGTTGGGGCCGGCAGACAAGGTGCATAAATGGTGAACAAAATCAGGGTCAAAAGCAAAGTATTCAGAAGATTTCCAAAGCAAAATCAACAGGTAAACCATGCCACCAGAAACTGACTTCAGGCATGGGCTGGCTTTTAAAGCCTGTTAAGTCGCTTCAAGTGTGATTGATAGATTGAGTTAGAAAACAGAGTTCAGCAAAAAAGGGTAAATCAGGCCATGGCAGAGAGCATGCAAGATACAGATCCTCAGTAGGATGCAAATTAGAGAACCTGACTGGATACGGCCTGGTTTCAAGTCCAACTACCGTAGATACTCGAGCATAGCGCGACCCGAATATAACACGATGGATAGAGATTTATTATGGAAATGAGAGAATACTCAAGACTCGAATATAACGAGAGGAACAAAATTTTACTGTACCAGTAAACAATTAAAATCCTTCCAAGTTCTCTTAACACAGTCAGGATACCCCTCAGGCCAGGGTGCTCTGCTCTAGAATGATTGCAGTTGTTACTAAGTATGAAACCGCCGGCCACCCGTTTTCTTTACTAGCGATTAGATGGCCAGCGGAGGCGAGCGAGGTGAATGATTGGCCTAAACTGAGCATGCCCACTGGCCGTGATGGATCCCACCTCTCCCTTATCCGGGAGTTCCTGAATTGTTTGCAAGCATCAAGGAGCCCGCATTCACGTCACTTCCGAGAGACTTGAGATCCAGAGCAAGGCAAGTTTTTTTGTTGTTGTTTTTTTTTACACGCGATGCAGATGTCTCGAATATAACGCGACCCCTACAATTTTAAGGTAAAATTTTGTCACCAAAATCTAGCGGTATACTCGAGTATCTACAGTAGGTGTCTTATAGGGACAGCCATGTATTGTGGTCTGCGGGTCTAGATGCAGGGTTCTGGGATGATCGTGACATCATCATGCTTGCAAGCAATGCAAAAACAATGCAAAATTGAGTATATCTATAGATTGCTCATTTTACAAACTAGTGCTGTGAGTACGGTTGTTCTACATTGTTTGCAGCAACTTTGCCTACTGTTGTTGAATTTTACTCTGTATAGTCAAAATTCACAATCCTTGCAGCACCGCTGATTTTTAGCATGGTTTGCAAGTACAGTGAACATTTCTCTCTCAACAGCGTTTAGTGAATAACTCCTACTATGTGTTGGAAAACATCCTAAGAACTTAATAGCTCGTGGTGGACACACAGATATCTTTACGTCTCAAAGTATTTGATCATAAGAAAATATCCATTATATTTCGATTATATCAAAGTGAATTACCAAAGCTTTTCAACAACATACATTTAAGTTGAGTTATCACGGAGGGCAACGGCCTAGATTTACTTTAGCTCACTGGGAGATCAAGGGGCCTCAACAGATAGCCAAGGAAATTATTTACAGATTGCTTGACTGGTCATCGAATCAACAACACTCAAGAGGGCCTAAAGGTGCTCAGAGGTAATCACTTACCACTTGCAACATATAGGAAGCTTTAGGATTGTACATTGTAGGTATGAAATACCCATCATACAACTTGACAATAAACAATGATCCCTGTTATAATGGTTTCAATGTTATCTTAATTTATCAGGCTTGTTCTTGCAGGTTTGAGTAGTCTTTTAAGGGGATCGATGTTGGCATTCCTTGACCATGACAAGCATGAAAGGGATAATTTGTCGTAACCTTGATTTTTTTTGATTAGGATTCCCTATTGGTTAAGAGTTGTCTTCAAATGTGTAGCTATTGGTATTATCAACCCCAAAGACTTTAAGCCGCTGTGTGATAGGTATTGAATAAAATATAGCACCTTGTATCACATTTCCATCCCTAAAGCCAGTGCGAGCGTTTTTTAGAGTGGAAGGAACATCCATGAGAGTGGACGTTCCTTCCACTCTGTCCACCACCTCGATGAGTACAGTTAGTGCACTCAGCGGTGCAAGACTCGATCCTCCTATGGAGAATCGCTCTTTGCAGCCCCGTCAAACACACAACGTAGCGTTTCGACAGGGAGGCTTTCAGGAGGTCCACTGTAGCGTGTGCAATTCATGTGTGCGCTACAGCATGAGGTCGGCCCCTTCGAAACGTCACAACGCTGTGACAGGCGCACATAGTGAGCTCATCTGGCCAAAAATCACAGGTAAATCCACAAAAAGGTTTGACAATCTGTACGCAAACAGAAAATAACTGCAGCAACCCAAAGAGAGCATAGAATATCACCAGGACCCATGACACACGAAAAAAAACAATTCATGTTAAACCATATAATTACGGAATGATTTATTAGAAAACAAATAAAACGTACCTAGAATTTTTACAAAATCTTACACTTATAAGGGTGCTTTGAGCTTTAAACAAGTATCTGACGATAGTGGTGATTCCAGTGATCAAAGGAAACTGACAAGTTCTGAATGGAATATCCTTCCATAGTGATCACGATGCTAAAATAAAGGGGGGGGCGGCAGAATCCCGGGACAATTTACCAAAACTTTAAAAGACTCTTTGATCATACGTTGAAGTAATTTCAAAGATTGCTCAACAAGGTAGACTTGACAAGCTGTGGAAGAAACCCTCAGGAGACTATATCCTTTCTCACGTCATCCCTTTTAACCCACATTCCTCCTTTTGTATTTTCTCATCTCCATCCTCCTTGGGTCCTCTTCAGCCTTTTCTTGATTATATTGAAAGATGCAGCATATTATATGGAGATAAAATGGTTTAATGTTTTTTTTATTACATGTGCCTACCACCCCTCCTCTAGCTATTAAGCATTAGTATATCCACTCTATAATAAAAAAATTATGAAAAACTACATCCTTATAATAATATAAATTGTAATTTAGTGCTGAGAATTCAGAGCCCCTCATAAATGCAATACGTTCCGTTGATTAAATTTCCATATCAAATTTCAACTATTTGCTTAAGGAAATTGCATTGCATTGAAATGAGGTAGATTGGCAGTATGCAGCTATATTTCTCTGCCATGTACACCGATAATCAAAATGCATATTATGGAACAGAAACACCCATAATTCCTTCACTACCAAGTGATTTTCTATAAAACAACTGACAGGACCTGGTGGTTTTATGGAAAACCACCTTCTATTATAGACACTATAAAAATATACAGAATCGTTTCTACTGTATATTTCCACTGTAGTGAAGCCCTGTCTAACAGGAAGCTTGATACTTAGAGATGGATGCAAGAGACAAATTGCTATCAAGATTTAATGGTATAGCAACCTTGGGGAGTGGTGATGCATAGAGAGAAAGAAAATGGAAAATACGGGACGGCCTCCAAATGAAACACATAGCAGGGGTAACCCAAAACAATGATATATATTTTCATTAATTGTTGGAGGTTGCAAAGGTCAAATCTCCTTCTGAGAGAGTGGATGTGTGTCTAAAACGTAACTTTTAATAGAGAATACTATAAAAATGGTGTAAGGACCCAACGTTTACCATAAAGCCTCAAAAAAACTCAAGGTGAAGGGAATGGATACCAAGGAACCACAAAGCAGCTAACAATAGGGATGGCCAGGGCAAAAGTAACAGGAAGCATTACTACATGTCCAATACAGCTTGACTGCCGTGTTTCCTTGATGGAAGAAAATGGAACTCAAAGCCGTTGAAACAGTTTTAACACACTGGCTTTCATGTCCGTCGTGTTGAACACTATACAGACACATTCTGGAGTCCATTTGCAAATTAATTTAATTTACAATAACCAAAATTCCTTTTGGTTACTCCAGAATAAGACCAGCTTGATTATACATGATGTTAGGTCACTTACAGGTGGTTTTGAAGATTGAGTATACTCAATCATGGTAGGGAAGGGGTAGAGGAATTAAAGAATTAAAAAGGTACACTAAAAATAATCTGACTGATGTTTTGGTGATTTTCTTACCTTTTTATTAACAATCCATGGTGTGTCAATTGTACTGTCAATATTTACAATAAAATATAATAAAAGGTTACTTAGAGATAAGTATGGTAAAAGTCCTTAGCACCGTGTGCTTATACCCTAATAACAAGAGAAAAGAAAAGCGATAACTGCTTGGTATTTACAGTCTGTCTTATTTTCCTAGTTTTATCTCTTCATTTTTTCCTCTATTGGCGAATATTTTAATAACTAAAGCAGTAAACATTTTCCCGTAGGCCACTTATGCACTTTAGAAATTTTGTATCAAATCAATTTTTATCCCTACTTTAATTTTGAAATGATAAATTAATTTTGAAAATGAAATTTTATTATATTATAGTGTTATATTGTAAAGAAACAGAAGAAACAGATTTGGCTTTTGTGATTTCTGTGTATTTCTCTTTATGGATATATATTTCAACTTGCAAAACTTTTTTACCCCAAATGTTAGCTGGTCTGTCACGCATCCTTTGTGCCAAAATCTTACTTATGAATAAACATGTGAAGGGTTGCGCATACACAGGTTTGACCCCTTCACTACCAAGTGATTTTTCAAAAAAAACATTGTCAGAAACCAGTGTTTTTTTGTAAAATCATTTTTAATTAATTATACAGTAATAAGTAGATATTACTGTAAATAAACTATTTGGCCAGTGGATGGCGCCATCTACTGCCAAATTGAGTTACAGAGGTTTGAGCAGCAGGTCTATGTTTTTTTCCCTGCATCATCTACTGACAGCTGCTCAAAGCCCAATATTTCAGAGCATTCAGCAGCTGATTTTACAGTTTTAGATCTTTGGGAATTATGCCCACAGAGCTAAAACTTTGGGGGCACCTTCTGCAGCCCAAAAGAAAACAAAACTTGTTTGCAGCAAACGAATTTCATTTGCTTTTGAGCTGCATATCAGCAGATCAAGATATCTCGATATCGAGGCACCAAATGGAGCCTTTGGAGTCTGAGATATCTCGATATTGGTAGTGAAGAGGTTAACCAGTTCATGGACAGATGGGTGTTCTGGGAACCATAGAGCGGCCAAACAAAACTCCACTTGAAACTTAATAAAAGACGAATGAACCCAGCTCTCCAATCTGTAAAAAGACCAGTTTATTGGGTGAGCAGCAGCATTTGGGCTTGAGAAAGGCTGTTGTTACAGCTGAAACGTTACTGCTAGCCAATAAACTGGTCTTTTTACATAATGGAGGGCTGAGTTCCTTCATGTTATTCATATTAAAAATCCTACTTTTGGTGATTTACACATGGAATGGCAGATTTGAGATATATATTTTTACTATTTCTGTAAAATCACTTCAAGGAAGTAGCAAACCTTTTGAAAACCAAGGACGTGGTCTGACATTTAAAAGCATAATACCAAAGGAAACGGTATTGAAAACCATTTAAGAATAGATTCCACCCTGTTACAAGAGAAAGCAGATAAAAAAACAGCAAACTTGGTATGAATTCCCTCAGCAAAGCTTGTGAAATTCATCAGAATTGCTGTACACAGAGCAAAAGATGGCCAAAACATCCTAAATGTCCTGTACGGATAGGCAGATTTGCGAAAATTCAATAAAGTGACATCATAAAAATAATTTAATTTCTCATTGTACGTTAATCTTTACAAGGTTAATAATTTGCATCTTGTGTGACTGATCCTACACAACTTTTCTGTTACCTTAACACAAATGTGTTTTCAGGTTTTAAGGGCTTTGTTATGTTCTGACGTTCTCATTATATTGAATGGCAAGAGACGGGAAGTTTACATAAATATTTTAGAGAGATATGTTATGTTTCTAGCCCTACCCTACATGTGCAAATAAACCAATGAGAGCCCTGTTTGTTGGACTATAGAATTCAGATTTACACTCTGTATACATAAAGCAGAGAAAGGTTATCGTGAAGCCACGACTGCAAACCTATTCATCCACCTTAAACTAAGTTATACTATGACATTCAAGTACTGCAATAGAAGGATGCCTAGTACTCAACATCTCTTAACCCCTTCACCACCAGGTATGTATAAACTCTTTTGTTGCATTTTCACAGAAAGAGGACAGAACTGAGGGCGATCTCTTGGGTCGCTTACCACTACACGAGGATAAGATTCAGGAGTTATAATGACTGAAACTCCATGTACAATACAGATACACGGTGTTACTGTACTTTAAATGCACAGGCATTATGTGACACTGGTGGCCAAAATTGTGGCTACACCTTAGATTTAAGGTTTTTTTCCTTAGTATGTGAGTTTATCCCATGAAGGGCAGTCATCAGGTTTGCAGAGTAGGACCCGCCAGAGGGTGGATTACATTGACGTTGGCAGGCTTAAAGCAATTCATGGCCGTTCACCATTTTATTCACCAAACCTTAGATTTAAGAATTTTTCAACATGTGGCAAAATCTGGTCTAATGTACCCATGCATGAAGCTGTTGTTGGTTTTTGAATGTGTTGACTGGAGTGCTCTCTCCTTGGTTTGTATATATATACACACCACCATCCATTCCATTTATTAAATTAAATGTGAAATGAATGGAGGAAATGTAAGAGTTGTTCCAAATTCATTACTGGCTTTTCTTTCTGGTTATGCTATTATTATTTATTATTATTATTACTTTATTTATATAGCGCTAGCATATTCCGCAGCGCTGAACAATGGGCACGATATAGACAGGGTTGCAATACACTGAGACTGAGCAACATTTGATAAACCAGTACAGAGTAAACTAGGGCCCTATTACTGTGGGAGCTCACAATCTAGAAGGGTTGGGGGTTCAAACAGGAGGAGAGGACTGCAAGGTGAGAGTGATGGGCTGCAAGGTGACAGTGATGGGCTGGTTGCATCAGTGAGTCGGGTAGTAGGCTTTCCTAAATAGGAATGTTTCAAGGGAGCGTTTGAAGGAAGGGAAACTAGGGGAAAGTCTGACCATACGAGGGAGAGCGTTCCAGAGGATGGGGGCTGCGCGAGAGAAATCCTGCAGTCTATCATGGGAAGAGGTGATGCAGGGAGAAGCTAGGCGCAGGTCACTGTTTGACCTTAGGGAGCGAGCTGGGGTGTATTTGGTGATTAGTGATATGCTATGCATAAGAGCAGGTATATTCACTTATCCAGAGATCGAATGGACAGCTAAAAACAGACGATAAAAATAATTGAACATGCTCTTAATAAATTCGTATTATATTGAAACATTGATAATACATTCAAATTCATGGCTTTAATTAAAGAAAAACACAAATCATATAAGTGTATACGGCAGCTATGGTTATGCTTGGCTGAACATCTTAAGATTTGAACATCACGATAGATTAAATGTCAAAGGTTAACATCACTAGGATATGGAATCATGGAAATGTGTTAGAACCACGAGTAACGCTAGATCTTATTCCCAAACTTCTACAGAGAAGAAAAGGAATTTAGATAAATGTCACCATGAATCAAAACCACGGGAATAAATTACGATAAATTGTATGATAATCAGAAATTGAAACATAACTTTAAAACGTATATCCTTTTAAATCTAAACATTCTGACACTTCATCAGGACAGTGAGTGTGGTCATTTAGATTTATATCATGGATACTATTGAAATAAAATGAATTTTATTAGTGATGTGACCTGTCTTTGCATTAATTTTAAGCTATATTCAGAAATATTAACTGCAGCAGAAACATCATACTCTTTAAAAAAATTTAAACTTTGTTGAATAGGAGGTAAAATTAAGGGAACAAACTAGACTGAAGTTTATTTATTTTTTATTCAAAGATCATTATAACGTACACAAAAATTAAATATCATTTTTCCTTATTTTTGTATCTTAAATTATATCTAACTTTGAAATGTTTGATATATTCCTACAAGATCACAATGGCTGCGCATGACCTGAAGATCCATTTTTCATAAGGGTGCTTCTGAGATCATTTAACACAATATACGGATAAATGGGCTGTCCAAAAATAATTGCAAATATGAAAAAATTCCCTACCAGCTACTATAAGTGCTCTTATATTGTAATGTCAGTCAGCAAAATATAGACGCATGCAAAAGGAATAGGCACAAGGTCTTGGTATAACAGGGGTAACCCTTTTATTATACAGAAGAGCAGTATGACAGCTATCATGCTGCTTATGTGCATTATATAAAGGTTATATTAGCGTGCCCTATTTACCAAGCCTTGTGCCTATTCCTTTTGCATGTAACAAAACATACAGCAAAACCATGTTTATGAGAGCCACATTGTTGGCCTGCCCTTCGGTGCCCCCACTCAGGTCTCGTAATAAGGTTTTAGCTCAATGGTGCCATTACAGAGGAGACGTTTCCACATGCAAATCAGCTTGCATTCACCTAACAGGGCAGCCATAACTAAAAAGCTAAGTTAGGTTCCTCTGCATGAGAACACAACAAACACAGACAATTGTTTTGGCCTTAGTTCACCCTAAGGAGACTGTAACTGATACTTCCTAGGCACCTTGAGCACTCTCATCATCTTGGGTTTGCCCTTCATAAATATCAAGGTAATCCAGATTTGGACCCCTTGCTCTATGATTCCAAGTCTCAGTTATACTGTACTGATGAGTTCAGGCTATGGCTGAAATGGTCATCAGGGATGCTGTATCTCTGGTGCAGAACAGACGTCTTTGACATTTCGGTTATGGTGATCCAGATGTGGAACACTTGCTGGTGGTGCCTAGCTACACCCTCCTCGTGAGGCCCAACTAAGGCCGAAACAGTCATTGGAGGGCTGTTGTATCTCTCCTCCAGAGGAAGTTTCCTTATCTCAACTCTTGCTGCCCTTTAGGTTTGATCCAGGCTCAGTTGCATATATTATAGTTTTGTTTGTACCAGCACCATCAAGCTTAAACCTTATTAGGAGCCCTGAGTGGGTACACAACAAAGTGCAGCACACTAATGTCGCTGACCCTTGTTAGTGCACTCATAAATTTGCTTTTTCTCTCCACCATGCTCAGGGTGCCTGCAGAGCCATCAGGTCCTATTGAGGCCCAATTAAGGCCAATGTGACATCACTAGGCTATCAATGCTGCTGCCCACTCTCAGTGCTCTTGTAAACTTGTTTATGCTCTCTGTTAGTTTAAGGGTAATCCAGATGTTGACGTCTCAGTCTGGGCGCCTAGAGAGGTATCAGCTCCTGACAAGGCCCATTCAAGGCCAACACGATTGTCACTAGACTGGTAATGAGCCCTGGCCACTCTCCGTGCTCTCATAAACCTTTCCTTTTTTCTGTCTCATGTAACAAATCATACTGAATTCTCAGCACTGCTCTTTAATATAGCCTTAAAAATAAAAAAATAAAAAACAATGGGTATTTCGTTACAAAGTATGACGTGCATCAACAGCGGAAAAGCATGATTTCTGAACAAGACGAATTGTAGCAATTATAATCTCTGTCCCGTCCTGGAGTACCGAACTCACGAAAGAGTCGTCAAAGTGTTTACAATGCTGTTTAAATGTTACTATTGATCTGCTTCTCAGTGATAAACCATTCAAATTTTCCTGGAACTCTCTCCAAATATGTGCTCTCTCCCCTCTCACTAAACAATCATCAGGAATAGTCAAACAACGTAAATGATCAGTTTAAAGGAATTGTAATACCTTAAGGTATTATTTCCGTCAATGCTATAAATAAACATGAGAATAATTAATGGCAGGCTTTGTTTTCTCATGCCATTAGCCTGTAGTCAGAAAAAACAAAGCCAATATCCTTTCCTTCTGATTCTCAAGTGGATTGTTCCATTTCTCATCTTTTCTTCTGTGTTTTTGTTCTCTTTTTCTCATTCAATCTTCTTATAATTATGACAACACTTGTGTACAAAATAACCAATGGGCGCAGCATTCTTTTTTCTAACCTGCAAAATGAACAATCTAAATAATGATGATGATAATAGATGGGTAAATCGATACAAAAAACTGGACGAGCATAAATAGATAGATGAAGACAAATATATATCGTTATACCTATGATAAATATTTAAAGGACCACTACCACCAAAAAAATGAAATATCCTTATTGCTTTAATTTTACATTGCTGATATCTTAAATGTGCTTTATTTTTCTCTTTTTTATTATAATAAATATTTTACTCTATATCTGGCACTGGATGCATCCTTTTTGTGATATTTTGTGTTGTAAACTGCCCACCCACAGTATCTTTATTTCACTTGCTCCCCACCGTGTGGCTTTGGCCATAGAATGGAGTCTATGGGTTGATCATTGACTCAAATCATTGTATTGTGTGGGATGTATTCAAAGGACATCACCAGGAGGTAGATTAGAAGTCTTCTAATGGTATAGATCTGTACCTCCGGCGCCACCTAGTGGTGTTTTTTACAAACCAAGGACGGTGATAAAAAAGTTGTAATAAAAAAGTAGTATATATGGTGAACAGTAACTTCAACAATAGGATAAATGATAAAGAAGGATTTTTTAAAAGGCGGTTGCCAACTCGCTGTGTAGAGGATTGAAATGGTACTTAAAATGAATCAGCAGCTGTTCTTCTCCACTTGGTGGTATATCCAAACCCACCAACAGGAAGTTCAAGTGGAAAAAGAGTGTGGTGGGATCAGCGCTTCCTTCAATGGGGGTCCCCTTATCCACCTGGTCCCTTTCCGTCGTATGCTCATGCGTACCTCCAAAGAAACATAAAGGTACCATGGTGTAGCATGTAAAACAAATATGGATTTAACAGTGGAAGGGGTACACTCACATTTTAATGTGTCTATAATCAGACACCAGATGTTCCTACAGTCAGTGATATTATTGGGGCACCGGATCTCCCATGCAGTTGTTGATATTCCTCTCCGCTCTGCAGTAACCATGACGCGATGACTTAAAATCAACGTTATTTTATTAAAATAAATACTTAAAAGGAAAAACAGGCAGAAATATACACCCAAACGCATTTCGCGACAATATCGCTTCTTCAGTGGGTGTGTAGTTCTTTCATAAGTTTTCTCATTCAGCTCCTTCTCTTATCTCTTATTTTAGTGAACAATAGTCCTCCCGCTGTGTTATCTAAACATTCCCTCCTCCATCTCATTAACTGTTAAATACTGTAGATTAGATAAGCCACAGAAATAAAGAAAAACTTTTGCACAGATTTTGGTAAATATAGCCTCATGGGAAAAATCAACAAAATATTTTTTTTCTTTTTTACATGCAAACAAAGTAAAACAAATGGCAGCATGTATTATATAAGGTGTTTTTGTTTGGAATACACACGTATTCTAGTTACAGTTTATGTAGGTGGTAGTGTCCCTTTAACTAAAATGTGATCAATTAAAATGGTATCTTAGCAGAACTATCATTAATATATGATCAATAAACACCATGTGCAATTCGGGCAAGAAAGAACGTATCAACAAAGGAAAGTTTAAAGAATATTCCCACAATGCTCTTATATTCTCATGTTTATGTGTTCTGTCGGCCTTTGTATCATTGAGACTGGGTATCCCTGGAACTAAGTAAGGGAGCCGAATTGCATCACGTCAGGAACATCAATAATGCAAGGAATGTTCCGATTTCATTGATGAATCTTTGCCTGTCGCTGTTTGAATTTCCATCTTTGGAACACCCGAAGTTTAAGATTTATAGAATGCTGCATGCTTTACTGACAATAGCAAGAATTTTCATAAAATTGTGTCTCGCTTCCTTTCCTTCTCGTCGCATTGCTATCTTAATAAGGGGAGCTTTAAGTCATTTTTCGTTATATGTCATAGAGAAATACACAATTACCACCTGAGTGTGTGAATGTGCAGTGGGTCACTAGCTGTAATCCATCAGTTATACAGCTCGATTGCTGTTACAACAGGCTGCCTTGAAAGAGAGACTTATGTTTATTAATCTCTGCGTGATCAAAGAGAGCAGGAGATGCTGTAAGGAGATTGATCTTAACGGCATAAACATTAACAAACAGCACACAGAATACACAGCATACATTCCACTACAAGCTGATAAAAAAAGAACGCGTCGTATGGCAGGAGGAATTAGTTTATGTGAAATCCTCAGGCAAGAAGCAGTAAACCCAGTTCAGATTAGATAAATGTTAAACCAAACCTCTTGAAGCACAAAGTTAAACCTTAACACACTCACTAAATAGAGAGACACCGAGACATACTACCGTCTAGGAAGAAGGTTTCAAATTATTGTAGCGTGGCCTTCAGCATCATTCACTTCAGTGGAAGGAAAAGGCAGACTGCTGTTTTTTGTTATTGCACGATAAAGAAATACAATGTCATTTCACAGAGACTGAATTCGGCACATTACTGTAGCAGAAATTCTATCTACAGCAAAGAACAAAAAAAAGAAACATAAGAAGAAAAGAAAGCCGGTGTCTCATCCAACGTGGATACAATGGCGGTTTTATTAGCAAGTGATTCTGTCTGAGCACTTTTTTATGAATTGCATTCAAAGTTATGATGGCGGTTTCTTTAGGCTTTTTTGGCTTCTTTTTGTTCTAGTACGAGAAAATAACAAACCTCATTAGAAAACAACTCGAACAATAAACGATGGGTAAGACTAATGGGAATGAATGTTGCGATGTGAAAAGTTAGAAATCTGAGGGTAAAGGTTGACAATCTTGGGATATTGTTTAGAAATGCTGGAGTAATACCAGGGATACCCATTCTCCATGATACAAAAGCAGACAGAAAACATAAACATAAGAATATAAGGGCATTGTTGGTATATTCTTTAACCTCCGTGGCGGTCTAATTATTTCAAAATTTCAGGTCAAAAAGTGGTCCAATTTTTTTTGTTTTGGCCCCCTGGCGGTTATCCTGAGTGTCACTCAGGGTTAAATTCCTATGCTGGAAGCGGTAACACTCACGATGCCGCTGGATACATTACCTGTCCCTGCGCTCCCTCGATGTCCCCCACAGTCTCCTCTGGCGATCACGACCCTCATACTTCCTGGTTCCCTCTTCGCAAGACGGAAACCAGGAAGTATGAGATTGCGATCGCTAGGGATGTGCGTTTCGGGTTTCGGAATTTCAGAATTTTCACGAAATTTCCCGATTCGTGTTTTCGGATGCGGCCGATTTTCCGAAAATTTTTAGATCCGAAAATGGCAGATCCGAAAAGTTTTGCGAGCCGAAACTAAATATTTTCGGAATTTTCGAATGGACTTGAAATGTGTCAAATCGAAATTTATTTTCACTCTATTCATGATTTTGGTTCCATTCGTGATTTCGGTTCCAGCTGTTTTATTCTGAAATTCGATGATGACTGTCCACTTCAAAGTTGTTGGGAAATTCAGGAGTGATCTTCAATACTCTATGTCCAAGACTTAAACCAAAAGGACATCTCTTGGTTGAGGTTAATTAAGAGGTTAACACCTGTCCTGGCCAAACCTCTGCAGGAACCCAAGATCCTACCCTAACCATATAACAGAAACTGTAAAAAACAGTTCACATTTTTTTCCTCTAAATAATTGGGCAGATCCTGCTGACAGCCTCTGCTATGTATATGTGAATTTACACGCGAGCAGCTCCTCCTCTTTGGTTCAGGGACTACCAAACTTTGAAACGAGGAGAACAGAGGTTCCAAAAAATACGAAAATTTCCGAAATCTCGAAAAGTCGATACAAAAAACGAGCTAAGTGACCCGAAAATACGAAAAATGGTCGATATTCCGAAAAAAAAATGTACACAAAAAACGAGTCGAACCGAACCGAATCGAAACAGAAATCAGTCGAAACGAGCCAAATCGAAAAGTTTAAACATCCGAACAAGCCGAACCGAATCGAACCGAAAAAAAAATCGGTGCACAAGCCTAGCGATCGCCGGAGGAGACTGCGGGGAGCAGCGAGGGAGCGCAAGGACAGGTAATGTATGCAGCCCGAGTATGGCTCGGGGTTGCCGCTTTCAGTGGTGAAATTTAACCCCGAGCCACACTCGGGAACACCGTCATGGGGTTAACCTTTCCTTATTGACAAAATGAATATATCTTATTTTATATGCAGATGAAGTTATGTTTTAATAGACATAAGCAAGCACAAGGAAAAAATTTGTTTTATTTTGTTTCTGATAGATTCGTTCTGTTTTTCAATTCATTTTGGTGCATTCATTATGTTACCATGATTCGTATTTCGGATTGATTTGTTAGTTCGTTTTTATCGGTAATTTGTTTTTTAGATCAATTCGTATTTTGTTTTAATTAGTTATTTTGTTTTTCCTTTTTATTAGTTATTTCAGAATGTCAAATGGCTGAATAAATTACTCCAGAGCCCCGCGGAGCTGCTATCCATGGTGCTGAATAGGTTTCAGCACCTAGAATAGCTACTGTTCTTAGTACTGAATAGGTTTCCGCACCATAGACAGCCCCCGCCGAATGCAGTCAGACTAAAAGAAAAAAAAATGCTGCGGTTGGCAAAGAAATTAAAAACTAGTTTTAAAATAAATTAGGAACCAAAAATGTCACCAAAAAAAATCCTGAAAAATGTATAAAAAATCCTAAAAATAAATAGACTTTTTGCTGCAAGTGAAAAGAATAAACAATTGAATAACTATTTAATAATAATGGGGAATATTTTTTACAATGAAACCTATGGGATTCGCCTGTTTAAAGCTATTGAACGAAACCACCAAAAACCAGGGCATTTCACTGACATTTCGGTGCTGTTTGGTGTTCTCTGAATAGATTAACTATTACTTCTCCATGGTGAATTTCACTGCCACCGAATCGCACCGACAGCACCATGGGCTGTCCATGGCCTGTGGTGTCGAACACAACAGATTCAGCACCATGACCAATGGACAGGGACGCGGTGCCAGGTTTAAGTGAAAGGGTTTAATGAATTGATCAGTAAAAACAAAATCAATTGGTTTTATGCCGTTTCGTTTCAGTCTGAATCGATTTGTTTTTGTAACGTTTCGGACGGAACCGATTCATATTTCGGAAGCACTTCTGCATTTCGTTCAAAGACTTTAACAGAAGATCATACATTTAAAGATTTTAACCTTTTAAGCATCCTAACAACTCTTAACCCTTTCAAGATTTAAACACGTTAACCCATTTAAGATTTTTTACAAGGTTTTTTAACCATTATTATTATTTTTTTTATTTATAAAGCGCCAGCATATTCCGCAGCGCCGTACAATGGCCACAATATAGACAAGGTTACAATACATTGAACAACATTTGACAAACCAGTACAGGAGGAAACGAGGGCCCTATTTCCGTGGGAACTCACAATCTAGACGGGTTGGGGGGGGAATAGGAGGAGATAAACTCTGTTAGAAAGACAATGGGAATTTAGTTCACAATATATGGCCATAAATTGCTTAAGCCTGTCACGGCGCCAATGTATCCCATTGTGACAGGCCCTATTCTTGTCACCATATGCAGCACAGAACTTTGGGTAAGACATGCAAATGACGTCTGCAATTTCTCATTTTTTTGCATCCTGGGTCTGCTTTCACACAGAACCCTCCAATCAATGCCACGCCATGCTAGATAGCTTTTTTTTTTTGTAGCAGAGATCAGTTTTATGCAACTGGTCACAGTCACTCCTGTACAGCTTCTCCGGGTTTATTGTGCCCAAATCAGCAGGAGCTAGGCATGACCAGTTGCAGTATGATGCTTAACCCGTAGGGCAAATCAATACTCATTTAACTTGTGGTGGAGGGCAAAAAATGATATTAAAGGCCTCCACACAGCAAATAATAAAGTTTATTATGACTAGTTGCAAATACCAGATTTTCTTTTTTATATACATTTCTCCATATGTTTGCTGCTGGATTACTTTGTGAGATACATTAAGAGGGTACATACTGAGGCGCGCGCTGAGCACCATTTATGCTAGTCCTAGGAGTGCTGCTTGTTTGTGTGTATATATATATATATATATATTTATTTATTTATTTATTTCCAGGAAAGAGCACTACATGTCAATGACCACATTTTTCCATCTTATTCTATAGCAAAAGGCACAGTTTTAAAACATTTGCTATAGAATAAGTTGGAAGAATGTGGTCATTGATACGAAGTGCTCTTTCCTGGTATTTTGTTTCAAATGTATTAGATGCACCCGCTGATGTTGCTCGTTTAGGTTGAGTGCAATCTACCTGCTGTTTATATATATAGATACAGTTGTGTTCAAAATTATTCAACCCCCAATGCTGTAAAGGGTTTTAGGGAATTTAGTGTACATTTGTAATTGTATTCAGAATGAAATCCTACAAGGACTTTTTAAAGAACCATATGCAGCTAAAATGACATCAATTGGTTTTGTAATACAGTAGTAAATGTTTCTTTTGTGAATTCTTCATTGACACAATTATTCAACCCCTTAAAGACCACCACTCTGAAGAACAGAGGTTTATTCAAGTGTTTTCAATCAGGTATTGAAAACACCTGTGGATGTCACGGAGCAGCAATAAAGCATAATAAGCACCAATTAGGCAGCTTTAAAATGACTGTGCTACTCAGCTCCTTCTAGACATTTACTGGTGTGGTTACAAACATGGTGAAGTCAAGAGAATGGTCCACTAAGACAAGAGAAGAGGTGATTACTCTTCACCGGAAGGGCAATGGCTATAAGAAGATTGCAAAGATGTTAAACATACCAAGAGAGACCATAGGAAGCATCATTTGCAAATTCAAGGCAAAGGGCACTGTTGAAACGCTACCTGGTCGTGGCAGAAAGAAGATGCTGACTTCGACTGCTGTGCGCTACCTGAAGTGTAGAGTGGAGAAAAGTCCCCGTGTGACTGCTGAGGAACTGAGAAAAGATTTGTCACATGTGGGTACTGAAGTTTCAGCTCAGACAATACGGCGCACACTGCGTAATGAAGGCCTCCATGCCAGAACTCCCAGGCGCACCCCCTTGCTGTCTCCAAAGAATAAGAAGAGTCGACTGCAGTATGCCAAAAGTCATGTGGACAAACCACAGAAGTTTTGGGATAGTGTTCTGTGGACTGATGAAACAAAATTAGAACTGTTTGGGCCCATGGATCAACGCTATGTTTGGAGGAGGAAGAACAAGGCCTATGAAGAAAAGAACACCTTGCCTACTGTGAAGCATGGCGGGGGGTTAATCATGCTTTGGGGCTGTTTTGCTTCTGCAGGTACAGGGAAGCTTCAGCGTGTGCAAGGTACCATAAATTCTCTTCAGTACCAGGAGATATTGGATGACAATGTGATGCAGTCCGTCACAAACCTGAGGCTTGGGAGACGTTGGACCTTTCAACAGGACAATGATCCCAAGCATACCTCCAAGTCCACTAGAGCATGGTTGCAGATTAAAGGCTGGAACATTTTGGAGTGGCCATCGCAGTCACCTGACTTAAATCCGATTGAGAACCTCTGGTGGGACTTAAAGAAAGCAGTTGCAGTGCGCAAGCCTAAGAATGTGACTGAACTGGAGGCTTTTGCCCATGACGAATGGGCGAAGATACCCGTAGATCGCTGCAAGACACTTGTGTCAAGCTATGCTTCACGTTTAAAAGCTGTTATAACTGTAAAAGGATGTTGTACTAAGTACTAAGATTGAATGTCACTTGGGGGTTGAATAAAACTGATAATGATGTGAGCACAGAAAAGACATTTGTGGTTATTTCATTATAAATGTTATGTTATATTTGTCTGACCTACACGTGCCTCTTTGATTTAATTGTAAGCAAGATGACTGAATGATCAAAATCAATGTCAAACTGGCCAAAACATTCAATTTCAGTGGGGGTTGAATAATTTTGAACACAACTGTATATATATAGTAAATATTATAGTCACGCAGATTGGAGAAGCCATATAGTCCAGAAAATCTGGTGAAATAATCAGAATATTGCCAAGAAAGATATCCTTGCATCCAACAAGACTCTGACTATTTCGCATCATATACATACAGTACATATAGTCACCTGTTTTATATGGTGTAAAATAGTGATATAGGTAGTACTAGTGGGTAAGATAAGACTTTTGGCGGAGAGACAGATTCAAACAGCATATACATACAGGGTAATTCAAAGAGATTCGAAAAGTCACCGCACGTTCGGTGACTTTTCGTTCTCTTCAATTCGGTCCCTTTTGCGGATCCCATTTCGGTGACCCTGCGGTGTATTCAGCAAACACCACAGGGTCCCCGAATTGCCGGGAAAAGCTGCCGCAAACCCGACGAAAACTAACCGCAAAACCCAGCGAATGCACGCCGAAAACCCGCAAAAACATCTGGATTAACCTGCTGAACACCACAGAAAAACCCGAACAGGAGTCGATCGCAGCCTTCGACACAGCAGAAGTGGCAGTGAATAAATTAGGAAAACAGTTTGTATGAATGATTGAAAAGTGAAACACTGTTTGCAAAGAAACTACTGAGCGAAAATGGCTGAAATTTACATATTAGGTCCAGGGAATGATAATAAAGAGGGCTGTTACAGAAAAAATAAGTAAACTTAAAAAAAAAAAAAAATCGGATTTTTAAAAAAAAAATCAGAAAAATGCTTAAAATATCCTAAAAAATCTATAAATAAAGAGACTCTTTACTGCAGAATTTTATAATGAACGGTTTGTTAGATATTGAATAAAAACAGAATATTTTTAACATTGAAGCCTATGGGATTCTCCTGAATAAATTTGCCGAATTAAACCACTGAATGGCAGGGCAATTCGGGAACCTTTCACTGCTGGTTTGTGTTCTCTGAGGCTGGGGTCAGACCAGCGCACTTTTAACGTGCGTTCTGGCGCACATAATTACGGCCGCACTAGCAGCAGATGACGGGCAATGACAGCCAATATACGATGTACGGCCGCACAAAAGTCCGGCCGTGCAACGCAAGTGGAATTTGAACGCATTTTTTTGAGAATGCAGAACCGCTAGTACTGACGTACTGAGTGCGCAGCTGCGGCATAGCGGCGTGTGTGCGTGATTAGGAGATGTCAGACGCCGCTAATGTCCAGCCTACATAACGTCCAGACGCAAAAAGAGTTTTATTGACGATCCATACAAAATCACGCCCGAAAATGCGCGTCGTCTGACCATTTTTGCGCATTCCGTGAAAAAATACGTCAATGCGTTCGGACGCACTTTTTCACGTTCGCGGGGAAAAATGCTTTCGTCTGACCCTAGCCTGAATAGCCGAAGCAGTGCTTTTTCATGGGGATTTCACTGCCCTCGAACAGGCACCGAACAGGCACCGTATGTTCAGGCAATTCGCCAGGATTTGGCGAATTGCCTGCTCTCTGGATAGCCGAATGGCCAAGAAAGGTAACCGAACCCTGATTTTCAGCGTTCGGTTACCTTTCTCAAGCAATTCGGATCTCTTTGAATTACCCTGATAGTGTAATTATTAAAATCATTTGCAATAATCCCTACCACAATCGATCAAGCATAATTTTGCTGAATGGGTTAAATGCGTTTTCAGTACCTGCATAAGAGCTCACTGCGGCAGCCTGAACAAAGCGTGAGTTACCTTTGTGCTGTGATCTGTGCTTTATAAATTACACAGTCACTTTCATTTGTTTCATCTAATGCCACTGCATTTAAAAGTCGTTATGTATGCAACACCAGCTGCAGCAATTCACGGCCACTGTAGCAATGTTCTTTATTGCTAGCTTGATGTACAGTATTTCTTATATTCCAGAGGATTTGTTCCCTGAGCCAAGTGACTCTTTTAAAGGTTTCTCTCACTTCAAACAAGGCCACTCTACAAGATTCACACACTAAATGACAGTATATGGTAGGAAATCTTTGATAAATGTTATTTATACAAGATAATAAATCTACGATCAGTAAACGTAGAGCTTCAAATAGATCTTCAGTTAGAAATATAAATAGGGGAACTGGATAATTGTTTAATGATCTTATTCCCAGGGGACACGTTAGCGCTGAGAGCCAATCACACATCTGTACAGTGGAAAACCACTTTACATGACCCCATAATCTATCCTAACCACATACACCTGCGCAATCCTACACACACATTTGTACAAACGCACGCTCACACACGATCTCGCCTAAACACACACTGTAAATGCAATGTAATATCAACACAGTGCGTTTACAGACTGCGTGCGTCATTTGACAGGAATAGCGCACCCTCTGCCACGCATCCGAAAAGCCGCCGCAAAACCGCCGAATCGAAAGCAAAAACTGATGCGAAACGCCAGAAAACATCAGCTCCGATCCGAAAAACCAGCCGAACGCACCCAACGATCCGCCGCTGGAAAAAGCCGACAAGCCGACAAACGGGGTAGAAAAAGAAAAAAAAAAACACTGCAGCTTGGAAAAGCTGTTTGCAAAAAACGACTGCACGAAAATACCTGAAAATTACATATAAGCTCTCACGAATAATAATAAAACGGACTGTTACAGAAAGAAAAATGGTATCTAAAAAAGTATTTTGCCGAGAGAATCCCAAAAAATGCCTAAATAATCCTAAAAAAATGAATAGACAGACTTGTTGCTGCAAATTAAAAGAATAAACGTTTTGTTTTTTTTTGTTGAGAAAGGATTTTACCAGGAAGGATACATTAAGATTTCTCTTGTTTTCAAGTATGTCCTGGGTGGCGAGTATCTAACGTTAGGTGTCTTGCCCAAGGACACTTACTGGAGAGGTGCTCGCTGGGATCGAACCTGTGTCTCCACAGGCTCTCTCCATGCAGAGCAGTGACATAGTGACATTACCTCTACTCCACCCAGCCGGTACTTTGATTTGATAAATATTTAATAAAAATGGGAATATTTTTTACATTGAAACCTATGGAATTCGCCTGATTAAACCTGTCGAATGAAACTACCGAACATCAGGACATTTCGAGAACTTTTCACTGCTGTCCGGTGTTCTCTGAGTAGATTAACCATTGCTTCTCTATGGGGGATTTCACTGCCGTCTAACAAGCACCATATTTTGCTGGCACTTTGTCAATATGGAGTGGAGTAGAGGTAACATCACTGCTCTGCATGGATCGAGCCTGTGGAGACATGGGTTCGATCCCAGCGAGCACCTCTCCAGTAAGTGTCCTTGGGCAAGACACCTAACGGTACATACTCGCCACCCAGGACATACTTGAAAACTAGAGAAATCTCAATGTATCCTTCCTGGTAAAATCCTTTCTCAAAAAAAAAAAAGATATTTGGAAAAGTGCCTGCTTTCCAAATGGCCCCGAAATTACACTGTACGGGGGAAATTCACTGGTGCATTCCCTTAACATATTCTGAATATTACCAAGGACAAATTTTTATTTTTTAATTTTATTTTACAAATGTAAAATGCATGATATATGGTAATTTCCCCAGATTTCTGGTCAGAGACGCCTACTTTAACTGTGAAAAAATTACAAATATTTTGTTTGGTTTGGTTGTGCAAACTCAGAAATGTCTCCAGGTACTAAATTGTCAGGGCACGATACCAGATAGCTTCCTTATCCTCTGAAATATACCTAGCTGGTATAATTTGGCAGATCTTTGCATGACATTCACCCAGCCTCTTCTATTTACTGACATTTGTTTCTTAAGACAGATGTGCTTATGAAACATCTGTTGTAGGTCCCAATGTGCATGTTAAGCACCTGGCACTGTAATACATATTGAAATCAGTGAAAAAAACAAACAAAATGTCTTTTTTTGCTCTGAATTCACCTTGACTTTATTTGTATGGAAAAAAGAAATCCATATGATCAACTTTTTATTTTAAAAATTCAAGAGAGGACGGTGAGATCTCATTGATAATGTAAGCTTTAACCCTCTTCACTTCCAAGGTTAAGTATACATGATGTTCTAAAGCTCCTGCAGGAGCCAAGCATCGAGTAAACTCGATCTGGTTATAATCTAGAGCAGTGGTTCCCAACCGCATTCCTCAAGTATCTCTAATAGGCCAGATTTTAAGGATTACCTTGTTGAAAAACAGACTGAATCCTGCAATCGCTGAGCAGCAAATCATATCACCTGTGCTGTGCTTCAGATATCTGTCAAACCTGACCTGTTAGGGGACCTGAGGACCACGGTTGGGAACCACTGATCCAGAGCAATGCGAAGGAATTACACTTACTGTAAAAATTCACTTACAAATGGGACCCAGAATGTGCTCCCAAATTTTCAGCACCTTGGACAAGTCATCCAAGGTGCTGAAGCTGTTTGCAGAAAGATTTATCTCCAGTTGTATTATTATACATGTAGTAGTACTTTTTGGTCAGCAAACGGAGCCCTCGGTCTGTCAAATATCGTACTGCCTCTAAAATATATTTTATGAAGAGTATGTTAATTTTACACTGTCAACATGGAAAGATTTTTTTTCCCCATAAATCTACTGGGTCCTGGCAGTGGTTTCATGGAAGACGACTTGGTAACGAAGGGGTTGAGAACAGAGTGTAAGTCGTAGTCCGTGAATGAAAGGATTGCAAGTCAACAATTTATGGATGGAGAAAATACAATTACATCAGCAACACACGCGTTCAGACATTACATTTTACAAAAAAAATTACAATTAAAGACAAACCATAAAAACCTAATGTTTCTCCTTAACAAACCAGATGAAACCTCATTTTCACACTACAACAATCCCATGTGGGGTAAGAACATTAACATCGCAGTTATCGTTGAACTTGCATCATTTTCCGCCAAATCAGCTGCAGGAAACTCCCTCTTGAGCTGCTATTAACTATCTCAGCAGTATCAACTAGGCATACTGTTAATTTACAGTACACTTAACAAAAACCTGAATTCATTTTAGAGTCATTTGGATTGATTTGAATTTTTTAACATGGTTTGCTGTGGCCGGCTGAGAACAGATTAAAGCGTGAAAACGTTCAGGCGTACCGTGCTTTTTTGTTTCGGTGCTTTTCATTTCTTTCAATCCAGGCATTCAAAACATTTTCCGTTTAATATCTCCCCAAAATACACTTCAAAGAACACGAGTGTGTTCGATGTAAACGCATAAGTACTGTCACAATAGTACTTTTGGGGAATATAGTTTTTTTTTGTTTTGTTTTCAGATGGAGAATAAATAATAAATTGAACAAAAAGAATGTACCGAAAGTCTCATGTACAACAGAATCCTCCATGTTGTATATACAATACAATGTTACATAAAGTATATTGTTGCTTCTCGCACCATAACAGCTTCCTATAGTGATTATACTGCAAGTGCTCTGTCCAGTTTTTTGTTTTTTTGGGAAGGGGGTTATTGATGATAGGCAGTGAGTGAAAATTAAAGGTAAATGGTAACCCACTGAAACCAAGGTACTGTATATAGCTGCAAAGAAAACTCTGATTACCACCTTAATCAGTAACTCCACACAATAAAAAAAGAAAAAGGTTTTCTTTGCATTCCAAAGAAATATGAAGTGCTTAATGCTTAGCAGTCCAACATACTATCAGGGTTATTCAAAGAGCTCAGAATTGCTGGTGAAAGGTAACCGAACGCTGAAATTCAGCGTTCGGTTACCTTTCCTGGCCATTCGACTATTCAGAGAGCAGACAATTCGCCAAATGTTGGCGAACTGCCTGCACATACGGTGCCCGTTTGAGGGCAGTGAAATCCCCATAGCTTCGTCTATTCAGAAAACAGAAACCAGCAGTGAAAAGTTGCCGAAATGCCCTGCCATTCGGTGGCTTCACTCAACAAGTTTATTCAGGAGAATCCCATAGGCTTCTATGTTAAAAATATTCCTGTTTTAATTCAATATCTAATAAACCGTTGATTATAATATTCTGCAGTAATTAGTTTATTTGTAGATTTTTTAGTATCTATTAAGCATTTTTTTCCGATTTTGTTTGCAAAAATTTTTTCAGATTTTTTTTTATTATTATTATTATTTTTTTAAACTTTTTTACTTTTTTCTGTAACAGCCCTTTTTATTATCATTCATTGGACCTCATATGTAAATTTCAGACATTTTCACTCAGTAGTTTGTTTGCAAACAGCGTTTCACTTTTCAAACATTCAAGTGTACTGTTCTTTTTTCCACTCCATTCGTCTGCGGTGTCGGCTTTCTCCGGTGGCTGCTCTGCTCTCTGATCAGCTCCTGCTCGGGTTCCTCTGGCGTGTTCGGCAGGGTTAATCCAGATGTTTTTGCGGGTTTCTGTGTGCATTCGCCTGGGTTTTGCAGTGAGTATTCGGCAGGTTTTAGGCGGCTTTTCCTTGCACTATGACGGCCCTGTGGTGCTTGCTGAATACAACGCAAGGTCGCCGAAATGGGATCGCCAAATCTCACTGAATTGAAGAGAACGAAAACTCACCGAACGTGTTTTGGAACTGCATATCCCATGAGGTTCTGCAAACCTAATGAGCAGCTGATCGTCAAGGGAGATGTATTTCCAAAACATCTGGGGGGCCAAGGTTGCTGTCCTCTGGTCTATGTAGGCTATTCATTCATTAATCAAGGAGAGATCCCAAATGAACGTTATTGATCATGTAACTGATTTCTTGACATTTGCAATTCGAATGATGTATAGCAGCACCTGTCCTGTCCCACCAACCCCACCACCCTGTTTGAAGGAGTAGTAGGTGGCCATAATCCATGGCAGCTATTACTGCCAACAAGGGACTTTGGTCTGAAGTGCACGCCGAATATGCAACACACTGGGGAAAAAAATCCTTCTGACCCCAGAATGGCATCAGATTTCTCCTTGGATCAAGCAGCTTTTACCAACATGTTAATTCTTATAACCACTAATATTATATTTTTGCAGGAAGATATTAAGTCGTTGTTGAAAAGTCTGTAAAGACCCTGACCCAACCACCTCAACAGGCAGAGACTTCCAGCTTGCACAGCTGAGGATATTTAAAACAAAAATCGGTCAATAGAGTTAAATCGAGGGCCAAGTAAACTGGTATTGTAAAGATACTTGCACACAGGTGGGTGGTCTACTACCTATCTTACATTGGCCAATAAAATGCAGCTCGAGGCCTCCATGAGATTTAACATTGAGCTTCACAGAATCCTGCAATGCAGCTCCTGCTGATTATCCTGTTAGAATAATTAAAGCGCTACTGTCATATTGAGGTGAAGTGAAACAATATCCATATGGAGATTTATAATCTTTACTATTACAGTCATTATGTAAAAGAAAACATGACGAGGAGCTAAGCATCAATTAAAAGAAATTGAAGAGTTATTGTTAGACGTGCGCAATCTACCAACGTTATCCTTCCTGGCTTTAATTAGAAGGGCTTTAAAAAACCCAATAGTTTCCATAATCCATCATATAAACACAATGGTATCTTAAAAAAAAACTGTTGTCTCTTTCAGTATGGCAGGGAACATTCAGCAAGGAACAAGGGGAACGAGGAGTACAAAACATTAACATATATAAGCAGATCTGGCATGTTAACCATCTTCATGTTAATTAAGAATGAAAAACTTCCCATATGTAGCAGGAACAGTTTGAAAACGGTGTGACAGCTCCAGTATGTTAATTGTAAATATGCACTAATTACCTAATTAGCATTACTCTGGTGCATAGTTTTATGAAGGTGAGAACATGAATGAGGTGTCTAATAATACATTGCATTTTTTTTTTAATATCTGAGTTACATACATATTTGTAAATATATTCTTTCTCTAAGGAACTTAATCCCTTCAATACCAAGTTATTTTCCATTAAACCACTGGCAGGACTTAGTGGTTTTATAGAAAATGACTTTATATTACCCAAAAAGTAAATATAAACAAAGGTGTTCGGTGTATATGTTCACTGTAGGTAAGCTCTTTTTGACATGCCAATGGCTCCGTCTGCTGGCCAAAAAGTGCTACTACATTTATATTTTTGCTTGGGCTCCATGGTTCTGTGTAGGAAAAAGAGATTGCAGAGCTTTCGAAATAATCTCAACACATCGCCTGTAATGTCTAGGGTGTCGAATTTAATTTGAAATAGACAAAATTGCTATGCATTGGTTCAGAATTAGACCACATTGAGTGTACTCAATATCTGGCCACGAGAAGGTCTTTTTAACCCCTTCACTACCAAGAGATTTTCAAGCAAAAATCTGTTTTTAATTAATTTTACAGTAAGAAATCTTTGGGAATATTCCCAGTGTATTTATTACTGCAATAATATATTTTGCAGGCAGATGGCGCCATCTCCTGGCAAAATGGAGTTACAGCAGTTTGAGCTGTAGCTCCTGGTTCCCTGCATCGGCTGCTGAAAGCCCGATATGTCAGGGCATTCTTCAACCAAATTTAAACAGTTTTAGCAATTCGGGCATTATGCCGACAGAGCTAAATCTTTGGGGGCACCTTCTGCAGCCCAAAAGTAAATAAATTAATTTGCTTTTGTCCTTCAGAGATGCAGATCGAGATAACTCGATATCGGGAACTGGTGGTACCTTTGAAGTCCTGAGTTATCTCAATCTTTGTATGGAAGGGTTAAAGATCAAGTATACTCAATCTCAGTAGGTAAGGGGATAATAATTCCATAATAACTATTTAGGACTGAAAAAAAATAATCCATAAACTCCCGATCATTGAATGACAGCTGGGCATTCCATTCTATGTGCCCAGTCAAGGGACCCCATTGTGGTAGAAATAAATACAATCAGACCCTTAAGGGGTTAAACAATACAATATTCACTTTTTTTCCTGTCTGATTTCCTCATTTTTAGCTTTGTTTTCACTTTTCTGAAGCTTTTTTTTCCAGCGTGTGGCGTTGGAGGTTCAGGAGATTATACTCATTAGAGGTTTTCTTAAGCACTTTACTTCATATTCTGTCTCGACCTTCTTTCCATGATTGTGTTTTAATGGATTCTGTCAGACTTACTAAACTAGTGATTAACCACCCATTCTTTCCCAGGTATATGATTAAAATCTGGCCTTTTTACAGCAACAAGGACTGGTGATGAGATACATTATCTCATGAGATAAAGTCTTTCACGTCATTATTCATGAAATGGAAAATGTATATAATGCCGGGTATTTATTTTGTTTGCGCGGTTATTTATATGTTATTTATGTTCCTTTCGCTATCATTGAAACATAATAGAATTACGGCAAACACTAGAAAAACAAAAGCAGAGGTAAAAAATAAATAAATATATCACTGAAAACTGAAATTTAATCTAAAAATCTATTAAACAGAGTCTGTGGCTACTGTGGCCTTTAGTCAACGAGTATGCAGATTCAAATAATTATTCCAATAATTGCAACATAAGGGGAATAACTTCAAAAGCAATTATATCTCCTTGTCGCACGATAACCTTATATGCACAAGGACTACTTCTTCAGAATCTAATAATTTCCACAAGGGCTGTGGTTTCAGATGAGAAACATGTATTTGTAGAGGATGGGGCAAAAAAAAATCACTAACTTTTTCTAGAATATGTAAAAAAGCCAAGATCTATGTGAGATGCACAGAATAATTTCTCTCAATCCATTCGATATGTGTTTCAGGCTTATTGAGCTGAGCATCGTCTTCTGTATTGTGATACATTTGGGATTTATACCATTTGATTCCATCCGTTGCTCTTTAACATTGAAACCATGTGCGTAGTGTATTGGAAATGTGACAGCTATTTCACAATACCTGTAATGCAGAGGTTCACTTTTCCTGTGATGTCCCATCAGGAGGTGGATATCCCACTGGTCCAACAGATCAATTTGATGTCCCCTGATGAGGTATCACTAACCATTGTTTGCATGGTTCCAGTGATGGGCTCTGCCACCATTCTCCTTCATGGGTGGTGCTTATTGATGAACATCGCACAATGCTGTACGATTGGCATTCTGCCGTCATGTTGGCGCACTGGCTCTTCAGTCAGCGAGGCGCCATGCAATCAGATGTGAAGAATAAGCAGAGAGTTGTCCTTTTGGACAGTGGTTCCCAATCCTGTCCTCAGGTGCCCCTTGCAGGTCAGGTTTGCAGATATGTGAAGCACAGCACAGGTGATATGATTTGCTGCTCAGTGATTGCAGGATTCAGTCTGCATTTCCCAAAGGTGATCCTTAAAACCTTCCCTGTTAGGGGGCCCTGAGAACCAGGGTTGGGAACCACTGCCGTACGACACCTCTTCCATTCATAGCTGTCACTCAGTCCGGTGAGTGACATGTGACCAGAAGCGAGTGACAGCTAATAATATGAGCACAAAATGTGTGGAGTAAGATAGTATATTCTAGCATTTGTCAAGGAACTCAGTGACGCGGCAGAAAGGCTCTAGCTTGTGTGGCAACACACTAACATCCCAGCATAACTTTTCCTGCACAGAGCTCCAGGCCAGGTTTTACACCTGTCTCAAAGCTCAGACCTGGCCTTGTATGTTGCTCAATTACTCGTTTGCCTTGCTCCTCCAGTCATGTCCATGTGTATGTGCTTTAGCCTGAGGACCTTCTTTAAAAAGGAAGACATGCCCGAAGTCCAATACTTCAGCATTGTAGCACTATATCACCCACAGTGAAGGTTCTGTGTGTGTTGCTGATCCTGGTTCCGGGAGCCTGCACCCCTCATTCCAAGCCGTGCTCCCTCATAACCTGTGTTCCTGCCAGTCTGCTACCATGTTCTGCAACCTGTCTGCTGTGTCCATCCCTGTAAACCTCTGCCTCCGTGCTCCAGTCCAGCCTCTGACTTCCAGTATCCTTGTTCTGTGTCCAGATCTATACCTGTCCCGTCTCTCTCACTTGTCCTACTTTCCCGGTTCAATAATGCCTGTTATACCTCAGCTAAGGTCATGTTCCCCTTTGTATCACTGCATTCTGAGCTTATACCCTCACACCCCAGTTCGGATCCCTGTATTTCAGTGTTTTTCTTATTTGTCTACCATAAGCCCAGTCATGACGTAATCCTGCCTATGACGCATATTAACCCCTCACTACCGTGATCATTTATAAATGATCAGCAGTAGGGGAGGCAGCGGTCTGAAATTGTGTTAACTGAATCTTGGGCTATGCTGTATCACATGTAATAAAGTTTGTTGTGAATTAATTTTATTTGCATTTGTGCTTTAGAAGGTGCCCCTAAAGTTTCAACACCGAGGCTATGATGCTCGAAGTACTAACACTTTTTAAAACCGGCTGGGGAATGTCCCTAATGGGCTTTTCCCCAGCTGATTATGCGTGGAGTTCTGAACTGCAGTAACTCCATTTGGCCAGCAGATCTGCCTGCCAAATAAATTATTACAGTAGGGAATACATTGGGAATATTCCCAAATATTACTATATAATTAATTATAATGGCTTTTCAAAAACCCACTGTTCCTGACTGTGTTTTTTTTTTGGAAAAGCACTTGATAATAAGGGGGTTAAAGTAGCAAAGCATTAGATGTCAATATATGGGTGTGTATACTCCAAATATCAGGACGTTCCTACCTTATCGGGACAGTCCATATTTGAAGCTTCTATTGAGTCATCCCAGGTATATTAAATATATATATATATATAGTATATATAATATATATTTAGAATTTCTTAATTTATTTTTCTTCATATAAGAATGCATTGTTATTACCTGTCAATTATACAGTCTAGTCTAAATGATTCTTGCTGAATGGAAGCAATGAAAAATGAATGCATAAATGTCTTGAACTGTTTTTCTTGTCACCTAAAGGACACCAACAACTTTGTGTATTGAGCGGGCATTTGGTTGGCGGGGTTAAGAAGGGCATATAATACGTGCAAAGGTAAAGTGAAGAAAGGAAGAGAGGGGGAGGTTCCAGAACTTTAAAAAAATTTAAAGAAGCAATTCATTACTTGATGAGCTTCTTCCTCTCTTCTTCTTTAACACCTTAAATACCAAGTCATTCTCCATAAACCCACTGTCGGGAACCAGTGGTTTTGTGGGAAATGATTTCCATTATCCACACAATCAATAGATGCAGAAGGGTGCCACTGTATATATGTTCAATGTCGGTAAGCTGTTTTTGACAGAGGGCTCCCTCTGCTGGCTGAAAAGCACTGCTACATTACAATGTGAGCTTCGTGTTTCTGCGCAGGAAAAACGGATCTCTCAAATAATTTAAACACATTGGCTGTCATGATTTATTATAATGAACAGCTGAGATGTATCTCCAACATTGCAGCTTAGCAGTGAGTCTGATCACAGCTGTGGTTGAGTGCAACAGTATATATTGTGTCTGAAGTTTAATTTTGGGAGTAGCCAAACTAACACAAGAATTGCAAAGGCTAATTGGAATAAACAAACTTAATGAATAAAGCTCTATTTCTTTTTATGAAATAGTGCAGAATATTACCCTTGGGGAAGTCCATGGCACAACAATGTCTGAACCTTGGATGACTTTGTGCTGTCTTGGTAGTTTAACCATTTCGTACTTTCTATCTTCGTCTAAACTGCGTTCTATATTATTATTTACAGAGTTCCTTGGTACGTTTTCCATTAATGCACTAAAGGTCAGCTCTGGCAAACTTTTGCCCTTGGTTGGTCCTCTCACTCTCCTGTTGAGAACAATTTACTGATTGTTCCTGTAGAAGATTTAATGTAATCTGTAAAGCATGTTTTTTTGGAGATTCTAATCAAGATCATACCGCTGAATCGCTCTTCTGCATCAAGGACAATGCTCCTTGTCCTCCTACACAAATTAGTTTTGCTGCTGGAAAGCCATCTACTTTAGAACATTTCTGTCCCATAAGTTTGTCTTTCCGTACAAGCCTGAACGAAAAGTATACGGTTTACCAGCAGATAATAGTTTAATTCAACTTGTGCATATTGCCATTATTTATTTTTTACTTAAAATAAGTCGAATACGATTATTTTTACACTGCTCTACACAGTGCTATTAATTTCCAATTTTTTTATGAACATTTAATTTGCTTAAAATAGAAATGGACATTGTTCTCTTACATGTGATAACACAAAAATGCATAATAGAACTTCAAAAAAGCCATGTCTCAACACCAAACATATAGGGCCCTATCGGGTTCCCCTGGTTAAAACCAGGACACTAAAGGGAAAAATTAGTGAACGCTTTTTGACGGTTTCGCCAGCGGATTACAGGGCAGGTGTTAAGTCCAGTAGCCTCTGCCGTAGCGACCACTAGGCTCGCAGATGTTCTGGGTAAAGTGCCGTCTCGAGCATCCCCTCCATGGACTCCATGGAGGATTCTGCTGCCAGGTCACATGACCGGCAGGATCTCGCCTCATGCGAGATCCTGCAGGTCGGCGGAGTGATTTTCTTCCCCAGTCTCACTCTGCTCCCGGTGGCCAGAAACAGCGGATCGGGCCATGCGAGGTGAGCATTTGGGGTTTTTTTAAGGGGCTTTTCAGCTGCAGCTATATATCACCTATGTTTTTTTGCTACTGTAGCCACTGCATTAAGACGCAGATAGAATCTGAGTCCTTTACAGACACAGAGAGCAGATTCATGACCTGCAGCAAATCACCTGCAATTTCTAGTATGCGGAAACTTTGGGACCATGTTCTGAAGACCAAGAAAATTAATTTGCAAAAAACTAAAATTATTTTGCTTTGCTCCAGAATTTGACCAGATAGAGTTTACATGATATTTTGCTCCTGTAGGAGCTTCCGAAGATCGATGTATACACAGTCATGGTAGTGAAAGGGTTAAGATTTCCTGATGAACTTGTTGATGGACACACGAAATCCACAGGAACTATTTTAAATTCACCCTGAGTCGACAGTCGGAGAGGCCAACGAGGCTCGGGTACACGCCACAGCCTTATGATCCTCCGACCAAGACAGCCCTCTCTCGCCTGAGGAGCAGCAAGGAGTCGAGGACCTGGTTTGGAGCTTGTCATATTGGCAGCTTGAGGGGCCACACAGGGAATGTCTCTTTGGCGGGTAACAGGCACGACCTCTTCCCTGACTTCCCCATCGGGGAGCCCGGAAATAATAGTTGTATGCAGAGAAACAATAAGACCCACAACGTGCCCCAGAGAGGGAAAACAAGGCCCAAGACGGTCGCCGGCAGGAATCTGCAGCAGTAGGCCCAAATCCAAAAAGGTGCTCGAAACGCAGTTTGAGTTTCTAAGTACAGAGCAGCAAATCCGCATTTCCACCTGCAACCGGCTGGAACGCTCCAGCTGACGATTGGTCACACAGAATCAGTCAGCTGTATGGTAAGAGCTGGAGAGCTCCTCTAGATGCGTCCACACACGTCGGCAGTCAGCTCCACCCCAACTCTGTTTTGAAGGGTGTGTTAGGGAAAAAAGAATACATTGTTGCAATAACACCATTTGGGGCCAGACATAAGTAAGAAACGGAATAAAACCATAATCACTTGTCTTGGCAATAATTTTAATGCAGCCACAACAACAGCAGTCAATGTTTTGGCACCGACAAAAACCCTTCACAACCAAGTGATTTAAAAATAAACACTATCAGAAACCAGTGGATCTTTGGAAGATTATTTTTAATTAGTTATACAACAAGACTTATTTGGGAATGTTTTACAGGCAAATGACACCATCTCCTGGCTAAAAAGAGTTACTGCAGTTTGGGTCTCTGTGCAGGATTTGCTGGGGAGATGTCTTTTAGACACATTCCCAGCTGGTTTTAAAAAGTGCTATCACGCCCGCAGTTCTGAATCTTGAGGGGCATATTTTGGAGCCCAAATGCGAACAAAATTAATTTGCAACAAACAAATTTAATTTGCGATGATACAGCATAGCCTCAGATTGTGTTAAAACGATCTCGGGCTGCTGTGTCTGCTACTGCTGATCGTGTAAAGATGATAATGTCACAGAAGGGGTTAAAACAAGCATTTTGTTTGTGTTATACATTGTTTGTTTTGGAAACTGAGACAGGAGAGAGCTGAAAAACAAAAGAAAAAAGAACTGGCGCAAACTGCTAAACTATTCTTGCCAAAGTGAAGGGGTTAGGAACTGCGTTTTGTTTTGTCTTTTTTCTTCGAGCCCTTCTTCAATAAAGCAAGTATAGTCTACACAACAAGAAACATTACAGGAGCTGAATTGGTCATTAAAAAAAAATGATGATTATAGAAATTATAATATTGTAAAATAACAGCAATGTGCTGTAAAGTGCCTTATTATTATATACTAAAATATAGTCTATGACTACCAGCTCAGAAAGTGCTCTTAAGAACAAAAGGGGGGGGGATTGATTCTTCCGGCCAGCAGTATGTAATTTCAAATATCTCATAGTGCCACTTTAACATTTGTTTTTGAGAATATAGCAAAATGTACTTTGGAACGGAAGGAAATTGCATTTTACATTGAGTTTCTCTTAAAGAGGTTTCCTTTTGCTCTATCTGCATAATAACAGGGTGAGGAGCTGTGTGTTATTTCATGCCGTTCCTCTCTCTTATCCAGCACAGTGTATATCATTGAAGAATTAAGCCATTATGTATTCAACTAAACCATATCTGTAATGAAAATGCTCTTAGATTTTACAGTTTACCCAAAATATATTCCTGCAAAAAAATGTATTTTCTTTTCATGTGTTTATGCACAGAATACAATATATGTACTGCTATATATATATATATATATATATGTATAGAGAGAGAGAGAGAAACTTTTTATGTTTAATCTTTTTATATTCAAACACACTGTTCATTAACGAAACTGGTGCAGTTTTATTATTTTTTGAGTATATATTGCTTTGCAATTATTTTCAGTTTACTACTGGACACCATGTATATTTCCTTAAGCCCTCCACTACTGTGATGGTTTCATTCAAATAACAGTGAAGCACCAACAAATATTCACACCCTTTTTAAGAGAAATAAGGTATCACCTTCATCCGCTGTATACCATATAGTGATCTCCCCAAACAACCAAAAATTGCAATAAAAATATAGAAGTGGGTACAGTGCTAATCATCACCATGTGGTTTTTAGTGACAGTGGTTTATTTAGGTTTTGTGCTGCCCTAGGCCTGACTAAACTCGTGCACCCCCTTATTTAAATTTGAGGCACCCCTTCCTGTCAAGGACACACCTCTTCCAGGTTAATCCCCACCCTTCCTTTTCAAGCTCCACCTTTTCCTCTTAGAGCTCCGCCTTTTCCTCTCTTTATATAAAAAGTGGATACCAAGTGCCTACTTGTATATTTTGTATATCATTTCAAATGTATCTATTGAGATAAATAAAATTATGAAATGTTTAAATTCAAGCATTCTTACAAAAGAACAGCCACGCATGTCAAGTATACTGGATCACAGCCGCTCTCATTGGTTGAACAATAAAATCCACAGAAACGTGGACTGCATATGAGCGTATCACAGAGCTGCACAGCAATAAAACCCACAAAAATGGACACTGTGTATGAGCATATCAGAGCTGCACAGCAATAAAACCCACAGAAATGTGCACTGTGTATGAGCATATCACAGAACTGCACAGCAATAAAACTCACAGTAATGTGCACTGTGTATGAGCATATCACAGAACTGCACAGCAATAAAACTCCCAGCAATGCAATGTGCAATGTGTATGAGTGCATCAGAATCCACTGCAATAAAACTCCCAGCAATGCAATGTTTGGTGTGTGTCAGCATATCAGAATCCACAGCAATAAAACTCCCAGCAATGCAATGTGCGGTGTGTGTCAGCGTATCAGAATCCACAGCAATAAAACTCCCAGCAATGCAATGTGCAATGTGTATGAGTGCATCAGAATCCACTGCAATAAAACTCCCAGCAATGCAATGTGCGGTGTGTATGAGTGCATCAGAATCCACTGCAATAAAACTCCCAGCAATGCAATGTGTGGTGTGTGTCAACGTAACAGAATTCACAGCAATAAAACTCCCAGCAATGCAATGTGTGGTGTGTGTCAGCGTATCAGAATCCACAGCAATAAAACTCCCAGCAATGCAATGTGTGGTGTGTATGAGTGCATCAGAATCCACTGCAATAAGGCTAGGGACAGATGAGCGCATTTTCTGCGGCCACCGTCAAAATGTACATCGATGCGTGCGCACGCATTTTTTCACGGAATACGCTTAAGTGGTCAGACGACCACAGTCGCACAGTCGCAGGTACTCACCAACGCAATTCTAGGGAAATCCGGCTGTTTGAACGTTATGTAGGCCGCACACTAGCAGCGTCTGACGTCTCCTAATCACGCACACACGCTGCATGCGGCCGCAGCGCACTCTGTACGTCTGTAGCAGCGTTTCACGTTCTGAGAAAAATGCGTTCATTTGCCGGTTGCGTGGTGTCGGCGCACTTTTGTACGCACGTACTGCGTATATTGGCCGTCATTGGCCGTTATGTGCTGCTACTGCCGCCGTGATTTAGTGCGCCTGCACGCGCGTTCCGACTGCCCCACTCTGACCCTAGCCTTAAACTCCTAGCAAACCAAGTGAATATGAGCACACAGCAATTATTTATTCTATATTTACCGGCCTCTGTCTGCAGTAGGGCTGTGTGCAGAGTCAGCAGGGACTGTGTACAGACTCTGCAGGAGGTCCCTCCAGGCCACGTTAGGATCGCGGCTGTGCCTGTGCATGGAGCCATCTTGTCAGCAGTGGGGTGCCACTGCCAGAGGGTGCACCGTGGCTTTGATTCCCTTCCCGGTGGGTGTTCAGTCCAGAATAGAGTGAGAGTCCGTGTTAACGAGAGGACGGGCAGCTGTGTGCGTGCGTGTCACGTGGTTCAGCCAGTCAGGTGAGACTCAGTACCACCTGACTGGCCGGACCACGTGACCTGCATGCACGCAGCCTCACCAGGAGCCAGGCAGCTCAATGACAAGTTTCTATCACTGCAGTGCTGGTTAAGGAAAGGTCCACTTTAAACAGCTGTAAGCAGACAGGGCTTCATATTCTGCTGATAACCCCCCCTTTAACTGCCGTTTACTGTCATCTTCTCTCTCTGCACACAAATCACATCCCCCTCCCCTCTCCTAGAGCTGCTGCGGGGCAGGGGAGGAGCTATGGAGGGAGGAGAGGGGGATTTTTATTCTATTCGATTTTATTACTTATGCAAATGCCCTGCTCCGCTGCTCGTTGTTTGAGAACACAGCTCAAAGCTGACACATAGTAACAGTGGCGCCTCCTAGTACCCCCTAATGACACCCCAATAATCACTGGTACCTGGGGCGGCCCGTCCCCTGCCACTCCCCTAAGTACACCACTGCTCTGTGATATGCTCACACACAAGTTTGGCGAACTGCCAGCAAGTACGGTGCTGTTTGAAGGCAGTGCAAATCCCCATAGAGAAGTAATGGTTAATCTATTCAGAGAACACCAAACAGCAGAGAAATGGCAGTGAAATGCCCTGATGTTCGGTGGTTTCAATCAGCAGGTTTATTCAGGCAAACCCCATAGGTTTCAATGTTAAAAATATTCCTGTTTTTATGCAATATCTAATAAACCATTTATTATTTTAATCTGCAGTAAAAAGTCTTTATTGATTTTTTTTAGTACCTTTTAGTAATTTTTCAGATTTTTTTGGGCAAATCCCCCCCCCCTTTTTTAATAGCGGTTTTTCTTTTTTCTGTAACAGAACTTTTATTATCAATCATAGGATCTTATATGTAAATTCCAGACATTTTCGTTCAGTAGTTCTTTTGAAAACAGCAGGCCACGGGATTGCGGTGGCAGTATTCAGCGGTCGACTCCCTGCTCTTTGAGGACCCTGCGGTGAATGGTGAATTCACTGCAGGGTGGGGAAATTTTATTCCCCAAAGTGCAGGGAACTACAGAACACCATTTTGGTGCTCTGTGAGTAACCCATTTAGTGGTGAGGTTTTTTGCTCCCCCTGGAAAGTGAAAGCCTAGGCCTTGCCTACCCAGGACATACTTGAAAATTAGTGAAATCTCAATGTATCCTTCCTGGTAAAATACTTTGAAAAAGTAAAAGAAAAAAAAAAAAAATTGGAGGTGGGGCCACCCGGTTCGGGCTGCCGCCCCCTGGAAAGTGCCGCCCTAGGCCTAGGCCAAAATACACCACTGATTAGTGAAGGTTATATAAACCGTTATACATACACTTGTAAATTAAGTCGTTGTTGTACGCCAGTTTAACCCTCAGATTTATAAAAGAAAAGCTATGAAAACAGAACACTTTTTTTAAAAAACCTGAAGGATGTGTAATTAAACTCACAATACCCATACCAGCTGATAAAGCCATATTTTAGGCAAACACATTCTGGTAGATACAGTCATAGCCGAAATTGTTGGCACCCCAGACATTTTTCCCGAAAATCAAGTATTTCTCACAGAAAAGTATTGCAGTAAGACATGTTTTGCTATACACATGTTTATTCCCTTTGTGTATATTGGAACAAAACAAAAAAAGGGAGGAAAAAAGCAAATTGGACATAATGTCACACAAAACTCCAAAAATTACCAGTGGGGTACCTCAGGGGTCAGTACTTGGACCCATTCTCTTTAATATTTTTATTAGTGATATTGCAGAAGGTATTAATGGAAAAGTATGTCTTTTTGCTGATGACACAAAGATTTGCAACAGGGTTGACGTTCCTGGAGGGATCAGCCAAATGACAAATGATTTAGGTAAACTAAAAAAATGGTCGGAGTTGTGGCAATTGAGTTTTAATGTGGATAAGTGCAAGATAATGCACCTGGGACGTAAAAACCCAAGGGCTGAATATAGAATATTTGATACAGTCCTAACCTCAACATCTGAGGAAAGGGATTTAGGGGTCATTATTTCAGAGGATCTACGGGTAAGTAGTCAATGTAATAGAGCAGCAGGAAATGCTAGCAGAATGCTTGGTTGCGTAGGGAGAGGTATTAGCAGTAGGAAAAGGGAAGTGCTCATGCCACTGTACAGAGCACTGGTGTGCTGCCTTCAGAGCAGAAATGTAAATGTAATGTGTTTAGAGACGCCATCTAGTGGCCGTTTATTTTTACAGCACCCTGGTATTCAGCCTTCCCAGAATTCCTATAGGCTAAGTCATGTGCTTCCCTCACTATTACAGGGGATTGTGGGAGAGAAGCCACCATTTCCTTCACCACAGGAGCTGGAAGGAACACCTCATTACAATCTCTCCCCCTATTGAAAGCATCGTCGGTAAGGTTATGGTCTAAATTCCTCCCAGTCACCTTACAGTTTCCCTCAGCTTTAGAAGCACCTTATGTGCTGAAATTTGTAAACCCTTATATTGCAGCCAGCTGCTTTTCATGTAATTTTAGTCCGGCCTAGTTATAAAACCCCCACGTTTTATATGGACAAATCCTGTTTTGTATTATTATCTATGTAAAACACGTATATATTCTGTATCTTTATATTGTATATTTCTGTTTTCCTATAGTTTTACCACATTCCTACAACGGGTTAATAAAACCTTCAGACTGCAAACCAGTCTCGTTCATTGACTCGTAGGAGAGGTTTACCTGCCTGTTAAGCTGCACATACACCCCGGGGGTACGTGGAGTGGGGACAGGACAACTGGTGAGACCTCACTTGGAGTACTGTGTGCAGTACTGGAGACCGTATCTCCAGAAGGATATAGACATCTTCGAGAGAGTTCAGAGAAGGGCTACTAAAATGGTGTACGGCTTGAAGGAGAAAAGTTACCAGGAAAGGCTTAATGATCTTAACATGTACAGCTTGGAAAAAAGACGAGACAGAGGAGATATGATAGAAACATTTAAATACGTAAAGGGAATCCACAAGGTAGAGGAAGGGAGTATATTTAAAAGGAAACAAAATAGCAAAACAAGAGGACATAGTCTTAGATTAGAGGGGCAAAGGTTTAAAAGTAACATCAGGAAGCATTATTTTACTGAGAGGGTGGTGGATACATGGAACAGTCTTCCAGTAGAAGTGGTAGAGGGCAAAACAGTAATTGAATTTAAGCAAGCATGGGATAGGCATAAGGCTATCCTAAACAAAAGATAAATCCAGGTAAAGTATCCATGTAATTGGGCAGACTAGATGGGCCGAAAGGTTCTTATCTGCCGACATTTTTCTATGTTTCTATGTTTCTAAAATGGGCTGGACAAAATTCTTTAGTGCGACCCAAAATCCTTTGGTAATCCTCAGATTTCATGATGCCTTGCACACATTCAAGGCACCCAGTGCCAGAGGCAGCAACACAACCCCAAAACATCATTGAACCTCCACCATATTTCTCTGAAGGTACTGTGTTCTTTTCTTTGTAGGCCTCATTCCGTTTTCGGTAAACAGTAGAATGATGTGCTTTACCAAAAAGCTCTATCTTGGTCTCATATGTCCAAAAGACATTTTCCCAAAAGGATTTTGTACTCAAGTACATTTTGGCAAACTGTAGTCTTGCTTCTTTATGTCTCTGTTTTTCATTTCATTTAAATATTGACAGATAGTTTGTGCTGACACTGATGCTCCCTGAGCCTGCAAGACAGCTTGAATTTCTTTGGAACTTGTTTGGGGCTGCTTCTCCACCATCCGGACTATCCTGCGTTGCAACCTTTCATCAATTTTTCTATTCCATCCACACACAGAGAGATTAGCTGCAGTGCCATGGGTTGCAAACTTCTTGATAATGTTGCGCACTGTGGACAAAGGCAAATCTAGATCTCTGGAGATGGACTTGTAACCTTAAGATTGTTGATATTTTTCAACAATTTTGGTTCTCAAGTCCTCAGACAGTTCTCTTCTCCTCTTTCTGTTGTCCATGCTTAGTGTGGCACACACAGACACACAATGCAAAGACTAAGTGAACTTCTCTCCTTTTAATCTGCTTTCAGGTGTGATTTTTATATTGCCCACACCTGTTACTTGCCCCAGGTGAGTTTACAGGAGCATCATATGCTTGAAACAATCTTATCTATCCACAATTTTGAAAGGGTGCCAAGAATTTTGTCCAGCCCATTTTTGGAGTTTTGTGTGACATTATGTCCAATTTGCTTTTTTTTCAGCCTTTTTTTGTTTTGTTCCAATACACATAAAGGGAATAAACATGTGTATAGCAAAACATGTGTTACTGCAATACTTTTCTGTGAGAAATACTTGATTTTCTGGAAAAATGTCTGGGGTGCCAACAATTTCGGCCATGACTGTATATGTTTTTGATCTGATTTTAATTATTTTTATTAATAAAATAAAGCTTATATAATATGCTGTAGTCACAGGAAGTCCTCTGGTAGCCATCTTTAGTTTACTAGAAGTCCTCCAGCAGCCATCTTAATTGTGTCACTGTTTCCCTAAACAGGAAGTTCTCCGGCTGCCATCTTTACTTCACCAAACGTTCTCTGGCAGCCATCTTTTACCATCGGGTACCTAAGAACAAGAAAAAAACCCACAGGTGACTGCACCTACAGCCAGTTTTAGGATCTCCATATTGTGAGTTTAATTTCACATCCTTCACTTTAAAAAAAAAAAATGTTTTTCCAGATATAGTGCATCATAGTGTATTTTGTTCTGTGTCCTAGTTTTCCTTTGATAAATCTGAGGGATAAACTAGCGTACAACGGCTACTTCATTTACAAATAAACATGAAGCAAGTAACCACACTATGATTTGTGGACACAACCTATTCCAGTTACAGAAAGAGGAAGATGTATCACGATAAAGCTAGAATGCGTTAAGGTTTAAAGGGTATAAAAGTGTCAGTGTTATAAAGGGGATTACCTATGCTGGTGAGGAACATGAACCACATTGTGAGCTCAAGAGCAGATTTAATTTGCTGAGGTAAAATGGGGTCTAAGGTCAGAATACATGGTTGCCAATTGTAGACATTTGTTTTGAGAAAGTCATTCTTTGCGTTGGAGAGTCTCAAGCTCGTCCATTTGAAAAGCTCTAATATAGTAAAATGTTTCTCACAGAATAATGAAATTTGAGATGGGGTGGGCTGTTTCCAGACACACAGTATAGCTTCACGAGCCACAGCCAGGGCTGCCATCATAAATCTCAGGTCCCCTACTGACCCACTGGACGGGCCTGCTTTCCTCAACAGCCCTTTTCAGTAAACTAAAGAGAAATAAAAGAGGTTGCCGCCTCTTCTGCTTACTTTATTTTACAGGGTGTGGGCAAAATCCCTGGCAGTCCAGCAAGGGGTAAAATGTGTTACCTGGTGGGACAGCATTCAGTCTACACCTCCACCTGCTGCAGACCATGCTAACCGCTCCCTTAATGAAGAGCCAGAGTGCTCTTACCAGCCCCAGATGCCACAGCCCAGCAGGAGATTTGTTGTTACCTTGGTGGGTCAGTCCTGAGTAGAGATGCGCATGCCGTTTTTGTTTTTTTCTTTCCAGTTTTTTTTTGGGAAGTTTTTTAGTTTCGGTTCCTTTCGGACAGGCTTGTGGTTTGTTTCAGTTCATTTCATTTTGGAATTTCAGATCGATTTCTGCTTAAATGGGTTATTTAATTTTTTTCGTTTTTATGAGTTATTTCGTTTTTTTGGATTTTTTTTTAGAAAGGATTTTACCAGGAAGGATACATTGAGATTTCTCTCATTTTCAAGTATGTCCTGGGTGGTGAGTATGTACCGTTAGGTATCTTGCCCAAGGACACTTAGGCTAGGGTCAGACTGAGGCAGTGCGAACGCGCGTTCTGGCGCACTTAATCACGGCCGTGCTAGCAGCAGATGCCGTGCAATGACGGCCAATATACGAAGTACGGTCGCACAAAAGTCCGGCTGCGCAACGCAAGTGGAAAATGAACGCATTTTTTCGAGAACGTTAAACCACTAGTACTGACGTACAGAGTGCGCTGCGTCCGCTAGCGGCGTGTGTGCGTGAATTGGAGACATCAGACGCTGCTAATGTCCGGCCAACATAACGTCCAGATGCACAAAGTGTTTTATTGATGATCCGTACAAAATCACGGATGAAACTGCGCATAGTATGACCGCTATTGCGTATTCCGTGAAAAAATACGTCCATTCTTCGAACGCACATTTTCACGGACAACGTGAAAAATGCGTTAGTCTGACCCTAGCCTTACTGGAGAGGTGCTCGCTGGGATCGAACCCATGACTCCACACTTTTATTGGTCATTTCAGAATGGGAAACAGATTACTACCAATAAAATGTAAGTCTGCATACTTATTTATATTTTTTAGGATTTTTTGGTTAAAGTTTAGGTTTCCTAACTTATTTTAACCCTTTCGCTGCTGAGGCATTTCCCGCCTCTGGGCTGAGCTCATTTTTACCGGTTTTGCTCATCATGTTTAAACGTGTTTTGAAGGCTTATTTTAGTACATGACCCAGACATATTATATATCGTTCTTTCCGTCAGACTCGGCAGATTCATAATATGTCATTATTATATGTATACGTCATGACTTGTCTGTATATTATAACAAAAAATGCAATAAAATAGAATTTTCAATAATTTACAATGTGTAAAGTGTTTTTTTTTCACATTTTAAGATGCGAGCAATTGCGGTTATATTTTGTATGGGGTGCGCTTGTTAAAAAAATTAGAGATGGGGTCTCGTTACATTTTTTTTTGGGGAAAATTACGCGATTTTTAACAAACGCACCGCATACAAAAATCGTTCGTGCAGCATCATTGTTCACATTATAATTGAAATGGGAACAATATTGCTGCATTAACGAACCAAAAAAAAGAAAAAAAAATTATTTTTTTTTTTTTTATAATTTTTTTAAAATATATATATTTTTTATTTTTTTTAAAAAACTTTTTTCATAGTCAAGTTTGGTATTGTTGGAACGGCCATGCTCTGGCCGATCCAACAATATCAAACATTAACCCCTAACTGCCACGTATCGGGAGATAGGGGGTTCATTGGAACGATGACGCCAGTCCTCAGGGGGCATTCCCGGAAGCTTGGCCGACATCCAAGATGACGTCCTCCCCCCTCCCTTTCAGGCGCCTCCTCCGCACATGCGGGGGGGCGCCTGAACTAGGTGTCATCGGGCCGCCGCGATGACTCCTAATTAGGCCGGCGGCGGTTCCGGGTGCTGGGCTGACATCGAGGATGTCAGCCCGCATCGCTGGCCCCAAAGGGAGGACGCGCTCAGCGCGTCCACCGCAAGGAATGTTACCTGCGGGTGGACGCGCTGAGCGCGTCCTCCGCAGCGAAAGGGTTAAAGAAACAAGTCTTTTTTCCAGCATAGTTTTCAATGTAAAAAAAAATTGCGTTTTTATTAAATATTTATTAAGCTATGTTGCTTATTTTTTAGGATTGTTTGGGCATTTTTCAGGAATTGTACGGGGGTCCGGCAAGGAAGCGGCATTAACAGATGTTGGGGTACGGAGATCGGTTACACTATCTTTATGAGCAAAAGGTTTTGGAGACTGAAACGGGAGTGTCGAGCATTCTTTGTGTCAGAATGCAGGTACTTTTTGAACTTTACCTCATGAATCTTGAAGTAGGGATAAAATCTGCAGCTGTATCACCTTTAAGAAACCGATAGTGCTCTCCTGCCATACCCAAATATATTCTTTCTACCTGATACCTTTATCCAGTCTGAAATACTCCCAGCTGATCGATTTGTTGCTACAAACACATATTCTTGCCAGACATTTTGCTAGTTAGCGCAGTGTTTTGATGAAAAGTCAAGAGCTTTTGTGGGAATTGCGGTTTCTGCTGCCGAGTCTCTTTTAGTTATTTTACAACCTGATATTTGTATTTAAGAGAAAAAAAAAAATACTCCATCTACATTCGTTTTATTCTAATGTACAGAAGCACAGAAAAGTTTAGGAGATTCTATCCTAAGCCCTGACTGATCCAAACTGAGAATGGCATTGTTGAAGGGATGAATTCTGAGTGAGTAATATTAAACCACTTTGCTTGTATCTGCCTTCGTCTGAGAAGTGACATCTACAAATAAATGAACAATGTACGTTGTCATGTCAAATGAGAATCAGCTGAAATGCCACAGTTTATAATTTTGCAGAGTTCTGAATTGATATTGACATTATTATTTCAGTAATTTTGGCTTAAAGGTATTTTGCAGTCCATTCAATTAGCCAGGCATTGAACTATTGTCTACCTGTAAATACTGCATGTCATTCAAAGTCATACTCATTCCTTTATTCTATTAAGAACTGCTCTCGACTAGTTAATAATGTAAGCTCTGCATCCGAATATGTCATAAACATACTCAAGAGAGCAGACCACAGCTGTACATGTAGAGCTCTATTACATTCTCCGCGCAAATTCGTATGCGCAGCGCAATTAAACGCAATTAACGTTAAATGTTAACGTAAATTAACGCAGGTATTACGATCCGAGTGCATTTTTTCATCCGGCAAAAAATATCGCGCGTAAAAAAGACGTGCAAAAACCAGCGCAAATTAACCCCGCGCGCAGAAATCGGTGGACAGACTGTTTTTTCACGCGATTCAGCCAATCAGAATTAAGAACCACAATTGTCTTCCGTTCAGTTTTTGCGCCTGTCAAAATCAATCTGAGTATATATGCTGCAGCAATAAAAAATAAAACATGCACAACCACTCAATTTTATTGTTTGGGTATGTGTAGAATGTGTAACTATACTGTGCTGTTTTTTTTTTCGTGCTGCTGTATTTCGTTTCGGCCAGAACGTTCAGATTTGCAGTTACCACCAGCTTTTCAAAGACGTTAAAATTATGCGCGCAAACGTTGTTCGTAAAAAGTTGTGCATCGATTGGAATACCAGCCGCTTACCAGCGCACGAACGCATTTGCGCTCACAATTTTAAGTATGGGATGCACGCACGAACTTTCTCTCGCGCAGGGTAACTCGCGTTAGACGTTAACGCGCATTTTGTGCGCGAACATCGTAATTTGACGGTCAGCGCGAAGGTTTTTTTCCCTCGCGTTAATGCTTTTTTGTGCACGCGCACATTTTTGCGTGAAGAATGTAATAGAGACCGTAGTATTTTGGTGTACCCAGAGGATGGGACACTTGATAACACATTGAGGGGTTTGTTCCTCTCATATAATGTGATGTAAGGGTGTCAATATCACCATAATATACTGTATATAAAAAAATAACTCACAGCTTTCCTTGTAAAAGCTTATATAAATGCATAGGATTATTAAAATTATGATGCATTGCTCTTTGATCCAGGAAGAAATTGGACTGCCAATAATGGAATCAAGAAGGGATCTTTTCACTTTTTTGGCACTATTGAAAATTCACCAATTGTTTTGTTGTTTTTTTGCCTTCGTAAGGATCAACAGCAGTCATAGGGGTATGCGGAATATTGAACTTGATTGATATTGGTCTCTATTCAACCTATTTTCTATGTGACTCTCCAAGATTACTAACAGCCATAGAGAGTTCCTGCACAGGCTCATCATCTCTTGGCCTTCACCACATAGGAACTTCTTCTCAAGCTCATCGTCCTTTGACACTCAACTCAAGAAAACACTCTCAAAGACCTTATTCTTTGGCCCTTACTCATAACTCATCATCCTTTGGTGCTCACCCAAAGCATAGGGATGGGGTCCTGTTTCCAATGCCTTATAGTTATAATACAAAGCCTTCTCCACCTCATGTGTAGTAATCGGAGACGGGTCGATCATGTCTTCATGTCAGATTTGACAAATTATTTCCTTCCAGTATTTACAATGAAAATTTTACCTGTTCCCAAATTATGATATCACCAAGTGACACGATATTCAAATTTGCTCATAGAAGCTGGCAGTACACAGTCATTTCAAGCCTACAACACAGCGCAGACCCTTACAACCATCTTATTCTCTTTGATCAATGGACTTGCTAACATCTCTGTTCCTGCTTATTTTTTATAGTCATGTGTAAGTTCTGCGTTCACTTCCCAAGCAGTGTTTGGAAGACAAAGCGCCTTTTAACACCACGATTACTTCAGCAGCCTGAATACAATGCGCGGCTAAACGTCTAGCCTTCAAAGAGTCGGCAATGCGTTATTGTTTTCCGTTTCTTTATTCCAATGACTGAAATGCTTGGGGATAATGCGCTGCAACAGGCAGAGCCATTTTGACAGCACTTTATGATGCGATGTGCCAAGTTGCATACACAGAGTTGTCATTTTTATCCCTTTGTTGTTTGTTATATCTGCGGTGACACAAAGCTACTGGCCAAAAGCTGTAGGTCATATTTGAATAACAGATTCCTTATAGTTTGGCAGACAAAAGGTAACTGTGGAAAACATCTGACACGCGTCATGAAGGTCCTTTTAGGGGCTTTTTTACAAACTGGATAACTAACCTCTTATGCACATATTGCTGTTTATTAGGGATGTGCGTTTCGGGTTTCGGAATTTCGGAATTTTCACGAAATTTCCCGATTCGTGTTTTCGGATGCGGCCGAATTTCCAAAAAATTTTAGATCCGAACATTTCAGATCCGAAATGTTTTCCGAGCCGAAACAAAATATTTTCGGATTTTTCGAATGGACTTGAAATGTGTCAAACGAGGAGAACAGATGTTCTGAAAAACGAAAATTTTTCGAAAAAACGAAAAGTCGATACAAAAAACGGGCAAAATGACACGAAAAATACGAAAAATGGTCGATATTCCGAAAAATGTGCATTCCGAAAAACGAAAATTTCCGAAATTACGAAAAGTCGATACAAAAACCGAGCACAGTGACACGAAAATACGAAAAATGGTCGATATTCCGAAAAAAAATGTACCCGAAAAACGGGCCGAACCGAATCGAATCGAAACCGAAATCGGTCGAAACGAGCCTACTGTTTATTACACAATAGACTCTCCAACTAAGGCTAGGGTCAGACTAACGCATTTTTCACGTTGTCCATGAAAAAGTGCGTTCGAACGAATGGAAGCATTTTTTCACGGAATACGCGATAGCGGTCATACCATGCGCATTTTCGTCCGTGATTTTGTATGGATCATTAATAAAACACTTTTTGTGTCTGGACGTTATGTTGGCCGGACATTAACAGCGTCTGACGTCTCCTAATCACACACACACGCCGCTAGCGGACGCAGCGCACTCTGTACATCAGTACTAGCGGTTTGACGTTCTCGAACAAAATGCGTTCGTTTGCCACTTGCGTTGCGCGGCCGCACTTTTGTGCGGCCGTTCTTCGTATGCTGCCCGGCATTGGACGTTATGTGCTGCTAGCGCGGCCGTGATTTAGTGCTGCTAAACGCACGTTAATACTGCGTTAGTCTGACCTTAACCTAAGTCCATTACAGTTTATCTGAAAATATTCTCCATGCTTTGCCACTTTTCAGATCAGAACTTGTACTTTTCATAGATGAATAAAGATAAAACAACAAGCATTTAGCTACTGATGACCACCATATGTTTAGGCAAGTCGAATTGTGACTAAATTACATTATATATATATGTCGGAGTACCAATCAGAACAATATTAAATGGGTGAATTTAGGTTTATTGTTCTTAATGGCATAACCCAAAAACGATTTCCACCATTAAGTCAGATAGATGTATGTCATATCATCATTTAATTTTTTTTATTTTTATTTTTATATTAAGGGCCCTGTTACAATCTTCGCGTTAAAATGCTTGCGCAACATTTTTGTGCACCCAAACGTTAACGCGCGTAAATCAATGCTGGAATTACAATCCTCGCACATTTTTTCATCTGTCGAGCAATAATGCGCGTTAAACAGACGCGCAAAATGCGCGCAGCATTTGCACGCAGAAATCGGTGTGTGGACTGTTTTTTTCACGAGATTCAGCCAATCAGAATTAAGAACCACAATTATCTCACGTTAAGTTTTTGCGCCTGTCAAAGTCAATCTGCGCATATATGCTGCATCAATAAAAAATGCACACACAACTTCTCCATTTTATTGGCTTGGTATGAGTATAATGTGTAACTATACTTTGCTGCATTATTTTTTTTTGGGCTGGTGTATTTGGTTTCGGCCAGGTTAGAAACAAATAAGAACCTTTCGGCCCATCTAGTCTGCCCAATTATGTGGATACTTGTTGATAGGTTGATAGAATTTGCCATTAACACCAGCTTTTAGGAGTTGCTAAAATTATGCACGCAACGTCTATGCGTTAATTCCTGTGCATAGATTGTAATACCATCCGCGTACCAGCGCACAAACGCATTTGCGCTCACAATGTTAAGTATAGGACTCGCGCAGTAAAGTACTCTCGCGCAGCGTTCGCGCAGGTTCACCCGCGGTAGACATATGCGCACGTTTGTTGCGCTGACATTGTAATACGACGTTCAGCGCAAAGGGTTTTACTCCTCGCGTTAATAGGTTTTTGAGCCGGCACAAACGTTTGCGCGAAGAATGTAATAGGGCCCTAAATGTTTATTAAAGTACCAAATACAAAACAATAATAGCAAACAGACAAATAGCGTCAGACAGGCCCATGGTCGCAAAAATTCTACAGTGTCATACGAAATCAGACTCCAAAAACGACTGCACATTTTTGTAAGTATATATAAAACGAACAAAAAAACCCCAAACAAATATCATCATTTTTGAAGGCATTTTACACATACAAGTAGGGCCGGGCTTTATCCTTGATTTAATCGAGGTCAAGGTCAATAATTTTTACTCTTGCAAAAATCGAGGACTCTGGATTAGTTAATTGATGGACACTCTGAGCATCGGCAGAGCAGAGCTGACTGGTTCTGCTGGTCAAACCTGTCGGATCGTCCGTCAATTAACAAATCCAGAGTCCTAGAATTTTGCAAGAGTAAAATCGCAGTGAACCTCAAAATTTATTATTATTATTATTCTGTATTTATAAAGCGCCAGCATATTCCGCTGCGCTGTACAATGGGGGAGTGCAGACATGAGACATACTAAAACACATAAGGAACAGATGGCCCTGCCCTTAGGATAATTGTCCTACTGATACAGCACTTTACACAAGTGATCAGCCAGACATCCCATGAGCTTACAATCTAAAGGACAGTGGTGAGTGAAACAGAAGGGGAGCTGGGGAGTGTGGATCTGGTGGCAAGAGAGAGAATAGCAAGGTGGAGGGGAATGAATGAGTTTGGGCTTAGGACAGGGTGGATGGGGCGGGCGGGTGGCACTGCAGAGTGCAGAGTCTGGAGTGTTGGCTGTGTTGTTGAGCTGTAGGGAGGCAAAGGCAGAGCTTTTAGGAGAGGAGGTCTGTATGTGTTCAAGCAGTTAATGACATGCAAGGGGGAGGTGGAGGAGGGGGAGGGGGAAGCGGTAGCATGGTGGTAAAACAAAAGTTTTTGGCGCTATCAAAACTATCAAAAATGGAGGGAAGGCATTAAAGGGAAAAGTAATCAGCCTGGGAATAATACATAAAATACAGGAGACTATGAAAACAACAGAAGTGAAGCAGTGGAGTGGCTTGAATGATGTCATGGTCAAGTGCAGGATACCCTGGGAGTCCTTAAGGGTGAAAAATCTGGAGTGCTGGCTGTTTATGTTGAGCTTGGGAGTCCTTAAAAAATTATTAAATTGGGTTAAATCGAGGATATCACCCAGCCCCACTCACAAGTAAGCCTTTCTAAATCTTACTAGCCTCGGACCAATGACCAAAAGGAAAGGAATAATATCATCTTTGTTGCATAACTTGCTTTCTAGATGACCAGGTATGGTCACTACCTGGCACCAAATGTCCTTGTAACTTTTTGTAGACAATTCCAAATGTCCACCTTTGCATACTCCTGATCTATTACTGCGATACATAATGCTCGGCAACACCTTCACACACCAAGAGTGCTTTGCCAAATTCAAACAATATGAGGAGAAGCTGCATTGATGAAGCATCTCTTGCCATTGTTTGAATTTCTGTATTCAAAATGCTGACGTTTGTCCCAGTTGCAACAAGGCCAAACGCTGGCACTTACTGAATAACCTCTTCGATGAGTAAACGTTACAGAGCGACAGCTATGTGTTTTATTACCACGCTCCCTTTTACACCACCTGTTGAAAAATAAAGTTAAGCTCAATGTAAAAAAGGCTTGTGGGTTGTACCTGTTGCACGTTTGGTCATGTAGAGAGGGAGGCAGAGTTGTAAGCATACCAAAAGCTTTTTAGGTTAGTGCCTCGATTACAAATTTTATTCAGGGAGACACTGAGAGCCAATGCAGGGATGTGTTTATTGGACCATGAGATTGGAATCAGCGACTGAGGTAAATGAGACGATAAGAGGGAATTAGGGACCTTTATTGCATCTGGGGAGGGAGGTGAATAAAACGGAACAATATAGGTAGGGAATAGTGAGCAGCTAAACGCACGGGATTAAGGTGAGGGCTGAAAGAAAGTGTTAAATCAAGAGAAAAATTAGAATGGCAAATCCGGAAAATATAAAGCAGTGGCACATGACTTTAATTGGATGCAGAATAATGTAATCTAATTAATACATGCATTTAATAAATATGTATATATGTGATTCTAAAGGTGTTACATCTGTGCGTCAAACTGCCAAGTCTACAACCTCACAATACATATATTACACAACTCTTTACATATAAAGGGTGAGCCAGTCAAACCTGCATTTTTGAAATGACTGTAAAAAATAAACAGATGGATATTTCAAAATTTTATTGTTACTATCTTAATGTACATTAAAAAGCATTTAAGAAACAACATTCACTGTTTAAAAATAACTCCAGTCAGATGGTGTCCTTCCCGATTGAGACATTCTTGTAGGCGATTTCTGAAACAGCCCATCGCATCACGGAGCATACGCTGAGGAATTCTCTCGATTTCCAACCGGATTCTCCTCTTGAGTTCCCCAAGCGTTGGAGGTCGTTGTTCAAAGACTTTACTCTTCAGGTACCCCCACAAGAAAAAATCGCACACTGTGAGGTCGGGCGATCGGGGAGGCCAAGAAATTGCTCCATTTCGGGATATCACCCATTTGGAAAAACATTGTTGAGAACATTCATGCTCACACGGGCTGTATGACTTGTGGCACCGTCTTGCTGGAATAAGGTTTCATTGTTCATTCCATGTTGACGAAGCTGAGGAATGAAGAACGAATGCAACATTTCCGAATAGCGTTGCGCATTCACAGTAACTGCTTGCTCCCTGTCATTTTCAAAAAAATACGGGCCTATGATTCCCAATGAGGACATTGCGCACCAAACTGTTACCTTGCTTGAATGGAGTGGTGTTTGATGGAGTTGTTGAGGGTTTTCATCACTCCAATATCGGAAATTTTGTTTATTCACAAAACCGGAGAGATGGAAATGTGCCTCATCGCTCATCCACAGGTTGTGAACAAGGTCCTCGTTTTCATCAAACATGTCCAACAACGTTTGACAAAAACGCCGTCGAGCTGCAAAACCGTTTTCATTCATAGCCTGAACAACCTGAATTTTGTATGGGTGATGGTGTATATCTAACCTCAAGATTCTTCGGACGCTCGTGTTTGCCATGCCAAGCGCAGCACGCTGTCGACGCGCCGATCTCCGAGGGCTTCTTTCCACAGCAACTCTCACGCGGTCAATATTCGCGGGAGTTCGCACTGATCTTGCACTGCCACCCCTTCTGCTTCTCGTTTCACCAATTGCTTCAAAGTTTGTCACCCACAATTTGATTGAATTAACAGACGGCACTGGCTTATTTCGATTAATTTAAAAATTCTTCCGGAAACGACGCTGAGCGGCTGCATAACTACCACTTTGGTAAAACGCTTTCACAGCGAATGAACGTTGTTGTTTAGACCACTGCTCCATGACGACTGAAATGCTTAGTTGTGGGGGACACAATGGTAACCTTGCTAACTCGCTCCGCCCACTTTCACGGCTCTCCCGCCCTTTTCAAAAATGCAGGTTTGACTGGCTCACCCTGTAGATACAGTATATATATATATATGAGAGAGATTGTTTGTTTTTTCCATCTGAGCAGGTATACTATTAATAATGGAGTAAGAAATTTGCGAATACTCAAATAATGCTGCAAATGCACAAATCTATTGTATTTTAAGATATAATCGTATGGGTAATTCAGTGTACTTCTGGTTATGTGCTACTTTTAAAATGTGATTGTTAAATCAGTAATTGTTTCTGAGAGTGGAGTTCACACCTTTACTTTGTTTATGTAACACATAACAATGGAATGTATCAATGTATTCAAAAATTATGGTAAAGAGTGGCTTTATAGTGGCAAGTTGGAAACCTTGTGGCCCCCATTAAACAACTTGGCCTTGACGTGTGTACAGAGATGCAGGGTATAGTATACAGTATAATATGCATTTATGGCCTTTTTGTAAAATAAAGACTATAATGTAAGTAGCGCCCTTCAGTCAAAGTTGTTTAAGGCTAATGTCAGAGGAATGCAGTCTGAGCGCACTCTGCGTGCGTGCATAACGGACGGACATACTGACGGAAGATACTGTAGATACCCAACGATCCGTTTTTGTTGACAGACATAGAAAAAAAAGGGAATTATGGGAAACAAAATGAATACGAAAAATGATACAAATTTGAAAAGGATATGAAAAGCCATTGTGTGCGTCAAGGTGCTGGACGTCGCAAATGTGCTGCGTCTGACATCTCCCCATCACTCACACAGAAAGCTATGCGGACGTGGCACACTCTGCGCGTCCGTCTATCAGTTTTATGTTCTTGCCTAACTTGCGTGCGTTTGCTACGTGCGTTGTGCATGCGCAGTTCGGTGCACAGGTACTTCGTGCGTGGGTCTCTAGTGATCATGATTCTATGCTACGACGGACGTTAAACGTGATCACTGCGTTCGTCTGACGCGGGTCTAAACTTTTTCACTGTTGTGCATTTGCTCATCTAAGGCGATATTATAACTTCACCCAGATTCCTTATCAGTCAAAGACGTATCGTTTCCCGGACCACATTTCTTGGTACATGAGAGCAATCCATCTCACTTGTAAGGACTAGAAGGTTATTATCCAAATTCACATTGTTAAGTTGTGTATAGGTGACAAATATCTGTTATACATATTCAGTACATGGGATTGTTAGTGTTGTCAGTTTCTCCTTGAGATTATGGACACATAATCAAATTTTTATACAAATGGGTAGTTTGTGATAAGTGCTGCCCTGCAGTATGCAGAATCTATTATCAATTAGAATCTATATCATTAATCAAACTGGAATCCCAAATGGAATACCTTGGTAATTTCCCTCGTGTAAAGCTACAAGTTACACAGCAGCTCCTTCCTGGAGATTCATCAGTATGTGTGTCCAGGAGAATAGGACTGAACTGGCAGCCAGATAAATGGTGACATGCTCCAATGAGATGGGTTTGTGGGAGTGTGTAATGTGTAATGTGCTGTTTTGATAAATATGAGTCTGTAATTGAAATGCAGTTGTGTATTTTTAGTCCCACTGTAAGCCATCAGTAGAAAAACATATGATTTGATATGACCAGGAATGTCAGGAGGTATCGCAGGCCCTGGTGCTTTTGCATTGGAATAAATGTAAGTTTTAACCCCTTAAGGACCAGGGGTCTTTAAAGTCAATGCATTTATGACGTAAATGTTATGCCATTGGTCCTTAAGGGGTTAAACTCCTTTTGGACATTTCTCTGAAAACAAAATGGTCTTCCTTTTTCATGATCTATCTTGAAAAAACATAATCAAACAACCTTTTTTGCCTAGAGCATTGGTTACCAACCCAGGTCCTCAGCCAACTTGAACAGGCCAGGTTTGCAGATATGTGAAGCACAATGCAGGTGATATGATTTGCTGCTCAGTGATTGCAGGATTCAGTCTGCATTTCCCCAAGGTGATCTGCAAAATCTGGCATGATATGGGGACCTGAGGACAAGGGTTGGGAACCATTGGCCTAGTGTGTCCTTTTAAGGCTAGGGTCAGACTAACGCATTTTTCGCGTTGTCTGTGAAAAAGTGCATTGAACGATTGGACGCATTTTTTCACGGAATACGCGATAGCGGTCATACGATGCGCATTTTCGTCCGTGAGTTTGTACGGATCATCAATAAAACCCTTTTTGCGTCTGGACGTTAGGTTGGCCGGACATTAGCAGCGTCTGAAATCTCCTAATCACACACACACGCCGCTATGCGGACGCAGCGCACTCTGTACGTCAGTACTAGCGGTATCACGTTCTCGAAAAAATTCGTTCGTTTGACACTTGCGTTGCGCAGCCGCACTTTTTTGTGCTGCTAAACGCACGTTAATACTGCGTTAGTCTGACCCTAGCCTAACAACATATGAAAGAACCAGAAGATACACCATACTCTGGCCATACATATAACAGTGCGATGTCCCGTTAACTCCCAGACGCACCAAATATATATCTCACTAGTAAAGGACAGGAATCTGTATGCAAGAAACAGCATTCGATAATTCATAAAATATCATTAGATAATGGCTAGCAACTAATTAGTAGAAATAATCAATTACCGCTGCCAATGTTGAAATACCTATTAGTGGCAGCATGAAATACGATGTCTGCTGTAAAACAAATGTAAGGACAAAATGTTCATTACAAGAAACCTCTTGTGGTACCTGTGACACCCTAAATCCCTTTTTTATCCTGCAACACACACATGTTGAGCAAAAAGGGGGTTTGTGAGGGTCCTGAGAACGAACAATGTCACTAGTGGCCTGCGGTGGGGCCTGGTCAGGTTTCACAAGGTTTTAACTCGATTGTGCCATTACAGGGACAACCGCTCCATATGCAAATCAGACACCATCACCCAGAAAGGGTAGCCAGTACTGAAATGCCAAGGACGTCATCCCTGCATGAGAGGTGCAGCAACCCCCACGATCATTTCGGCCTTGTTAGGAGGGTATAGCTGACACCCTCTAGGCACCTCGAGCAAGAGATCCACGTCTGGATTACCCAATAACCACACACACGTTGTCCACTCTTAGGACCCTACTCCAAAGAGGGTGCTAACTAGAGCTGTTGTAAACTTCCCAGAGACATTATAGTCTATGGAGTTGTTAAGTTTACAAGAGCTCTGGTTAAGTTAGCACCAACTTTGTAATATTGCCCTTATGCTTTTAAAAAAACTCATTGTTGCAATGTTATGCAATTTGGAGTGAAGAACACACAGGCAACTTATACCCTAAATGGTACGGAGTTAGGGAAATCCAAGCAGGAGAAGGATTTGGGAATAATCATAGACTTCAAACTAAGTAACAATGTGCAATGTCAAACAGCAGCCGCCAAGGCCAGCAAGGTATTGGCATGCATTAAAAGGGGAGTTCGCTCTCGGGATGAAAACATAATTTTGCCTCTGTATAAACCAATGGTAAGACGCACCTTGAATATGCCGTGCAATTTTGGGCACCTTTCTTAAAAAAGGATATTATAGCGCTAGAAAAAGTGCAGAGACGGGCGACTAAATTAACCCCTTAGTGACCGGGCGGTTTTACACAAATCCGTCTTTTAGTGACCGCTGCTGTTTTTACGTTTCTGCGCTGTTAGTGTTTAGGTCAAATTTTCCTCTTACTCGTTTATTCAACCCACACATATTATACACCCTTTTTCCCGCCATTAAATGGACTTTCTAGAAATACCATTATTTCCATCATATCGAATAATTTACTATAAAAAAAAATATGAAATATGAGGAAAAAAATGGTAAAAACACACTTTTTTGTAATTTAATCCCCAAAATCTTCAACCACCCAAAACGACCCCAGCTAAATAGGTTCAAAATTTTGTCCCGAGACTAGAAATACCCAATTTTTACATGCGTTTGCTTTTTAACCCCTTCACTGCTGAGACAGTTCACCTATGTGCGCTGCGCTCATTCTGACCATTTTGTGCTAATTATTTTTAGATGACAGCCTAGGTCCTATTTAATTAAACCCCCCCCAGACAAAAAAAACATTTTTTTATTTTATTTAATTTTTTTTTTTATTTTTTTTAATTTTTTTTTAAAACCAAACCTGGTCATGTTTGTTGATGTTGATGTAAATCACATGGGCAGGCTTCCTCCCTGCCAGATCGCCGTGGGATCTGGCAAGGGAGGTGAGTATCGGGCGGGAGGGGGATTAGACGCCGCTGACGTACCCTGTACGTCCGCGGGTCTAAGGGAGACCCGAGGACAAGACGTACAGGGTACGTCAGCGGCCCTTAAGGGGTTAATAAGGGGAATGGAAGGGTTAAGTTATGAGGAAAGACTAACAAGCTTAAAGCTGTTTAGTTTAGAGAAACGGCGCCTTAGAGGGGATCTGATAACCTTGTATAAATATATACGGGGCCATTATCAACCATTGTCTGATAACCTATTCATTAACAGGACTATACACAGGACACGATGTCACCCATTTAGACTGGAAGAAAGAAAATTCAGCCTAAAGCATAGGAAGGGTTATTTTACGGTGAGAACAATAAAGCTGTGGAATTCTCTGCCTGTTGAGGTGGTTGGGTCAGAGACTGTACAGACTATTAAAAAGCGACTGGATGACTTCTTGCAGACACAGAATTTTAAGGGTTATAATTTTTAATATGTGGGTAAAAGCTTCTTGATCCAAGAAGAAATCTGAAGCCATTCTGGGGTCAAGAAGGAATTTTTTCCCAGTATGTTGCATATTGGCGAGCATTTCAGACTGGGTTTTTGGCCTTCTTTTGGATCAACAGCAGTAGGTGATGTGTGAGAGGCTGAACCCGATGGACGCATGTCTTTTTTCAGCCTATGTAATATGTAACTATTGTGCATTTATCAATTAAAAAGTATCAGCTTGACTTACAGGAACCCCGTGATCTCACTGCGGGGAAAAAATGTACATTTATGTCAGTGTGGTTCAATCAAACATATATCGAGACATTACAGTCCTAGAACCTCTGATTTACAACAGCCCCCCTCCCCCGTCTTCGGTGTGTAGAGGTCAGTGCTTCCAGGGTCAAAATAAATTGGGAAAGTAAACAACAAATTATGAAAATAACAAGCAAGAAGGCAAACCGGAGAAGTGGGGTGGCTTTTACAGAGCTGCAATATCAACTTGAAGAGGGAAATCAAGTGTACGCTCCATTAAGGGCAAGATGCTTTCATTATTATTACAATAATTTAAAAATAAATTCACGACCTGCACTTATTTCTAGCCAAGCTTTCAGCTCCAGGTTCACGTCCCACTTTCAAGTCCCTTAATCCAGCATGAACAATTTGCAACGAGCATTGTTGCTTGTGTTATTCCTATCTATCTTGCGTTGTGTTTGTTTTATGGGCAGCTTTCTTTTCGCTCTTTTTGTTCCGGGATACGGCGGCGCATTCCTGTAGCGGAGCCTGTCAGGCTGCGCACAGTTTAATATAATGATTAGCATTGTTCAGGTTATAGCAGTATATATATCTTAGCCGATACAGCTGAAATGGAGAAAACAATATTCAATGATCCACACCTAGCCTGAGAAACTATACCGAGGATTACCAGGGTGAATGTTCTGAGAATGAACAATGGCTGCAATCAATATTAGGGATGGCTTGGCCGACGCATAAATTCTGCTTCTCGAGACACTTATGGCAGCTGAAAGTGAGAATAGAAAGAAGAAAGGTTATGTTAGTACGTTAAATCCGTTTAAATACTGATTAAGGCTAGGGTCAGACTAACGCATTTTTCACGTTGTCCGTGAAAAAGTGCGTTCGAACGAATGGACTTATTTTTTCACGGAATACGCAATAGTGGTCATACGATGCGCAGTTTCATCCGTGATTTTGTACGGATCATCAATAAAACACTTTTTGGGTCTGGACGTTATGTTGGCCGGACATTAGCAGCGTCTGACGTCTCCTAATCACGCACACACGCCGCTAGCGGCCGCAGCGCACTCTGTACGTCAGTACTAGTGGTTTCACGTTCTCGAAAAAATGCGTTTGTTTGCCGCTTGCGTTGCGCGGCCGCACTTTTGTGCGACCGTACTTCGTATATTGGCCGTCATTGCCCGGCATCTGCTGCTAGCACGGCCGTGATTATGTGCGGCTGCACGCGCGTTCGCACTGCCTCAGTCTGACCCTAGCCTTAAGGGTATACACTGATGCAATTTTTAAAGAACTCGTTAAGTAAATAAGCAGATGCGCCTTATAAGTTACCCAAGAGTTATCCAACACTAAAAACATATAATAAAAATACTTTCCACCAAATAAATGTGTACACGAAAAATTAATTTTTACTGATATGAAGGATTGCAATTACAAGAGTGTTTGAATGCAAAAGGAGTTTAGAACGTACCACCAGGCCAGTCCGTAGGGAGCGGTTGTGCCAATATGGTTTATCAATTCGCATGCGAAAAGCAATTCTCCTCATCTCTCATGAGCTGTGAACTCCAGGAATTGTACTTCTCATTTCCCGCAGCTGTCTGTCAATTGGATCGCTACGAAACAAGGTACCTTTCCATATTGGTTGAGGCCCCCTAACAAAAATCTGGCAATATAAAATGGGCAATGTGCACTGTATGTATATAGTAAATCTGCCCACAGTGATGGTCACTTGTTGAGAAATAGAAGTCAATATGGGAGTCACAAATTTCCTTCCCTCCATATATAAAAAAACATGTATATTTATATACCTACCTTTTCCCCCAAACATATATATTTCTTTAGCTGACACTAGCAGGGGAAACACAACAGTGTTGGGAAGGGTTAAGAGTTGAATCTTACAGAGCATCCAGCATTAGACCTGTGCATTCGTTTTAGTACTAAAACGATTTAGTCCGAATTTTGGGATAATTTAGTTTTCGTATGACTCAAGAGATACGAAACTGCTCAGTACAAAAAACGAAAGAAACTAAAATAAAATGCACTACATTTTAGTTTCAGTCCTTTTTGTGATATTACATTGAGTGAAGGAGACCAGCAATGAAGAGCGCGACATCCGAAGTTCTGCACCCTCCACATGCCAATGCAGTAGGATGTTCTATACAGAGAGGGTCATTAATTAATGCAGGAGGATGTTCTATACATTATACAGAGAGGGGTATTAATGCAGGAGGATGTTATATACATTATACAGAGAAAGGTATAAATTGAGGAGGATGTTCTATACAGAGAGGGACATTAATTCAGGAAGATGTTCTATACATTATACCGAGAGGGGTATTAATTAATGCAGGAGGCTGTTCTAAACATTATACAGAGAGGAGTCTTTTTTTTTTTAGCCCTTTAAATCCAGTGGCTGTGAGCGCTGAGATCAGCTGCTTGTTATATTATCTCTCAGTACAATGTATCAGGCTCAGCTGTTACAGTAACTGACTGTAACAGCGCTCAGAGTTTCAGTAAAACAAGGAAATAATATTGTTCTAACCTCTTATATATAAAAATATTATTTACTAGTTTTACTGAAACTCTGAGCGCTGTGATGAGCAGCAGTTAGTTACTGTAACAGCTTTGCCTGACACGGGGCAGTATTACAATGTTGGTGCTAACTGTTGTAAACTGAAAACCTCCATAGGCTATAATGGCTCTGGGAAGTTTACAACAGCTCTGGTTAATTTAGCACCAACTATGTAATATGGCCCACATTGTGCTGAGAGTGAGAGATACTGTAACAAGCAGCGATCTCAGCCCTCTGAGGAGCCATTACAATAGTAATTGTATCCACTGGTTTTCGGATGAATGAAATTAGTTTTCATACTAAAGAACTGAAAACAAATTTCTTTAGCAACTAAATAAATTGCATTTTAGGACTAATCCATTAGTTCAAAACGAAATTTTGTGCTGTGCACATGTCTATCCAGCATCCTTATCTGTTCAAAAGGTCTGTGAGTCGGCAGTCGTATGGTGACCTCTTGTCGGCCAGACGCATTCTCTGGGACCTGGGTCACTGCAGCGCTTTGGAGTCCTGGTGCCACGTCCTCGCCACTGCCAGTGCAAGAAGAGAGAATCTGGTGCTGCCCAGCCTTGAATCCACACAGGCAGCGCCATACAAGCACTGCCCTATTGAGAACTGGATTCCCCTGCAAGCTGTAGCAGACTCAGGTGCACCTAAACTATGGCTATATGATTTCCTACTTAATGAAGCCGCACCCTTCCCAGGATCACTCGGCATTGCCCAGAAGTAAGCTTGTATACTAACAGCACAAAGCCAGATCTCTGCTTATTGTGTACCAGACCATTTTGCATGGATTACCAGACTTTTGCTACATTCTGCCTGCCCTCGACCCTTGGCTTGCCCCTGACTACTCTCTTGGAATACCCCTTGTTGGGTACTTCGTCTGGAAACCTTTATTTGTTTGCTGTAACCCTCATCTGTTGCCGTTCCTTACCTTGCTGCAGGATTTCCAGTTTCCTTGGACCCTCACTCTCAGCATCCTTGGACTTCCACCCCTAGTTCCGCTGTATACCAGTACTTCTGTTTCTGCCCTGTCCAGCTGTCTGTTAATCACCCCTACCTGTCCTGTCTCTGTAAGTACCCCTTGTATCTGTTGTCAGCCCTTGTCCTGCCCTGTCCATCTGTCCATTAGTCCACCCCCTTCTGTACTGTCGCTAGTCAGTCCTATTCCTGTCCCATTCCTCTGTTTCTGTCCTGAGTTTATTGTGTACTTTATTCAGCCCCTTACTGCCCTATTTGTTTGTTTTACTATATCCTTAACTGCAATACTACAGCCTTGCCCCTCCTTTTGTACCTTATTACCAAATAAACCACTTTTGTTGCCGTGCCTCCAGTGTGTCACTGCACCAGTGGGTTCGTGCCCTCGCCCTCCTGGGTTGTCTGACCTCCTGACACCCGGTCTCCAGCTAGAGACCATGTTGTTTGGTGCTCCAGACGTTCGCCGCCCAGGAAATCAAGAATATCCCACTGGCGGGGGCCCTCCACTAGACAGGACTTCTTGGCTGACTTTTTCCCCATATGACAAGAGTCCCAGTGATGTGGAGAATCATGCCAGTGTCATAGCCCTCTATGGCCCAGCAGGCACCGTCCAAAATGGCCACCAGGGACAGGCCGTGGGAAAAGGCCCAAGATGGCAAACCCGTTCTAGGAGCACCAGGTAGTTTTAGTTCAGTGGCAGCTTGGGAGGAGTGTCTCCTGCAGTGCAGAGCCATAAATTATTCCAAAGGGTAACACATCATGCGGCATGCCGCAGGTCTGAGAGCAGACAGGAAACTCAGGGACTTTTCTTTACAAGGATTTTTTGTTCGGCTAACACAATGCACAGGCAGATATGAGAGATCTTTCAAATTTGTACACTTTAAATGTTTTTCAATATCCCAAATATTAGGGATGCACCGATACCACTTTTTTAAGACCGAGTACGAGTACCGATACATTTTTCAAGTACTCACCAATACTGAGTACCGATACTTTTATTTTATGTCATGTGACCACTTTCCAATAAGAACAGACCTCATATAAAAATGCCCCAGCTCACATGTATATATCCCCTCTGAGATTATATATATACAGTTGTGTTCAAAATTATTCAACCCCCAATGCTGTAAAGGGTTTTAGGGAATTTAGTGTACATTTGTAATTGTATTCAGAATGAAATCCTACAAGGACTTTTTAAAGAACCATATGCAACTAAAATGACATCAATTGGTTTTGTAATACAGTAGTAAATGTTTCTTTTGTGAATTCTTCATTGACACAATTATTCAACCCCTCAAAGACTACCACTCTGAAGAACAGAGGTTCATTCAAGTGTTTTCAATCAGGTATTGAAAACACCTGTGGATGTCACGGAGCAGCAATAAAGCATAATAGGCAGGGGTCAAGTCCTGGGGAAAAAAGTGAGGGAACTCACCCACGAATTCCACAACCCCTATTACCTGAAGAAAAAAAAATATATATAGCACGAGTATAGCAGTGCGTGGTGATACCATTTTTATTGGGTTAACATGACATTTAAAAGACAAGCTTTCAAGAGTGTAACCTCTCCTCTTCAGGTCTGGACACTATACTGATCGGTGAAAGGTATCACTACGTACAGGTATACTCGTGATTTTTGCAACTGGACTAACACGTGTGTATGTGTATATATATATATATATATATATATATATCCAGGCACAGACCCCCCAGAATTATGCACACAGGCATTGGACCCCAGAATAATATACCCAGCACTGAGCCCCCAGAATAATATGCACAGCACTGAGCCCCCAGAATAATAGACACCACACTGAACCCCCAGAATAATATACACAGCACTGAGCCCCCAGAATACACACAGCACTGAGCCCCCATAATAATACACACAGCACTGAGCCCCCATAATAATACACACAGCACTGAGCCCCCATAATAATACACACAGCACTGAGCCCCCTTAATAATATACACAGCACTGAGCCCCCATAATAATATGAACAGCACTGAGCCCCCATAATAATATGAACAGCACTGAGCCCCCATAATAATATGAACAACACTGGTTATACGGATATATTTGCCCCCAGGCGAATTGCCTGCTCTCTGAATAGCCAAATGGCCAGGAAAGGTGACCGTACGCTGAATTTCAGTATTCGGTTACCTTTCTCCAGCAATTCAGATCTCTTTCAATAACCCTGTTTGTGATTTTAGCTACCCCCCCAAAAAAAAAGCATTATGAAAAAAAAACTCTTTATTTTTTTTTATTATTTTTACTTTTACGCAGGACATGTGTGGTATCATTGGAAAGGGCATGCTTTAACCTTTAGCTGCCACAGATCTGGAGATGGGGGATCCAATGGATCCCCCATCTCCACCATAGGGTTTCCATAGGGAAACCCCTTGGCAGCAAAATCTAGCCAAAGCCCCACAGGGAAGACAAAAAAGCCTGAGAGCAGGTACCTCTGATGCCCCTCAGGTGCCTTTGGGGGGCCTATGGGGTCCCTCTGGTGCTCCGGGGGTCCCTCTGGTGCCTCTGGGGGTGCTCAGGTGCCTTTGGGGGCCAATAGGGTCCCTCTGGTGCCCCTGGGTGGCCTCTGGTGTCTTTGGGGGGCCAATGGGGTCCCTTTGGTGCCCCTGGGTGGTCCCTCTGGTGTCCCTGGGGGGGCTTGTGGTCCCTCTGGTGCCCCTGGGTGGTCCCTCTGGTGCCTTTGGGTGGCCAATGGGGTCCCTTTGGTGTCCCTGGGTGGTCCCTCTGGTGTCCCTGGGGGTGGCTTGTGGTCCTTCTGGTACCCCTGGGTGGTCCCTCTGGTGCCTTTGGGACCACCCAGGGGTACCAGAGGGACCACAAGCCACCCCCAGGGACACCAGAGGGACCACCCAGGGACACCAAAGGGACCCCATTGGCCACCCAAAGGCACCAGAGGGACCACCCAGGGGCACCAGAGGGACCACAAGCCCCCCTTTGGTGCCCCTGGGTGGTCCCTCTGGTGTCCCGGGGGGGGGCTTGTGGTCCCTCTGGTGCCTTTTTGGGGGGGCAATGGGGTCCCTCTGGATGGTCCCTCTGGTGCCTTTGGGGGGCCAATGGGGTCCCTCTAGTGCCCTTGGGTAGTCCCTCTGGTGCCCCTGGGGGACCTCTGGTGCCTTTGTGGGGACAATGGGTCCCTCTGGTGCAACTGTCTGGTCCCTCTGGTGCCCCTGGGGGGGGCCTTGTGGTCCCTCTGGTGCTCCTGGGTGGTCCCTCTAGTGCTCCTGGGGGGCCTTGTGGTTTCTCTGGCGCCCCTGGGGGGTCTCGTTGTCCCTCTGGTGCCTTTGGGGGGGCTGATGGGGTCCCTCTTGTGCCTTTTGGGGGGGTCGATGGGGTCCCTCTTGTGACTTTGGGGGCCTATGGAGTCCCTCTGGGGGAAATGAGGCATCTGGGAGTCACCTCTGGTGCCTTTGGGGGGCCTCCTCTGTGTGCGCCGGTGACTCTGGGGAGGCCTCTTTTAAGACTCTGGGGAGACTCACGCTTGCGCAGATTGCCGGCCCCGTCATCCTGGTCGCTGGTGGTGTGCTCTCAGCCTCCACGTGCCGCGCAGGGTGCAGGCAGCTGAATGACAACCGCCAGAAACACGGCGCCAAGACATGGGCAGACGTCCGGCGCTCCCTCTGACGTCATCAGTGGGGGCTGGCAGGCGCAATCAATGGATTCTCTCGTGGCCGGGAGGGACATTTAAAAAAAAAATGGCGGCAGGCGCAGCAGCGCAAAACAATTTATCGCGCTGCGCTGCCTGGCTGCACTTCACTATGCAAATTAGGTGACCGCAAGGCCCAGCAGGTGCCGCCTAATTAAGGAGCGCCACTGTGGGCTCGGGCCACAGCGGGAACCTGCGTTCCCGTAGCGTTCCTGCTGTGGGAGAAGTGCGGGAACGCCGTTCCCGCGCGTTCCCGCAGGACTCGAGCCCTGATAATAAGCACCAATTAGGCAGCTTTAAAATGACTGTGATACTCAGCTCCTTCTAGACATTTACTGGTGTGGTTACAAACATGGTGAAGTCAAGAGAATGGTCCAGGAAGACAAGAGAAGAGGTGATTACTCTTCACAGGAATGGCAATGGCTATAAGAAGATTGCAAAGATGTTAAACATACCAAGAGAGACCATAGGAAGCATCATTCGCAAATTCAAGGCAAAGGGCACTGTTGAAACGCTACCTGGTCGTGGCAGAAAGAAGATGCTGACTTCGACTGCTGTGCGCTACCTGAAGCGTAGAGTGGAGAAAAGTCCCCGTGTGACTGCTGAGGAACTGAGAAAAGATTTGTCAGATGTGGGTACTGAAGTTTCAGCTCAGACAATACGACGCACACTGCGTAATGAAGGCCTCCATGCCAGAACTCCCAGGCGCACCCCCTTGCTGTCTCCAAAGAATAAGAAGAGTCGACTGCAGTATGCCAAAAGTCATGTGGACAAACCACAGAAGTTTTGGGATAGTGTTCTGCGGACTGATGAAACAAAATTAGAACTGTTTGGGCCCATGGATCAACGCTGTTTGGAGGAGGAAGAACAAGGCCTATGAAGAAAAGAACACCTTGCCTACTGTGAAGCATGGCGGGGGGGTCAATCATGCTTTGGGGCTGTTTTGCTTCTGCAGGTACAGGGAAGCTTCAGCGTGTGCAAGGTACCATGAATTCTCTTCAGTACCAGGAGATATTGGATGACAATGTGATGCGGTCCGTCACAAACCTGAGGCTTGGGAGACGTTGGACCTTTCAACAGGACAATGATCCAAGCATACCTCCAAGTCCACTAGAGCATGGTTGCAGATTAAAGGCTGGTACATTTTGGAGTGGCCATCGCAGTCACCTGACTTAAATCCGATTGAGAACCTCTGGTGGGACTTAAAGAAAGCAGTTGCAGTGCGCAAGCCTAAGAATGTGACTGAACTGGAGGCTTTTGCCCATGATGAATGGGCGAAGATACCTGTAGATCGCTGCAAGACACTTGTGTCAAGCTATGCTTCACGTTTAAAAGCTGTTATAACTGTAAAAGGATGTTGTACTAAGTACTAAGATTGAATGTCACTTGGGGGTTGAATAAAACTGATAATGATGTGAGCACAGAAAAGACATTTGTGGTTATTTCATTATAAATGTTATGTTATATTTGTCTGACCTACACGTGCCTCTTTGATTTAATTGTAAGCAAGATGACTGAATGATCAAAATCAATGTCAAACTGGCCAAAACACTCAATTTCAGTGGGGGTTGAATAATTTTGAACACAACTGTATATATATATATATATATACACATAATGCCTCCAGCTCTCATGGATATTGCCCCAGCTCATGGATATTGCCCCCAGCTCATGGATATTGCCCCCAGCTCATGGATATGCCCCCCAGCTCATGGATATTTGCCCCCCAGTTCATAGATATTTGCCCCCCCAGCTCATGGATATTTGCCCCCCCAGCTCATGGATATTTGCCCCCCCAGCTCATGGATATGCACCCAGCTCATGGAAATTTGCCCCCCAGCTCATGGATATTTGCCCCCAAGCTCTCATGGATATTTGCCCCCAAGCTCTCATGGATATTTTCCTCCCCAGCTCTCATGGATATTTGCCTCCCCAGCTCTAATGGATATTGCCCCCAGCTCAGACCCCAGACAAGACATGGGGCAGCTGTTCGAATGCTCTATCGGCATTCGGACAGCCGCCCCTGGAGCTCTCCGTGGCATACTTACCTTCCCGTGCGACGCCGACAAAGTCTTCGCGCATGCGCTCGTTGAAGGACCCCAGCCGCGAAGGACTCCCACGTGATCGCAGCTGGGGTCCTTCAACGTGCGGAAGTGCAGAAACTTTGCCGGCGTCGCTCGGGGAAGGTAAGTATGCCGCGGAGAGCTCCAGGGGCGGCTGTCCGAATGCTGATAGAGCATTCAAACGGCCGCCCCCAGCCCCTCGGATGCCGGCAAGCCGGCTCAATGCCGGCTTCCGGTATCGGGGGAAATATCGGGGGTACTGCACGAGTAGCAAGTACTCCTGCAGTACCCGGAATCGGCACCGATATCGATACTAGTATACTAGTATCGATATCGGTGCAACCCTACCAAATATCATATGCATTGTTCACTCCATTTTCCACTAACATCTATGTATCTCAAATTCAAATAAGCTTTATTGGCAGGACCAAATACATTTTAGCATTGACAAAGCATACGGGGAGGCTATATGGAATGGAGGGGGGGTAGTGGGACATATATGGGGGAAACTGGGTAAGTCTCATATCTCGAGATATGATTGGGTCTTATCAGTTTAGTGAGGCATAACAATGCTGTGTCGCCCACTACACACAGAACACCCTGCAGAGTATAAAGTGTTATTTTTTTTAAATATCTTGCATTTATTACTTTGTATTTATGTAACAACTGTAACATTTCAATATTCTTGAACCCAGGACATACTTGAATACAAGAGAAATCTCAATGTATCCTTCCTGGTAAAATACTTTGCAAATAAATAAATAAATAAATCTGTATATTTATCGTTTTAAAATAATTTTGCCATGTAAATATGTGTAGTGCTGGTTTAGTTCTGTTGCTGTAATTACTCAATTTGGCCACCAGGGGGAGACAAGCGCAATGTAAACTGTACTGGACACATTGGGACTACGTTTTCCAGAATGCTTTGGGGCAGAGACAGGAAGTGGGTGGGGAGAACCGAGACACATCCGCAGCCTCGTTCGGAGGAGAGGTAGTGCGCGCCAAGGGGTGAACAGAGCAAGACGCATGTGAGACAGGGAGCGATCGTGACCAGGCCGGAGCGCAAGTGCTGCCTTGCGGATGCTGGAGATCGGTTTCAGTGACCTAGTAATCCACCGCTGAGAAGTTTGCACAGATACAGAGCTGCAGATTGGACCCCGAGTTAGGAGACCGCGATGATCTAATGGGAGTGCAGGCGGTGAACTGAGACTCTTGTTGCAAAGACGGACAAGCAAGACAAGCGGATCCGGTGGCACAGAGTCCCAGCCAAATCGAGCGGAGAGACGTCCTTGGTCGAGCAGGGGTACAGATTATCTGGCGGATGGGTGAGAGGCCTTCCAGGCCACAGTAAAGTTAACAAAGCACGCTGCAGTTTGCCTAAATCTACAGGGCCCCAACGTGACTAGTCGAAGACACATTGAATTCATTCACTGGCCAGTTGAATCTAGTATACGGGGACCAACACACGCATACACGCACACCTTCTTGGGACACAACCTGTACAGGACTTACACTCCGGCAACGAAGGGGTTTTAAAATTCCCTTTTTACCGCTGCGCGTTTCTCGCATTACGAATTCCTGTAAATATATATATATACCGTGCTTGCTTTATATATGCCAGTTTATTTGAGACCAGTAAACTATATAACTTATAAAATCCACAACAGTGCTGGTGTATATTTATTCCCTAGTGCGGGGAGACTGACCCGAGGTTAAATTCAGCGGCTCCTCCGGGAGTGAGCACTAAATATGTTTGACATCTTTTTTGTGCAAGTCAAGACAACAAAAATGGTGATGATATTTTTGTTAGGTGGGTTTCTTTAAACAAGTTATTATTATTCTTTATTTATAAAGCGCCAGCATATTCCGCAGCGCTGTACAATAGGCACAGTATAGACAGGGTTACAATACATTGAACAACATTTGACAAACAGTACAGGAGGAGATGAGGGCCCTATTCCCGTAGGAACTCACAATCTGGGAGGGTTGGGGTTGGAAACAGGAGGAGATGACTGTAAGGTGAGAGTGATTGATGGTTGCGTCAGTGAGTTGGGTGGTAGGCTTCCCTAAATAGGAACGTTTTAAGGGAGCGTTTGAAGGAAGAGAAGTTAGGGGAAAGTCTGACAGTACGAGGGAGAGCGTTCCAGAGAGTGGGGGCTGCGCGTGAGAAATCCTGCAGTCTATCATGGGAAGAGGTGATGCGGGGAGAAGCTAGGCGCAGGTCACTGTTTGACCTTAGGGAGCGGGCTGGGGTGTATTTGGTGACTAGTGAGGACAGGTAGTGGGGAGCTGAGTTAGTGAGGGTTTTGTAGGTAAGGATAAGGATTTTGAACTTAATTCTGCAGTGGATGGAGAGCCAGTGAAGGGACTCGCAGAGGGGAGCGGCAGAGACAGAGCGGCGGGTGAGGTGAATTAGTCTGGCGGAGGCGTTTAGGATGGATTGTAGGGGGGAGAGGCGGGACAGAGGGAGGCCAGATAAGAGATTATTGCAATAGTCGAGTCGGGAGATTACCAGGGCGTGTATGAGTTGTTTTGTGGTGGCAGCGGTGAGAAATGGCCGAATTCTGGAAATATTACGCAGTTGGTATCGGCAGGAGGAGGAAAGAGACTTGATGTGGGGGATTGTCAGGATCCCTGGCTGTAGCCATCCTGAAACCCCCTCTGGTGGTTCACTTCCATCCTGTTCCTGCCCTGCATCCAGCAGTGTAAGAGTTAACACCAAAACACACGTGACTCACAAAATAAAGGGCTCTGCCCCTCAATGACACATTGCTGGTTCATTACAGCTCATGCTCACGAAGAGTGAACATCGTTGCTACTCTGCTACCCGATCCTGATTCCCCATTTCTGGTTCCTGCAATTACAACCATCATCCCCTGCAATCAACCTGGTTAGTCTTTATTTCCATTCACCCTCCACCATCCATATCCTCTGTTTATCAGTGCAGACCACTGCATCCTGGGCTCATACCCCTGCCATCCAGGTGCCACCCCGGTACCACCCCCACGTTTGCTGACAGAATGAACCAGCCTAATACTAATGAGCCCGCAGTGCTGCACTTAATGGTGGAGCTACTGAAAACCACCTTCCAGGAGCTATTCAAGAACCTGGCTGATACCCTGATGCAAATGCTGCAAACTTTTCTGGGCACCTCAACTAAGGTGTGCGCTCCTCCAAATAAACACCATGATCCCCTGTCTCATTAAGAGCGTGTCAGGAGACAAAATAGTAATTTGTGCCTGTACTGCGGGGCAGGATCGCACTGGATATCGAATTGCCCAGAAAAAAACCCCAGATCAGCGTTTGTCAAGCCAGCACCGGTTTCCAAGCCAGCTGCAACTTCCAAGCACGCTCAGGTGCGTAGAGCTCTGAAGCAGCCCCAGGCTTCCAGGCCTGCTACAGCCACTGTGTATACACCTGCTTCTATGAGACCTGCCGTTCCTAAGCCGGTACCCCTACCCAGACCGGCCCCCAAGAGATTTCCTGAACCCAGACCTGCACCTCGAACAACTCATGCACCTACACCTGTCCCCAGACGAACTGTACCTGCTGTATCCAGGCATGTGACATCTCTGGAGGTCAGTTCAGAAGAGGAGTATGCGAACCCTGTAATGCCTATGGAGACTGATTACACTGTGCCCATAGAACCTGTCCTTCCCATGGATCTGGAGACCACCGTACCTGTGGAGACAGATCTACCAACCCCTATGGAGATCATGTCTATGCCAGTTTCTACTGTGACACAGATCCCCTTCAAACAGGTAATGAAGGCCAGGCTGAAGAAAGCCCAGAAGATTAAGAACTCCCTTATGGCGATCACAACTCCCATCACTCCCACCCAGCACAATCTGCCGCTGTCTTCCTGTGTTTCTTCCCTGCCTGAATATGACCCAGAGGACATCGCTGTCTCTGAGGAGAGCCCACCGAGACAGACAGCCCGACGCTCAAAGGGACCCCCAGGTCAACACCAGGGGTCTGACACCCCTATAAAGGCATGGCGAGGCTTCTGTTCTTCATCCAGCGATGGATCTGTATCAGAAAGGGATTGTGGCTGGGAAGAGCAAGAAGAAGAGGACGAGGGCATTAAGTCCTGGCTGTGCGACTATCCTTCCCTTAGTGATGGATCATGTTTAGAAGGGGAACCGGGAGAAATTGAGAAGATGCCTACTCTGATGCCTTCTTCCTATGTGGGCACCAGGTTCGAGGGTGACTCTACCTCCTATCTCTTGCCCTCTGTCGCCAATGCCAGACGTTCCAGGGACATTCCTGTTGCTCCAGATTCCTTACCTGAGGATCCAGCTCCTTATACGGTGCAGGGCATCTATGCTATACCCACCTTCGTGCCATCCGATTACGTGGGCACCCTCATTCCTGATGCATCACCTATGAGAAAAGAGCATAACCCCAGGATCCCTAAAGACTCTGATGTGGACTTTATTTTATCTCGTGATTGCTTTTCACCCATTGCGACTGAAGACGATGAAGAGAGACTGCCATCTGGGTACATGGGCACTCTCCTTCCCGAGGTATCTGCTATCCACAAGAAGACCAAGACCAAGGCACGGCGGCGTCAGAGGAAGGCACGTGCCCAACCCTGTACTACCACTCCTGACCCTCGTTCTGCCCTCCAGTGGTGCTATGATTATTGGAAACAGCACCCACTAGAGTGACCCGTGCCTGGTCATGGGCAGTCCTGCTGCCATCCTTGGTCACGCGGAGCGTGACCTGAAGGGGGAGGTACTGTCAGGATCCCTGGCTGTAGCCATCCTGAAACCCCCTCTGGTGGTTCACTTCCATCCTGTTCCTGCCCTGCATCCAGCAGTGTAAGAGTTAACACCAAAACACACGTGACTCACAAAATAAAGGGCTCTGCCCCTCAATGACACATTGCTGGTTCATTACAGCTCATGCTCACGAAGAGTGAACATCGTTGCTACTCTGCTACCTGATCCTGATTCCCCATTTCTGGTTCCTGCAATTACAACCATCATCCCCTGCAATCAACCTGGTTAGTCTTTATTTCCATTCACCCTCCACCATCCATATCCTCTGTTTATCAGTGCAGACCACTGCATCCTGGGCTCATACCCCTGCCATCCAGGTGCCACCCCGGTACCACCCCCACGTTTCCTGACAGGGATGAAGGAAAGAGCAGAGTCAAGTGTAACTCCAAGACAGCGCACTTGGGTTGATGGGGAGATGGTGATACCCTCCACCGTGATAGAGAAGTCAGGAGGTGGGGAGGCATTGGAGGGAGGAATAAGTAGGAGTTCAGTCTTTGACATGTTGATCTTTAGGTGGTGGGAGGCCATCCAGGAGGAGATGCCAGATAAACAGTCACTGACTTTTGAAAGGACAGGGGGAGAGAGATCAGGGGTAGAGAGGTACATCTGAATGTCATCAGCGTAGAGGTGGTAATTAAAGCCAAAGCTGTTGATGATTTTGCCCAGGGAGGAAGTGTAGATGGAAAAGAGCAGAGGACCAAGGACAGAGCCTTGAGGTACACCAACAGATAGAGGCAATGAAGAGGAGGAGTTACCAGCAAAGGATACACAGAAGGACCTGTTGGATAAATAGGAGTCAACCCAAGCAAGTGCAGTGTCACCGAGACCCAGAGAGTTGAGGGTCTGTAGAAGGAGGGGGTGGTCAACAGTGTCAAAAGCAGCCGAGAGGTCAAGCAGGATGAGAATAGAATAGTGGCCGTGTTTTTTAGCAGTTAGGAGGTCATTGGTGACTTTGGTGAGGGCAGTTTCAGTTGAGTGTAGGGGACGGAAGCCAGATTGCAGGGGGTCAAGTAGGGAATTGGAGGACAGGAAGAGGGAGAGGTGGTTGAAGACTATTTTTTCTAAGAGCTTAGAGGTAAAGGGAAGCAGGGATACAGGGCGGTAGTTGGATGGAGAGTTGGGATCGAGGGATGGTTTCTAAGGGGTAACTAGCGCGTGTTTGAAGGCGGATGGGAAGGAGCCAGTGGAGAGAGATAGGTTGAAGATGTGTGTGAGAGCAGGGGTGAGGGAGGAGGAGAGGGGAGGAATTAGATGTGAGGGAATGGGGTCGAGCGGGCACGTGGTGAGATGTGAGGAGGACAATAAGGAATTGACTTCCTCCTCAGTGGCTGGGAGGAAGCGGCAGAGGGTGGCAGAGGGGACCTCTGGGAGTGGAGGTGGCAGATAACTATCTTGTGTTGGGATGTTGCTTCTGATAGTTAGCGTTTTACTGAGGAAGTAGTCTGCCAGGTCTTGAGCGCTGAAGGCAGCTGTGGGGGGAGGTGCAGGTGGGTAGAGGAGGGTAGTGAAGGTGGACCAGAGCCGTTTAGGGTTGGAGGACAGTGTAGATATAAGATATGAGAAGAAGGATTGTTTGGCCAAGTGGAGGGCAGAGGTGTATGACCGGAGAATAAACTTGAAGTGAACAAAATCACTGGTGGGGGAGCAGGGTGTTTAGGAAGTCCAGATAGGTTGAAAGAGAGAAGGTGGTGGTCAGAGATGGGGAAAGGGCGACAGTTGAACTCAGAAATGGAGCAGAGGTTGGAAAAGACAAGGTCAATAGCGTGACCATCGCGGTGGGTAGGGAGGAGGGAGGATTGTGTGAGTCCAAGCGAGGACGTGAGTGAAAGAAGTTTGGAGGCAGCAGGGGCAGAAGGATCATCAATGGGAATGTTGAAGTCCCCGAGAATTAGGCATGGAAGATTAGAAGACAGGAAGTGAGAAAGCCAGGTAGCAAAGTGGTCAAAGAACTGGGAGGTTGGTCCCGGTGGGCGGTAGATGACTGCCACCCTGAGGGCCAGAGGAGAGAACACGCGGATGCAGTGTGTCTCGAAGGAGAGGGATGGGGGTGGAGGGAGATGTTGGTAGGTGCAGGTGGGAGAGAGCATGATTCCGACCCCGCCACCATTTCTCTCACCCGGTCTGGGGGTATGGCTCAAGTGTAGACCGCCATGTGAGAGAGCAGCAACGGAGGCCGTGTCAGAGGGCGTTAGCCAGGTTTCAGTTAAAGCTAGGAGGTTGAAGGAGTTTGAAAGGAAGAGGTCATGGATTGCTGTGAGTTTGTTGCACACAGAGCGAGCGTTCCAGAGGGCGCAGGAGAAAGAGGACAGGCGCTGAGTGATTATGGGAATGAGGTTGCTGGGCTTCCAGGCATGTGATTTATGTGCGATGGAGATAGGATGAGAGGGAAGTATTGGATGTGTTGTGGGGCCAGGGTTAGGGGATATGTCACCTGAATAGAGTAACAGCAGGAGGGTGAGAAAGAGAAGGTGGGAATGGGATTTGTGGGAGTGGGAGTGATTGGCAGCACGAGAGTTAGAGGGAGACCATGTTCTGAGGAAACAGAGGAGCTCATGTGAGGCAATCATGTGGGACGAGAGGAGGGAGGGAGAGATGCAGATAGTGTAGGGGTCGGTGGTAGAGGGGCAGGAGTTCCATTTAAGGAGAAAGGTAGAAGTAAAGAGCAGAAGCGTGAGAGAAAGCATGATATAGACGTGCGTTTACCCAGAGTAAAAAGTGGGCCTTGCAGTTCCTTCCTCCAGTCCCGCAACTCCAGGAAATCAACTCTAAGCGTCCACTTAGGATGCCACTCAACTCCAGGAAATCAACTCTAAGCGTCCACTTAGGATGCCACTCAACTCCAGGAAATCAACTCTAAGCGTCCACTTAGGATGCCACTCAACTCCAGGAAATCAACTCTAAGCGTCCACTTAGGATGCCACTTGGGGAGGTCACTGGAGCCAAGGCTCAATGGAGCCACTCTTAGTTGTTATATAGGGCAGACTGATTGCATTCAGGCAGTTAAAAGGTAAACACCTGATGCTGGATGGGCTGTGTCAATAGGGCAGGAGATTCACATGCTAATTAGCAAAGCAAATGGTGGAGAAAGGAGACAAAAATAAATTTTTAAAAAAGAGACCAAGGTAACGTTACAATGTGGGTGCCTGCAAATACTGGGTGATGGGGGTCCTACCAGAAAAAGTATGCAGGGGATCAGTTGAGATGTGGGTGTCTGGATAGTGGGTGATAAAGTCTTACCAGCAAAAGTATGCAGGGGATCAGTTGAGATGTGGGTGTCTGGATAGTGGGTTATAAAGTCTTACCAGCAAAAGTATGCAGGGGATCAGTTGAGATGTGGGTGTCTGGATAGTGGATGATAAAGTCTTACCAGCAAAAGTATGCAGGGGATCAGTTGAGATGTGGGTGTCTGGATAGTGGGTGATAAAGTCTTACCTGTGGAGAGAGGAGACACAGGAATTAGGGATCGTGATGGTGGATGGCATAGGGGATCATGGATAAAACTCCAGGAAATAAACTCTAAGCGTCCACTTAGGATGCCACTTGGGGAGGTCACTGGAGCCAAGTCTCAATGGAGCCACTCTTAGTTGTAAGTTATCTAGAGGTTACTTTATTTTAGAAATTTCAATGTTTCTATGGATGTAAGTTTTTATTTCACTATACCATTGAAATCATTATCTCTGGAACGTTAAAAGACATTGTTTTATTTATTTTTATTATTAATTTATCGTTTTTAATGTTTTTCTTTACTTTATTTCAGGCTTTAATGTGTTCAAGAGACACAGATGTATGCCGAGGCTTGGCGCGGGCTGTTATAAATCCCATAGAGCACAGAATAAGATGAATTGCTGTAATGACCTAAACATATGGCTGCTAGAATCACTTTTTTTGTGAAGCTTATGAGAAAATTTCCAGTTGCTGTCTCTAAGCAAATAGAAGAATGGGTAAATAAAAGGAAGGGGAAAGAAAGTTGATCTTATGTCAGCTCCCTGGATGATTAGTACATAATTCTTACTGATAGTTTTTTTACAGTTAATTTTCTGTGTATCTCTTTTGTTCTTTATATATTTATAGCTAGCACTTTATTTCACGCATTCCACTGGTTTTGTCAGCGTATCCACACTGCTGTAACTGTACCCCTTTGAATTATACTTTAAAGACATTGTAAAGGAATTAGTGTAATATTACTGAACGTTTGTGTTTTTTTATTTTAGCGAATAAATATTAACCTCCCTGGTGGTATTCCCGAGTGTGACTCGGGGTTAAATTTTGCTACCGCGAACAGTAACCCCGAGCCACACTCGGGCTGCATACTCACCTCCTCCTGTGCTCCCTCGCTGTCCCCCGCATTGTGATCGCAGCGACTTGCTTCCGGGTAACGCTCCCTGCGAGTCACACGATGCAGGGGGCGGGACCAGGCAGCAAACTGAATAATTTTTATAATGCACTGCATTCCAATGTAATGAACGGCCACTAGGTGGCACTACAGGATAAGAAACAGACCATACATAGTCTCACCCTTGTTTTCAGACAGATTTCAGTGTTTTTTGTTTGATTATTTTATTGAATATAATTTATTTGCATTATTTTGGATAATTATTTTTGGGATAGTAAATTATTATGTCGTGTTTCAAACTTTATCGGACTCAGTGTATTTACTATTTATTTATTTTATTTAGTTATTCACAAAGGATTTTACCAGTAAGGACTCGTTTGCACGGATTTCAGTGCGTGATTCCTAATTATTACAGGCTAACTATGTTCAAAAACACGTTTCCTTTAAAAAAAAATTGAGATGCTTTTAGACACGAAATTTTGAAAAAACTAGACCGCCAGTGAGGTTAAGGAGTGCCTTAATTAATATTGCCACACAGGGAAAGACATATGTGATACACAGGATTATGCCAAAGAGATGGCACACTTGACATACAGTTAAACAATTTCTATAATTTTAACATACAAATCACTAGAAAGGTTATATATAAATTTTATATATATACAGTATATATATGTGAAAAAATATGGTGGAGGGAGGCACTCGAGGACTTAAAATCAAGAAAATTTTATTAATATAGCATTAAAAAGAAAAAAACACGTTTTGGCCCCTAGAGGCCTTTATCTAGGGGCCGAAACGTCGGTTTTTCTTTTTAATGCTATATTAATAAATTTTTCTTGCTTTTAAGTCCTCGAGTGTCTCCCTCCACCATATTTTTTCTTATACATATTTTCCTCAGGGGAGCTAAGCACCGGGGCATATTAGCTTCATATTTTGCTTGGGGGTTCCCTGAGGTGAACCACCCGTGGAAAACGAGGTCTGGTTCTTCCATTATTCTTCTATATATATATAGAGATAGAGGAATAGTGGCACTCTCGGTCTTTCCAAATGTAACAATTTATTGTGGAAATTCAACAATAAATGGTTGAATTTCCACAATAAATTGTTACATTTGGAAAGACCGAGAGTGCCGCTATTCCTCTATCTCTATATTTGCTGAGTGGGCACTGGGCACGGCATTTTTCTATTTTTGGAGTGTAGGACTGATCGTATATATATATATAATATATATATATATATATAACTTATCCACGCTCTCCGCACTCAATTTCCGAAACAAATCATGCTCCGGTGCTGGGAAGCGGTCTCCACTATACACTCAAAACGGTAACCCGCCACACGGAGACTGAGTAATAAGAAAAAAATTCCTTTTTTATTGATTCAACGTTTCAGTCCGCACTGGGACTTTCATCAGAATATATAAAATCAAGGAAATCATACCAAGTATATACAATGCTTGACCACAAAAAAAATCACACACTCGAATATTTAGTTGGGTCGCCTTTTGCTTTGCATTCGCCATGGTATTGTTTCGATACGTTTATGCAAAAATCACAGCATTTATTTCCACCCAAAGTTGCATTAATTTGTGGCCAAGATCTTGTGTTGATGATGGGAGAGTCGCAGAGCTGCGTAAAGTCTTCTCCAGCACATCCCAAATATTCTCAATGGGGTTAAGGTCTGGACTGTGTGGTGGCCAATCCATGTGAGGAAATTAGGTCTCATGCTCCCTGAACCACTCTTGCACAATTTGAGCCCAATGATCCCTGGCATTACCAACTTGGAATATGCCCGCGCCATCAGGGAAGAAAAAACCCATTGATGGAAAAACCTGCACATTCAGTAAATTCAGAGAGTTACATGACCTCACGTTTTGGGCACACAATGGGCCCTATTCCAAAGTTGGTGCTAACTTAATCAGAGTTGTTTTAAACTTACCGTTATAGTCTATGGAGTTGTTAAGTTTACAACAGCTCTGGTTAAGTTAGCTCCGACTTTGGAATACTGCCCAATGTCACTGAACCTAGACCTGAACAACTGAAGCAACCCTAGATCATAACAGGCTTGGATGGTAGGAGGTGATTCTTTTTTTGGTCAGGCAGTGTATTTTATACCCGTTATAAATGTTCTTTAATCATATTAAGTTCTGGTATTCATACACATTTTATCCACTTATACCTCGTCTGCTAAGGGGTGATAGATAACCCATAGTTGCACAAGATTTTCCAAAGTTTGGTTGTCTTCACACACGGTGTCTCAAAATAAGTGTAATTTAATAGGGATGGTAAGTTAGGTTACATTTAATTGCCAGCTTGTGTATATCTGAGTGGAGAATGAATGGCCAAACAGAAAGTGCGTAACGGAGACCTAGTTGACCAAATGTCTAGTTGCCTGGAATCATGATGTGTCTACATCATCCAATCATCTGGTTTTTGGTGGTGAATGCCAAGCTATTACCTAAGACAATGGAGCAGCAAAATAATAGGATAAAAAGGCGAGGCAGTCCAAAATTTCCTGCATCCCTAGAACAAAGGGCTCTATTCCAAAGTTGTTGTAAACATAACCAAAGCTGTTGTAAACATAAACAACTCCATTGACTATAATGGCACTGGTACATTTACAATAGCTCTGGTTAAGTTAACACCAGCTTTGTAGTTAGGCCTGTAGATTTTATATTGATGCTTAAGAAAATAAAAAGGTAATGAGTTTAATACTGGACACTGGCCTACCCCATTTCCTAACTCGAGTGTTCCATTACTTGAGAAGTCTTAAAAAATACAATGTAACTGATCTTCAGTAGTAATGGTTTTTTTCTTCGTCTTTTCATGAATTCCATGTAGGTTTTTAGTATGATTTACACATTGGCTTAACAGAAATATAACAAGCAATTATCAGCTCCAGTGCCCGTAACAAAGAATCTCAGGCTACAGGAAGTGCAGACAATTTTAATGACTTGAGACATTGCACATTAAATTGATGAACTGAAATGAAATGCTTTTCAGGTACAAGGGTACTTTCTTTAAAATTAGAAAGTAATTTGCATATATGATCAATTCCTTGGCATCATTATTCTCGATGAACATTAAATCTGTGAATTCATACTTCCATTGAGTAATTCATACTAAAAACCAATACAGAATACATTAAAAACGTAGCTCACATTTGTCCCTTTCTAGCACAAAATACAATAAAAATCCTTCCCACATGCATTTTGACTCCAACTGAGAGTTTTTAAAATAATAGTTCCTATACAGCATACAAAATTCTTCATTCCTTCACCTGCCAAAAAATACATCCAGGTCTGGACTTTATCATATTTTAAGAACCAGTGTTTATTTCGTTGACTAAAAATTTTCGTCCAAGCCTTAATCAACTACATTTTTTGTGTGACTAAAACTAGATTAAAACTAAATCAAAAAAAGTTATTTTGACGAAGACTATGATGAAAATCCATTGACATTTTAGTCGACTAATACAAACTAGACTAAAATGCTAGGGAGGGGCTATCTGGGAAGTGAACCAATCAGAACTAATCTCAAGTAAGAGAGAAATTATGAAATTTCTATATTCAGATAGGATGTTTACTCCAGGAGTATATAATGAGTGCGGAAATTCTAGAGAAATGCTTAAATAATGCATTATACACTTTAAACACATTGGGCTAAATTACGATCTACACGCAAATGTTAACGCTCACTTGCGTGAGCATTAACGTTTGCTGCGGTGTTTACCGCATATTACAATCCAAACACAAACGGGTTAAGTAACCTGTTTGCATTTGGTACCTTGCGCTTTTCAGCACGAGGTTACTGTACTTTGTGCTCCCAATGCTAAACATGGGGAGCGCAAAGTGTTAATCAGCGCTGGATTACAAAGTCCTACCTGATTAACATCCAGCTGTGGTTAGCGGAAAGTTAGCCACAGCCAGGACTTGGTGTTAAAAAATTGCATCTAATACTCACCCTCTGTCCTGCTGCTCCGACCGCAGCTCCAACCGCCTCCTCTGTCCGGCGGGAGCAGGGAAAGACTGGAGGAAAAGTCCCCCCAGTCTCTCCCTGCGCATCACTACACGGACCGGCCGGATCTTGCGAGGTGAGATCTGGCTGGTCATGTGACCGGCAGGGGGGAACTCAATGGAGTCCTATAGACTCCATCAAGTGGATGCTCGTGGCTGTGCTCACCGCTGCTGCGAGCATCCAGGATTTTAACGCGCGTAACAATGCAGGCAGCATTTTTTTGCACCTGCATTGTAATCCAGCGTTAAAACACAGGCGCAAAGAGGAAAACTGCGGGCACAGTTTTTCCTCCCTTGCACCCGCGTTTTAACGCCAAGATCCTAATTTAGCCCATTACATTTTAGTTAAATCTACTTTAGATTTTGTCGACTAAAATCTTCTGACATTTAGTTGACTAAAACTAGGCTCAAACTAAAACAATTCAAATAACTAAAATATGACTAAAACTAAATGGCATTTTAGTCAGAAGACTAAATATGTCCTATAAATGTATAACTATTTGATGCATGCATTGATTATGAGAGAATGTTCAGGTTTCCAATGGGGACTTTTAGTTGTTAATTAAAAGGTCCAGGGTACCATAATTAAAGATGCAGAGAGAGACATTTATGTTTTACCACACCATGATGAAGACAATAGAGTTACAAACCCTCTGTCTCAATACCGAGCTGCTCTGCACAACCTTATCTATTGGGATCAAAGAACCTACAGTGCATCTGTATATTCCCCACCTACTGTAGGCCTTGACTTAATTCCTTTGTAGTCATTTTGAAAATTCTTGCCCAATCTTTAATAGAAAAATGTCAAATGTTTTATGTACAAAAATCCTACTAGATGTCAATGGTGATTTCTGTAAATAAATCATTTGAAATCTATCTGATTGTAATCTTTTGAAAATGCTTTCTTGAATGAACAAAATTGAGTCCCAAGTCGGTCCATAAGTCAACCAATTTGGATCCATTAACATATCAAAAGAGAACATACCAACTACTACATGTTCCAAGAACCTTCCAAAATAGTATGTGGAGAACAAAGGGAAAAATGTTTAATAGTTGAGTACAGGTTGGACCTCTGGGCAGTATACTAGACACAGTCTGGTGTGGGAGCAGTCTGAAGCAGTCCACGGAGAAGCCTGGATGGAGAGGGATGTCCATATAGTTGTCACGTGCATGGTACAGGAGTTGATGGCAGAGCCTAGGATACAGGGGACAAAAGCACAATAGGCAGATAGACTGTTGTAGACAGGGATGAATTAACACGCACAGACACATGGGATACAGGAATTGCAGCAGACAGGGAAACACAAGGCAAGATTGGACAGGAGCTCATGTAAAGAAAAATTAACATGATCGCAAAAATTAAACAGAGCAGGAACTAGTGCAATACAAATATATCACTATAGGGGGTGACTTCCTTAAACAGAAAGTCCATAGTTAAGCAGAGATGGATTAGGGAGAACTTGAAGCTTCTTTTATGCTGGACAAGAGGAAAAGACTGAATCTGTCGGCTGCAGAAAATGTGCAAACAGGGTTCAGATGACAGCGGACCTGGTGCGAGCCTTTCTGCAAAACTTTTTGTTCCCCTGGGCAAAGGTGGCGGCATTTGCGGGTGCAGAGCCAAGCCATGGAGTGGACATACTGTGGACATACTGTGTAGTGCAGCTCCATCATTCTGTCTTTTCACACTCACTCAACTGTGACATTACAGTTTACAAATTGATTTATTAAGCAGTTGTTGAGCGTTCATGTTTTTGCACAATAGAACTCCAAAACATAGCCTGAGGTACATAGGCCACAGTTATAAATTTTGACGCACTTTCTCAAAATCCTATTAAATAGCCTACAAAATAAAGAGATTTTTGCTTAGTAATAAGGGCCATTAGCACGTGTGACAAAAATGCTTTTTTTCATTGTAAGAATTGGGGTGACTGCTAGTGAGGTGTTGCCGCTCCCGAGAGTAGTTGGAGCAGGCAACATCTTGCTTTTATTACATAGTTGTCACGTAGCCCGCTCAGCCTCTGCCGTTCCTCCTGTGACCTGCTGGGCTTCTAGTGATCCCTGGACTCTGGTTGCCGCCCATCATGAAGCAACGCCGAAGAGATTAGTGATACAGCCGGTAGTGGAGAAGGATAAAGTGCACAAGAGCCAGCACCTTCCTAAACAGCCGTCCTGGATGAGGTCATCCGACTGAGACTCAACCCGGAAGCCCAGACCTGTTGCTGCACACCGGCTGGATACAATATTCCCATCATGCCCTTCCTATAAAAGATCTACTCGCTGGGTGAGTCATTCTTCGTTTATTGGGATTATTCACCTGAGCCTACCTGCCTGTGAATCCTATTGCCTTGTACCTATCCATTGTCTACCAACTATTTACCCATTACCTACCCTTCTGGAGTGCTATTTGTGCCAAACTACTTGCCTTCTTGTCTGCTTTTGATTGACCTCGCTTCGCTATGAACGGTGTCTGTTGACATATATACCTTCTTGAAGACCTTATCAGGTAATTATATCAAGGATAAATTCTAAAGACCTCTTTGCCTGGCACCACTTCTACTGGACAAGGAAGAGTTGTATCCGCTATTTCAGCCTTTCTGCCAGTAGTTGTAATGGAATGTCTACTACCTCTGCACAATTGGTTCCTCTGGAATACACTTCCTGGCAATAGCTTTTAATTTGTCAATACGTGACAATCTATTTTTTTCTTCAACAATTTACTTAACTTGTCTTTGACAGATGTATTTTTTTTGGGAACTGAAAAGTACATTATTATTTGTATGACTTGCATATGTTTCTATTTCCAACAGGGAAAAAAAAAAAGTTTAATCTGAATTCTTTGACCTGACCGTTGTTTTTTCACTCTGTCGCAGTCTTCAAAGATTTGTGTCGAGGGAAAAAAAAGTGTAAAAAAAAAAAAAATACATGTTAAAACCTTTTCTACGTGTAATTTACAGATTCAACGTTGACTGCGACTTCAACGCCATCGGATGTCACTCTGCGATTAGGATTAGAGCACGGAAGTAAATAATGCTTATGACTGAAAAATGACACATTGTAGGAAAACGTGTAGAGCATCAAACTTCTTGTACCGCTGCCTTTTTATTACAGTGCCGGATTACAATTTCTTAAAATCATATATATTTAGAAAATCACAAATCAAATTACAATCGAACACCTGTTCAACACCTAAACAGCAGTTACACTATTAATAAAAATAACATTATTTAAGTATTGTATAAATAAGGAAAGAAATTTATAATACTTTTTTAAAAGCTTTATTCGATTTTTAATCTCTCCACAAATAAGATATAAAGGATTTCATGAATGCTAAACTTGACAAAGCTGTTTATCACTTTTAATAATGCCAGGAATATTTATAATGCTTTTGGCATGCTCTGTTGATCTTCTATTAAATCCCCCTTGTGTTTTTCCTTTATTTTTGTCTTAACCTTTCCGTAACAACAACTCTACTATCACGCCATTGGGAGAGCTTCTTCTAGGCTTTTAAATAAAATGGGAAGTGCCATTTTTTTTAGATCTTTTTCCTGTCTTATTTTTTCCCTCTTAAGTATATTCAATCAGTGCTTGGGCACTCGTAAGGCTAAAGAATGCCTTGAAGACTGGTTTCAATGCAGAACTCTGAACTTACGACGTATAAATCATTATTTCGCACATTAACGGGGTGTGATCTTGCCGTTTGTATGAAATTTAGAATGACTGGGTTTCAGGCTTTATATGGTATGTCTAGACATTGCATACGCTGCTTGATTACTCAGTCGTACTAATAAAATGCTGTTTCATGCTTGCATTTGCAAGAGCACACGCAATTCAACAGTTCTTGAAACCTGGATACATTTTAATGAATTACACTTACGACTCATCTCTTTGGTATATCGTAATTAAACGGCAATGGCACCTGAAATGCAATGCAGTCACAATTTTGGCTCAGCCTCCGCAATACTTCTGGGATAAATGGTAATGACAAACTATTCCAAAAAGTGACTTGGCTTAATGCTGCGTAATCAATGCCTGCTCTCCGAAGGACCATCTTTATTATTGAGAATCCAGCTGGAGGAAGAAAACAGATGCAATCTTTATTGATGTTCTCTTGCACATATTCACACAAAGCTTTTAATTCATGTTCAAGAAAATAATAGATGAGCCCGACAGGGATAATGATTCCATTTGCAAGGTCAGAGGGACATTTCGGACAATGAAAGCGCTCGGGGCATTCATCATCAGATTGTCCATCTCGACTTCGTCACAAAGCTGTCACAAATCCATGGAGACTTCACAATGTTCTTTAATAAGAAGGTTAAAGGTAAACCATCTAGCTTTAAAACTGGATGTTTTCTTTGAGAAAAAAAAATGAGCATATTTAATGGTTATGACTCAAGAGCTTAATTTTATAACCATAATTACATTGCCTCAAAAGATGCTCATTCAGATGCATTCGCTATACCAACATAGGTGAATTTCTAAAGTTTATTCTGAAGAAATGAATAAGAAAAAAAATAACCGGGCTCCCCTTGATAATTTATGCAATTATTAATTTAAATAATGCAATTCTTGTATACGTAAATATTTCAGTAAATAGAACTCTCTACAATTTATTTATTATCTGATTGGTTACTGAAACTAACAATAATACATTTTAATGACTACTTTGTCTACTGACCAAAGAAGTCATAAAAGCAAATTCTTCTACAGAATTCCATCTTAATGCTCCACTCTACCTGAAAAAGCAGGAGACCTTTTAAAGACCACGTCCCGGCATCCAGAGCAGTTTTTTATTTGGATTTTCTCTACAAAAAATCCATGGGCGTTCCAACTTGAGCTTTGGTAGCTCCACCAAGTGTAAGTTTTGAATCAGCAGAAAAAATTGTGCTCATTATTAAGAAAGATTTACACTAGGAAAGTATATATTTCTTTGTCTATCCTCCTACGCTTCCACAAATATACGGTGTTTGAAGAAAAATTGCCACGCAAAGGTGGGGGTCACCTGCTAACAAGGAGGAAGACAAATTACCCAGAGGCAAAATCCCACTCAGAGCCAGTGTTGGGGCTCTACACTTGTGAGTGGAGAAACTATACATTTTTATCGCCTCTAATAATATTCCTTGCAGTTTGCACTATGATCTTTTGTATTTGCTTCTTTTCATAACCATATGATGTATTGCGGGCCTGCATGAGACATCCGAAGCCCAGAGCATTCATTTACGCTCACCAGATACGTAATATTTTGTCTATAAAAGCAAATGCATGGCTCAAAATTTCAGTTACCTTTACAATAAAGTGTCTCTTTCACAGGACAATGTCTGATCAGTGGGTTTCGGCATTCTGTACATATTGTACCTTGGGTCCAGTTCCGGTGGGGCTGCTAACAATAACTCCTGTTGTGAATTCCAGAAAAATGAAAGGCATTCAAGGTGTAGTGTACATGGATCTTTATTGGTGTATGGATAAAGTCAAGGCGAGGTTTCGGCCTTTAAGCTCGACCCCTTATCACTCTGATTAACTCATGTTGTGGGGGAGTATTGTAGTTACTGGCTTCCAAGAGTTGGTGTTAAGTGCAGAATCCCTTAACACTACAAATTAAAGAGGGAACATGATCTGTCACACCCTGTTTCTGTAAAGACACGCAGACCAAATAGTTCTTTAGAAACCTTCCTCTGTCAAGAACAATTACAGCCCTGGAGTCCTATGGACTCCAAGAAAAAATGCCAATGGTGGTGCGTAACATAACTGTTGGTATTCATTTATGGGTCAGAAGAGTTAACAGTACAGCCACTAGCAAAACCTTAATTGACCTGCTATCCAAATCTATAAGAGGAACAAAGTGCAATAATAGTAGTAATAGTAAATATTGAACACAGCAGCCACCAGATAACCTTGTGGCTTAAAACCCCTAAAAATCGGAGTAAATAATATATATATACAGATAAAGTTTGAATTGGTGATAAACCAAGGACTACTTGGGTACAACTGACATTACCCAGAGGCATGGAGTAAAGCCTGAGATGAAACTGTAATCTACCCAAACACTGCAGGTAATGTGTTTTCCAAGAGTTCAACTGGCTTATAGTTACCCCAAATACCATATACCATACCCATATCCAAAGCCAACCCTAACCAACTCTAACCCTAAAAATCACCTTTAATATGGATGGTTTACCCAACGCTTTCGGGTAATGTGGGTTTTACCTAGATATAGATAGATTTGCCTATGATATATATACACAAAAAACAAGGTAGCAACACCAAGTATAATATTAAGAAATAAGAATCAAAGGCAAGAAGGAAAAACTCATTCAATAGGTCTACTTTCGTCTTCACTCTTTTTATGTCTTTAACAGTGTAGCAGTAGTCAGCAGGATATTTAATTTTTGACTCTCCCAAATTTTGCATAAAAACACACAGGGTTATTCAAATAGAATCGAAAAGTCACCGCACGTTCGGTGACTTTTCGTTCTCTTCAATTCGGCATGATTTGGCGATCCCATTTCGGTGACCCTGCGGTGTATCCAGCAAGCACCACAGGGCCATTGTAATGCAGGGAAAAGTCGCCGAAAACCCATTGAAAACTCAGCGCAAAACTCGGCGAAGGCACACCGAAAACCCACAAAAACATCTGGATTAACCCCGCCGAAAATGCCAAAAAAAAACGAGCAGGAGCCGATCACACGCAGCGCAGCCGCTGGAAAAACCCGACACCGCAGACAAATGGACTGAAAAAAAAACAGTTTGCTTGAATGTTTGAAAAGTTAAACGCTGTTTGCAAAGAAACTACTGAGCGAAAATGTCTTAAATTTACATATGATCCAATGAATGATAATAAAAAGGTCTGTTACAGAAAAAAAAAAAATTGGCAAACAAATCCTGAAAAATGCTTTAAATATCCTAAAAAATATATAAATAAAGAGACTTTTTACTGCAGAATATTATAATCAACGGTTTATTAGATATTGAATTAAAATGGGAATATTTCTAACATTGAAGCCTATCGGATTCGCCTGAATAAATATGCTGCATGTAGCCACCGAATGGCAGTGCAATTCGGCAACTTTTCACTGCTGGTTTTTGTTCTCCGAATAGACGAAGCTATGGGGGATTCACTGCCCTCGAACAGGCACCGAACAGGCACGTATGTGCAGGCAATTCGCCAACATTTGGCGAACTGCCTGCTCTCTGAATAGCCGAATGGCCAAGAAAGGTAACTGAACGCTGATTTTCAGCGTTCGGTTACCTTTCGGCAGCCATTCGGATCTCTTTGAATAACCCTGACAGCATTTCACAACAAATTACATATAGAGTAGAACGCTGGACACTCCTTGAAGAATCTCAGGTCTACTCTAAATTTCCCACTCATGAGCATACATAAAACCTACTATTTTACATAGAGTATGTAAAATAGTACATAACAGCTTCAATCAATAGCATTGCTGTTCTTGGAAGTGAACAGCAAAGACGTTTACAATGGTACTGCATCAAGACTGCAGCGAACAATGGTTTTGCTGTTGATTATCAAATGAAAGTATACAATGGTTTATGGTTAGAACTAGGGTAAGAAACAGATTGCCAAATTTTAATCCAACAATGCTACTACCATTATTTGAAATAGGAACTTTGTGTCAAAGAACATGTATGCCATTGATATAGAAATTCTAATTTCTCTAAAGTGTCCCTTTAATAACGCTGAGGCCAAATCATTCAACAAAAATTCTACTTCTGCCAAAGTGAACTTTTCGCAAAGTAGAATTTGTGAGATCTTTGGTTAGAGAAAGATTAATTATTTCAACCCGCATTAGGTTTTATCCAAAATCTTCCATCCCAGAGGATAAAATACTCTGAAACTGACCATATTTTTGACCAATTTCAACAAAAACAAAAAGGCACATCTAAATGGTGATTTTTATATTCCTTTGAAAATAAACACTAGAGTTGTTAAAGAAAAAAGAAGCAAACGTCACTCTGCATAATTTTATCTGTGTGATCTTTTTCATAACGCAGATTTTTTATTGACTGTAATAAGCAGATCACCATTTCTATTTTCTGCAAAATATGTGACTCACACCTGGGGCTGAATTAATTCTGGTAGGAGATTATATGTTTAGCTTTATAATTGATGCAGCGCATAGTTGGCAAACGTGCTCACAGTTTGGAAACTTTGATATGGCACAAACTGGACAACACGTCCATAAATAAAATAACTGACATAAAGCAAAATACTTGGATTCTTCAAAGCATTCCTAAGGCATAAAATCCCTAAATACACATTTACAAACAGTATTCAAGCGGGATGGTTTATAGAGTAGGAATTATTCAAAATAAAATCCTTATACGTCAACAATTACAACTTAGATTGTTGATGCAGATTGTTCCATTTTTATAATATTGCCTCAGGACTACATGTTAATGATACAAACAACCCCCCAAACAATTCTACAGCTCAAAATACATTACAAGGACCAATATGCATCACGGAACACTCTAAGGCTGGGATCAGACTAACGCATTTTTAACGTGCGTTTAGGCGTACTTAGTCATGGCTGCGATAGCAGCAAATGACGGCCGATATACGAAGTACAACTGCACGAAAGTCCGGCTGCGCAACGCAAGCGGCAAATGAATGCATTTTTTCGAGAATGCAGAACCGCTAGTACTTACGTACAGAGTGCGCTGCTTCCGCTAGCGGCGTGTGCGCGTGATTAGGAGATGTCAGACGCTGCTAATGTCCAGCCTACATAACGTCCAGACGCAAAAAGTGTTTTATTGATGATGCGTAAAAAATCACGCACAAAAATGCGCATCGTCTGACCGTTTTCGCTCATCCCGTGAAAAAAATACGTCAATGCGGTCGGATGCACTTTTTGACGGTCGCTGCGAATAATGCGTTCGTTTGACCCTAGCCTTATGCAAATAATATTTAAAAAATTATTGTGTACAGTAATAATATCAATTAAAATGCAATAGAAATGCTCTCAGGCCAATCTTAGGGCCACAATACACTCTTAACGCTAACGTTAATGCTCACCTGCATGAGCATTAACGTTAGCTGCGGTGTCTACTGCATTTTACAATTCAAACGCAAACGGGTTAAGTAACGCGTTTGGTACCTTGCACTTTTCAGCGCGAGGTTACTGTACTTTGCGCACCCTATACTTAACATGGGGAGCGCAAAGTGTTAATCAGCGTTAGGATTACAAAGTCCCAGCGCTGATTAACGTCCGGCACTGGTTAGCGGAAAGTTAACCAGAGCCAGGACTTGATGTTAACGGATTCCGCGCGCATCCCGTCCCGTAGCACGCGGTAACAATGCAGGCAGTTTTTTAAGCACCGCTATTGTAATTCCATGCTAAAACGGGGGCGGTAGGGAGAAAACTGCAGGCACAGTTTTTTCTCCCTAGCGCCCCCGTTTTAGGCTAGGGTCAGATGAGCGCATTTTGTACAGACTGTGCGTCCGTGCAGTACGGACGTACTTACTGACTGACAACAAGGTAGTGGCCACACAGTCCGTTTTTTTTCACGGACGTATTTTTGACTGATGTAGCAGGGAAAATAAATTACAATGAAAAAACATTTTGTCCGTCAAAAATGCTGGACGTATAAATGCAGTCCGTCTGACCTCGTTTCATCACTCACATACAAAGCTACACGGACGTTGCAGACATGGCGCACGCCGCACGTCCGTTCTAGCAGTATTACGTTCTTGCCTAACCTGCGTCCGTTTGCCGCATCCGCCATGCATCCGCACTTCTGTGCGAACGTACTTCGTGTGTGGGGCTCCATTGGTCAGAATGCTGTGCTGCCACAGATGTACAAATGTGCGGCAACACGGACGTGATAACTAGGCTTGTGCACCGATTTTTTTTCGGTTCGATTCGGTTCGATTTGTTCGGATGTTTAAACTTTTCGATTCGGCTCGTTTCGACCGATTTCTGTTTCGATTCGGTTCGGTTCGTTTTTTGTGTGCATTTTATTTTCGGAATATCGACCATTTTTCGTATTTTCGTGTCACTTTGCTCGTTTTTTGTATCGACTTTTCGGAAATTTCGGAAATTTTCGTTTTTTCTGAACTTCTGTTCTCCTCGTTTCAAAGTGTCTACGATAATTCTGCCGATTCTATCATGTTTTTTTTTATTAAATAAAGATCAAATCATGAATAGAGCAAAAATAAATTTCGATTTGACACATTTCAAGTCCATTCCGAAAATATTTCGTTTCGGCTCGGAAAACATTTTCGGATCTAAAAATTTTCGGAAAATCGTCCGAATCCGAAAACACGAATCGGGAAATTTCGTGAAAATTCCAAAACCCAAAACGCACATCCCTAGTGATAACTGCGCTCGTCTGACCCCAGCCTTAGTGTGGAGATCGTAATGTAGCCCTTAGTATCTATATATATATATATATATATATATATTCATTTAAGTTGTGGTGGAGGGCAAAAAAGTGAGATTAAAAGCCTCCACACAGCAAATAATAAAGTCTATAGTTGCAGAGGATATTTACACATCCCAGCAATTCAGAGACCTGCTTACAGAGCTCAAGTGCTACATCCCCAATATGCAGCAAAGAATTATGGGTAGGATACGCGAATGAAGTTCTCGCTTCTCACTTTATTTGCATCTAGACTCTGTAATAATACAGAACCCTCCTTGCCCAATGCCATGCCATACTAGCTGGGATTTTATTAGCAAGGGCCAGGTTATGCCACCAGTCACGATCACTCCTGCACAGCTGTTTCAGTCTCATTTGCCCTCATCAGCAGGAGATAGAATGTAACTGGTTGCTATTGATGATTAACACCTAGGGTAAATCAATACACATTTAAGTTTAGGTGGAGTGCAAAAAAGTGAGATAAAAAGCCTCCACACAGCAAAAACGCCGGTTAACACATTCAAAGACTTCTACAGCAACTGGTGTGCTCTCTTCCTGGTTTGTTGAATTACATTCTTGAGACGCACCCACACTCTGTGCTTAGTAAAGGTTGAGTGCTACGCTCCTGGTGCATTCTGTATGAAAGGGGCTGACACCCCTTGGGGAAGCACTCTTCCCTGTCACAGGTGTTTCACCTACAGGATCTATTTAACCTTGAACTGCAGGGAGCTCCAGAAAAGAACCAGTCCCCGGTAAGTGAGTTGATCCCATAACAGCAGTCATTAGGTGATAAGGATAGGACCTGTCAAAAAAGGTGGGATACATTGGCGTTGGTGGCAGGCTTAAGCAATTTATGCCCATATATTGTGAACTACATTTCCATCATTTTCAAAAGAGCTTAGGGTGAAAAACCTTGTAGAAAGTCTTGAATGGGTTAAGAAATGTTGTAATCCTGAAAGGGGTACGAGCACACCATGGTCTAAAAGTATCTAAACTTGCTTTTACCAGGACAAACACGTGCTGGCTTTATTGGAGTATCTGTCAACAGGAAGAGTACAGGGCAAATGTGTAGAAGGCCCATAAGTGCAAGAGCATATGGTGAGAGAGGGAAAAAAAAAAAAAATATATAGTGTAGATTTGGTATATATTGCATATCAGCTAAAGTTAAAAGGAGTCCTCACACATGGCAAGATTTCATTTTAATTCAATGCACCTGCAAATTGCACTTTTGGGTATACTGATATGAATTGGATAAACAAACGTAGTTCACATGTGAGTTGCTCAACTGTTAAGGCTGGTGTCAGACGAGCGTTGTGTTCACGTCCGTGATGGCGCCTAAAAGTACGTCTGTGATAGCATGAAAGAAAGCCCATCGGAGCCCGACACACAAAGTACGTCCGCACTGAACTGCGGACGCACAACGGCCGCGGCCCACGGACGCAAGGCAGGCAAGAACGTACAACTCCTAGAACGGCCGCACAAAGTGCGCTGCGTCCGCAACGTCTGCATACCTGTGTGTGTGAGTGATGGAACGTGGTCAGACGGACTGCATTTATACGTCCAGCAATTTTGACGGACAAAATGGTTTTGCATTTTAATTTATTTTCCCTCCTACATCTGTCAAAAATAATGTCAGTGAAAAAAACGGACTGTGTGGCCACTACTGCGTCTTCCGTACTAACGTCGTCCATACTGCACGGACGTACAGTCCATAGAAATCACGTTCATCTGACCCTAGCCTAAATCATAGAGATGTCCTTTTGTTGATACACATTTTGGACAATACAACAAATCACACAAAATTCATTCAAAATTAAATGCACGTACCTACCTGTTGGTAGACCTGTCTTAGAAATATTGCCACAACAGTAAGATTATTGAGGAGTATTTGACAATTTTGTAGAGAAATTCTGTGGAAAGCCCAACTAAATTTTTTTTAACTTTTTGGTATTAAAAAAAGGAAATATATTTGAGAGAGAGAGAGAGAGAAAAAGAGAGAGGAAAAAAGAAAATGAAAGAAAAAGAGAAGGAAAGAAAAAAGAAGGAAAGATATTGAAAAAACAGAGAAGGAAAGAAAAGAAAAAAGGAAAGGAAAAAAGAAAGGAATAGAAAAGAAAAGTAAGGGTGTAGAGATGTTATATAAAAGCAGGGTTGATTAAAATGTAAAGTGAGATCCTCTCCATGTTGATAGGCTCATTTCACAGACTCACAATCAGCCTCTGGATTTTTTTAACACACTTCTTCTGTCTCTAACCACTTCTTCCTTCATAAATTGGAGTTCCATAATTTCAACGGAGAAGGTTCTTGATTGTGATGGGATCTGATAAAACACATTGTGCACATTCTCATCTCATTTTTAATTTCCTTGATGTTCTCCCTATGTGCGCAGCAAGAAATGTAGGTGAAGTAAGACTGACATTTATGTGGTATTCTACAGAGCAGCATTTCTCAAGCGCGAATGCCTTTCATTCTTCGTTTTCATCACATCAACCCCTGAGCGAAAATTCACCTGATAGAGCATCATGTGAAAAATAGCATCCTGCTTTTTTTCTCATTTTTTTGGTTTGTATGACGGAAGGTAAAGGATTTCATTTTTATCACTGAGAAAGTGCACCATATCTCCACCTCGGTATCGTGAGAAAGCCTAGGATCTAGCTGTTTATTTCCTTGTGATTGATTTGTAATACAAATCACAGACTTGACATTGCTGTCTCTTTACAGATACTTGATCACATCAGTAAATGAAAGCCACATTTGCGTGTTCATATTTTTTCTAATTAATGAGAGGTATTTGATGCAGATCTCCTCGTCCTGTCCTTGAAAATGATATATCAACCATCAGTAGCTCTGAAATCTAAATTTATATTATCATGTGTTCAGTAATTATGGACGTCCAAAGACAGGAACCATGTTTGACATGGAAAGAGAATGGTGGAAATAGTATCCATAATCACTATATACCTGATGTATGTATTATTGAATATATTCTAGATGAATAGTCCAATATTCTTTAGACTTTTGATAAAAAAATTTGCCCTAAAATGTATAAAACACCTTTCTTACTATTCTCTGTTGATTACACGCTACTTGAAGCTCCCTGGCGGTTTTCCCGAGTGTGGCCCAGGGTTAAATTTCAATGCTGAAAGCGGTAACCCTGAGCCACACTCAGGCTGGATACATACTTGCCCTTGTGCTCCCTCGCTGACCTCCCGCAATCGCATTCTCCTCCGGGCGATCGAGGCATCCTGCTTCCTGGTTCCCTTCTCGCGAGAAGGGAACCAGGAAGCAGGACGCCGCGATTGGCTGGAGGTGACTGCAGGGGAGCGCAGGTACAGGTATGTATCCAGCCTGAGTGTGGCTCGGGGTTACCGCTTTCAGCAATGAAATTTAACCAGGAGCCACACTCGGGATTACCACTAGGGGGCTGAATAAATGGTACCGATTCTTCTGACACATAAAATATGTCAGATTCAGAACGCATGGGAGGGTAAAATGATGTTGTTGTGAAAATGGCTATTTAAAGGAGCCAGGGTTCAGCAACGCTGACATCCCAGATATTTTGATACTACATCTATCATAATGCTTAGGTACTCATTTGACTGGTTGAACCTCATGGGAAATGTAGATCCAAAACAACTGCGTGAATAAGGTTGCTAACCACTGTTTTTGGGGAAAGCAAAACATCTGGTAAATGTAAGAAAATCAAGGAGGGGTCACGAGGGTTAATAGTTAGTCACTACATCTCTTCAGTCATTTTGTGCCTCAAGTGTTTCTTTAAGACTCATAACATATTAAAAAAATGATAGTCAATGATACGATGTAACAATTAGCTTTCTCTTTGTGCTTCAATATACTTTAGATTTGATTTTGCTTAATATATGGTCTTGAATGTTTACATATGTATATAATGCAATGGTAGCCGAGCACTTGACTAATTCTCTGAACATTTACAGAAAACCAGTTAGTATATTCAAACTTTTGTCAAACAACTGTCCTAATGAGACAATAAAAGAGCAATCGTTTTAAACAATGAAACTCTGGAGAAGTTTTACCTGTCAGGAAGTAGATAGCACTGTCAGACAAAGTATGTGGAAATGGGGGCTAAATCCCACAACTCTGCTATTACTTAGAACAAATAGTCAATGATATTCCAATTACCGTGTCTTAAAAACACTAGAAAAAACACTTGAGAGATGAGAGAGACCAAGACATTTTCTCCAGTCAATTATTTAAAGAGCTCTGTATCAATCAGGTGTGTATGGGAGTAAGGCAAGAAAGCATATCTGGCAAAGCCTGAGTCCGACTTGGCTATGCCATTCAAAAACGCTTTCTTGATTGGGTGAGATCAAGACAGAAATGGATTGTGTCAAACAAATCTATGTATACTTCCCATACCACAAAAACACTATTTATATTCTGGATTATATGGTGGCAGCATGATACTACCTATCAACTGCGGCAATAAATCAGTCAGGTAAGAGAAAAAGGTAGACCAAAGTGGTAGATGGAAGGGGGCTGTGTATGGGGAAGGAAAGCTTAACCCTCACTTATTATCCAGGTGTTCGCGACTGTAACTATTAACAAAACTGGAGCTAGGTTAGTCTAAGGGCCATCGTTTTATCCCACCATTGGTCAGTACAGTCTTGGTGCTCGTCTTACATGAAGCATTTGGGGAGATACTTGGCTCTCAGTGCATTTTGTGATGGACATTTCCAAGATCATGGGAATCTTATAAGCACTGAAGGTAGAGTGGATGTTCAATTCAACAACAGAATGATGGTCAATTCAACAACAGAATTTTGTTTTTCAATTTACTAACAAGATGAAGGTGGGTAAAGAGTTAAGCCAGCCAGAAAGATAAGTATCCAAATCAAAAGCAACTGGTATGGCTGTCCAGAACGCAATGTTGTTGAGTATATGTGGCACTTCTTGAAAAAGGATGTTGCCTTGGCATTTCAGCTCTGGCCATCCTTTTTGGGTGATAGTCTGATTTGCATATAATAACGTCTTCTCTGCAATAGCACCATCGAGCTAAAACTGTATGAAAACTGATCGAGGACCCACCGTAGGGTAGACCATATATGCTGTTGCCCGTTCACAGCAATCTCATACACCTTGTTTTGCTCACTTTCTGAAATTGCAGTCCAATAGAGTCACTCAAGCAACATGAGCTACCAATGAGCGACGCAAAAAAAAATACAAATACCCGAAGCTCAGAATTTATTTTATGAGCATTTGTTGGCAATAAAATATTGTTTGGGCAAATATGAGTATTACAATTTGTAGACCAGAAAGAACTAATATTTAAGGAGTCTGAATACTTCTCTAAGGCACTGTAGCTAATAGTGTAACTGATGTCATCGTGAAACGAATCCCATAAAAGTCTTTTAGAATTATGCTATTTGCATTGTCATGATGTCAGGTCTCCTAAATGCATTTTGGGGGTATTTTGAACAAATGAGAATAATATTTTCCCCCCAGACAAATCCAAACACAGACCTTCACCCTCTTCCCTCTACGTGAATAAAAGAACACAAGCAGTGCTGACACAAGCTTGATTATTCTGTAATATTCTCGTTTTATCACCTTAAATGATCACACCCCATTAATTTCTCATCCATTATCACTAAGTGCATCAGAGTAGTAGGAAAATAACGCTTTAATTCAGAAAACCGAAGAGTAACAATACAGTTTGTTTAGTTTGTTTAGTCTGTTCATAATTTCTCCCAACAAGCCTTGAAGACGCACCTACATCTGGAAAAATAATGAACATCTTTCTCAGAGCATTAATCTTGCCAAAGTGGAAAGAAAGTTAAGGTGATAAAAGTGCAAAGAAAAGGTGAAAACATAGTGAAAACTAAATAAGAACACCAAAGTAATTTAATTACAGGAGAAAAATGCAATATTTCACCTTTCCTTTTTCTCATTATAGATAATTGATTGCTTTCATTACCTGTTGTAGAGATATTAACATGAACAATGAAATGCAATAAACCCTTCCAATTTCTCAAGGCAGCCCTAGCAAGCCAACATTTAATGAACGTTCTTCCGAGTCATGAACGATATTCTAAAGTGTACCACGATGGATACAAATATATAAATGGGTCCAATAATTGAATTTTCAGACGTGTTTAGACATACAGGGTTATCCAAAGAGATCCGAATTGCTTGAGAAAGGTAACCGAACGCTGAAAATCAGCGTTCGGTTACCTTTCCTGCCATTCGGCTATCCAGAGAGCAGGCAATTCGCCAAATCCTGGCGAATTGCCTGCACATACGGTGCCTGTTCGGTCCCTGTTCGAGGGCAGTGAAATCCCCATAGAGAAGCACTGCTTCGGCTATTCAGAGAACACAAACCAGCAGTGAAAGGTTCCCCTAATGCCCTGCCATTCGGTGGTTTCATTCGGCAAATTTATTCAGGAGAATCCCATAGCTTCAATGTTAAAAATATTCCTGTTTTAATTCAATATCTAATAAACCGTTCATTCTAAAATTCTGCAGCAAAAAGTCTCTTTATTTATAGATTTTTTAGGATAGTTTAAGCATTTTTCTGATTCTTTTTTTTTTTATTAAAAGTCCGATTTTTTTTTTTTTTTTTTTTAGTTACTTATTTTTTTTGTAACAGCCCTCTTTATTATCATTCCCTGGACCTCCTGTGAAAATTTCAGCCATTTTCGCTCAGTAGTTTCTTTGCAAACAGCGTTTCTTTTTCCCAGATTCATACAAATGGTTTTTCTAATTTATTCACTGCCTCCTCTACGTCACAGCTGCTTCGGCTCTGTGTGATTCGGCTCATGTTCGGCTCCTGTTCGGCTCATGTTCGTCTTTTTCAAAGGTTAATCCAGATGTTTTTGCTTGTTTTCAGCGTGCATTCGGTTAGTGTTCGGTGGGTTTACGGCAGCTTTTCCCTGCAATTCGGGGACCCTGTGGTGCTTGCTGAATACACCGCAGGGTCACCGAAATGCAATCGGCAAAAGGAACCGAATTGAAGAGAACGAAAAGTCACCGAACGTGCGGTGACTTTTCGAATCTCTTTGGATAACCCTGATAGTGCGTTAATTTGTGCGCGAAGCGTTAAACGTTAACGCGCGTAAATTAACACTGGTATTAAAATCCGGGTGCATTTTTCAAATCCGTCAAAAAATAACGCGCGTAAAAAAGATGCGCAAAACCGCGCGCGCATTAACGGTGCGCGCAGAAATCGGCCAATCACGCGATTCAGCCAATCAGAATTAAGAACCACAATTGTCTCCCGTTCAGTTTTTGCGCCTGTCAAAATCAATCTGAGTATATATGCTGCAGCAATAATAAAAACACGCACAACTTCTCAATTTTATTGTTTGGGTATGCGTAGAAAGTGTAACTATACTGTGCTGCGTATTTTTTTTAAGTGGTCAATTTGATTTCACAGACGTGTGATTGACTTGGAGTTACATTGTGTTGTTTAAGTGTTCCCTTTATTTTTTGAGCAGTGTAGATATATATATATATATATATAATCCAAATGGATACACTCCAGGGCTTAGTTAAAAGCGTCTTTTATTCAATTAAATTAAATTAAAAATTACTGGCGTTTCGACCCTGCACTGGGTCTTTTTCAAAGTCACTTTGAAAAAGACCCGGTGCAGGGTCGAAACGTCAGTTACTTTTAATGCAATTTTGAATAAAAGATGCTTTTAACTAAGCCCTGGACTGTATCCATTTGGATTATATGAATTTAACTAACATTGATGGCAAAGAGCGTGCTGGTTCAAATTTGATGGATATATACATATATATATACTATTTATTTATAAAGGATTTTACCAGGAAGGATACATTGAGATTTCTCTCGTTTTCAAGTATGTCCTGGGTTCAAGAACATTGAATTGTTACAGAAATACAAAATAGTAAAAACCAAGACACTGGACTCTGCTCTTTCCTTCATCCCCCACATCAAGTCTCTTTCCTCCTCCTGCCGATACCAACTGCGTAATATTTCCAGAATTCGGCCATTTCTTACCGCTGTCACCACAAAACAACTCATACACGCCCAGGTAATCTCCCGACTCGACTATTGCAATAATCTCTTATCTGGCCTCCCTCTGTCCCGCCTCTCCCCCCTACAATCCATCCTGAACGCCTCCGCCAGGCTAATTCACCTCACCCACCGCTCTGTCTCTGCCGCTCCCCTCTGCGAGTCCCTTCACTGGCTCCCCATCCACTGCAGAATTAAGTTCAAAATCCTTATCCTTACCTACAAAACCCTCACTAACTCAGCGCCCCACTACCTGTCCTCACTAATCACCAAATACACCCCAGCCCGCTCCCTAAGGTCAAACAGTGACCTGCGCCTAGCTTCTCCCCGCATCACCTCTTCCCATGATAGACTGCAGGATTTCTCACGAGCAGCCCCCATCCTCTGGAACGCTCTCCCTCGTACTGTCAGACTTTCCCCTAACTTCTCTTCCTTCAAACGCTCCCTGAAAACATTCCTATTTAGGGAAGCCTACCACCCAACTCACTGACGCAACCATCAATCACTCTCACCTTACAGTCCTCTCCTCCTGTTTCCAACCCCAACCCTCCCAGATTGTGAGTTCCTACGGGAATAGGGCCCTCATCTCCTCCTGTACTGTTTGTCAAATGTTGTTCAATGTATTGTAACCCTGTCTGTACTGTGCTTATTGTACAGCGCTGCGGAATATGCTGGCGCTTTATAAAATAATAATAATAATAATAATAATAAACTATACTGTGCTGTATTTTTTTTTTTTTTCGGGCTGGTGTATTTGGTGTCGGCCAGGACGTTCAGATTTGCCGTTACCACCAGCTTTACAAAGATGTTAAAATTATGCGCGCAAACGTTGTCCGTTAAAATTTGCGCGTAGAGTGTAAAACCATCCGCATACCAGCGCACAAACGCATTTGCACTCACAATGTTAAGTATAGGACGCGCAACGTACAATACGTTTGCGCAGGTTCACCAACGGTAGACGTTAATGTGAATTTTTTGCGCGAACATTGTAATACGACGTTCTGCGCGAAGGGTTTTGCCCCTCGCGTTAATGCGTTTTTGCGCACGCGTTAACGTTTGCGCCAAGAATTTAATAGAGCCCATAGAATTTTCACCCATCTTTTTCTACCAAATAATTTTTTTTAAGAAAGGACAAAGAGGAGGAACAGGATCCACATACTCATCCCCAGATAGAATCCCAGACACAGCCATAGAGAGTGTTTGATGCGATTATACAGTATAGGTGCCTATACTTATCCTGGCTCAACCTCCGGTGAGTAGAATTCTGGTGCTTATTTAACAATACCAATATATTCATAATAATCTATGGGATATTCCCTTTGGATGCTGATATCTTGGAGAAACAAACGGACTAAACGATTACAAAGTAAGTGGAAAGTTAACACATACTTGGCTCTCTGCACCCTCACCAGCCATCCAGTTGGCTCCATTACATGTGATGCATACTGAATGTTTCTGCTATAAGACTGTATCGTAACGATGTTGCACCATTATCTGCTCTGTGTGTTTTTCATTTTGGAGAATCTTGCTGAGGTTAAAGGACACTACCACTTCTATAAGCTGTTGCTAGATTACATGTGCATTACAAAGTCACCTTATAAAACACATGCTGCTGTTTTTTTATCTTTAACCCCTTAGTGAACGGGCGGTTTTACACAAATCCGTCTTTTAGTGACCGCTGCTGTTTTTACGTTTCTGCGCTGCTCGTGTTTAGATCAAATTTTCCTCTTACTCGTTTATTCAACCCACACATATTATACACCCTTTTTCCCGCCATTAAATGGACTTTCTAGAAATACCATTATTTCCATCATATCGAATAATTTACTATAAAAAAAATATGAAATATGAGAAAAAAAATGGTAAAGACACACTTTTTCGTAATTTAATCCCCAAAATCTACAACCACCCAAAAAGACCCCAGCTAAATAGGTTCAAAATTTTGTCCCGAGACTAGAAATACCCAATTTTTACATGCGTTTGCTTTTTAACCCCTTCACTGCTGAGACAGTTCACCTATGTGCGCTGCGCTCATTCTGACCATTTTGTGCTAATTATTTTTAGATGACAGCCTAGGTCCTATTTAATTAAACTCCCCCCAGACAAAAAAAACTTTTAAAAAAAAAAAAAATTATTTTATTTAATTTTTTTATTATTTTTTTTATCTCATTTATTTTATTTTATTTTATTTTTAAAACTAAACCTGGTCATGTTTGGTATCATTGGAAAGGCCATAATCAGGCCTTTCAAATGATGTCAAATATGACCATCTAGCTGCCATGGATCGGGAGATAAAGGGATCCTTAGGATCCCCTTATCTCTGCATGGCAGCTAGAGGGTTAACTGGCCCAGTGACATCCTCACACATATGGTGAGGTTGTCAGTGGGTGGGGGGGGACCTGGAGGCTTGGCTGACATCCAAGATGTCAGCCCCCCTCCAGGTTTGAATCGCGTTTTGGCGCCAATTGGCGCCGCAACGTGATCCGGCGGCCAAACTGTTAATGCCATACACCGCTGAAAAGGGGAGGCTCTCCCCTCTCCAGCAGTGCAAACGGCATCTCCCTAGCCTCAATGGTTGGGGAGATAGAGGGCTCCATATATTTTGGTGTGCATCTCTTTTAGTTGTCCATTCATTAGTTTTTGGGTGATTGAGAGTTGGTCCCGGTGATGATAGCACCTTTGTATTTATTATCTCAACCAGTGTGCAGGACAACCAGTATTTTTTTTTACCTCGATACAGAATGCACTTGTGAACATGTAACATAGTGACTATATTTCCTACATATCTATTTTCTGTGTTAATCTGTATACTTGTGTTTTGTATTTAATGTCTTGCATTTATTACTTTGTATTTCTGTAACGACTATAAAAATTTCAATGTTCTTGAACCCAGGACATACTTGAAAGTAAGAGAAAAATCAATGTATCCTTCCTGGTAAAACACTTTGGCAATAAGTAAATACATTTTGTTTCTTCTGTGTCACTTTAACATCCTTGTCTTGTCTCCTCTCTTAAAAACTCAGTCCTTCTGTTTCACCTTGAGCATCAACTGAATTGGGTTCTAGTCTTATTCCATTATACACAGGGATAATGACACGGCTCACCAGCATGTGCTAGGAATAGCAGTATAATTTGAGTACCCTTGGGAATTGGTAGACTACTCACTAGTAGATGTTCTGTTATTTTTTTCCATACAGTTACGCTTTATGGGACTAAACCAGGCACAAGTCATTGTGAAATGTACAGTTGTCACTGAATTTAGATCGGAAAAGATACAACTTAATAAAACCTAAAGAAGGTCAAAGTTCCTCAACGATCACTCAAAGAGGAGAAGACTTGGATTATTTGCGTTTTGCTTCAATCACCATTTACTGTAGATACTCGAGTATGCCGCTATAATTTGGTGACAAAAATTTGTTGCGTTATATTCGAGACATCTGCATCGTGTGTAAAAAAAAAAACTTGCCTTGCTCTGGATCCCAAGTCTCCTGGAAGTTCCGGTAGTCTCACTGAAGTGAATGCAGGCTCCCTGATGCTTGCAAACACTTCAGGAACTCCCGGATTCGGGAGAGGTGGGATCCATCACGGCCAGAGGGCACACCAGGTTTAGGCCAATCATTAACCTCGCTTGCCTCCGCCAGCCATCTAATTGCTAGTAAAGAAGATGGGTGGCCGGTGGCTTCATAATTAGTAACAACTGCAATCGTTCTTGAGCAGAACACCCTGGCCTGAGGGGTAGCCTGTGTTAAGAGAACCTGGAAAGATTTTAATTGTTCACCGGTACAGTAAAATTTTGTTCCTCGCGTTATATTCGAGTCTTGAGTATTCTCTCATTTACATGATAAATCCCTATCCATCGCGTTATATTCGGGTAGCGCTATACTCGAGTATCTAAGGTACTACTCTTAAAATTCAGTAATTCAAGCTTGATTTCAAAGATCAAGCTGTATATTTACAAAATGACCCAATATACCCAGTAATGGTATCAGATGCTTATAAATTCATGAATGCCATCTTATTTGACAATATACATGTAACAAAGACATCTTCCTCAAATGATTTCACATATTGTTCTAATGAAACTGAGGATAGACTTGATCGGGCACACGCTGTGTTAGAATAATGTGTAATTCCCATGATTATCTTGGTAATATCCCTGTTATAAAACCTACCCATGAGAAGCAGAAAGACAGAAAAGCAATACAGGAACTAATCAGTTGGCTAATGGGTAGTCTTAGTTTTATTGTATCAATTACTGGAGTCGGTTTCTCTAGAGTACTTTACGTCTCTGAACATATTTGGTTGATTGTGAAGGCATAACATTCTGATTCATTCATTGAGGGGAAAAAATACATTCCACTTCTCCAATTAGGACGTATACATTATCACAAATACAAAGTAGTTGCTTCTCATGCTAATAAATACAAGGGTGGACTCTCAAAGATGTTTCCTTTTAGGAAAGATGGAGGGTTTTATGGAAATATTTGTATATCTGAGTATAATACAGGGCAGCATCTCCATGGGTGTAATAGACTACACATCCCACGATGCCCAGGGAAAGAAATTTGCAAACAAGTCATTAGTTGAGCTGTGACAACATATGAAGTTCCACACATTTGTTGTGACTAGTAAGGTGATGTATTTATATATTTATTTATTTATAAAGTATTTTACCAGGAAGGATACATTGAGATTTCTCTCGTTTTCAAGTATGTCCTGAGTTCAAGATCATAGAAATGTTACAGTTGTTACAGAAAAACAAAGTAATAAATGCAAGCTATTAAAAAACAACACAAATATACAGATTAACAGAAAATACATATATTCACTATGTCGCATGTTTACAGGTGCTTTCTGTATTGAGGTATGTTAATAGGGAGCTCTTAAATGACTTTAAACTGGGGGAAGATTTGATGGCGTCTGGGAGGTATGCTAAACAGTTTGCTTCTATTCTGTCTTTATCTTAAGACTCAAAGTTAAAACGTAAATCTTTGACAATATTATTTTTAAAATATAATTTTATTTATAGAAAGTCCAAAAAATAAATGAAAATCAGTCAATGGTTAGAGCACTTTACGTCTCTGAACATATTTGGTTGATCGTGAAGGCATAACATTCTGATTCTTTCATTGAGGGGAAAAAATATGTCCTACTTCTCCAATTAGGACTTATACATTATCACAATGTCAATGGTTTCCTGGAGGCGGACCTCAGTATGCAGGACCGAACAGACAGTGCGCGGTATCCAGGTAAATCGGTAGACAATATCGTGCTCAGAAATCAGGCAAAGGGTCGGTGTGGGCAGCAAAGGGTCATGCAAGAAAACAAGCAATAGGTCAAATATCCAAATAGTCTAAGAGAGAAGCTAGGATGTGTCACCAAGGAGGTTCAGACAACAACTGAGCACCTGAGAATAGGTGAACCAGGATTTTAAACACAAAGCCCTGCCCTAGATGCTCCTAGCTCTAACCTTGGAGGAGGGTATGGTCTAGGCCTGCTAGAAACCCTGGATACCAAGCTTGAGGCCACAGTCCCTTGGCACAGCCCCCCCTGCTGCTGTCACCGCCTCCCCAAACAATCTCCAAAAAGGAAACTCTTCAACGGGGGCGGTGCAAGGCCCAGCTGCTGAGCCGGCAGTGCCACGCAGGGTCTGCCTCCTCTCGTCGGCACCATGGCTGAGAACCCACCCGGCACACCTCCCTGCCGAGGGAGCTGGACCAGGAGCGAGTGGCGCAGTAGAACTGGGAGCCTCCGAAGAGCCAGCATCCCAATCATCCATGCTGCAGCCAGAGCCCTGGGTGTGGTGGGGTGTAGCGGCCAGTTGCCACCCGCACCATGCCTGCTGGCCTCCGAAAACACTCTTGGCAGACAAGTCGGAACGTGGCGTCAACCTCCGGTGCAGCTCCAGAAAGTGCAGCAGGGGTGGTAAGACCTGACATACAAATACAAAGTAATTGCATCCCTTGCTATTAAATACAAGGTTTGAATCCCAAAGCGGTTTCCTTTTTGGTAAGATACAGAAGGTTTTATTGTAATATATATATATATCTTATCTGAGACCAACATAGGGCAGCAGCTTTAAAGTTTTTTGTAAACTACACATCCCATAATGCACAGGAAAATCAATCTGCAAACTGGTCATTAGTTGAGCTGTGACAACATATGAAGTTCCAAATATTTGTTGTGACTAGAAAGGTGCTGTATCCTAACTAGTTTGCCTCTATCCTGGCTTTTTAGACCCAAAGATGTAAATCTTTTTCATCTTAAATATCATTTTACCTATAGAAACAGTCTAAAATAGATTAAAATCTGGCAAAGGCTGCAATCATAAAAATGAAACATATGTAATGTTAAAGGGTTCTATTTCCATATAACAAATACCTAATATTTGACTATAAAAGCAATCACAATGCGTCTTGTCAGGGCACACTGGAGAAATGTAATGTATAAGTACCTCAAACTGCTTACATTGCTACACATACATGAATCGGAGAACATTATCTGCTTCACTGGCGTAAGAATACAACCTGACGATTATCTTTTTATTAGTGACAGTAGCTTGATATTGTTTGTTGAGAGCAGGCAGCATCTTGAATTGCATTATCATAGAGATGTAGGCTGTGTATGGCAGGATCACGTAGAAACAGCGTTAGAAATAGAAATGAGGCTTCTTCGTAAAAAGAAAAATGGAGAATGATGGGGTTTATACCCGATTAACAGTAAAATGGGTCGTTTTACAGTGTAAGTGCGGAATCGGATGGGAAATGTTTAAATTCCCATTTCCAGTATCGAAAATAAAACAGGGATACTGCAAACAACACATTTATTTAGTTATTTATTAAAGAAAATGCTTTTTACTTTTTCTTCCTGCGCAAAATGGTAAGATACTGACCCTTACCAAGCTGCGAGAAATGAGGTGCTAAGCTTTCTGTTTGAGATTTATTTATTCATTTACAAAGTATTTTACCAGGAATTATTATTATTCTTTATTTATAAAGGGCCAGCATATTCCGCAGAGCTGTACAATGGGCACAACACAGACAGAGTTACAATACATTGAACAACATTTTGACAAACCAGTACAGGAGGATACGAGGGCCCTATTCCCGTATTAACTCACAATCTAGAAGGGTTGGGGTGGAAACAGAAGGAGAGGACTGCAGGGTGAGAGTGATGGACTGCAAGATGAGAGTAATGGACTGGTGGGAGTGATGGACTGCTGTCACGTCTCAGCCTTGCCCCCTGCTGGTGGTAGCAGGGATTCCTGTTTGTTTTTGTTTTCAGGCTGCAGGCCATCTGTTGGGCTTATTGGTCTGCGGTCACATGACCTGTTCTGCCCTATATGTAGGACAAGGATTCCCCTTGATCCTTGGACCAGGATAGTCTTTCTTGCCTAGTCCCTGTGTGCTGGTTAACTTTGATATTCTGTGTATGACCTCTGGCTCATGTGTTTAGGATCTCTCTCTTGTCTGACCCCTCAAGTTATGATATTCCGTGTATGACCTTTGGCTCTTGTATTTGGATCTCTCTTCTGTCTGTCCCCTGTACTGTACCGTGCTTATTTATCCGTGTATACCTGCATTCATTGTATGTCTGGTTTATGTTTTATTCACCTTGCAGACCTAGCCTAGTTAGTATTTCGAGACCACCTTTCAAGGATCTCAGTCAGGGCTTAGGGATCTTTCTAGTTTCTGTTAATATCTTGGTTTGTTCCCTGGAATCTGTATACCTGCATTCATTGTATGTCTGGTTTATGTTTTATACACCTTGCAGACCTAGCCTAGTTAGTATTTCGAGACCACCTTTCAAGGATCTCAGTCAGGGCTTCGGGATCTTTCTAAAATATCCTGGTTTGTTCCCTGGAATCTGTATACCTGCCCTTAAGGCTTCAATCTCCGCAGATTGGGGGCTCCCCATCACCCTATAGGGGGCTCACCGTTACAACTGCAAGGTGAGAGTGATAGACTGGTGGGAGTGATGGACTGGTGGGAGTGATGGACTGGTGGGAGTGATGGACTGCAAGGTGAGAGTGATGGACTGGTGGGAGTGATGGACTGCAAGGTGAGAGTAATGGACTGGTGGGAGTGATGGACTGCAAGGTGAGAGTGATGGACTGGTTGTGTCAGTGAGTAGGAGCCCTCTATCTCCCCAACCATTGAAGCTATAGTGCTGCAAGTTGCACCGCTGGAAATGGCAGAGTCTCCCCTTTTCAGCAGTGTGCAGCATGAACAATTTTGCTGCCGGATCGCGATTAGGCGCAAATTTGCACCAAATCGTGATTCAAACCTGGGGGGCTGACATCGTGGATGTCAGCCAAGCCTCCAGGTCACCCCCACCCACTGACATCCCCACCATATGTGTGGGGATGTCAGTGGGCCAGTTAACAGGATCCAAAGGATCCCCCTATCTCCTGATCCGTGGCAGCTAGAGGGTCAAGCTGGGCATCATTGGAAAATCATGGCCTTTTAAAACCGCCCGCTCACTAAGGGGTTAAACACCAGGTTGGAAAGGTGAGGGGTGTGTCTAGAAATGTGGTCACCATTGCCATGTAAAAGCAAAGCAAACCAAACGAATACACACACATGCACTGAAAAAACACACACACACATATATATATATTTATTGCCAAAGGGTGTGTCACAACAGTGAGCAGAAGTATGATAACACGTTACCCACCAAGTACAGGAGCAGGCTAATGTGCATGGGGGACAACCAATATAACAGCACTGGATATCTGGGTCAGTTGCTATTTACTAGACGTTGACCCCGATTGAAGAGGTTGGGCAGCTGATTACATACGTAGGTGTCAGGGGAAAGGTCCTCCAAATCCAGCAGCATCTGAACTCCGCAGCATCAGGTCCAGATTCTTCATTTAGAGATGAAAGTACAGAGCCTCCAGTAGTGCAGGGGCTTAATGCAATGTACTAGAAAGTGGTAGACAAGAGTTCAATGCCATCAAGATCTAGAATAAGGCTAGGGTCAGACGAACGCATTTTCGCGTTGTCTGTGAAAAAGTGCGTTCGAACGAATGGACGTATTTTTTCACGGAGTACGCGATAGCGGTCATAGATGCGCATTTGCATCCGTGATTTTGTACGGATCATCAATAAAACACTTTGTGCATCTGGACGTTATGTTGGTCGGACATTAGCAGCGTCTGACATCTCCAAATCACGCACACACGCCTCTAGCGGACGCAGCGCACTCTGTACAACCGTACTAGAGGTTTTACGTTCTCGACAAAATGCGTTCGTTTTCCACTTGCGTTGCGCAGCCGGACTTTTGTGCGACCGTACTTCGTATATTGGCCGTCATTGCCTGGCACTTGCTGCTAGTGCGGCCGTGATTAAGTGCGCCTGCACGCGCGTTCGCACTGCCTCAGTCTGACCCTAGCCTAAGCAAGGAGCTAGAAGTTCGACATTTGAAAAAGGCTCATTACAAAGCCGAAATGTTCCATATTTTTAGATAACGTCAACCAGCTCCTAATGTGAAGCCATAGTGTGAGCAGCCACACTTTGATAGTTAGCATTCACAAATTGAGATTTTGCATTATTTTAAAATTCAAAACCGAACTTTTGGTGTTCACTCCAAAACGTACGATATATTGCCTGATAACCTACAAAAACTATGCAGATATTTCACTAAACAGGGGACTTATCCCGAATACCCTCATATACATCTGGAAGCAATGAGATGTTTAATATGTTGCTAAGTACAGAGACGATTTATGGGCCATGATGGGGATGTCCTCTTGCTTTAGCAATTTTACGTCTCAGAGCCTCTGTTATCTACATCTTATTATTATGTTCCTTTAATGTGTTTTCTACATCCTTTCTTCTTACTCTTCTTCTAATGCCATCTTATTTACCGGACTAATCTCTCTGTAACCTCTCTCTGTCATATTAACTGCTTAACCGCTAATAAATGTCCTTAAAATAAATTTATTATGCAAAGTGCATCTTGTTCTTGTTGATAAGCTTGGGTTAATGCAACTTGAACGTTTCAATAGACTTTCCAGGTATATGAAAATATACTTTGGCAAGGTATTATTTTGAATCTAAAAAAGTATAGGCAAACGTGGGTCAGCCACGGTCCAGAAAAAGGTTGTGTGTGAATCAGATTAAAGCAACGGGAACAGTTTCAATGTCTTGTTACATCTATGGAAGACAACAAATTCTCTACTGAACACTCTTTAAACCCCTTTCACTACCACAGGATTTTCCAAACAGCCACTGTCAGAAACCAGTTGTTTTTGGAAAATCATTTTTAATGAATTATACAGTAAGAAATATTTGGGAATATCCCCAATGTATCCTTACAGGAATAATTTCTTTGGAAGGCAGAGATCACCATCTGCTGGCCAAAAGGAGTTATTGCAGTTCTGAAGTCCGTGCAGGATCAGATAGGGAGATGTCAAAAAGACACATCATCAGCCGGTTTAAAAAAGTGTTATTATTATTATTCTTTATTTATAAAGCGCCAGAATATTCCATAGCACTGTACAATGGGGAAGCACAAACATGAGCCATACATGATAAATAAGGAAGGGAAAACCCTGCCCAAAGGATAGCTTGTCTAGGAAGTACTGCACTTTAACCAAGTGCTCAGCCAGACATCCCGTGAGCTTACAATCTAAGGGACGGGGTAAGTGAAACAGATGGGAGCAGAGGGAAGGTGAAGCTGGTTGCTAGAAGAAATGTTGTGGCGGTTGCATGGGAAGGACCAGAAGCTTGGGCTGAGTAAAGGTAATTAGAGAGAGAAGTGGAAACCGCTGTAAAGGAGACCTTAAATTATGCACCATCCCTGGGTGGGAGGAACAGCAGAGTGTTAGGACCTTGGCTAATCGTGCCCACAGTGCTAAAACATTAGGGATATGTTCTGGAGCCCAAAAGCAAATTTAATTTGCAATAAACAAAATTCCTTTGCATTGCTACTGTGGAACACCATATCGACTATACTCATTACAGGGGCACCAGGAAGTTTCCTTGCAGATCGAGTATAATCGAACTTAGTAGAGAAGGGGTTAAAATACCCTATATCTTTATATTCTAATTCTACAAACTGTCCATATTTCAGGGCTTTGTCAGAGCTTGAGAACAACCAAAATAGAGGCCTCTCTAGTGTTTGTGAAGTCTTAGGCAAAGCTCAGACATGAAGTCCCCACTTTTCATACAAAAATTGCAGAAAGGAAACCAATGTATTATGATTACTGAACGCTCACATCGGCATTTTAGCAGATGGCATAATGCATATATAAGTGTATATGTGTGGAAAGTCAATATATGCAGAAATGCCATGTTCATACTGATGTCCAATTAAGACGTAAGTCAACCGCTTGTTCACAGGGTTATCTCAGTCTTTTTGCAAATGATAATCTTTGAGTTCTCATCAACCTTCTTCTTTAGGACTTTACCCCTGGATGAAAGTAATTTATTCCAGGAAAATAAAGTTGAAGGTAATTGTTAAATAGAACACTTAGCAATTTACCTGAATTTACCACACAAAAGGGTCTATTCACTTTGGCGTAGTTCAGTGAATTCATTTTGTCGACATCTCAGTGAATTCACTTTTCACCGGATGGTCAGTGTAGTGCGCCGAAGATGGAGTCGCTGAAGCCCCATGAAAAACCAGGAGAACGTCACCGAACAGCGCTGAAGTGTCCGTGGCAAATTCCACCGAACTGCAAAAAACTCAAGTCTGATATTCTGCAAATAGATGTTAAAACCAATAAAAATGTATTAAAATATGTCTAAATAATAAAAAAAGTCCTTTAAAAAAAATTAATAAAAACTTCTGTTACAGAATTTAAAAGAAATGGCTGTTTAAAAAAAATTAGAAAACAAAATTCATAATTTTTTTTCCAAAAAGTGTTCAAAAAGGCTTTTTGCTGGAAAGGAAAATAAATAGTAGGGCATTTCGCTGACACTTTGGTGCAGTTCGGCATTCTGTGAATAGACTAACCATTACTTCTCTACGGGACAGATCGCTGAACTGCACTGTATTTCGCCAGCTTAGAGAATAGACGAACTGCCCCGAAATTGCACTGAATGGTGAAATTAACCGTTCGGTGCAAATTGGTGAAAGTTCGGAGGTTACTGAATAGACCCTAAAATCTTACCTTGTGTTCTAGTTTTAATCCAAATCCTTGATGAATATGACGCTGGAGAGGTCCAAGATGGGTACAACACAAGACCGTCACCAAAAATATGCACGGTGTGAAATAGTTATTGAATTACCATTAAGTTAGGTGTTGGCAATGGCCATTTACCAGAGACTGTTATATAGTATCAACATTAAAAATGTGCAACATTCCGAGCTAGAATGTTTGTATTACTATACTTCCTTTTGACTTTACTGAAATACCTATATATTTATATTAAAAACACACACACTATAGCCTGAGGCTGTTTGCCTTTGTGACAGGCATTCACTTCCTTTTATTGTATGTTTTTTTTACAAATAAATAAGTAAAATGATTGTATTGTACCTTGTAAAATATTTGCTGATGCACTTTCATTTATGAAGTTTCTTGTACATGTTCAGCAATATCCTTTTTGCGGTCCCTTAGGTCTTGGAGAATTACGAAATAACCTTTCGGGTCAAAAGAAACTGCCTCGAAAATTCAGTTATTCTTCTAACTCTTTTTACAGAAATGCAACTACGATAGCAAAATTACCGTGACCTCCACCTCCTTGTATAACTAAATACATTTTATTTAGTACAAAATCACTTAAAAAAAGAAGCAACACGGAGCTAAATCTTATATGATGTGCCATGGTACAAGAAGACTCAAGTGATGGATGATTTGTGCAGGAAGTAAATTCCAGTAAATACTTTATCTTCAATATTTTTCCCCTCCTGTACAAAATGGTAATAAATTGAGTGAGAAAACTGTATAATAATAATTTCTTCTAAAATTTGTAAATTAAGTCGATCTTAGGCTAGGGTCAGACGAACGCATTTTCACGTTGTCTGTGAAAAAGTGCGTTCGAACGAATGGACGCATTTTTTCACGGAGTACGCGATAGCGGTCATACGATGCGCATTTGCGTCCGTGATTTTGTACGGATCATCAATAAAACACTTTGTGCATCTGGACGTTATGTTGGCCGGACATTAGCAGTGTCTGACATCTCCAAATCACGCACACACGCCTCTAGCGGACGCAGCGCACTCTGTACAACCGTACTAGCGGTTTTACGTTCGACAAAAATGCGTTCATTTTCCACTTGCGTTGCGCAGCCGGACTTTTGTGCGACCGTACTTCGTATATTGGCCGTCATTGCCCGTCCTTTGCTGCTACTACGGCCGTGATTAAGTGCGCCTGCACACGCGTTCGCACTGCCTCAGTCTGACCCTAGCCTTATCCAACATATTATGGGATACACGCCAATCGTCAATTTCATAGTTTTGTATGTCAATATGTTATTAGTGCTATATTTCTATCAGGGTTATTCAAAGAGAGTCGAATTGACTCTCAAATTGCACCCAACGGTGAATTTCCCCATACGGTGCAATTTCATGGTCATTCGTCTACTCAAAAAAGCAGGCAATTGGCCAAATATTGACGAATTGCCAGCGAAATATGGTGACCTTGGACAGCGGTGAAATCCCCAGAGAGAAGTAATGGTTAATCTATTCAGAGACCACCAAACTGTACCGAAATGTCAGTGAAATGCCCTGATGTTCGGTGCGTTCATTCGGCAGGTTTACAGGGTTATCCAAAGAGATTCGAAAAGTCACCGCACGTTCGGTGACTTTTCGTTCTCTTCAATTCGGTTCCTTTTGCCGATTGCATTTCGGTGACCCTGCGGTGTATTCAGCAAGCACCACAGGGTCCCCGAATTGCAGGGAAAAGCTGCCGTAAACCTGACGAAAACTAACCGAATGCACGCTGAAAACAAGCAAAAACATCTGGATTAACCTTTGAAAAAGACGAACAGGAGCCGAACAGGAGCCGAACAGGAGCCGAACATGAGCCGAACATGAGCCGAATCACACAGAGCCGAAGCAGCTGAGACATAGAGGAGGCAGTGAATAAATTAGAAAAACCATTTGTATGAATCTGGGAAAAAGAAACGCTGTTTGCAAAGAAACTACTGAGCGAAAATGTCTGAAATTTTCACAGGAGGTCCAGGGAATGATAATAAAGAGAGCTGTTACAAAAAAAAGAAGTAAACTGAAAAAAAAAAAAAAAAAATCGGACTTTTAATAAAAAAAAAAAAAATCAGAAAAATGCTTAAAGTATCCTAAAAAATCTATAAATAAAGAGACTTTTTGCTGCAGAATTTTAGAATGAACGGTTTATTAGATATTGAATTAAAACAGGAATATTTTTAACATTGAAGCCTATGGGATTCTCCTGAATAAATTTGCCGAATTAAACCACCGAATGGCAGGGCATTAGGGGAACCTTTCACTGCTGGTTTGTGTTCTCTGAATAGCCGAAGCAGTGCTTTTTCATGGGGATTTCACTGCCCTCGAATAGGCACCGAACAGGCACCGTATATGCAGGCAATTCGCCAGTATTTGGCGAATTGCCTGCTCTCTGAATAGCCGAATGGCCAGGAAAGGTAACCGAACGCTGATTTTCAGCGTTCGGTTACCTTTCTCAAGCAATTCGGATCTCTTTGGATAACCCTGTTAATCAGGCGAATTCCATAGGTTTCAATGTAAAAAATATTCCAGTTTTTATCCAATATCTATTAAACGGTTTATTCTTTTCACTTGCAGAAAAAAGTCTATTTGTTTATCGATTTTTTAAAGCATTTTTCGGCAAAAAAAGTTTCCCAATTTCTATTAAAATGCCTTTTTTTCCTGTAACAGACCTTTTTTATTAGTATTCATAGGAACTTATATGTTATTTTCAGGCATTTTCGTGCAGTAGTTTTTTTTGCAAACACCCATTTAGGCTAGGGTCAGACTAACGCATTTTTCACGTTGTCCGTGAAAATGTGCGTTCGAAGAATGGACGTATTTTTTCACGGAATACGCAATAGCGGTCATACGATGCGCAGTTTCATCCGTGATTTTGTACGGATCATCAATAAAACACTTCTTGCATCTGGACGTTATGTTGGCCGGACATTAGCAGCGTCTGATGTCTCCAATTCACTCACACACGCCTCTAGCGGACGCAGCGCACTCTGTACGTCAGTACTAGTGGTTTAACGTTCTCGAAAAAATGCGTTCATTTTCCACTTGCGCTGCGCAGCCGGACTTTTGTGCGACCGTACTTCGTATATTGGCCATCATTGCCCGGCATCTGCTGCTAGTGCGGCCATGATTAAGTGCGCCAGAACGCGCGTTCGCACTGCCTCAGTCTGACCCTAGCCTAAAAGTTGTATTTTTTTCTTCTTTCACCCATTCGTCATTTGGTCTGCTTTTTCCGCCGCTGGTTGTTGCTCTGTTCGGCGCATCATTGGCTTTTTTTCAGATCAATTTGACGGATTTGCTGCAGTTTTTCGGATCAATCCTTCGTTGGCTAGCAAGGGGGCTGATGATCATAAAACCCCTCTTTTTTTATGTACAAGTGACGGGACTTACCATGTAATGGAGATCACGTACACCCTTGAAAATCCTCACTACTCAGAGCGACCAGACGTACAACCAGACGTAACAAAGTCTAAAAGAAGTGAGCAAAGAGGGGAAAATCCATGTATGCTACTGGTTCCCAGCCCTGGTCGTCAAGTCCCTCTAACAGACCAGGTTTGTCAAATATCTGAAGCACAGCACAGGTGATATGATTTGTTGCTCAGTGATTGCAGGATTCAGTCTGCATTTCCCCAAGGTACAGTTACAAGTATTAATAAAGCGCCAATAAATTCCTTAGCGCTGTACAATGGGAGAGACAGAATAACAAATATACATACATGTTACGCACGCGGAACAGGGAAACAGGGAGCCAGTGTAGAGATTGACAGAGAGGTGAGGTGTGAGATGTGCGGGAGGTGAGGTGTAGGAGTCTGGCACATTCATTCATAACAGACTGCAGAGAGAGAATCTGGGATCTCTTAAGGCCAGAGAGAAGGAGGTTACAATAGTCAAGGCAGGAGATAATAGGAGCTTAGACAAGCATTTTAGTAGAGTCTGGATTAAGAAAGGGATGGATGCATGCAATATTTTTTTAGGTGGAAGTACCAACAGGGTTATTCAAAGAGAGTCGAAAAGTCACCGCACGTTCGGTGACTTTTCGTTCTCTTCAATTCAGTGCGATTTGGCGATCCCATTTCGGCAACCCTGCGGTGTATTCAGCAAGCACCACAGGGCCGTCGTAGTGCAGAGAAAAGACGTTGCAAACCCGATGAACACTCACCACAAAACCAGATGAATGCACACCGAAACCCGCAAAAACATCTGGATTAATTCGCCGAACACGCCGGAGAAACACGAGCAGCCGCCGATCACAGCGAAGAGCAGCCGCCGGAAAAACCCGACACCGCAGACGAATGGAGTGAACAAAAAAAACAATAGGCTTGAATGTTTGAAAAGTGAAACGCTGTTTGCAAAGAAACTACTGAGCGAAAATGTCTGAAATTTACATATAAGACCCAATGATTGATAATAAAAAGAAAAAACCATTTAAAAAAACTGAAAAAAATGTTTTGCAAGAAAATCCCAAAAAATCCTAAAAAATCTATAAATAAGAGACTTTTTACTGCAGAATATTATAATCAACAGTTTATTAGATATTGAATTAAAACAGGAATATTTTTAACATTGAAGCCTATGGGATTTGCCTGAATAAATCTGCCGCATGAAACCACCGAACAGCAGGGCAATTCGGTAACTTTTCACTGCTGGTTTTTGTTCTCTGAATAGACGAAGAATTGCTTCTCTATGGGGATTTCACTGCCCTCGAAGAGGCACCGAACAGGCACCGTATGTGCAGGCAATTCACCAAGATTTGGCGAACTGCCTGCTGTTTGAATAACAAAATGGCCAGGAAAGGTAACCGTACGCTGAATTTCACTGTTCGGTTACCTTTCCTAGCCATTCGGTTATCCAGAGAGCAGGCAGTTCGCCAAATGTTGGCGAATTGCCTGCACATACGGTGCCTGTTCGGTGCCTGTTCGAGGGCAGTGAAATCCCCATAGAGAAGCAATGCTTCGTCTATTCAGAGAGCAAAAACCAGCAGTGAAAACTTGCTGAAATGCCCTGCCAATCGGTAGTTTAATTCGGCAGGTTTATTCAGGAGAATCCCATAGGCTTCAATGTTAAAACTTTTCCCGTTTTAATCCAATATCTAATAAACCGTTGATTATAATATTCTGCAGTAAAGAGTCTCTTTATTTATAGATTTTAAAAAAAAATTTTTAAATGTTTTTTCTTTTTCTGGCCTGTTAGGTGGACTTGAGGACCAGGGCTGAGAAACATTGCCTTAGGCTGCAGTCACACGAGTGCACAGAGTGTGTCCGTGTGACCACTCTTCCCTGCGTCCGTCACAGCTTTGTGATGGCTCGACAGGAAGGACGACACGGTGTAGCATGCGCACTAGTTGCTTTTCAGTTTCCCCATCAAAAAGCTACGTTGACGGAGGACGGGGCTACAAAAGCACGATCCTCCTTAGGAGAATCTTGCTTTGTAGCGCTGAGAGCACTAACTGCATTCCGCGTGGTGGCCACATGGGCGTCAGAGTGGAAGGAATGTCCACTCTCACGGACGTTCCTTCCGCTTTTAAGAACACTTGTGTGACCACAGCCTTAGTAAAGAGAAAAGAAGAGCTGCAAAATGTGTCTTGGGTGGGTAGGATCCTTGCATCAGCTCTGTATCTCCATCTAGCAAGTCAGAGAAATGTCGGTTGCCGGGACTCTTTCTTCATACAGCTACAGTGAAAAGTTTGTTCTGTTCAGCCTCACAACCCAATGTTCTCTTCTTGCAAAACAATGGTAACACGGTCTTTTGCTACATGTCCAATTGAAAGTTTCTCATTGTAATCCCAGGCTTTCCAGTGATGCTTATTGTTTAATTACTTGTCAGTAGCAACAAAAAAACGGTTTGAAAAGAATTATCCATAATAGCGAATTTAAATGGACAAACCCGAGTAACACATATATTTTTTAATTGATAGAGCAATGTTATCTTCCTTTTCCTATTCATATATTACTGAAGTTCTGTCATTATTCTCCACTTGTGATCACCAACAAATATAGATGTAAAAACAAATGGTTTCATCTTTCACAAAACATTTTGTACTACTTTACCCAATTAAATAAAATGTTTGTTCCAGGATTCTGCTAGTTTCGTGTTCTTTTTTTGTAATATAATTGAAAAAGAGAAAGCAAAAAAATGCCACCAATATATAATGAACAGCTGCGCAAGTCTGCATGTAAATAGTGCATTGGAACAAAAACTCAAGTAGAGATGCTAAAATAGATGTGGTATCTTCGAAGAGAGCTAGTGGAAGAGCAGGAAAGGGTATTTTAAAGGTTATTTTAAAACTAAAATTATGATGTAAAAAAGGATGCAATTACAGTGAGGTTTTTCTAATTGTTGCAATCTGAGCAAATTAAATAATTGAGAAATGGTTCATAGCGACTCCTGGTTACACCAAGTCACTAGATATCAACTATACAGGCATCTCATTGAAAGAATGGAGACTATACTTTGAAGGTCAAATCATTTCAATATTTTAGGGACATTCCACCATAGTTGGAAATTATTCTATATTTTTTGCAAACATATTTACAGATATAGGATTTGTAATTATCCTAGAAATATTTCCCAGCATGAACAGAACAGAAACTTTGTATAAGCCTGGACATTATTAAACGATACGCAACACTTTTTATAACTATGGATTAGGTTGCCCTAGAGTCTACATGCGTTCCTCTATGCTGGAAATTCAATAGATGCAAATGGTGCTTTCTAGATCATACTTTTTAAGGTTTACATTTGTAGTGCAAATGGTTCATTTGCGATGGAGAAACTGTAAAGCATTAGGTGACCAGTAGGCTTAGTGGTTAAGGCAACCTACTGCCAATCCAAATGTGAACTGCAAACGTGGGTTTAAATCCCATCTCCGACGTGCTTTCCTCTATGCTGGAAATTCAATAGAAGTAAATGGTGCTTTCTATGTCATAATTTTTCAGGTTTACATTTGTAGTGCAAATGGTTCATTTGCGATGGAGAAACTGTAAAGCATTAGGTGATCAGTTGGCTTAGTGGTTAAGGCAATGGACTGCCAATACATGGGGTTCAAATCCCACTCTAACGTGCTTTCCTCTATGCTAAAAATTCAATAGATGTAAATGGTGCTTTCTAAATCATACTTTTTCAGGTTTACATTTGGTAAATGGTGCTTTCTAAGGCTACGGTCAGAGTGGGGCAGTCGGAACGCGCGTGCAGGCGCACTAAATCACGGCGGCAGTAGCAGCACATAACGGCCAATGACGGCCAATATACGCAGTACGTGCGTACGAAAGTGCGCCGACACCACGCAACCAGCAAATGAACGCATTTTTATCAGAACGTGAAACCGCTGCTACTGACGTACAAAGTGCGCTGCGGCCGCATAGCAGCGTGTGTGCGTGATTAGGAGATGTCAGACGCTGCTAGTGTGCGGCCAACATAACGTTCAAACAGCCGGATTTCCCTAGACTTCTTTTTACCCCACCGTCATGAAATACGTCCAGAATTGCGCATCGTCTGACCACTTAAGCGTATTCCGTGAAAAAATGCGTGCGCACGCATCGACGTACATTTTGACGGTGGCTGCAGAAAATGCGCTCATCTGTCCCTAGCCTTAATCTTACTTTTTCAGGTTTACATTTGTAGTGCACATGGTTCGTTTGAGATGGAGAAACTGTAAAGCATTAGGCGACCAGTTGGCTTAGTGGTCAAGGTAATTAACTGCTAATCCAAATGTAGACGGCATATGTGGGTTCAAATCCTATGTCTGACGTGCTTTCCTCTATGCTGAAAATTCAATAGATGTAAATGGTGCTTTCTAAATCATACTTTTTCATGTTTACATTTGTAGTGCAAATGGAGAAAATGTAAAACATTAGGCGACCAGTTGGTTTAGTGGTTAAGGCAACAGACTGCCAATCCAAATGTAAACTGCATATGTGGGTTCAAATCCCATCTCTGATGTGCTTTCTTCTATGCTGAAAATTCAATAGATGTAAATGGTGCTTTCTAAATCATACTTTTTCAGGTTTACATTTGTAGTGCAAATGGTTAATTTGTGATGGAGAAACTGCAAAGCAATAGGCAACCAGTTGGCTTAGTGGTTAAGGCAACGGACTGCCAATCCAAATGTAAACTGCATATGTGGGCTCAAATCCCATCTCTGACGTGCTTTCTTTTATGCTGAAAATTCAATAGATGTACAGTAAATTGTGTTTTCTAAATCATACTTTGCGAGATGTACTTTCCAAAACATCAGGGAGCCAAGGTTGCTGACCCTTGCCCTACACATACGCAAATGTAACCAAGTCTTGCATATTTAAGCATTGACAATCAGTACAGGGGCCTTCAAAGTTTTGTTAAATTCAGACAAGAACAATTAACCAGAATTCCCCTGAATAGGACTCGAGGAGCAATTCCTACCTAGAGCGAGACACTCTTATTTAAGGCTAGGGTCAGACTAACGCAGTATCAACGTGCGTTTAGCAGCACTAAATCACGGCGGTGCTAGCAGCAAATGACGTCCAATGCCGGGCAGCATACAAGAACGGCCGCACAAAAGTGCGGCTGTGCAACACAAGTGGAAAACGAACGCATTTTTTCGAGAACGTGATACCGCTAGTACTGACGTACAGAGTGCGCTGTGTCCGCTAGCGGCGTGTGTGCGTGATTAGGAGACGTCAGACGCTGCTAATGTCCGGCCAACATAACGTCCAGACGCAAAAAGGGTTTTATTGATGATCCGTACAAAATCACGGATGAAAATGCGCATCGTATGACCGCTATCGCGTATTCCGTGAAAAAATACGTCCATTCGTTCGAACGCACTTTTTCACGGACAACGCGAAAAATGCGTTAGTCTGACCCTAGCCTAAAAGAATCCACAGCTGTCTCCCTGTGCTTCACATTTACTGAAACATCTCAGAAACAGTGCAACTCTCAGACCAGAGGCCTGTTCAGTTCCTCAGCCTGCTGCAAGTTGTAAGTTAGCAACTTCTTATTCACAGCCAAAGATTTCAGTGACACTGCTGCAGCAAACTGAACTGCTGCAATCTAGCAATTTAACAGCAGCTGCTGAGGAACTGAAGAGGCCTCAGGACTTGACCCAGGGAATGAGCTGGTAAGCAGTGTTAATTTTGTCGAATAATAATTTTCATCAAAGACATACAGGTCTATTCACTAAAGGTGACACTCAGGAGAACTGGCAGGAGAAGTGAAACTTCTAGGTCAAAATAGCCAAACCAGAACAAGTCTCCCATTTATCTCACTTGTCAAATCGGCTGTTTGGTCTAGATTGTGCTCTTTTCCTGCCAATTCTCTGCAGTTTCACCTTTTAATGAATAGAACTGTTAGTCGACTAGATTGTTGTTTCGGACTAAAACTAAATAAATACCAAGTTATTTTTACTAAAACTATGATGAAAATCCATTGACATTTTAGTCGACTAATAACTAGACTAAAATGTTAGGGAAAGGCTATCTGGGAAGAGAACCAATCAGAAGTAGTCTCACGTAAGAGAAATAATGAATTTTCTATATTCGGGTAAAATGTTTACTCTAGTTGTATATGAGGAGTGTGGAAATTCTAAAGAAATGCTTAAATAATGCATAATATACTTTAAACCCATTACATTTTAGTTAAATCTACTTTAGATTTAGTCTACTAAAATCTTGTGACATTTAGTTGACTAAAACAATTCAGATGACTAAAACTAAATGGCATTTTAGGAGACTATAAGGGTTATTCAGAGAAAGGTGAAAACCAGGAGAATTGCCAGGCGAATGAACAATCTAGACTAAATAGTCGATTTGGAAAGTGAGATAAATGGGAGAATTTTTCTGGTTTGGCTATTTTGACCTTGAATTTTCACTTCTCCAGTCATTCTCCTGGTTTTCATCTCTCTCTGAATAACCCTGTTAGACTAAGCTAAACTAAAATTTGCTGTCAAAATTAACATTGCTGGTAATTAAACCCAATGAAATATAAAGGAGGGATAAGCGCCCATGCATTTTTAAATATGATCATGGACAGACTATGGGCAAAACCAATATGAGTAGATCTAGTACACCAGTTTTCAAGGAACATGGTGAGCAGTACTTGGACTATGGGTGAAGTGAGCCCCTCCAGACTAAAAAAACTTGCACTTTAATAGTCCGTTACATTCCCAGCAGCCACATAGATGTGCCGGCAGAATCATGTATTGGTGCAGAGATTGGTTGCTAGGGTATTGCAAGCCTAAATTATACCTTTGTTGACCCATGTACAGACAGGACCAAGTAGACTAGGCAAATGGCCAAACCATGCATTAAAGAAAGAGCTTGACAACCAGTTGAAGTCTATAAAAATAACCTTTAATAGTCATGAACTATTAAAAACCAAGTTAACACCGAGATCTTTCCCCCCCCCATATTGAACCCATTAAGTTAAAGCCTTTTTTTTATTATTTTTACCGTAACGACAACTTTAACAAAACCGGTCCAAATTTGCATCTGAAAAATCAAATCAACCTTTCTGTAATCATATTCAGCATTCCATGGCCTCATCCTCATCTTCGCTAGACTGTACAAAATCATCTTCAATATTTTCAGGCAGCTCATCTTCAGCATCCGAATCCCCCGGTCCTCCGTCGCCACCGCCCAGCTCGCTCAATATCTGTTCGACGTGCTCCAGTAGCTGGGAATTGTCACATTTCAGCTTGTTGTAAAGCTACGGGTAAAAAATAAAACAGAGTGAGACGCGCTTAGCATAGCGCAGCGTGTGGCTTTGATAATTTCACAAAGCTCTTAATGGATGGAAAATATGATAGATTTAAAAGCATTTGCAAATTGAAATACCAAAAAAGCACTATGCAACTATTTTGTCTAATTTGGGGGAGGGGGAGTAAGCAAGAACATATTTGTCGAGAAGCATTTTACTTCTAAGACTTAGATGGAAATATAATACCAGCTGCGCTAAGAGTTTCCACATACAGTTGTTGTGACGTACGGTACCAAAGCCGATACTCTTAAAAACGTGGAAGTTGACGATTTAGACCAATATAAGTAATTAGAAATGATGGATCAAAAGGCAGATGAAGCCTTCCGAGTGCATTCCACTCACAAAATCATGACTATTGTCAGAATGTACCTTTTAGTTTCCCGAAGCCTATATATTATGGTTGAATATTTTACATTAAAGACCATAAAGAAATCCGTTGACTCAAATAGCCAGTATGTTTATTTGAAATATAGAAAACAGACTTGCCATTGGATTTTCACTTTTCCTTTTAATTTTTGTACATGTTATTGTGACCTTTATGTTTCAAAACCACTAGAGTCAGATATCATTTCAAAGAGAAATGTCATTCGTGTTCAGCTCATAAATCCGAAACATAAGATATATCACGGTCCAGTATGGCATAGGAGACAGGCCACAGGAATAGTTGGAACAAGCGGCGGACACAGGCTAACGCTGGTGTGGTATGCAAAGGGCGAGACAGTAATTGTGGTTGGGAACCGTTATAGTGGTTTGGGGCTGGTAGCAAGTTCTCGTGGTCAATATATAATGGGCTGGGTCAGTACACAAGGCAGGCCAGACTACTTAGAAGAGTGGAACTACTAAGGGAGAACTGCTACAATACTGGAGCAAGGAAAAAGGCCTCATCTCTGGCCCCGCCATCCGGCCAGAGAACACTAGTGATGCATAGGGAGCTGCAAGACGGTGTGCATCCACACTCAGATATTAAAATACTCAAATGCTTAATTCGTCATTATACATTTGTATAAACATTTAGTAGCCTCAATAATGTGGGGCAGGTTTAACAAGTATTTAATAACTAAGGCTCATTAAAGTGGGGCCAACACATCAAAAGTAAAGTACCGCAATCACCACAACTCACTCTCTTCCGTCAAAGTACTGGGCTACAAATGCTTAGTAAGTCCTCCTTAATATAAAGCAAATGAAGTAAGCATCAGGGCTCAACAATAACACTCAACGCACAACGTGCACTAGTATTGGTTTCATTTTACAAATATTGTGTTATTACAGGATTTCCTAATAACTAAAATGCTATTTTACCCTTTTGGTAAGTGTTAGCTACGCATCCCATGTTGTTTTAATTAATTAACATAAAACAGATGGGGGAGATAGCGCTTTACAAAAACCGTACATATTATATATATATATATATATATATATATATATATATATAAAAAGCTTACATATAAAGGAATATATATTCAAATTTTTCAACAAAAAGTGGTGCAGCTTCCCAATGTCAATAATCAGTGGTGGTACAGCTTCCAAATGTATGTGGTCAGGGATCAAAGACCTCTTCAAGCATAGAACTTTCCAGGATACATGGAACAAAGGATACAAAGTCCAATAGTGTGATATTGTACAATCTCTATTAGTCCATTGTCAGTAGGAAGGTATCTTACTCACGTTTTGTGAGAGCTACAAGTTCTTAGGTGTCAGCTTTTTAGGTATTGGGAGCCACCTAAAATGCCCCAGATCGATCCATCATAGAGAAATTCCGGGTGGGGTAGTTTCCTTCTACAGGACTGAATGAAACTTGGACACAGAGACTTACAGGGAGAGATACAAAAAATCTCCTTTATTAGTTAAAACATATATACCATACAATGATAAAACATACATACCATACAATGATATGGCCTATCATTGTATGGTATATATGTTTTAACTAATAAAGGAGATTTTTTCAATCTCTCCTTGTAAGTCTCTGTGTCCAAGTTTCATTCAGTCCTGTAGAAGGAAACTACCCCACCCGGGATTTCTCTACGATGGATCATTGTGTTGCGGCCTACAACTATGATGGCTCGATTTGTGGTGGCTCGATTGTATGGCTGAGCATTATAGGACATTGAGTTTGAATAAGCTACATAGTGAAACAGTTGCTGACATAGACAATTCAATCAGCATCTTATTCCAACCACAATTCGTTTCTATGACTAGTTTCTGTTGTCCAATTAATGCAAATGACATACCGAGATGAGTCAATGCAATAACTTGGTGCAGAAGTCTGCTCCAAATAATCCACTTGAAATGTTATGCAGTACGTGTCAAGCTTTTCACTGTCACAGAGACCTGCAGCTAATAGCAGACATGTCAATGTTAATTACATCAAATTAATTATACATTTCCATCAGCCAGTAAATCTACACTTTTTTTTCCATTCTGCAATTATTAAAGTCAGTGTCCACTGGTGCTCCCGATGTTCTTATTATTTTTACCATTTTTTATAAAAACCCGTTTTATTGTTCTCGATGGCTGGCCGTATCCAAATCGATACAAATCAAGAATCACGAAGAATACATTTTTGCAAAGAATCAAAATAGTTTTAAAGTAAGAACAAAACAATATTCTTAATTAATCTAATAACGGTCACCGGGGATCCTGATTCGACTGTAGGAAAGCCTCTCCTGATAAACGCTATTACAAAATGAACACAATGTAGTGTCTTATCTACAGTAACAGATAATCCTTCACATTGTTTACATTTTGATTTACTTATCTTTAAATAATGCCATCATTTCTGCAGAGCAAATATAGTTTGTCATTGATTTTTACCTAGGACATTTCTATTCAAGTCAATAAGCTCACAGAAGACATTGGCGTGAATAGCAGAATCTATTTAACACAGGCCTGAAAAAAATAGATTTGCTTTCTCTACTTCCACCCGCAGCATATCAATTACGAAGGGAAGTACAGTTAAAGCATTACATATATATATATATATTCACACGCACAAACGTATCTACAATGGTTCAGAATCCGGCACTTAAAGGGTTACTTGCCCCGATGCAGCCACTAGCCCACGGTAAAAGTGCACACAAGATGCAGAGCCATGTTTAGATTTCTTCAGAAAACTCCTTCATGGGCTGAAATGTCGATACTAGGCTATAAATTAATCACTATTGGTGGAAGACGTTATACGGTCTCTGCGCTGTGCTGCATTCTGTGTGATATATAAATGTTACGGGTATAGTCCACAATGAGGATAAAACCAGGACAAACCATGATGTACCCAAACGCCTCTGAGTAATTTGTTTTATTTAAGAGTTTCGGATTATTATTATTGTCATCATTTATATAGCGCCAACAGTTTCCGCAGCGCTTTACAATAACCAAGGGGAACAAATACATATAAATGGACATAAGATGGAAACAAGAGGTGTAGAGGGCCCTGCTCATAGGAGTTTACAATCTAGGGGGATTGGGGGTGAGGAAGACTAGAGGAATTTCACTAGACAGCAGGATCATTAGTGCCAGTGGTTTGGGAATGGTGGGGTCATAGAAGCAGCTTCAATCATGTGTGAGTTGGTGAGCAGAGGGATGAGTTGCATCAGTGATGTGGTACGCTAATCTGAAGAGATGGGTTTTGAGGGATTTCTTGAAGCCAGATAGTTTACAGTTCTCCGAAAACCTAGTTTTACTCATAGTCACAAAATTCACTTTTACCTAAGCCAACCCTACCCCAACACTTTAAGTCGTTTTTACCCAAGGGTGTTTGGTTAGTCCGCAGATTGCGCAGATTAAACCTGGTGATTTGTTTAGCTTTACCCGGCACTTTTGGGACATACGGACTTTACCTGGGTAATTCTAAGGCAGTGCTGGAAAATAATGGTGGCCACACAAAATATTGACACTTTGGGCCCAATTTGGACATTTTCACTTAGGGGTGTAGTCACTTTTGTTGCCAGCAGTTTAGACATTTTAATGACTGCGTGTTGAGTTATTTTGAGGGGACAGCAAATTTACACCGTTATACAAGCTGTACACTCACTACGTTACATTGGAGCAAAGTTTCATTTCCTCTGTGTTGTCACATGGATATAATAAAATAGTTACAAAAATGTGAGGGTTGTATTATTCACTTCTGTGAGATATATATATATATAGTATGTTTATTATTGCAGAAGCCACTTGCACATCACAGCAATTCAATGAATTGCATCCCAGAGCTCCTGTGCCACATTCCCCATATGCAGCAAGGAACTCTGGGTAGGATATGCAAATGACATCTGTCTCACGTTTATGCATCCTGGGTCTGTTATTACACAGAGCCCTAAAATCAATGCTTTGCCACACCGTGGCTTTGTAGCAGAGATAAGGTTTATGCAACTGGTCAAAGCCACTCCTAGGACAGCGCGGTTTCGGGTTTGTTGGACCCTCATCAGCTAGGAGCTAGGCATGACCAATTGTAGTGGATGCTCGCTTTTTGTCCTCCACCACAACCCTTGTAAGCACTGAATTACCCTACGGGTCCCAAGCATCCACTGCAACTGGTCATCATGCCTAGCTCCTAGCTGATGAGGGTCCACAAACCCAAAACAGCGCTGTCCTAGGGGTGGCTTTGACCAGTTGCATAAACCTTATCTCTGCTAGAAAGCCACGGTGTGACATAGCATTGATTTTAGGGCTCTGTGTAATAACAGACCCAGAATGCATAAAAGTGAGACAGAGGTCATTTGCATATCCTACCCAGAGCTCCTTGCTACATATGGGGAGTGTGGCACAGGAGCTCTGGGATGCAATTTTTTGAATTGCTGGGATGTGCGGGTGGCTTCTGCAATAATAAACATAACTAATTATAGCGTGGAGGCTTTTTATCTCGCTTTTTGTCCTCCAAGACAACCCTTATATATATATATATATACAGTTTTAGCTTTGTGGAGTTCTGCAACCTGCTGTGAGTCATTACAGGTTTTACTCTACATTGTGGTGGAAGTGAAAGGTTGAATTGATGGATATTGGTCTTATTTTCAACTTATATTACTATGTAACATTAAAGGAACACTCTAGGTAAGGGGTCCGCAACCATAACAATCCAGATGGTTTAAAACTACCTTTCCCATTATGCTCAGTCACTCATCAGGTTGGCCAAGCTGCATGGAAAATGTAGTTCTAAAACATTTGAAGGGCCAAGATTGTTGACCCCTGCTCTAGGGTAAAAAAAAATAGTGGTTTGGGACAGTCAGGCAGCCGACTAGGTCCAGTGCCTCTCAATGCACGTTGGCTGGTTGTGAATGAACAGAGATTCCTAATCTAAACCCTGGAAGGTTAATCGAGAGCTTTAAATATTCTATCAGTGTGAACAAGATAGATCAATCAAAAACATGTTTAAGATTACTTGCTTCTTGTGATCTTCAGCAAATATACAACAGTACCGTAGATACTCGAGTATAGCGGCCCTCGAGTATGACGCGATGGATAGAAATTATCGAGATGTGAGAAACTCGAGCCTCCCTATTTACGCTATAACACACAGCTCCAGGTCTTTTACCGATACCTGGGTGGCCTTGGTGCTTAGAACAGTAAGTAATGCACACAGAGAGCTGTCATGATTCAGAGATAAGGATTCAGCTACGGTTTGCAATAGTGAGCACTGACGGACCAGGTTCATTAATTGTGCCCAACCAGCATTAATCATGTGGACAGTCAGTGAGGCTGTGATTCCATCTCAGTCAAATGAGGCATACATAAGCTGTAGGACAAAGATTTCCTGTTGTTGCTCATTATTTTTTAGTTTTTGAAGTAATGCAAAGTGAAGAAAATCCCTATAACCCTTTAACATTAAACGTTGGTGTGCAATTCCTTTATGGTGCACGATTCCAAAAACAGTGACGTGCACGTCTATAGAAAAAGAAAAAAGTCAACAACGACTTGCAAGCAGTTCTAGGTCTAGCCTGTGGCCATCTAGCTTATGCCATCTTTTGGGCCAGATGGCATCTAAATATTATGTTTGTTTAACCCTTTCACTGCTGAGGACGTGTGGGGAACGTCCTCATTGACTCCTAAAGAAAGATGGGGTGGAGATAGGGGGTACCTTTGAACCCCGACATCCCCCGACTGTTGGCAGCTAGCAGGGTCATGTTTGGTATCATTAGAAAGGCCAGAGCATGGCCTTTCCAATGATATCAAAGAAGACCATGTATAAAGTAAAGAAAAAAAAAGGAAAAATAATAATAAAAAAAGAAAGATGTGTTTTTTTAAGATGTGAAATGGCTCAGCAGTGAAGGGGTTAAGCCTATTATGACCAGACATTTTTATAAAATTAAATAAATAATAATAAAAAATAATATATATATATATACACACACACACATTTCCAGAAAAAGAGCTAGCACTCTAAGGTTTCATACTTAAAAACCAAAAAAAATGTTAGTATCAATTAAGAAAGAAAACCAAACGTTTCAGCGCTTTACTGGAGCTTTCGTCGGGTATATCCTGACAAAAGCTCCAACAGGAAGCTGAAACACCGATCTTTTTTAATTGATTATATAATTTCTTTGTTTTTAAGTATGAGACCTTAGAGTGTGCTAGCTGTTATTTCATTTATTTTTTGTTGGGCTAAGCACCAGGCAGCATTTAAATGTTTTTGCAAGTCTGTAAGTGCAGGGGTTAACAGCAATTTTAATAAAGGTTCAGCAACCCTAATTAAAAATGTTTGGGACCAGAAGTGTTCAGGATTTTTTTTTTCTGCTTGATTTTGGAATTTTTGCATTTAACAATTATATAATATTTCAATACAGTAATGAGAGATTTTGAAGATCTTACAAGAAATTAATTTATATTTCATAAACACCATATACATACAGGGTTATTGAGAGAAAGGTGAGACTCTGGAGAACTTTTGGAAAAGTGAAAATTCTAGGTCAAAATAGCGGCTTTGGAAAGTGAGATAAATAGGAGAATTCTTCTGGTTTGGCTATTTTGACCTTGAGTTTTCACTTCTCCAAAAGTTCTCCAGAGTTTCACCTTTCTCTGAATAACCCTGATAGCCTTCCCTGTAGGAGTTTTTATGCAAAATTTTTGGTAACGTTGTCCTAATCACACGCGGTCAGGTGTGGAATCATGTCAGCGAACCAGAGGTTTTCAGATTTTAAAACATTTTTGGAATTTTGGATAAGGATAGTGTCAGTCGAACGCATTTTTTCACGGGAGACGCGATAGCGGTCATACGATGCGCACTGTCGGCCGTATTTTTTACGGATCCATACCAGGAAACTTTGGGTGTCTGAACGTAAGTTGGTCGGACATGAGCAGCGCCTGACGTCTCCTAATCACGCACACACGCAGCTATGCGGACGCAGCGCACTCTGTACGTCAGTACTAGCGGTTCGACGTTCTTGCAAAAATGCGTTTGTTTGCCACTTGCGTTGTGCGGCCGAACTGACCCCAGCCTAAGAGATACTCATCCTGCTTTTAATTTATTCACTCTGTTACAGAGTTATTGCAGAGATAAAAAGTTTTAAACCCTATTATCTTGAAAAAGTTTACATATTGAGGGAAATTAGGAAAAAAAAATGGCAGAAATACCATATTTTTGTATCTTGAGAAGGGTTGTGAAAAGACAGTTAAATTATAATATTCAGAAAGCATTCTAGCACGTACGTGCAAGGATCCCAATGACAGCTATACAGCTTCCAAAACTGATATTAGAATTTAAAAATAGTATGTGAAATAAAGCATATTACCCAGAGGTCTGCAGAGGATCGGGTTTATATCATGTGCTTTGCATCCAGAGTTTCTGAACTACCTTAAATAAAGTAAAAAGTGTTGCTGCGGTTTTGGGAATGAAAACATTTCTGTTTATATTTATTTTGGTCCCTGGGTCCAAAAACAAATCTTATTGAAATGGACTTTAATTTGACATCCCATTTTTAATGCATATCGTCTCCCACATTAATCCTCCGTGTTGTATATTCTTGATGAATGGGATCTGAAAGGATATGCTTCAATATTATCCGAAAAATAAAATGCTCCAACAACTAAGTGCTTTTGCATATTCCTGACCTGCTCCACAATCACTTGAATATTAAATATCTATAGATTTTAGGTCGGGCACTATATTTGTCAAGGGAATATGCAAACAAGCCCACAGCTGACACAGATCAAATCTTATGAGTCTAAATAATCTTTTCATTTGCATGAAATCAATGCTTTTCTGGAATAATTCATGTTCCGACATGACAACTTTTTACTGCAGCCACTAAACCTCCCATATGCTCTTCGCGGCATAAAAAAAAAGTATTTATGCAGGATAGAAAAATATTCTGCATGTATTTTCCTTTCTTTTATGCATAAATGAGGCTTTTGGCCACTAGAACAGAAAATATTTATGGTAAATAGTCCTAGCACTGACAAAACGCATCTCTCTCTCTACAACGTAATGTTTAAACAAAAAAAAACAACATATTCGGGACATTTATCTTGATTAAAACCCGTGCTTTTTGTGGAGTAGATAGTTTTAAGACGCCAACAAAATATGACTTTTTTCCTGCAGTGGAAGCTGAGTTTATTTGTGTATAACGATGTCGGTATAAGCGGTTGCCGCCGTCCTCCCTTCTAATCAGTATACAAACTGTTAGCAGACCCCTATGTTAATGTATACACCGCGTAAAGCAGAAAATGTCATGTCTAAGCAAATGATTCACTCTAGAGCTTAGATCTGGACATGTACACCTGTGATAGTCCTGTCAGGCATCGGCCTCCGCAATAGCTATGTATTATAAATAGTGCTGCAGGATGTCTGTGGAGGAATACAATGGAAATCTGCCAAATGATGCTTTTCTGGCTACCTCACAAGAACATAAAATTTGAACAGAAATATGATTTAGGCCGAGTAAACGTAGACCTTTATCTTTCTGTCCTAAGCAGATCTCTAGTAGTGTTAAGTCCGATAACTAAAATATGACTGACGCTAAATGGCATTGTAGTCTGTGGACTAAAACTTAACCTCCCTGGCGGTCTAATGTTTTCAAAATTTTGTGTCTAAAAGCGTCTCAATTTTTTTGGAAAGGAAACCTGTTTTTTTATATAGTAAGCCTGTAATAATTAGGAATAACGCACTGAAATCCGTGCAAACAAGAGTCTACCCAGGACATACTTGAAAACGAGAGAAATCTCAATGTATCCTTCCTGGTAAAATACTTTGCACATAAATAAATAAATAGTAAACACACGGAGTCCGATAAAGTTTGAAACACGACATAATAATTTATTATCCCATAAGTAATTATCCAAAATAATGCTAATAAATTATATTCAATAATATAATCAAACCAAAAACACTGAAATCTTTTAGAAAACAAGACTGTGTATGTATGGTCTGTTTCTGATCCTTTAGTGCCACCTAGTGGCCGTTCATGAGCAGGTCATGCTACTGGAGATTTTTCATTGGAAATCTTTTTTTCTTTTTACAGTTTGCTGCCTGGTCCCGCCCCCTGCATCGTGTGACTCGCATGGAGCATTACCAGGAAGCAAGTCGCCGCAATCACACTGCGGGGGACAGCGAGGGAGCGCAGGGTAAGGTGAGTAAGCAGCCCGAGTGTGGCTCGGGGTTACCGTTCGCATTAGCGAAATTTAACCCCGAGTCACACTCGGGAATACCGCCAGGGAGGTTAATAATTTTTTTTTTTTTTAAAAGGATTTTACCAGGAAGGATACATTGAGATTTCTCTCGTTTCCAAGTATGTCCTGTGAGGCAAGTATGTACCGTTAGGTGTCTTGCCCAAGGACACTTACTGGAGAGGGGCTCTTGATGGGATTCGAACCTGTGTCTCCACAGTCTCTCTCTACGGTTATAGAGCAGTGACGTTACCTCTACTCCACCCAGCCGGTACAAAAATTAGACCCTCCATAACAGTTTTCTCTAGTTTAAATCCGTTGATGAAAATGTCAATAGATTTGCATCATAGTTTTAGTCAAATATCAATAGATTTTCATCCTAGTTTTAGTCGTTGACTAAAATATGACCAACGCTACATGGCGTTTTAGTCAAATGACTACGACTAAAACTATCTTAAAATTAGACCCTAACATTTTTTCGTCTAGTTTTTATTAGTCGAGGAAAATGTCAATAAATGTTCATCATAGTTTTAGTCTAGTTTTTGTCACTGAAAACATGTAGTCAACCAAGTCTTCGACAAAATTATTGAGCAACTAAATTAACAGTGATCTCTAGACACACTCTGCCTTTGTCTTCTATAAAGTGGTGCAGAAAACACGACTCAAAACGATTTTCAACTCTACAGTTACCCAACTTAAAGCCCAATTAGGGTCCCAGTTAACCCACTCTGTTAGAAGTTGGAAAGAGAGATGTCCAGAAGGACCATAGGATGAAGTAAATGCAAGCAAAATGTTTTGACTGAGATCCAGAAAGGAATGCTGCATCATTACCATCAACAACTATGTAAAGGTACTAAATCAGTATTCTATTTCATTAAACCACAAAAAAAAATTCAAATTCACTGGCAGTACGTCAACTGGAAAGGAATGAAAAGAATGTTTCCAACCTATCGCTTCTATCTGTGAATGAAACATGGTCAAGTCTTTTTTTGTGCAATATATTCCTCAAAGTAAATTTCCAATCCTAATAATACGTCTATACCAGGACTGTTCAGGGAAGCACTGAAAAGTAGAACAATTAGTAACAGCATTTCACTGGTTTTCATGATGATTATTATTTTCTTATTATCTATATAGCGCCACAAATTCCGCAGCACTTTACAAGATCAGAGTACAAGGGGTTAATACATTAAAATACCACACATGGATGATATGACCTGATTCAGGGGGGCCCTGTTCCCAAAGGAACTTGCAATCTATGAGATGTAGAAGTATTTTGTGAGGTAGGCGCATCCATATCGTTAAGTGTCTTGCCAAAGGACACTCGCTGGTGGTGTCTTCTGAGTGGGATAGAGTCGGCTTTCCATGACTTTAGATCAGCGACCTGGTGGTTAGGTTGAACCCGCTTCCTGTAAAGTCGAGTGTTGCTTCTCCACAGTTGTATTGGAGGGATGTGCAGAACGGGATTTGACTTGCTTCTCCACAATGAAAGGCAGGGATGTTAACACTGGACTCCACAGCCCATATTGCGTGGTAGGCGAGTATGTGCCATTCGGTGTCCTGCCCAAGGACACTTACTGGAGAGGTGCTCTGGCAGGGATGTTACCTCTACTCCATCCAGCCGGTACATGATGGTGTTATTTGTTTTAATTATGGAATATAGTCCTGTATTTGCTCTTTATACATAGCCACCAATGTTTGTTAACCTGTGGGAAACATGGAATCACCCCCAAGTGTTTTATTAACTTCAAGTGGTCTTAGCCGTACTGAAGAATAAATTTGCTGTAATTTATACATACACAGAACAAAAAATAACAATGCAATCGGAAAGCAGGTTGTTTTAGTTAACAAAGGTTCAGAATTTGCTCTCACCTACTTGCCACTGGCGAGCGGAAAGTCTTCTTTTCCCAGATCTTTAAAGACAATGGCAGAATGTGGTGTATTTGTGATGGTATTTCATTTTAGTGACCCTAAATATGTTGAGTTTTGAAATAAACAGAAAATGTACTATCTGTGCAGGCCTGTATTTTATATATTTGACTTTTCAGCTTTCTACATTAGGTTAAAATCGTATTAAATAATCATCCTGAGGAACCATCAAAATTTATTTTAGATTTATTATCGTCCCCCACACAAGTAAATAGAAAAAAAATACAAAAGATGGAAGGGGCAGTTCTATTAATTTAAATACATAGTTTATTCACTTATCACAAGATACAGTTGTGTTCAAAATTATTCAACCCCCAATGCTGTAAAGGGTTTTAGGGAATTTAGTGTACATTTGTAATTGTATTCAGAATGAAATCCTACAAGGACTTTTTAAAGAACCATATGCAACTAAAATGCAGTAGTAAATGTTTCTTTTGTGAAGCACCAATTAGGCAGCTTTAAAATGACTGTGATACTCAGCTCCTTCTAGACATTTACTGGTGTGGTTACAAACATGGTGAAGTCAAGAGAATGGTCCAGGAAGACAAGAGAAGAGGTGATTACTCTTCACAGGAAGGGCAATGGCTATAAGAAGATTGCAAAAAAGTTAAACATACCAAGAGAGACCATAGGAAGCATCATTCGCAAATTCAAGGCAAAGGGCACTGTTGAAACGCTACCTGGTCGTGGCAGAAAGTAGATGCTGACTTCAACTGCTGTGCGCTACCTGAAGCGTAGAGTGGAGAAAAGTCCCCGTGTGACTGCTGAGGAACTGAGAAAAGATTTGTCAGATGTGGGTACTGAAGTTTCAGCTCAGACAATACGGCGCACACTGCGTAATGAAGGCCTCCATGCCAGAACTCCCAGGTGCACCCCCTTGCTGTCTCCAAAGAATAAGAAGAGTCTTGGGAGACGTTGGACCTTTCAACAGGACAATGATCCCAAGCATACCTCCAAGTCCACTAGAGCATAGTTGCAGATTAAAGGCTGGAACATTTTGGAGTGGCCATCTCAGTCACCTGACTTAAATCCGATTGAGAACCTCTGGTGGGACTTAAAGAAAGCAGTTGCAGTGCGCAAGCCTAAGAATGTGACTGAACTGGAGGCTTTTGCCCATGACGAATGGGCGAAGATACCCGTAGATCGCTGCAAGACACTTGTGTCAAGCTATGCTTCACATTTAAAAGCTGTTATAACTGTAAAAGGATGTTGTTCTAAGTACTAGGATTGAATGTCACTTGGGGGTTGAATAAAACTGATAATGATGTGAGCACAGAAAAGACATTTGTGGTTATTTCATTATAAATGTTATGTTATATTTGTCTGACCTACACGTGCCTCTTTGATCAAAATCAATGTCAAACTGGCCAAAACACTCAATTTCAGTGGGGGTTGAATAATTTTGAACACAACTGTATATGTGAAGTCATTGTGGTTTGACTCGTCTGAATACTAAATGGCAATCAGATCAGCATATGTGTATCTTGCTAATGATGAAAAAACAGTCAATCACTGGGCAGACCCTTCTATTAATTTGCAGTTACATATACGTTCCTGAACAGAATGTCTAATTATACATGATGGTTTCTTAGAGTATCGAAACACTTTCATGAAAAATAAGCCTAGATCAATGAGCAAGGATAAAGTGCACTGTCCAATTAAGCAAAGCTTGACACATTCAAATTAGAAAGGAAAAAAAGACAAAAAAACCCACGAAAAGACACTTTAGTGGAGGACAAAAAAATACTCATTACACCATAGTTAAGTAGTTGAGGCAACAGAATGGTACAATTGATTAATTCAAGCCCCTTTCTAAAATTATTCCAAAACATGTCTCATACCTGATGAAATGTAACAGACTTCTGCAGCAACCTCTAGTACAGGAATTTTCTACACCTCTGCTGCCTGAATTTGGTATTATATATACATACAGTCACTAACCGAATCTTTTCACTTTCAACTAAAAAAACATTGCACATGCTGCCCCTTTCTAGCCCAGGGCTCTCCTAAAATGCTCCTCCAAGTTCTTATAATCTCCCACCTCAACTACTATAACCCTCTTATCATTGGCCTTAAATTATCCCAAATTAACCTTCTATAGTATTGTAATGAACGCCACTGCCAAGTTAATCAACCTCACATCCCGTACCTCTCACACCTTGCCCCTTTGTCAATTTCTGCACTGGCTCCCTTTTTCTTTTAGAATTCAATTCAAAATGCTAGTCCTCACGCACAAAACTTTCCATAAACAGGCCCCCGCCTACATCTCCTCCCTTATTAGGTGGTATGTTTCAGCCCAGTCACTTCACTCTGCCAGTGATCTGTTATGATCTCTTTAGGACTTTTCATGAGCTGCCTTTATATGGAACTCCCTCTATCAACACATTTCGACTCTCCCCATGCCTGCAGTCTTTCAAGATGCCACTAAAAATGCATTTGTTGAGAGAGACCTATCCGCTCACTCCTAATGTTCCCCATTGCACCTTTCCTGATCCATCTACACAGCAGCCATGCATTCAATTACTTCTCATCCTCTGCTATTTACCCTGTATCTAGATGCCAAGAGTGTAACGGACTGACTAAAATATTAAACCTGCCGAAAACATACCAAACAGTTCTCAGACATATACATAGATTTGTCAGGGACCAAGATTTCTGTCTTGAGTGGAAATCTGTGAGTGACCACCTTATCTGTATCCAGGTCAAAAAGGATGATTGGGGCTTGGTCATCTAAAACCATCCTGAAGTCTGCCCTATAGGTGGAAATATTTAAATGAGATGACCATGTTTTCATAGTAATTTCACCCTTGTGGAATAATTAGCATAATATGCTACCTGAATATGCAGTCCTCTAGTTCTTCTGAAGGTGGACGTGTCTTTACAAGTTGGATGACATCTGACGATACTTGAATGACTTTCAAAGTAGTCCAGTTATCACCTAAGACTCTAGGACGGCCTCTAGAGACAACTAGTTCCAGAAGAAGAGCAGAATTTAATATTCTGTATGTAATTTATATTTCACCTCACCTCCACTCACATTATACGTAGTGTACTGTCTATATAGTTATTTAGACCTTTTTATGTTGCTTCTACGTCAGCAGATTATGGCTGGTCATCCACTGGGTCTGTAGTCATCCGTCTAGCAAGTCGACTAATCCCACAAAACAGAAGAGATTGAATCATGGTCCATTGCTTCAGATTTCCATCAGACGACTTCAGACAACTATAAACGACTACATCAGACTAGCGACCGTTCCCATTTGAATGGTATTTGTCATACGAAGTCAGACAACCTGGTACAAAAAAACTCACTGCTGAGCAGTAAATAATAATAAATTAAATAAATATACTTTATTTTGTAGGAGGACAGGGGGAACTAGCCCTGTTTGATAATAATTTTGAGGGTAGGGGAAACATACTCTGGTTCTTTTGCAGCTGTGCCTTAACCCCTTATGTGCCAAGTGTATATTTACGTACATGTTAACATTCTCACTATTATAGTGATATTCTTTTATTTATTTTTTTAAATTTCATATGGAGAACCCATTACTGCATTTTTCCCACAAATAAATACGCTAATTTTAAAACCAGATACGTTCGAACAAGGTCATCCACAGTTCCTCGCAGTGGATGTCCCTAGTCATATGTGGTCATACAACCTAGGTCATCCGTAGTCTGAACAAAAGTCGATCGTACGACTAAAGACCCAGTGGACGTCTAGCCTAAAACGCATATAACCCGACATCTTCACAGTTTCTCAAGACTCACCCATAAAATTTCCTGAACAGCAATACCGTATATTGCTTTTAATCATGCAATACATACAAACCGCCAAACACATGCAATGACCCTGTTTTCTGCCAACTTCAAGAAAGGTCAGTATAATTGACGTAAACACATTGCCTAATGGCTCCCGGGAATTAATGGCTTGCCATGAACCCGATGCAATTATAATACAAATTCTATCACATTAAGATAAAGTGTAGTGCTCGGGATCTAAATTTATAGCTTAATTTCCAGCAGTGGAAACAGATCCATAACATTTCTGGGAATATGCTGACTTGGCATGCTGCGATAATCAATAAGCATGCTTTAATTTGGGGGTTTATGCAGCAGTGTGCATAAGTGTCATGCTAATATCATAATCAGGCTCGCCAATATGAATTTTAGAAATGCGCTTTACGCATATTTAAAGGCAGGCATTGCAACTATTAATTCTAACCTTTATTTCTAAAGGTAAGGTCCGCATGAACAATAACTGAGCATTGAAATTAATGGTGCGGCTTTGGTTCATACCTGGGTCAACCTAAAACCTTCTCACAGATGCTGATCTTTCAGAAGACGGCATGAAACCTTATCACGCTGTGCGCTGTTGGGAGCCACAACAGCCTTTATTAACTATACATATGAATACAAAGGGGGGTTGCACAATAACACTGGAATATCACATTAAAAAGGGGTTTAATGTTGAAGTCATTACATCTCAATTACAGAACACAGCTACAAAGGTGAGTCGTGTTATGTGAATTGCCAATTAGTCGTATGCAGTAGTATGCAATAATAGAGGTCTGAAAATAACATTTGGCACTTTGATAGGTGAGTTTTCAAAGCTTCACAAGGCAATTAGCAGAGATCCATAGAGGCCAAATGATAACTAATGTGATTGTAGGTGTATCGGCCAATAACACTGCAATTATCATTAAAGTGCCAAGAAGAACGGCCTTCAAAATCACAGGAGATGAATAGTGTCTGGAAGTCAACGTTCTCAAGGAGGGATAGACCGGGATAATTTTGTAAACAAAAAAAATTAAGGTAGAACTAGAGTAGGCACCTTTGTGGCTCAGTAGCGGCACATAATAGATGTCATGATCTACACCAATGCACCAAAATTGTCATTAAAAGTCAGACTCTAATGGAAAAATTGTGAACCAGCCGATAACCACTAGCGTCTCACCTTTAACCTCCGTATTCCAACTAAGATGTATGTCATGACGCTAATGTTGGCCTGAGACGTTAAATTTTCTTAGCGGGACGTTAAAAATTGTGTTGGGAGTAGCTAATTTAACGGCTGGCGGTACTGAAAGTGGATGCGCACACACCAATTAAATCCTTGCGTCTTTATTTCCGCCATGGTGTAAACTTAACCAGAACCTTAACAACGCCATAGGCTTCAATTGCTCAGAGAAATTTACACCAGGGTTTATGTGTAATTTTGAGCTTAACACCAGCTTTTAGAAAGTGTTACATCTCCCTGGTTGGCAGCTAGACGTTATGTTTATTTGTGACCTTGGAATAGGTTGCGCAAATTAAGGTCTACTATATAAAAGTATAGTAGGCGTGACTTTACAGTATGCAGCCGCAACATCCGAGCAGTTTCTTAATGTCTATGTTGGAATCGGGTGCCAAGATTGGCATGTTTTTATCCATTACAGATAACACAGCTCCTAACCCCTGCAGACAGGCATCTCACCAATGGGGTCAATGGATTTTAGAACTCAACTGGTTGTGCCATTAATTTATTTAGGATCATACAGTTGCACAGAGGTTTCTCCGTTCCTCTATCAAACAGCAAATTGTATTTCTGTATTTGGTCAGGCTCTGTCCTGGCAGACAGGTAAAACCATTACAAAAATCGACCTGTGGGCTGGATGTGGTTCAGAGGTTTAGCAAGGCAGCCTTCCTGCCTGAAAACCCCATCAATCTATATGTGAGACATCAATAAATTGATGTAAACTGGCCACCTCTACGATACCACCACTTAGCAGAACCTCGCCTGTGCCTTCACGCTAGGAACATAAAACAGATCAATACTTTAAACTGCAAGTGTGAATAATTTTGTGTTCAAGAGACGCTCATAACTGGTTACCTCCATGTCTTATGTAAATGAGACTTTAATGTGCTGTACAGGAGAGGGGCCACCAGGGAGTTGCGAGAAAAGAATGAAAGGGAACGGTGTGTCTTCCCTTGAATAGTAGTTGATTGGGGGACATCTTGCCAAGGATAAACAGAGAACAGAATAGCTCAGCGTGCCATTCATCAAAGTCTACTTTATATTGCTATAACAACAAATAATAATTATCAAATACAAACTTTTAGTATGCCTAAAATATTTTTCAATTTTGTTTTCTGGTCATCATGAAAACACTCTGTTCTTTAACCAGAAATTACTTAAAGTACTGTTTGTTAGGAAGAAAATAATTTTAAAGGAATAATAAAAGAAAAAAACAGCTACATAAATGCCCTGCAATTGCGTAAATAAGACACTCACAACCAAAATCATGCAGTATATGTAATTTTGCAATAATACAATGAAATGCAAACCATAGCATATAAAACCCTGTTTGCATAAATTTTTAATGAAAGATTAGTGCTCTTCCGGAGAAGAAACTAAACTCTCAGAGACCTCACTCCTGTCACCCTTTATCACTGGAAAGAAGCTATAAGGAGCAGCCCCCACCCTCACTGTAACAAAAATCTCAACAAACTTTGCTCCTGCATTACAACAGCCCAGGAGAGAGCAGAATACACGGGGAGCTCTGGTGTCACTCGCTGCTCTACAGGGATAAGATTTAGGGGGTTATAATGACTGAAAATCCATGTACCGTGTACAAGGTGTTACTATAAGTTACAAACACAGGCATCATACCCACGTGCAGATTTAACTTTATATTCTAACTGTATATTTTTGAAGGAGTATTGTTAATAAGCACATTATATTAATACAACTGTGACTCCGTCAGCCTGGAGCCTTCCTCAGATAGAGCATGGCTGCAATCAAAGTGCTATTACCTAGTATTTACTCTGTATTATTTGTATTATAATATTCTTTTATGTTAAAATTCCAGTATTTGTATTTATTTTTCTCTGTCAAATTTTTCCAAACTATAACCTCAAATTATTCCTCTCTCTACCGGTTGCCCTTCCAGGTTTGTAAATTATTTTCACAGACCTTTGGTTTAACCCTTTCTCCTTTGCCTTTGTTCAAGATCTGATCAAATCCAAACACTTCACAAAGTAGAAGGGTTATTGAGAGAGCACCGAATTGGCCACCTAATTACATCAAACTGAATTTAACCATACGAGGCAAATTCATGGGCATTCGGCTTTTCAAAAAGCTGGCAATTCACCAAATATTGGCTAGTTGCCATCGTAATACAGTGCTGTTCGGCAGCAGTGAAATTCCGCATAGAGAAGTAATGGTTAATCTATTCAGACAATGCTGAACAGCATCGAAATGTCAGTGAAATGTCCTAATGTTTGGTGGTTTCATTCGACAGGTTTAACCACTTGGCTGCTAAGGATGCGCTCAGCGTGTCCTGCCAAGTGCTCCGGGACCCCGGCGGGGACAATAGATGTCATCGCGCTAGGCGCAATGACATCTATTTCAAGCGCCCCCCCCCCCGTGAGTGCATAGGAGGTGCCTGAAAGGGAGGGGGAGCGCTCTCCCTCCCGATCGCCAGGGGCCAGCGGTGAAAGTCAGGCACCATTTGGAAGGGCACAGCCTGCCCTTCCAAACGGTGCCTGGCTTTAACCCCTTGGGTGCCGGATTACGATTCGGTGCCGAAAAGCGCCGGTTCGTGATCCTCTTGTTCTTGGATCTTGGATGTCGGCCAAGCTTCCGGGAACTCCCCCTGATGACTGGCGTCATTGTGCATAGCGTGATGACGTCAGTCCTGTAGTTAACCTCTAGCTGCCACCAATGGTGGAGATGGGGGGTTCCAATGAACCCCCTATCTCCCGATCTGTGGCAGCTAGGGGTTAATATTAGGTATCGTTCGATCAGCCAGAGCATGGCCTTTCCAAAGATACCAAACATGACCATGTAAAAGGTAAAAAAAAAAAAAAAAGGTTTTTGGTTTTTTGTTATTGCAGCAATATTGTTCCCATTTAAATTATAATGTGAACACTGATGCTGCACTAACGATTTTTGCATGGGGTGCGTTTGTTAAAAATCGCATAATTTTCCCCCAAAAAAAAGTGTAGCGAGACCCCATTTCTAATTTTTTTAACAAGCGCAACCCATAGAAAATATAACCGCAAATGATCGCATGTTAAAATGTGAAAAAAAACACTTTACACATTGTAAATTATTGAAAATTCCAAATTTTATTGCATTTTTTGTTATAATACACAGACAGGTCATGACGTATACAAATAATAATGATATATTATGAATCTGCCGAGTCTGCCGGAAAGAACAATATATAATATGTCTGGGTCATATAATAAAATAAGGCTTCAAAACGCGGTTAAACATGATGAGGGAAATCGGTAAAAATTAGCTCAGCACAAAGGTGTGAAATGTCTAAGCAGCGAAAGGGTTAACAGGCGAATCCCATAGGTTTCAATGTTAAAAAAAATCCACAATTTTATTGAATATTTATTCGATAGTTTAATTTTAATTAACATTTTTTTTGCATGCTTTTTCTTTATTCTGTAACAGACCTTTTTATTGTTATTCATAGGACCTTATATATTATTTCCAGGCATTCTCATGCAGTCATTTTTTTTAACGGGTTTTAAAAGTTGGGGGGGGTTCTACCCCTGTACGGCAGGTCGGTGGCTTTTTTCGGATCGATTCGGTGGTCTGTTCAGCGGATCATCTGATGCATTTGGCATTTTTTCGGATCGGTTCGACGGCTTTTCGATTCATTCAGTGGTTTTGCGGTGGTTTTCCAATTAGAATTGGCGGTTTTTCGGATGCGTTCGGCGGGTCAATTCACTGCACTTCAGGGACCTTGCAGTGAATGCTGAATTCACCGCAGGGCCGGTGAATTTAACTCATAGTACGCGAACGAAAGAGCACCGAAATGTCGATGACCTTTCGGTGCTCTCTGAATAACCCCTTACATCTTGCACTGCCCACAGTCCCATCAAGCCCACCATCCCAATTTTACTTTTATGCAGCCAGTGTATAGGGGTTTTCCAAAATACAGTATATTAGCTCCATTTAACTCCTTCACTACCAAGTCGTTTTTCAAAAAAACATTGTCTGGAACCAGTGGTTTATAAACCAATCATTTAAATAAATTATACAGTAGGAAATATTTGGGAATATTCCCATTGTATTTCTTACCATAATCTATTTGGCAGGCAGATGGTGCCATAAACAGAACTTCAGTCTGTGGCTCCCTGCATCGGCTGCCAAAAGTCTGATAAGAACATTAGCAGATTTTAACCAGCATTATGCCCAAAGGGCTAAAACTTTGGGGTCACCTTTATAAGAAAAATTATCTTTTAATTTCCTGTATGAATATATAAATATTGTGATTCAAATACATACCTTAGTTAATATGCCCCATTTAGTTTGAAAAGCATGTTCTAATACAGACAGGATACGGTTCTCCCTTCCCCCTTCTTTCTATGATACGTGATTTGGGCGGCTTGTTTCTATTACTTTAAAAGTTAAAATGTAAACCATATGTGGTTAAATGTAATCTCAGACGTGGCAAATGTTTGTGCCATTTTAACTCTGACGTGATCTGTTTCATGATTGGCTGTTGTGCCACACCCTTGTTCTATATTAGAGTCTGATAAATAGAATTTGCTGAGAGCAATTCTAGTTTATATCTTGAGTGGTTGTCCTTTGATTTGCTCTCTCCTTGGCCAATGCAGCGCTGCGATAAATAAGTCTTTATATATGGAACGGACTGACAGCACCAACAGAGATTTAACTTGCTTCTTTGGTAAATATGAATAGGAATATTGATTTGATTATTTATTTAACAACCGTCTGCAGTGCAAAAGCAAATGAAATTCATTTGCAGCAAACAAATTTCATTCGCTTTTGTCCTGCTCAGCCACCGGTCGAAATAACTTGATATTGGGCACCTGACTGTGCTTTTGAAGAACCGAGTTACCTTGATCCCAGTAGAAAAGGAGTTAATATTTGTAATTAGTTTATAAACAACAGAATTCTACCTATTATACTTTGATCCAGCATTTTAAAGTATGAATTTCATAGTAAAGCTTTGCCTGTTGCTCTTTGTAGTTTACGTTGTCGATTCTTGCCAGTATTTACAACACCTACACTTACAGAATATCAGTAATAATGAGCAAAACAGTGGATTTTTGGTGAATACTGTTAGCCAGGATTTAATCACCATAGCACAAAACGTTTCATTAACAAAGTACGTTCAGTATTGTGTTTGTGTCAGAGGTTTTCATTTTTTCTTGTACTGTAGCTATATTAGAATAAAGGATGACACGAAAGAAGCAAACGGGTGGGAAACCAGAAAAAAACAAACTTGTTTGGTTACCAGTCACATACACACTAAACTATTACTTTCATACAATTTTAGTGCAGCTCTTGCCTTGTAATAGCTTTTGGACATCTGTGTGTTGCCGTGCAAGATGTTGTACATTATTGTTTGTGACACCCCTCAAATGCCAATTTACTTGTCTGAAGATTACACCACAGGTGCAATAAATCTTAGCAAAAACCTTTATGGGCAGCTGAACAGAGTGTTCCTTTTCCCATTGTTATATTGGAGCGGTGTTCTTTTTATGAAACTCTTATAGTAACCTTATTTCTAGTAATTTCAAGCTCTGAGCATACAGATACATTTTTGGTGCAATATACGGGGTCACACGATGATCATATAGAACGCATTAAAACAAATGACAGGTTATCAAACCAAACATAGGATGCTTTTTAACCGGGTTTAAGTTTTTTAAAAAAAAACTAGACCACTAGCACCAAATTTAAAGAGACGGCTTTGTAGAGATGATAGCTGTAAAAACTAGGGAATATGAAACCAAGCTCACTTTCAGTGAAAGTGTTTGTAGATGCCAGTGTTAAATGGTTCATTTTGTTATGCCCTCTGATGGCTCATAAATCTGTCGTCAGGTCTCCCCTCTCTCTGATGGCCAGGGAAGATCCTGTTTTGCATAGATTTTGGTGGAGCATCAATGTAGGTGCACATTTCTGCCATTCACTATGTTGGAATTTCTTGATATACTGTCTGGTAAGCACAGGACCCAGGGGATCCACTCTTCTCATACTCTGGAAAATGAGGTTTCCAGTCAGGGTTTATAAAGACTTCCACTTCCCTTCACCCCTACCATGTTGTGGTTTTGGTTACCCCTAAGCAGCTCCTGATATATTTCGTGATTGAGCTCCTGGTATTCGACTTCTGGCTGTGTATACTGACACTTGTACATTATCATGATTTCTCCATTCTTTGACCATGGCTTGTGTGATAACTTGACTCCGTGTTACCGACCTCTGCTTGATTATATGTGATTTATGTGTACCTCTCCAATTCCAGACTGATGTTTGTTTACCTAGGTATTCTTTGTGTTAACCTTGTTGTCACTTGGCCATTTAATCCCGGCTCTAGGATGGGTTGTCTGTATGGTCTGTGGTTACTCATATCTGCCTACAGGCTTATATAGTTGCTGTTACACATTTAAAAGTCAGCTGGCTCTGGCTTTAAAAGACATTGGCCAGAATTATAATTGTTCCATGCTAGTATTCACTCCGGGAGTCCTACAGATTCCATGGGGATTCATGTGAGACCTACTTGAGGTTTTATACAGTATGTGATCTTGTGCTTTGCAGCAAAAAGGACCCCGGAGAACATTTTGTTCTTTGCGTCCTTCCATTTACAGTGGTAATGGTGAACTGGCATTTTTTCTTTCCAACGCAGACTTGAATAATGAATGACTGGGAATCACTGGTTACTTACTCGCTCCAACTACATTTCAGCTAAGATAGCTTCTGAGCAAAGATGAGACGTACCAGGAGTCATGACTTCGTTTGAAAGAGCTGGGGAGCAGTTAACATTTACAAGTGGAGTACTGGTGTGCACAGCTTGTTACATTAAGGAGTGCACCCATGCAACATTTATTATTTCAAAACTTATGTTTAGAAGATTTTGCACAAAATTCTAATTTTTCATTAGAGACAACAAGCCTGTAATTGTCTCTGTAATACAGCCAGTTTTTATGATATTCATCACGAACCAGATAAGGGACATTAAAAATGTCAATGTAGGAGGTGAAGGTGGACATCTTAAACCAACATTAGGGTGTGCCTGGGCACACCAGGGACACCTCCTGCACACGCTTATGTGTAAAAGTTAACAATCTACTTGCAGACAACAGCTCATCTAGAATGGAGGTATAACAGGGACACTCTGGCCACCATGAGCATTTAATGTATGACTAAGGGTGCCCCCTCTGCTTCCGACAGTGGTTGTCACAGAAGGCTGCCTCAACCAACCAAAAAAGAGATTTCCACTGCCCAGAAACAGTCAATCACCTTGTGATGATCAGCCGTTCCGTGTTTGCTGGCCAGTTGAACCAATGCATGCTCAAACCCCCATGGGATTAAGCGGTACGTAAAAACTTACTCTAGGGCAGAGGTTCCTATTCCTGGTCCTCTGGTACCCCTAACAGGCCAGATTTTAAGGATTACTTTGGGGAAATGCAGACTGAATCCTACAATCGCTGAGCAGCAAATCAGTTCACTTGTGCCGTGCTTCCCAGATCTGGCAAACCTGGCCTGTTAGGGGGACCTGAGGACCAGGGTTGGGAACCACTGCTTTAGGGTATCGGAGTGGGTGGAAAACTAGAGAATTCGAGCGGGGTTATGTGGGGAAGGTTAGGAGGTGCTAATATTTGACTCCAATGATTTTCTACCTCACCCCATTTTAACCCCATAGTGTCCCTTTTTTTAAAAATTTTTATTGCAAATTTAAAGATGAACAGAGCAAAATAGGTTTACTTTTTAACCGATATGTTTATGCACTTTCTCTACTGCATTAATGCACCCAGCAGGCCTTAATAGGATGTAGTTGGCAAGTCAACAATGTTCCCAACAATTATTATCATGAAGCAAGATGTTTTTCCACAGAGTCAAGACTGAGAGAGCTCTGTAAACGGCAAGACATGCCAAGAAAGATATACAGCCCCAAAACTATTTTAGTCTGCTTGAGACATATATTCAACGATTGTTCTATTTGTATTGAGGTTTAGCATATTTATGCCAGGGTAATATTGGAATTGCCCAGATGCCATTCATTTGGTTACATTGGTCTAAACGAAAATTATGAGGAACCAAATAATGTAAGTAGGATTATACGGACACACACACGAATAGAACATAAAAAAGTCAAAATTACTCAATTCAAACATACATACAGTGGCAAGAAAAAGTATGTGAACCCTTTGGGATTACGTGGAGTTTTGCATGAATTGGACATAAAATGTGCTCTGATCTTCATCTAAGACACAAGAATTTGAAAAACACAGTCTGCTTAAAATAATACAACACAAACATTATAAGTTTTCATGTTTTTATTGAACAGAACATGTAAACATTCACAGTGCAGGGTGGAAAAAGTATGTGAACCCCTAGCCTAATGACTTCTCCAAGAGCTAATTGGAGCCAGGAGTGAGCCAACCTTGAGTACAATCAGTGTGAGATTATTGGATGTGTTGCTGAAAGCTGTCCTGCCCTTTAAAAACACACACCAGTTTTGGGTTTACTGGTTTCAAGAAGCACTGCCTGATGTGAACCATGCCTCGCAGAAAAGGGCTCTCAGAAGACCTGCGATCAAGAATTGTTGACTTGCATGTAGCTGGAAAGGGTTACAAAAGTATCTCCAAAAGCCTTGTTGTTCATGTGTTCATGGTAAGACAGACGGTCTACAAATGGAGAAAGTTCAGCACTGTTGCTACTCTCCCTAGGCGTGGTCGTCCTGTAAAGATGACTGCAAGAGCACAGCGCAGAATGCTTAATGAGGTAAAGAAGAATCCTAGAGTGTCAGCTAAAGACTTACAGAAATCTCTGGCACATGCTAACATTTTTGTTGACACATCTACAATAAAGGAAAACATTAAACAAGAATGGAGTACATGGGAGGACACCACAGTGGAAGGCATTGCTGTCCAAAAAGAATAATGCAGCACATTTGAAGTTTGCAAAAGAGCACCTGGATGTTCCACAGCACTACTGGCAAAATATTCTGTGGACAGATGAAACCAAAATGGAGTTGTTTGGAAAAAACACACAACACTATGTGTGGAGTAAAAAAGGCACAGCACACCAACATCAAAACCTCATCCCCACTGTAAAACATGGCGGAGGGAGCATCATGGTTTGGGGCTGCTTTGCTGCCTCAGGGCCTGGACAGATTGTTGTCATTGATGGAAGAATGAATTCCAGAGTTTATCAAGACATTTTGCAGGAAAATGTAAGATCATCTGTCCGACTTCGATGAAGATCAGAGCAAATTTTATGACCAATTCATGCAAAACTCCACGTAATCCCAAAGGGTTCACATACTTTTTCTTGCCACTGTATAAAGATTTAAAGACCTGACTTTTAAGGTAGTGTTTTAGAGTGGCATGGGTTTGGTGGGCAATAGGTTGGCATACCCTGCCGGTGACGCACATTGATGTTATGGCAAGCTTATACAGTATATGGTCATATTTGTGTTTTAAAAAAGAAGTCAGAGGTTTTTAAATATATGTATTTTAAATTAATGGAGGTTTAGTCACGCTATGTGACATACATTACAAAAGTCTGCCACGATATCAATGTATACCATCGCTACACGTCTTATCGGTGCTAACCTAATGCCTGCTGTTGTGTGTTTCACACCCTCACAAAGGACATACATCCTCCTCGAGGCCTCTGCAATGCAAGGTTTAAATAAGACCTGTGCTGGAGAACCCAAGGGTCAAGTCCTAAAAATAGAAGTGAAGGAATTCACCAAGATTTATGTCCCATAATTAGCAATTATCCTATATATATATTTATTGTCACTTAATAACACCTGAATACAAGCTTTACCGTGTGAGAGACCAATGAAAACTCAGTTCCCCTGCAAAAATAGTGCAGGAACTGTGTTCCCACGCTTTCCCCCTGGGAGAACTTATAAACCACGTGACAAGGGGAGATGCAAACCCAAGCCGTGGCCCTGCCGCTCACTGCAACACAGATAAGACGGCTACACTTATATCTTGTAACTAAAAACTATTTAAAACCTATTTAGCTCTTTTAAATCTTTTAATCTTTAGATGTATGTTCGGATTGCTCTGAACTTTGTATGTTGTGTTTATCAGTCCCATTAGCATCATTATGTTTGGTTTTAGAGCAGCCCTGGTGGAGGGGGGGTACATATATTCATATACACACATAATCCCACACTCCCAAAACCATATAAAAAAGTATCAGTCAATTCCAAATTGATAAACCTAACGTTATATTTAATCAGATTCCCAGCAGGTTGATGGTCCACAGGGCGAGAACTCTCGCTTGGCGCCTTTTTTAGGAGGAGATCAACATACTTGGAGCTGGCACCTGCTGGATTCCACTGAAAATGCAGTAAATACTGCCGTTCAAACCTCCTTGTCGAACCAAAGCCTGATCACCGGACGAGACCTCAGATTTGTTATAGCCAGCTGACCGGGAAATCGTGGGTGATGGTTCGACGAAGGAAAGCAGACGGAGGCCTTTGTTTCAAAAGAAAATGGCGTTTATTCAGCTGGTACCTGCTGGACTCAAGAAACAGATCGTATCTGTTCAAAAGCTTGAGTAACGAGAACATCAGACTCAGCTGCTTTTATACATTGTTCCAAAATTACATTTTCCCTCGGCTGCCCTCCTCCCAACATACCCAGATTGTCACGTGACAGTTACCATATGTCTGAGTTAGGACCTAATTTTACACACAATGTCATCTTTCCCCTTCATTCTCATTTTGGGCTTTCAGCTGTCTTCCTAGTTCTGCACTTTTGCTGACAAACTGAATTCTTTGGGCATGCAAATTGAAAATAGAATCTCAAGAGCACTCAAGGACAGCAAGTGTATTTTAAAACACGAATTGGATGAACATCTAAATGGCGGATCACTAGATTAGTATAGTTCTAAATTAAATCCCAGGAATTTCTATCTCATTCCCTCCTCTTGGCGGATAGTCTACAATGACCTCTCCCAGCCAACTAACTAAATCATTAAAGCTTTATGTTCTTCCGGGGATTTAAGCTTAAGTGAACCTTTTGCTCTAGGGATTGCTTCTTTGGTTCGAGGGTTCTACAAAACTCTCTTAATTCAACATTTAACAACTAAACATCAGTGCTGGTAATGTTTACATTTTCATCCATCAGAACAACATATTTATTAAATCTTTTCATCATTTCAATGCTCCATCCTGTGGAAGAAAAAAAAAAAAAGAAACCAAGACCAAATCATATCACCCTTGGAAAACAATACTCATTTAGTAAATTTTTAGAAAATATCAGATGTGGTATTCCTAGGTCTATGGTGTCCCCTTGGATACGCTGCAGGGGAACCACCCAGGCCAAATAACACCAAGTTTTTATTTCAGTATTAATCCAAAGGTGGCATAGAGTTCCACAACAAATATGTATGCCATCCCCTGGCATCAGATAAAAATGGTTCTGAGCCAAGGTGGGAGGAAATTAAGGATAGTGACTTGTGGGTTTATGCAAGGGCCTCTGGACTTTTATCATTAATCTGTTTGTAATTATCAATCGTTTTTACCATTACTTGAAGACTATCTCCTAGTGCTTCTGGGTCAGATATATCTAGTGTTGTGTTGAACAAAGATTCTTTACACATTGAACTAGGTGGAACCTGGATCTTCTCTAGTTTAAAACACCAGAGAGGGAAATAGGCCAAATTAGTAATGCGAATAGTGTGGTTTGTCTTTGGCATATCTAGACTCTTAGTCAGTTTAAGTACACTAGGGGCCACTATACTTTTATTCACAGGGTAGTCAGACAAATTAAGAGGCACAGCTAAGGTGGGAATAACTGATGACCCTTGGTTCAATTTATTACACACCCAACAGGATTCATATCCTGACTTCTTTGCATACGCATACGTAAATTTAATAAATTATCTTCTGGCCTTGTCAATTCCCGTTTCCGTCGGTCCTGTACCGGTGGGACAGTTATGTCATGTTCTGGTGTCAACCCAATAGGGGCTGACCTCACTCCCTTAGGGAGCTGGATTGGAAAAATAGTCCAGCAACAATTGTCAATAAAGTCAAAAAGAAAACAATAATCCCAATACATATCAGGATCCTTTGGTACTGCTCAAATGGTCTCTGTAGTCTGGTAAAAAGGGTATCTGGAAGCAGAGGCTCATGGGCCTCCTGGGGTATCTCTGGAGCTTCCATTGGTTGGTTAGGCGGTGAACTTAACGGTCTTTCAATAACAACAAGTACAAAGACTGGAGTTTGGAGAGCCGGTGGTCATCTAGACTTGGATCTCTCCTATTCCTCTCCGGTCTGTGCAGCTGCTTGGATACGGTGGAAATGTAGCTTCAGCGGATCGGATTCACTGGCTATCACTTTCCATGCCTTGTCCGTAACCTCTGCTGCTGGTTTCAGTCAGGAGTGATGTATCCACGGCACCACCTCGGCCACTTTCACTGCAGTAGGAGTGGATAACAAGACAACATAAAAAAAACCTCCCTTTAGCTCCTATCTTCCATTGATTAACCCATACTGAGTCTCCTGGACAGTACTTGTGTAGGGTGGGAACAGAAAATAGGGTATATACTTGCTCTCCTATTTGTATATACTCTGCATCGTCTGATCTAACCTGATCACTTACTAGCGTAGGTCAGTTTTCCCTAATACACGGGGATCCCCCCTCAACCCAGTTATCAAAGGGATAGGATAACCGAACATTATCTTGTATGGGCTCAATTTTAGGAGTGAGGTAGGATTGCTTCGGACATGCAGCAGTACGATTGGCAACACATCCACCCATTTCAATGATGTTTCTTGGCATATTTTAGCCATCAATGTCTTGAGAGTTCTATTCATTCTTTCCACTTTTCCAGAGCTTTGAGGTCTGTATGCGGTATGTAGCTTCCACGAAATTCTCAGCAGGTGGGCGAGTTGCTGTAAACAACTTTGTACGAAGACTGGACCATTGTCTGATCCGATTTCAAGAGGCAGTCCATACCTTGGAATAATTTCTCTCATCAAGCATCTCTCTACTTCAGCAGTCTTTTCTGTTCGAGTTGGGTAGGCCTCAACCCATCCCGTTAATGTGCATACTAGCACCAGTAGATATTTATATCCTTTGCATGGAGGGAGAACAGTAAAGTCAATTTGTAGGGAGGACATTGGAGATAATCCAACCGATAATACTCCTGGTGGTTGTACTATCCCTTGCCTTGGGTTGTTCTTAGCACGAGTGACACACTGATGGGCGATTGCTTTGCAAATGGCGGTGAGTCCAGGAACATAGAAATATGGTTCTAGTTGTTGCTCCATGGCTGTCTTTCCTCCATGAGTCCTGGAATGCAAGGCCTGGACAATTTCAGGTGCCAGAGTGGCTGGTAAGACAATTCTTTCATTCTCCAACTGGTACCATCCGTCTTCTCTGTATTCTCCTGGCTCTTCGGAGAGCCATTTCTTCTCTTTTTCAGAGTAGGCCGGAGTCCAGTGAGTAATGGGTGTTGGTAACAGGGACGTCACCACTGGGAGAAGCCTCTTGGCATCCTTGGATATTCTGTGCTTCAAAACATATTCAGACAGTGCATCTCTTTCATGATCATTCTTTACAGCCGGCAAGAAATACTTCAGAGCACTTTTTTTCATATTTTGCAGCTGATCTTCAACCAGTATTTCTTTCAGGAAGAACTTCACCAGCGGAGCTTGGTATTGTGCAGCTCCCAGCTCTCCCATGCTTTTCACAATTCGGGTAATTCTCAGGTTATTATGGGTGTTGGTATTCAAATTGGAGAAGCGTGTTGAAAACATTTTGAGTCTCGTATCACTTCTATCTCCTCTTCCCCCACTAATTTTACGCCGAAGAAATTCAGCATCAGTTTATAGGCTCTCCGTAGCCTATGTTGGATTTCAGCGGTGTTCTTCATAATTTCAATTTCAGAAATAGCCAGAGGCTTTGCATGTTAATTTCGGCCTTGTTCACGTAGAGGAAACAACCATTGGATATAGCTGTGGTGCTTCTCTAGAAGTTCATATTCACCGTACCAGTGGCAAAGAACATCTTCAATAAATTCTCCATGAGGTGCAAATCTTCTGTTATTCATGTAGAGGTCAACATTTGGCTGATCTTGGAAAACAGCGTTCAGACAGAGCAGAGTTTCGACTTTCATTTGCGGGGATTCGGGTTCACATACTAGAATCTTGACAGGTGAGTCATCTTGAACCAGTTCTCTCTGGGGAACCGAAGTTTAATTTCGGTGTTCCGGATTTCCATTCCGGAACCTTTTCAAGTGATTTTCAGCATTTACCGGGTATCCTCTCTGGCGATCGGGGTTTCCTTCCCGAACACTTTCCAGGGGATCTTTATCTTGAACTGGGTATCCTCTCCAGTTTAGTTTCAAGTGAGTTTTCTCCTCGTGCTGCACCTGCTGCTGTCGAGTACTCTTAGCCTTGGTTTCTTTCCAATCACAGCCACGCTCAAGGGCTTGTGTCTGTCTGGCTGCTTCCTTTGCCGCCAGATCTGCTTTCCGGTTTCCTCTGGGAACTTCTTCCTTGCCTTTTTGGTGGCCACGGCAATGAATAACACCAACTGCGGACAGTTTCCATACTGCATTCAGTAGATTCAATATTTCAAGGGCATATTTGACTTGTTTGCCTGCAGATGTTAGGAGGCCACGTTCTTTGTAGAGTGCTCCGTGAGCCTGAATTGTCATGAAGGCATACTTGGAATCAGTGTAAATGTTCACCCTTTTGTTTTCAGATAGTTCTAGACCTCTGGTAAGGGCAATAATTTCAGCCAGTTGAGCAGATGTGCCATTGGGCAGTGGTTTAGCTTCAATTGTTTCGTCAAGAGTGACTACTGTGTACCCAGCAAATCTCTTTCCATTTTCTACAAAACTGCTTCCATCAGTGAACAGTTGCATGTCGTATTTGTCTAGGGGTATGTCTTTGAGATCAGGTCTGCTGCTATATACTTCATCCATTACTTAGAGGCATTCATGCTCTTGATCTTCTGGAGCATCTGGAAGCAATGTAGCTGGATTCAGTGTGGAGATTAGTTCCAAGTGGACTCTTGGGTTTTCACACAGCATAGCTTGGTACTTGGTCATTCTTGCATTGCTGAACCAATAATTGCCTTTATAGTCTAGAAGAGTCTGGACTGCATGAGGGACTTTCACAAAGAGTTCTTAGCCTAGTGTGAGCTTGTCAGCTTCAGCAACCAGGAGGGCCAGTGGCTTCAAGCAACAAAGTCTTTAATTGGGTGACAGCCTCAGTTTGTTCTTCACCCCATATAATAGGGTCAGGCCTGCACCTTTGGTGACTTGGTACAGAGGCTCAGTAATTCTCTTATTTGGCAATGAGTCTGTGGCTTGAGGGACACGGCAGACTGATTATTTGCGTTCTGGATTGCACGCTCAGTTCCTGTAAGATGGAAGCCTAGATACTTGACACTGTGTCTGCAAATCTGTGCCTTGCGTCTTGAGATTTTGTAGCCTGCCTTGCATAAGATACTTAACAGTTCTTTTGTGGCATTGAAACAATCTTCTTGAGTTGGTGGAGCAAGCATGAGATCATCAACATACTGCCATAGGGTATCTTTGTCTGGCTGAGAGTGATAGGCAAATAAATCTTTGTTCAGTGCTCTCCTGAGGATAGCAAACCTTGAGGGAGGCATATCATTTGATGTTTGGAGCCATTCTGGGCGTTTTCCCACTGAAAGGCAAACCATGGCTGATTCGCTGGAGCCAAGCGGATACAGAAAAATGCATCTTTTAAATCAAATGTAGAATTCTGTGTTGCCGGGTATCAGAGCTAGGAGATTACACTCAATTGGGTCAAATCCGTATAAAGTCACTGTGGCAGAATTAACTGCTCTTAAATTCTGGACAGGTCGGTACTCTTGGGTATTCTCTTTCTGCACTGGCAGTAGCGAAGTATTCCATGAAAACACACAAAACTTTAGGAAAATCGTACTTTAAACAGATGTTCAAGGTGGACTTGGATGTGTTGCCAAGCTTTTTGTGGGATGTGGTAAATACACATTTTATAACACGTTTCTCTTTTCTCATCATCAACTTCTTTGTGTATTCCACATTTTACTTGTCTTTTCTATTTAGTTTACAATTTCTCCAAACTGATCTAACGCCTGCAGTATTTTTCTCTATATCTGTTGCCTTTCTTAGATGTTACTAATAGCCCATCCCTCCCACCTTTTCTCCTTCAGTGCATAAGGGGGGGGGGTTTGGGCTTCAGACTTTTTTTTTTTTTTTTAAATCAGCAGAGTCTCTTCCTAATTTAGCCCTTTCAATCAATGCTCTGTAGGGGCACACCCGAAAAACACAAAACAACGACTGCGCTTCTCAGAAACCACATAGACACTGTACACACCATATCCCAATACACACAACAGGGATTACATACATAGATCATTTTCATTGTAATGCATACAAAACGAAAGAGCATATAAACCCACTATACACATATATAGCATTTATACAGACTGGGCAGCACATATACATTGTGCCCTAAACACAGACACAGCATTATATATTAGCTTTCTGCAATAATACTAACACATTGCGCACCATTGCCTGAAACAACCAGACACAATGCTAGACAATATAACTTTTTCACATATAGCCTAGATTATATAAAACTATTTCGATTTAGTCTGTCAAGACAGACCTAACCTAATATATCAACACAAAATATAAACATACATCTCGCAATCTACAGACTACATCCATTCTAAATTCGCTGCACAGACACATAAAGCGTTAATGCCTTTGTTCATCGGGGAGCTGACTCCCTCCCTCCCTCCCTCTATGTAAAAAGGGGGGGAAACAAATGCGGAGAATCTCATTACTCTCAGCCATCACACACTCTAAATTAACATCCAACCCTTATTACAAAGATAGATCAAAATAAACAACATATATATACTCGATTAGTTCCTTCCCATTTGGCAGCTATGGGACATGTAGTTCCCTGATCAATCATAAACACAGTCAGACAAAAACATTCTACCATATAACCTTCTAGATTACCATCTGATCCATTGATCATCTCCTTTTCTTCTGGCCTGGGGGGAAGTGGGGGCTCAGAGACTCCTGCAGATCATCACACAGTCCACACACAGGGCTTGTAACTTATCTATGTCTAATTATTCCCACACTCATGTTTATATTTATTTAAGGGCATACCTTTCTTTCTTTGCCCTGCCAACATAACAAAATGGCTTTTATCTCTCACACAGTACCTCCAAATATCTATATATGGATACTGATTTGGGTGGCCATATCTCCCGGTGCCCTGGGAGTACATTTTCTGTATTAGCTCCGGGTCTATAGATCCCTGTTCTGGCCATCCAGGGACTAACATCGGCCAGATTATTGTATACAACAGTTTTAATTTTTCTTTACTCAATTCCATATCATAGTGATGTCTCATACAGCGCTTCAAAATTGTGCATCATATATTCCAGGGGTGTTTCACCCTCCTCTGTTATTTTTTTTTTCTTGGATTAAAAGACCCATTACCCATAGCTATTTTTGAAGACCTTTTTTTTTTTTTTTACAGTGCAGATGTAACTTGCAGAAAAAACACTTTAATAATCATTTGTCTGATACTTCATGCAACAATTCATATATATATATCGTATTCGCTTTCTCCGTCAGTAGCCGGACTGCAGTCGCCTGAGCTGGAAACCAACCTTGGGAGTCCACTCTCAAGTTTGCTTCCTTGGTAAGCAAGTAGGCGCACACTCACTCACAACATTCTCAACAATAACAGCACGTACTGTATCAGATACATCCACCACAAAACAGTACATAAATAGTTCTATTCTTCCAGGTAACTTCTCCTCAGAGGGAACAAGTCCACTTCTCCTGCACACTCAACATTAGATATAATACACATAAAATACAGACACTATATTAAAAAAACAGTTCTTTTGTTGCAGACAGCTAGCTCTCAATCAAAAAGGTTTGTTTTAGCACTAGGGGGTGGCCTGTCCCCTTGTCGGGAATATTAACACTTTCTTTAGTTAATCCGGACTGGCTTTAGAGAGTATTACAAGCTCTCTTGAGGCTCTACAGACCTCTCTATTTCTTGCTAGAGGGCAGTCTATCCCCAGCCCCTGTATCACACACAGATACAGAAGTCTGGACTCTCTCCCTCCACAGCGCAGACAATTCTATACACTAATTGAAGCTAGCTACTGGCTTTATTCAACACATAAAAATACAATTTGTTTAGTTACCCCCTTTCACCGTGGCGTCACCAGTTTCCTCGGCCTGTTCCTTTTCGTGGATTCTCGGTAAGGAGCGTGCCCCCAGCAGGTGATGGTCCACAGGGCGAGAACTCTCGCTTGGCGCCTTTTTTAGGAGGAGATCAACATACTTGGAGCTGGCACCTGCTGGATTCCACTGAAAATGCAGTAAATACTGCCGTTCAAACCTCCTTGTCGAACCAAAGCCTGATCACCGGACGAGACCTCAGATTTGTTATAGCCAGCTGACCGGGAAATCGTGGGTGATGGTTCGACGAAGGAAAGCAGACGGAGGCCTTTGTTTCAAAAGAAAATGGCGTTTATTCAGCTGGTACCTGCTGGACTCAAGAAACAGATCGTATCTGTTCAAAAGCTTGAGTAACGAGAACATCAGACTCAGCTGCTTTTATACATTGTTCCAAAAATACATTTTCCCTCAGCTGCCCTCCTCCCAACATACCCAGATTGTCACGTGACAGTTACCATATGTCTGAGTTAGGACCTAATTTTACACACAATGTCATCTTTCCCCTTCATTCTCATTTTGGGCTTTCAGCTGTCTTCCTAGTTCTGCACTTTTGCTGACAAACTGAATTCTTTGGGCATGCAAATTGAAAATAGAATCTCAAGAGCACTCAAGGACAGCAAGTGTATTTTAAAACATGAATTGGATGAACATCTAAATGGCGGATCACTAGATTAGTATAGTTCTAAATTAAATCCCAGGAATTGCTATCTCAATATTAAAAGTGACCCACTTAAAGGGATATTCTAATAAAAAAATAGAATTCCTTACTTTTGGTTAACAGCTTCTTTTTAAATTATTTTTTTATTTAATTTATTTTTGGGGAAGGGAAGCGATTTTACTCACCTTTTCTCCCTCACCACGCGTAGCTCCTCCTCTACGGCTCAGGGACTCCCGAAACCGGAAGTCCCTGAAGCTTTTCTGCTCCTTCTCAACTTTCAAACAGGGTAATTCAAAGAGATCCAAATTGCTTGAGAAAGGTAACCGAACGCTGAAAATCAGCATTCGGTTACCTTTCTTGGCCATTCGGCTATCCAGAGAGCAGGCAATTCGCCAAATCCTGATGAATTGCCTGCACATACGGTGCCTGTTTCGAGGGCAATGAATCCCCATAAAAAAGCAATGCTTCGGCTATTCAGAGAACACAAACCAGCAGTGAAAGGTTCCCGGAATGCTATGCCATTCGGTGGTTTAATCCGGCAGGTTTATTCAGGCGAATCCCATAGGCTTCAATGTTAAAAATATTCCCGTTTTAATTCAATATCTAATAAACTATTCATCATAATATTCTGCAGTAAAGAGTCTCTTTATTTATAGATTTTTAGGATATTTTAAGCATTTTTCTGAATTAGTTTTTTAAAAAAAATTCCTTTTTTTTTTTTTCTTTTAACTTTACTTATTTTTTCTGTAACAGCCCTTTTTATTATCATTCATTGGACCTCATATGTAAATTTCAGACATTTTCGCTCAGTAGTTTGTTTGCAAACAGCGTTTCACTTTTCAAACATTCAAGCAAACTGTTTTGCTAATTTATTCACTGCATTTGTCTGCGGTGTCGGCTTTTTCCGGTGGCTTCGCTGCGTGTGATCGGCTCCTGCTCGGGTGTTTCCGGCGTTTTCAGCGGGTTAATCCAGATGTTTTTGCGGGTTTCGGTGTGTGTTCGCTCTCGTTTTGCAGTGAGTTTTCGGCGGGCTTGCGGCGACCTTTCCTTGCAATTCGGGGACCCTGTGGTGCTTGCTGAATACACCGCAGGGATCTGATCCATTGGCTGCCTCTCTCAGGATGCTCGCTACGGCGATTGGTTTTCGAGAGAGTGACATCAATTCTCTGTGTGGACATCACTAGTAACTGGTCTGGTGAGTGGTGGCCGGAAAATTCAAAAATCCCCCCTGCTGGTGACCCAGGGTGGGGTGAATGAAACTCCTCCACTTCACCCAGTGATTTCTCCAGATCGGGGGAAGCGGGGGCTAGCACTTCTCACATCCTTACCACTTTAAATCAATAAAATGGTTAGGAGTAGAGTGTCCCTTTATTACTTTCCCAACCGTTCTATTCCCTACATTCTCAAAAAGAACTATAATACAATTTTTTTTATTATTATGATTTACTAGAGAGAGGTCTATTAATTTCAATGCTCGAATGCATCTGGATCATTCTGATGACAGGTTGCTAAGGGTCAGTGGAGCAAAGAATCGTTTTATTCCCCCTACTGTATAGGTTTTAGTGACTAATAGCAAGCAGCATGCATACAATTGTTCTTGGAGGTCTTGAAGACGTATCTGTACACACGTCTACATTTACATGTCTCTGTCAATGCTGCTTGAAAAGTTTGACATCGTATTTTTTTTTTACCTGTGGGATAACCTTAAATGACATTGACAGTGTTCTTCCAAGGATATTAGATTTATAAAAATGAATTTCTTCATGAGAGGAAGCAGCTGTCATAGATATCCCGTCTCAATAATGTAAACATGCAACTTTTTTTTTTTAATTCTCCTCCTAGCTCTCCCCGGCGCAGGAACTGCGTGCGGCACATCTTACACGATGGCTCTGTGTGTCCTACCAGATCTCTGCTTCCGATAAAGATGACAGAAGTTGAGCGCCGAAGCCTCATTAATTACACAACTATTTTAGCTTCCTCACCATGCATCAAACGAGTCGTTTCTGCTCCCCTGAGCTCCTACTGAAACCTTCTCTTGTCAAAATCTGATGTCAAAAGTAAACATGGAAGTAGATTAAATAATTGCTAAACAAATAATGATACTGAGTAAACAAGCTTCAAATTTAGACTAGCTGGTGCTGAACGCAGTAGTTCATAGCATGAAGTTTTACCAGTTTGGTAGTGCTCAGTTGGGGCATTGAAGTGTTTTCATAGCCTTCCCAAGCGGCCCGAGAAACTAGATTCTAAATCATTAAAGGGACACTCTACACACCATAGTGCAGGAGGGGTGGGGTCGCGCCTATTTCCCGAAGGGTTGGCTGCAACCACCAAATGCATCCAGCCCAACAACATGTGTAGAACATAACAAAGAAAAAAATGTCATCTGCGCTTACTCCAATTATACCGTGTGAAACTAAACACCATTAGAGGTTTGGTTTCTTATTAATGGCCATTATAAGACTAGCTCGCCCGCCAACGTCACGGCACCTCTATAAGGGCGAGTTCTAACCAAAATGAAACCACAGGCTGCTACATAGCAAACCATACCTGCTCATGCTGCTTGTCAAACATGAGGTAGACTGGTGGGCCTTTATTTATGCTCCCCCAGAAACAAAATCCACTTTGGGATCAAAACAAAGACACGGAGCGGAGTCTTGCTGCAGGGATGACCTGGCTGGAAATACATTGAAACATACATAGTGCAGGAGGGGTGGGGTCGCGCCTATTCCCCGAAGGGTTGGCTGCAACCACCAAATGCATCCAGCCCAACAACATGTGTAGAACATAACAAAGAAAAAAATGTCATCTGCGCTTACTCCAATTATACCGTGTGAAACTAAACACAAATAGAGGTTTGGTTTCTTATTAATGGCCATTATAAGACTAGCTCGCCCGCCAAACGAGTCGTTTCTGCTCCCCTGAGCTCCTACTGAAACCTTCTCTTGTCAAAATCTGATGTCAAAAGTAACCATGGAAGTAGATTAAATAATTGCTAAACAAATAATGATACCGAGTAAACAAGCTTCAAATTTAGCTCAAAATTTAGTTAAAAAACTAGCTGGTGCTGAACGCAGTAGTTCATAGCATGAAGTTTTACCAGTTTGGTAGTGCTCAGTTTGGGCATTGAAGTGTTTTCACAGCCTTCCCAAGCGGCCCGAGAAGCTAGATTCTAAATCATTAAAGGGACACTCTACACACCATGACTGTCACATTCCTCCTAGATATATATGGCTGATACCTCTACGCAGTGCAACGAACCTACATTTCCAATCCTTCAAATGGTCAGTAATGTCTACCTAAACCAGAGGAGTACGTGAACAGATAAACAGACTGTCATGCTTTGGTATCGTAGGTTAGTTTGGAGTCCAGTATGCAGATATAACTTGATAGGGAAAGTGCAAGAGACGTAACCTGGGATGGAATTTGTGTCGGTTCAGGCGGAGTTCGTTCTTTAGCGAGGGAGGAAGCCAGGAGTCAGTAGCCGGGAAGTCAGTCAGAATCGAGCGTTGTACAAAAGGAGGTAGACTGGAGACGTGGTCAAGTGGAAGCAAGGGTTCGTTTAACAAGGATTCAGGTAATTAATGCAAGGAACTTGGATAGCTTAGGGAGCTGACGACTGAGCGTCTTTCCTTAGGTGTTCTGAACGTTTAAGGTGCGCAGGTAATGGTCTCCGCCCGTTTGCAGGGAAGAGGCCCCTCCCCTGCCTCTGATACACACTGGGTCTCCCCAGGCTCCATCTGGAACCCGCAGGAGCCACGCCCCGCAGGCGAGTCGTTAGACGCCGTGACCAGGCCCCGCTGAGACTCGGGAGTCCACCGCGGGACCCGGAAGGAGGACCGCGCCCCACGCCGCCCGCGAGCGACGATCACTACGCGAGAGGCCGATGGAAAGGAGAGGGAGGCAGCGGGGGGACCCCAGCGCTGGACCGAAAGGTCACCGCAACCTGTGGCAAGGGAGCTCCCAATGCCCGACGTCCCCCAGCATGGAAGACGCAGACGGTCGCCAAGACACCTCGGCCGCGCCGCGGGGGTAAGGCATGACACAGACACCAGGGGTTAAATACAAACTTGGGACATCAGAGGAAAGCCACAGGTCATATGCCAGAGCAGGTACTCAGAAATGCCAGCAGTCGTATGCCAGAACAGGTAGTCAGGAATGCCAGACCTGGTAGTCAGGAATGCCAGACCTGGTAGTCAGGAATGCCAGCGGTCATATGCCAGAATGAGTAGTCAGTACAGGAGCCAAAGGATTAACAGCCAAGAGAGATGATAGACAAGCCAAGTCGGCATACCAAACATCAATCAGAGTAGTAAGCAAGCACTGAGAGGAGTGAGAACCACGTCAGGAGAAGAAACATAGCTCAGCCTTCGGATTATAAACCTGGTGAGTGCCGCGTCATCATGCCACGCCCCCGCAACCTTACCAAATTATCGTGTCCGTCCGATAATTCACGAGGCGGCTGGTCCATGAGCAGCGTGGAAGCCGCTGCTGGCCGCAGGGCTACCAGGACGGCGTGGGATTTGACACTAACCACTTTAGCTTTTTAAAGTGAAAAGGGTGTATATAGTCAACCTCCCCTCCAGAGCCGATCTGCTGTAATCACTGGGTGAGGCATAGGAGTTTCCAATGTTATCAGTAGCCGGGATTTTGAATTTCTCAGTTGCTGGTCACCAGATGGGTCACTGGTGACCGGTGATAGCCGTCATCCTGGGAGAAACAGCTAATGGATCAGTTCTGCATATGCATGTGCAGCTGTGATCCATCATTCTGAGCAGACGCTGTGGAACTTGCATACATAAAGTACGCAAGTCACAAGAGAAGCACAATTTGCGTTGCCTATGCTACACGAGTTGCGTAGGTATGCAAATTGCGTTGGAATCTTTAGGGACTTCTGGATATGAAAGCTCCTAACCTGAAGGGGAGGAGCAAAGCACGCTGAGGGTCAAAGATGATTAAGTTCACATAAACTAAAATATAAATAAAAATAATTGGGCAGATGCTGTCAGCAGTATCCACAAGTTTATTTAATATACAAAGGAATATGCAATAAAGGATCACCACGACCACATTATCTCAGTGCAGTGATTGATACAGGTAGAAACGTCCAGTGTTGACCCTTAGCTAATTTTTTATTTTTTTTGAAAGGAACAGATAAAACAAAAATGTTTTCCCTGGGCAAAAAGCATGTTTTCTTAATTTATGGTCTCAGAATAAAGAAATTTAGTAGGTTACTCCAAGTCTAAAAACTCAACTATCCAAGAGTCACCGTTTTAAATGACTTTACACAATTGGACACAGGACTTGGTCATTTGGGGAATAAAGCTGTATTAATGTAACCAGCCCTTAAAATCACTCACCTTTTCTGTTTACACCTGAATCACACACGTCTTAAACGTGGAGAAGCAAAGACCTCATTCTGATACCATTAATCGCACGTATATACAAAGACAATAGGGACTCTACAGAAGAAAGTATAAAATAAAGCGTAACTCTGCAATAACATGAATTGCTACCATGCAATTAGGGGTCTATTCCTAAAAAAAATATGTCTGAGAGTTCTTTAAGATTTCTGTGCTTCGTTTAACAATTGCGATGACGCACTTCACCCACCACTCACGCGGAAATTTGATATCAATGTTTAAACATAAAGATAAGCTGGGTTTTAAGGAAATCCTTTAGCTAACTTTCATTCTTTTCATGCGTTTCTGGTGATTTAATAAGAAAACATAATTGGAACTTAATAAAAGGTTCTCAGTGTGTGGGCCAAATGGGAACTTCCTCTGAGAAAATAATGGAGGAACTGCATTCCCACTTGAATTGATCCTTGCTTGTAATGATCTGAATCGGCGCAGGAAATATAAAATAAAAGGCTTATCTGACGGAAGTGGCCATCAAGTCCACTCGGGTTCTCTCACTCCTCTTAGCTTCTTGATCCGCCTCCAAAGGACTTGAGGTGTCAGTAAGCAGGAAAAGGATTTTATTAGAACTACATATACCATAAGAATACACTTTCCAAACGCGTTTCGCCTGTCTCATCTCCAGCAAGGATCTACCTCACTGCATGGGCATGTATACATGTGTGCATAACAATTTGTTCTTAGGTTTATAAGGTTGGTCTTTTTTTCTCTTATTTTTGAGGATTCATTATTCCAAGGACAACTGTCGAGACATCGAGAGCATCCATTGATAATGCTGGACCAGCCAAGGACACAATGTATATGTTGTGCTCCCCCTTCAGTTGTAGATTTAGAACTAATGTTGTCTAACCAGCCATAAGGGAAAGTGAAAAGGAATAAGAAAAAAATATTCTAGGGTTGAAACAGGAGAAAAAGCAGAAAGGTTATATATTATCGCCTCTTGACCTTCCCAAAACAACACGGAGAAAAATGTCATCTGTGCTTATTCCCAAACCAACCCCTATCCCTTTCCCCATTTTAGCCCTAGTGTGAGTATAATATTTACCTTTATTCCAGTTATGGTGTCTCACAGCCTTGGTTTCTCTTGAATCTGCAGCTGTCATGTGACCGGGGGGGGGGGGGGAGGTTGGTTACCCATGTAAGGCAGGGGTCAAGTGGAGGTGGAATTCGTGTGAACGGAGGTCCTTCACTATTTTTGCAGATGGAACACAGTTCCCATGGGCCCCATACACTGTAAAGTTTGTATTGAGATTTTAAAACATATATTTCTCTGTTATGTCACAATAAATATTGGATTTATCATATATTAAGAGACGGTAATTACTAATCGGGTAGGGGAGAAATCTTGGTGAGTTCCCTCACTTCATTATTTTAGGACATGACCCCTGGTGTAAGTGCATTGAGAAGCTAGAGAAGGGAATGCACTACTGTTTATTCCCGACCTTTAGCCTGGAAAGCAGATCAGCAAGAGCAGACCAGCAGCCCGGACAGTCGTCGACGACTCCTCACTCGAGTGGCTGAATAAGCCCATTTGGCACATCTGCAAGAGGGGGAGGAGGGGGGAAGGCGATCAGTCATGGTACTGTAACCATTCAATTTGCTATGAATGGTCACAGCACCTAGAGCAGAGGTCAGCAACCTTGGCCCTCCAGATGTTTAATTACTACACCTCCCACGATTCTCAGCCACCCATCAGATTAGCAGAGACTAATGAGAAAAGTAGTTCCAAAACATCTGGAGTGCCAAGGTTACTGACTGTCTGCCCAGAGTGTCACGTTTGAAGAAATCTGTTGACGTAGACTAGTGTGAGGCTGGAAACCTCTATGTTGCTTCTATTCTATTATCATGATTTATTCATATTGAAGTCGCTTTATCTGCTGACCTAGAGTTTACCAGTTTATCTTATCACGGGATATGTGCATCAGTCTACTGCTGATCTAATAACCCTGAACACTGTATTATTTACCACAATGCAGTAAGATAACATCTCGGCATGTGTAACAGACAGTGGGAGAGCGGAATGCTGATTCCAGGAACAATACAATATGAATAAATCATGTCCATACTTTTTATTTGCTTAAAAAAGATTTTATAGCAGAAAGCTAAGCACCAATGCTGTGACAGCAACTGAAATAAAGAGGTTTTTTATTATTTTCTTAATAGAGAATGTCCTTAGACAATTAAACGCTCTCTGAGAATTGAGCTTGTACAAATACTAAAAAGACAAGCTTATGATTGAAAAGTTATTTTTCGGCTTCTTTAATTGCATACAAAACTAATTTATCATCAAGATCAGTCTACATGGCTCTAGAAGAACTTTGTTTTTGCATTCTTAAAATGTTTGTTTCCACTTGATGGTGCATAGGTGTTTAATAGCTCATTTATTTTATCCCACAATGCATCATTACATGTCACTTCCTCTTTGTGCAAAGCCTCTAAGTCCTGACTCACTCTGGGCCTGAGCCCACACAGATTTGTCTGTTTCACATGCAACCTTTAAACATGCAAAAAAAACATGTCCCTTGACAGTTACACAAGGATTTCATGGTCTAAAGTTTTTTCTTGTAAATTTGTACGTCATCCTATTAAGAATCTTCAAGACACAAACCCCTCTCTTCAGGGCCGGCCTGTCCATGGGGCTGGATGGTGCCATGGCTTCAGGCAGCACTTTGCCAGGGGCAGCATTTTGGGCCTCAAGTAGGCACACAACACATTACTGTGAGTTTTATTCCTGTGGAGCTCTGGGATACACTCACAGTAATGTGCAGTGTGTATGAGTTTTATTGCTGTGGAACTGTATGATATGCTCATACACAGCAACTGTTTTGTTTTTTTGGGCGGGGGCAGCATGTCATCCTTGAACCCAGGCAGCACAGTGTATTGGGCCGGCCCTGCCTCTCTTAGCTCACAAGCAGGCAAAAGAGCTATGTAGATTATTTCTGTCTAGTTAGGAGTTTCATGTCATGTGCATTTTCAATGTAATTGACTGTATGTGTAATGATTTGACCTTTATATTTGTTCTCTTTATTTCTATGATGTTGGTGTAGATGTCAAAGTTGGAACTTGATGTGTATATTAACCCTTTGCTGCTGGGTGGGTTGTGCCCAGTGGCTGGACTTTTAAGTCAAGTACTAGTACGCCCCGGCTACTGCAGCGGGCCCTTCCTCTGGCCCACCTACCCAGATAACGTGCGGCGCACGTCATTGGCTGCAGGGAAACAGCCTGAATTCAGGCCTTTCCGCGGCAGCCAATGACGCACAGCGCCTGGTGGGCGGGCTGAAGGAGGCCCATTGAAGCTAGCGGGGTGTACTATGCTTAAAGTGTCACTGGAAAGGGCAGAGTCTGGCCAAACATGACCATTTAAAATGTACATAGAAAAACTGGAAAATATTAAATTCAAGACATACATTTAGTTTTTTTCTTAGAAAAATGCAGTAACAGAGTCTTAATTTCTGAGTTTTTTGTGTGTGTGTGTGTGTTTTTTTTTTTTAAAGAGTACCCTGTCACTATATAAGCACAATGTTTTGGATGATGACATGTGGGAAAATAAATTTATACTCTGAAATGATTGAAATCTGAAGAGAAATTTCCAATGTTTTGTTATATTTTAATACAGCACCCTGATGGCACAAGTCGTATACATGTGTCAGAATGCAGACTGAGGAGCATTGCTGTGAGGCGTCTGTCTGGAGGCACCTGAACTGCAGAAGGACAGACCCAGTTTGGCAATGTCCTGGGAAGAATGAGTGTGATGAGCACAGTCCGCGATTCGTCGCGCTCCGCCTATCACTGTTACTGCACACCGATCACCAGCACTAAGCCAAAATTGGTAAAGTGCCCATCCTGAAACCCGTGTCTGAATCTGTCAGTGATCACCAGCCAGATGGGGCACCTCTCACTTACTTGTCCTTAGCATTGACACCTGCTGTAGGCATAGCCACCTACGTGGATTAAATGACTCGTAATTTCTAACAAATCTATAAATGCGTTACTGATTTTGCAAGGTATTATGACTATTTTCAGGGGTCAAGTTGAGGGGGAACGGAGTTCCCATTGGTCCCACACAATATAAATCTTGTATTTTGGTTTTGAATTATATATATATTCAGACACAAATACATATATGATATCAGATTTAAATACGTGTTTATTTTAAGTGTGAGGTGATAATTGCTAATTGAATTTGGGGAGTTCCCAAACTTTTTTTAGGACTTAACCCCTGACTACTTTCAAAATGGTTCCCGAAGGAATTCCTGAGCTAGTGGCCTTTATTTTTGGAGAGGACACAATTCCGTGATTCGTTTTTCAGTAAATTCAAGCAGTCACAGTGTATAGATTTTTTTTTAACTCTAGAAATACTATTTTTCTATATTGAGTATTAATATATAACCTCCCTGGTTTTGCAACACACCAGGTCACATAGTTTACACTGGCAGTGGTCCCCAACCCAGGCCCTCAGGGCCCACTAACAGGCCAGATTTTGCAGATCACCTTGGGGAAATGCAGACTGAATCCTGCAATCACTGAGCAGCAAATCATAACACCTGTGCTGTGCTTCAGATATCTGGCAAACCTGGCCTGTTAGTGGGCCCTGAGGGCCTGGGTTGGGGACCACTGGAACTTTACAGGATGGTTTGGCAACCTTCAGATGTTTTAGAACTACATCTCCCACAATGCTCAGCCACTCATTAGGCTGATATCAAAAGGTGATATAGTTTCACAACATCTGGAGGGCCAGGGTAACTGACCCCTGGTTTACAGGTTCCTCATTGCAGAGTCTATTTAAAACCTTGCACTGCAGAGAGGTACAGGAGAATGTATTTCCCAAGTGGATTAATCTCATTAGAGCAGACATTACGTTGGTATAGGTAAGACATACTGCAAATGAGGTAAATTGATGTTGTGGCAGGCTTAAGGAATGTATAATCATGTTTTGTAACTGAACCCTCATCAATTTAAAACCTACATTCAGTTCCGGAAATATTGGGACGTCGACACAATTCTAACATCTTTGGCTCTATACACCACCACAATGGAGTTGGAATGAAACAAACACAATGTGCTTTAACTGCAGACTGTCAGCTTTAATTTGAGGGTATGTACATCCAACTCAGGTGAACGGTGTAGGATTTACAGCAGTTTGCAGATGTGCCTCCCATTTGTTAACCCTTTCGCTGCTGAGGCTTTTCCCGCCCCTGTGCTGAGGTCATTTTTTACCTGTTTTGCGCATCATGTTTAAACCTGTTTTGAAGGCTTATTTTAGTATATGACATCGACATATTATATATCGTTCTTTCCGTCAGACTCGGTAGATTCATAATATGTCATTATTATATGTATACGTTATGTCATGTTTGTATATTATAACAAAAAATGCAATAAAATATGTATTTTCAATAATTTACAGCGTGTAAAGTGTTTTTTTCCACATTTTAACATGCGAGCAATTGCGGTTATATTTTGTATGGGGTGCGCTTGTTAAAAAAATTAGAGATGGGGTCTCGTTACATTTTTTTTTGGGGAAAATGACACCATTTTTAACAAACGCACCGCATACAAAAATCGTTAATGCAGCATCATTGTTCACATTATAATTGAAATGGGAACAATATTGCTGCATTAACAAACCAAAAAAAAATAAAAAAAAGTGTTTATTTTTTTTTTTTAATTTTTTTTTATTTTTATTTTTCTTTTTTTTTTTTTTTTTACAATTTTTTTTACTTTCATGTTTGGTATCGTTGGAACGGCCATGCTCTGGCCGATCCAACGATATCAAAATTTAACCCCTAACTGCCACGGATCGGGAGATAGGGAGTTCATTGGAACTCCCTATCTCCACAGTTCGTGGCAGTTAGGGGTTAATGCTAGGGATGGCGTCATCGTGCTGCGCACGATGACGCCAGTCCTCTGGGGGAGTTCCCGGAAGCTTGGCCGACATCCAAGATGTCGGCCAGATCCCGGGAAGGATCGCAAATCGGCGCTTTTCAGCGCCGATTTGCGATCCAGCTCCCCAGGGGTTAATGCCAGGCATCATTTGGAAGGGCAGGCTGTGCCCTTCCAAATGATGCCTGGGTTAAGCCCCTGTGAGCCGCCGATCGGGAGGGAGAGAGGTCCGAAGGACCTCCCCCCCTCCCTTTCAGGCGCCTCCTCCGCACATGCGGGGGGGGCGCCTGAATTAGGTGTCATCGCGGGGGCGCGATGACACCTAATAATGGCGGCCACTGCTCCGGATGCCGGGCTGACATCCAGGATGTCAGCCGCACCGGAGGGGCCAGCGATCGGCCGGAACCCGGCCGAACGCTGACCCCAATGCGAGGACGCGCTCAGCGCGTCCTCCGCATACCAGCGGGAATGCTGAGGACGCGCTGAGCGCGTCCTTAGCATTCAAGTGGTTAAGGGACCAAAGGTAATGGGACAATTGGCTTCTCAGCTGTTCCATGACCAGGTGGGTGATATTCCCTCATTACCCCAATTACAATGTGCAGATAAAAGGCCCAGAGTTTATTTCAAGTGTGCTATATGCAATTGGAATCTGTTGCCTTCAACTCTCAAGATACTATCAGTGAAACAAGCCATAATTAGGCTGAAGAAACAAAACAAACCCATCAGAGAGATAGCAAGAACATTAGGCGTAGCCAAAACAACTGTTTGGAACATTCTCAAAAAGAAGGAACGCACCGGTGAGCTCAGCAACACCAAAAGACCCAGGAGACCACGGAAAACAACTGTGGTGGATGACCGAATAATTCTTTCCCCGGTGAAGAAAACACCCGTCACAACAGTTGGCCAGATCAAGAACACTCTCCAGGAGGTAGCAGTTGTGTTCAAAATTATTCAACCCCCAATGCTGTAAAGGGTTTTAGGGAATTTAGTGTACATTTGTAATTGTATTCAGAATGAAATCCTACAAGGACTTTTTAAAGAACCATATGCAACTAAAATGACATCAATTGGTTTTGTAATACAATAGTAAATGTTTCTTTTGTGAATTCTTCATTGACACAATTATTCAACCCCTTAAAGACTACCACTCTGAAGAACAGAGGTTCATTCAAGTGTTTTCAATCAGGTATTGAAAACACCTGTGGATGTCACGGAGCAGCAATAAAGCATAATAAGCACCAATTAGGCAGCTTTAAAATGTCTGTGATACTCAGCTCCTTCTAGACATTTACTGGTGTGGTTACAAACATGGTGAAGTCAAGAGAATGGTCCAGGAAGACAAGAGAAGAGGTGATTACTCTTCACAGGAAGGGCAATGGCTATAAGAAGATTGCAAAGATGTTAAACATACCAAGAGAGACCACAGGAAGCAACATTCGCAAATTCAAGGCAAAGGGCACTGTTGAAACGCTACCTGGTCGTGGCAGAAAGAAGATGCTGACTTCGACTGCTGTGCGCTACCTGAAGCGTAGAGTGGAGAAAAGTCCCCGTGTAACTGCTGAGGAACTGAGAAAAGATTTGTCAGATGTGGGTACTGAAGTTTCAGCTCAGACAATACGGCGCACACTGCGTAATGAAGGCCTCCATGCCAGAACTCCCAGGCGCACCCTCTCGCTGTCTCCAAAGAATAAGAAGAGTCGACTGCAGTATGCCAAAAGTCATGTGGACAAACCACAGAAGTTTTGGGATAGTGTTCTGTGGACTGATGAAACAAAATTAGAACTGTTTGGGCCCATGGATCAACGCTATGTTTGGAGGAGGAAGAACAAGGCCTATGAAGAAAAGAACACCTTGCCTACTGTGAAGCATGGCGGGGGGTCAATCATGCTTTGGGGCTGTTTTGCTTCTGCAGGTACAGGGAAGCTTCAGCGTGTGCAAGGTACCATGGATTCTCTTCAGTACCAGGAGATATTGGATGACAATGTGATGCAGTGCATCACAAACCTGAGGCTTGGGAGACGTTGGACCTTTCAACAGGACAATGATCCCAAGCATACCTCCAAGTCCACTAGAGCATAGTTGCAGATTAAAGGCTGGAACATTTTGGAGTGGCCATCGCAGTCACCTGACTTAAATCCGATTGAGAACCTCTGGTGGGACTTAAAGAAAGCAGTTGCAGTGCGCAAGCCTAAGAATGTGACTGAACTGGAGGCTTTTGCCCATGACGAATGGGCGAAGATACCCATAGATCGCTGCAAGACACTTGTGTCAAGCTATGCTTCACGTTTAAAAGCTGTTATAACTGTTAACGGATGTTGTACTAAGTACTAAGATTGAATGTCACTTGGGGGTTGAATAAAACTGATAATGATGTGAGCACAGAAAAGACATTTGTGGTTATTTCATTATAAATGTTATGTTATATTTGTCTGACCTACACGTGCCTCTTTGATTTAATTGTAAGCAAGATGACTGAATGATCAAAATCAATGTCAAACTGGCCAAAACTCTCAATTTCAGTGGGGGTTGAATAATTTTGAACACAACTGTAGGTGTATGTGTGTCAAAGTCAACAATCAAGAGAAGACTTCAACAGAGTGAATACAGAGGGTTCACCACAAGATGTAAACCATTGGTGAGCCTCAAAAACAGGAAGGCCAGATTAGAGTTTGCCAAACAACACCTAACAAAGCCTTCACAGTTCTGGAACAAGATCCTATGGACAGATGAGACCAAGATCAACTTGTACTTGTCATGGCGTGGGTATGTATGGCTGCCAATGGAACTGGTTCTCTTGTATTTATTGATGCTGTGACTGCTGACAAAAGCAGCAGGATGAATTCTGAAGTGTTTCGGGCAATATTATCTGCTCACATTCAGCCAAATGCTGCCGAACTCATTGGATGGCGCTTCACAGTGCAGATGGACTGTCAGGCTCGCGCCAGGATGGAGTCATGGCGTGGCCTTATGTTTATTTTCCCAGACGCTGGGGGAGAGCAAATCAGGCAGACACAGGAAGCAGTATAAGTAATTGTCAGCAGCTGCCTGACATGACTTGACAGGGCGAGACTTGGCAGTGGTCTTGCGTGGCACAAGAGCAGCGGCTGAAGTCTTGCGTGGCACAGGAGCAGCGGCTGGAGTCTTGCGTGGCACAGTAGCAGCGGCTGGAGTCCTGCGTGGCACGGGAGCAGCAGCTGGAGTCCTGCGTGGCACAGGAGCAGCAGCTGGAGTCTTGCGTGGCACAGGAGCAGCAGCTGGAGTCTTGCGTGGCACAGGAGCAGCGGCTGGTGTTTGGCATTGCACAGGAACAGGGGCTGGAGCCTGGCGTGGCTTGGCAGGTCTGATTGGGCAGGAATCAATTTTGTGCCGATCTGACCCGCAGTAGAAACATAGATTCAGCCTCCTACGCCTCTCTCTCTGCGATTCCACAGGAGGTGCCTGGGCTCTGCATGCAGGTGGAGAGCAATTAGACTCAGCTGGTTGCTGCGATGCTCTGTGTACTGGTGAAGGCCTAACAGGGCCAGGTGTGGTAGGAACTGAGTCCATGAGGTTCCATACATCCTCTACCACAAGTAGCAGTTGATAAACGATAACATCTAATGCAACCTTGAACCCCACGGGCTTGGTATATGGCTCTCTCATTATGTCAGGCTCGCGCCAGGATGGAGTCATGGCGTGGCCTTATGTTTATTTTCCCAGACGCTGGGGGAGAGCAAATCAGGCAGACACAGGAAGCAGTATAAGTAATTAAGTGTATTCTCAAGGTAAGCACACAGCAACAGTCTTATATACACTTGCAGAATACTGAAAACAAATAGACAAGTCCTTCACAAAGGTAGTCTCTTCTGCTGTACCAGATATAGTGGACTAGGTAGTGCTCCCCAAGTAGGGTCCAGGAGCTCTACACTAAAGGTACCTTTAACACAGATAGCCACAGGAGTAGTCTGGATACGCAGGAATAGTGGGCTAAGCAGTGTCCACTGCTGACAAGATCCACAGGCCTGGAACCAGGAGCTCTTCGCAAAGGGTCTAGATGTTACGCAGGCAGATGAATCAGGAACACTAGAATAGCAATAACAGCACAGAGGAATGTAGGGAATAGACAGACTCAGGGAGAGGCGGCTCGCAACACCTCACAAGTAAAGGGCAGGGAACACAAAATGAGAGAGCCCTGAGAGAAGGGTGTGTCCAGGTTTTATGCACACCACACACCAGATCAGGGCAGGAATTAACCCTTGAGTGATACAGACAGGCAGAGAATGGAAAGCCAGACTGGTCATAGCAGGTTCCCAGGGCTTAGGCATGACATGGACAATGACCCAAAGCATACTGCAAAAGCAACCAAAGAGTTTTTGAAGGGACAGAAGTGGAATGTTATGCAATGCCTAAGTCAATCACCTGACCTAAATCCCATTGAGCATGCATTTCACTTGCTGAAGAGAAAACTGAAGGGAAAATGCCCCAAGAACAAGCAGGAACTGAAGACCGTTGCAGTAGAGGCCTGGCAGAGCATCACCAGGGATGAAACCCAGCGTCTGGTGATGTCTATGCGTTCCAAACTTCAGGCTGTGATTGACTGCAAAGGATTTGCAACCAAGTATTAAGAAGGGAAAGTTTGATTTATGATTATTATTCTGTCCCATTACCTTTGGTCCCTTAACAAGTGGGAGGCACATCTGCAAACTGCTGTAAATCCTACACCGTTCACCTGAGTTGGATGTACATACCCTCAAATTAAAGCTGACAGTCTGCAGTTAAAGCACATTGTGTTTGTTTCATTCCAACTCCATTGTGGTGGTGTATAGAGCCAAAGATGTTAGAATTGTGTCGATGTCCCAATATTTCTGGACCTGACTGTATGTGAATATTTGAGTGGGATGCTCTGAATTCTGTGAGAGAGGGACTTTTTTTTTGCCAGGCAGTATGTGTGTAATATATATCTAATATTTTGTTGGACCTTCTTTTACTGTGATTCCGGCACACATTTGCCACGTCATCGTTTGAATAAGCTCATGCAATGTCACATAATTTATTTCCATCCAGAGTTGCATTAATTTCTCGCCAAGATCTTGTGTTGATGATGGGAGAGTTGCAGCGCTGCGTAAAGTCTTCTCCAGCACATTATCCCAAAGATTCTCAATGGGGTTAAGGTCTGGACTGTGTGGTGGCCAATCCATGTGTGGAAATGATGTCTCATGCTCCCTGAACCACACTTGCATAATTTGAGCCCAATGAATCCTGGCTGTGCCATCAGGGAAAAAAAAACATTGATGGAAAAACCTGCTCATTCAGTATATTCAGGGAGTCACATGACCTAATTTTTTGCTGGGTGAAACATATTAATTGCTGCAGTATTTATCCAATTGGAGGCTCACACCCATTATATCTAGGTATGTGGTTAGACCCAAATCTATCCTTTGGCCCTCACATCGAAAAACTCTCATCTAAACTTTAACCCAAACTAGGTGCCCTGTACAGAAACAAATCCTGCCTGAGCCCCGCGGTAAGAAAGCAGATTGTACAACAAATGCTTATGCCGGCTATTGAATATGGAGATGTAGTGTATGCAGCTGCCCCGCAAACGCACCTTCATAAACGTGCTACGTTGTATAACTCGTTCTGACGCTTTGCGCTACAATGTAACTACATGACCCACCATTGTGACATGTTAAAAGAGCAAAACTGGCCTTCGCTGGAATCCAGACGCACCCTTCACCTTTGCAACCTGGTGTTTAAGAGCTTTTCTGGGAAGCTGCCACCCTACCTGAATAGACTGCTTCCCCCAGCAGTTCCCTCCTCCTATAACCTCAGATCCAGGACCAGCACCTTACTTACAATACCACAATACAAAAAGAAAGTGTCTCGATCCTCATTTTCCTACAGAGCACCACAAATATGGGATAACCTCCCAGACACCATCAAATCTTCCCCCCAGTGTAAAGTCACTTAAGAGCTCCATATTAACATACCTCAATACGGAATGTACCTGTAAACATGTAACCTAGTGACTATATACAGAATGCACCTGTAAACATGTAACATAGTGACTATATACAGAATGCACCTGTAAACATGTAACATAGTGACTATATACAGAATGCACCTGTAAACATGTAACATAGTGACTATATACAGAATACACCTGTAAACATGTAACATAATGACTATTTCCTACATATTTATTTTCTGTGTAAATCTGTATTTGTGTTTTGTTTTTTAATATCTTGCATGTTATTAGCATTGTATTTCTGTAACATTTGCTTAATTAAATCCAGGTGGTAATGTTTTTGGCCAGAAAGTAAGTGTGTGTGTGTGTGTTTACTGTATACAATTGCTGGCGTAATTTGCATGTCTTACCCAGAGTTCTGTGCTGCATATGGGGAATGTAGCACATGAGCCCTGTGACGCAGTTTTTTGAATTGCTGGGATGTGTAAATGACTTGTACTCACTTTTGTTGCCAGCGGTTTAGACATTATTGGCTGTGTGTGGAGTTATTTTGAGGGGACAGCAAATTTACACTGTTATAGAAGCTGTGCACTTACTATGTTACATTGTAGGAAAGTGTAATTTCTTCAGTGTTGTCACATGAAAAGATATACAGGGTTATTCAAAGAGATTCGAAAAGTCACCGCACGTTCGGTGACTTTTCGTTCTCTTCAATTCGGTTCCTTTTGCCGATCCCATTTCGGTGACCCTGCGGTGTATTCAGCAAACACCACAGGGTCCCCGAATTGCATGGAAAAACTACCGCAAACCCGACGAAAACTAACCGCAAAACCCAGCGAATGCACGCCGAAAACCCTCAAAAACATCTGGATTAACCTGCCGAAAGCCACGGAAAAAGCCGAGCAGGAGCCGATCACCCGCAGCGAAGCCGCCGGAAAAAGCCGAGAAAGCCGAGACCGCAGACAGAGTGAAGTGATTAAATTAGGAAAACAGTTTGCATGAATGATTGAAAAGTGAAACACTGTTTGCAAAGAAACTACTGAGCGAAAATGTCTGAAATTTACATATGAGGTCCAGGGAATGATAATAAAGAGGGCTGTTACAGAAAAAATAAGTAAACTTAAAAAAAAAATCAAAAAAAATCAGACTTCTAAAAAATAAAATTAAAAAATTTAAGAAAAACGCTTAAAATATCCTAAAAAATCTATAAATAAAGAGACTCTTTACGGCAGAATTTTATAATGAACGGTTTATTAGATATTGAATTAAAACCGGAATATTTTTAACATTGAAGCCTATGGGATTCTCCTGAATAAATTTGCCGAATTAAACCAGCGAATGGCAGAGCATTTCGGGAACCTTTCACTACTGGTTTGTGCTCTCTGAATAGCCCAAGCAGTGCTTTTTCATGGGGTTTTCACTGCCCCCGAACAGGCACCGTATGGTCAGTCAATTCGCCAGGATTTGGCGAATTGCCTGCTCTCTGGATAGCTGAATGGCCAAGAAAGGTAACCGAACGCAGATTTTCAGCGTTCGGTTACCTTTCTCAAGGAATTCGGTTCTCTTTGAATAACCCTAATAAGATATTTACAAAAATGTGAGGGGTGAACTTACTTCTGTGAGATATATATATCTATATAACAGTATCAATGCCAAGCACTCCTGCTCACCATGTTCCAAATTGCCCGGTGCCTGCCGTCCAGCTGAATAATGCAGAGTAACATAGAAACATAGAAAAATGTCGGCAGATAAGAACCTTTCGGCCCATCTAGTCTGCCCAATTACATGGATACTTAACCTGGATTTATCTTTTGTTTAGGATAGCCTTATGCCTATCCCATGCCTGCTTAAATTCAATTACTGTTTTGGCCTCTACCACTTCTACTGGAAGGCTGTTCCATGTATCCACCACCCTCTCAGTAAAATAATGCTTCCTGATGTTACTTTTAAACCTTTGCCCCTCTAATCTAAGACTATGTCCTCTTGTTTTGCTATTTTGTTTCCTTTTAAATATACTCCCTTCCTCTACCTTGTGGATTCCCTTTACGTATTTAAATGTTTCTATCATATCTCCTCTGTCTCGTCTTTTTTCCAAGCTGTACATGTTAAGATCATTAAGCCTTTCCTGGTAACTTTTCTCCTTCAAGCCGTACACCATTTTAGTAGCCCTTCTCTGAACTCTCTCTAAGATGTCTATATCCTTCTGGAGATACGGTCTCCAGTACTGCACACAGTACTCCAAGTGAGGTCTCACCAGCGCTCTGTACAGTGGCATGAGCACTTCCCTTTTCCTACTGCTAATACCTCTCCCTACACAACCAAGCATTCTGCCAGCATTTCCTGCTGCTCTATTACATTGACTACTTACCCTTAGATCCTCTGAAATAATAACCCCTAAATCCCTTTCCTCAGATGTTGAGGTTAGGACTGTATCAAATATTCTATATTCAGCCCTTGGGTTTGTATGTCCCAGGTGCATTATCTTGCACTTATCCACATTAAAACTCAATTGCCACAACTCCGACCATTTTTTTAGTTTACCTAAATCATTTGTCATTTGGCTGATCCCTCCAGGAACGTCAACCCTGTTGCAAATCTTTGTGTCATCAGCAAAAAGACATACTTTTCCATTAATACCTTCTGCAATATCACTAATAAAAATATTAAAGAGAATGGGTCCAAGTACTGACCCCTGAGGTACCCCACTGGTAACAAGACCTTGCGCCGAATAAACTCCATTTACCACAACCCTCTGTTGTCTGTCACTCAGCCACTGCTGAGTACGAACGACAACAGCGACACTCCAGGACTGTAACGCAAAAAATTCTTTATTCCATCAGTATCAACGTTTCAACCCCAACCTGGGGCTTTCCTCAGGGTATGTCCTGAGGAAAGCCCCAGGTTGGGGCTGACACAATGATGATACTGATGGAATAAAGAATCTTTTGCATTAGAGTCCTGGAGTGCCGCTGTTGTCGTTCGTAATATATATATATATATACACACACACACACATTTTTTAATGTGCATATAGCAAAGCTATCCGTTCTCTACAATTATATTGTGCCAGGTTGTAAGGGGATATTAAACTGAATTCCATATAGACTGAGACCATATTCACATAATTTGTAGGAAGTTCGATGGAAAGTTTAGGGATCAGTTTTGGCTTTGCAGGATTAATATCTGTAAACGTCACTGCGTCAAATACACCAGAACATTAAGTAACTATTAAACTTTAAAAAAATGACACAGGAAAACATATCAGCCTTCCATCCATCATGTACCGATAAACAGCTGTGACCCTTATCTATTAAGAACATAACAGCGCTCCACATACTTAAGTGTTAGATTTTGTTTAATGCCGGAATCTCACAACACTTGGCAGATCTCACTACAAACAGTTGGATGAAAACAGCTACAAGCAAAAGAGAAATGACTTCCAGGAAACACCCTTCAGAGAAAAGAAAAAGCAGCGCACTGGTGTTAAAGGCAGTTCAAAGCTCGCAGGAGAAGGATAATGATAATAATAATCCCTCCGATTTCATTAATAATTTGAAAGACAGGTCAGATCAGTCATAGTCTGCTGACAGAATATCCCACGAGTATCAAACAAGCCGAAACATAGAAACTGATTCTCCTGTTTGTGTTTGTAAGAAGTTTAACGCCCTCACTGCAGAGATTGAGATAACTCGGGACTTCAAAGGCAAAAATCACGTGCCTGATATAGAGTTATCTCGATCTGCAGCTCTGAAGGACAAAAGCAAATTAAATCTGTTTGCTACAAATTACGTTTGCTTTTGGGCTGCAGAAGATGCCCCTAAAGTTTTAACCTTGTGGGCATAATGCCCATTGTGCTAAAACTGTCTAAAATTGGCTAAATGAATGTCCCAATCAGACTTTCAGAAGCCGATGCAGGGAACCACGAGCTTCAGCTTAAACGGCTGTAATTCCTTTTGGCCAGCAGATGTGACATCCGCCTGCCAAATAAATTATTACTGTAAGAAATACACTGGGAATATTCCCAAATATTTTTTACTGTATAATTAAAAGTTATTTAAAAAAAAAAAAAAGTCTTACAATGTTTTTTTTGGAAAATAACCTGGTAGTGAAGGGGTTAATGATCAGTGTCAATGGTCCCAGGTTTGCAACGCAGTACCAGTCTTCTCTTGAATCGGGTAGTGACTACGTTTCCCACAATACCTGGGCCCACTTCTTATTCTATTAGTTACGCTGCCACCAGTTCCCCTGAACACTACGCGTGTTGCGGCTAAGGACGCAGGGCTAAGCAACCCACTATCTGTCTATCCTAGACCCAGATAATGCCTGCGTGGACAACAATCCCCGCGCGCTCACTTACCCAACCGTCCCCAGCGACCGCAACTCACAATTTCGTAGCTACTCGAGCTTAAAACAACAAGCAATACTTTAGTCTCTTCAGTTAGCATGGATCGAATATCAGGCAGAAAGCAGATCTTAATAAGGAATATTTATTATGACATAGAAAAAATTATCACAGTGCATTTGTTACAAAATGATGGATATGATAAATCATTCCACTTTACACACAAACAGCAAACAAATAAAAGGGAGATAACAGCAGATCCTAGTTACTTACAATATACACTAGACAATCAGCCATAGGGAGGTTCTATTAGGAGCTGGCAATATTTCCTCAATTCTCGATTGATCTCCAAGGAAATAGCCCCGAGTCCCTGCTTGATTCAGAATATATATAGGGCTGCCTTTTTTCTAAGTACAGCCTTTGCCTAGAATTCCCAGAATTCCCCTCTCCTGAGCACACTCAGTACACTTCTTCATTATTTTAATTCCCTGGTCTATCAATCATCTCCCAAAGACCACCTCTAGTGATCAAAGGATGGGATTGCTTCTTTGATATGCGGTTGGGGTGCCGCTCCAGCTGCGTCTTCTCCCTGCCATGAGCAATTGCCCCTCCTGCCTGCTGGGTAGAATCAAAAGGGTGATTTCTTTAATTCACACCTTCGATGACTTCACAGAGAAAATGGTCACTGACCTGTTAATTATTTCCTCCAGCAGGCTGGAAACGCAGGCATTGATTTACTAGGGCAGCTGCGCAAAATGGCCTGGTATCTATAGATAGCCATAGATATATATCTATATACGTATATCTAGCGATATATATATAAGTTCAGATACTAAGCCCGAATACGCCAACTCGTGGTCAATAGAACCCAAGTGCAGTATCCCGTAGATATGGACAGCAAAGAACAGATTGGGATGCACATTGGGAATTGAGATAAAAATATAAATATCTATGAATCAAAACATCCTAAAATGGGTACCTGTCAGCTTGACCGACGTTTCGGCCCTTTAAGAACCTTTCTCAAGGTATACAGGCATGTATTACAAAACATATATTTATACATGAACAGCAATAAAGCTTACCCAATGATCGCACGCTCTCGCGGTGGATGCCTGGACTTCATGGATACGGCGTACACTTCTGGGAGAGGCGCACCGCAATGACGTAAAGTGAATGCGACCCGCACTAAGCAGGTTACCATAGAAATTTAAAAACAAAAAGGACCTGGGTGAAGCAAAGACGGAGTAACAAACAACGGTAGCAGTGCAATTTTTACATTAAGCGATCTAGAGAAACTAGCAAAATATTTAATAGTAACTCACTGGTCCGGCGTAAAAAACGTAATTAACCCCTACATTACCTACTATGTAAATTTCAAAAATATGGACCGATTCCAATCAAATGATTAATGAATTTGCTATGGGAATACAAAACAAATATACATATACATAAACACAACAATAAATGTGTATATATGCACACGTATGGCAATGGCTAAATTAGAATAAATTCACAACACAACAGCGTGTATCATATACAAAGACACTATCTAGATGATAAAAAAGATGTGACTGAAATATACTCATTGAGACCCCTGGGTGAGATGGTGTCCAGCGTTTTAATCCAGAAGGTCTCTCTCTGCAGCAGTAAACGTGAGCGATCTCCCCCTCTATTCAGGGGGGTATGTGATCAATAGTGATCACTCTAAGGGTGGTTAGTTGATGCTTGACCTCTAAAAAATGCCTGACGACCGGCTTGTCTGAATGGCCGTCTCTAAAGGCAATCGTAATGTTAGACCTGTGGCCACGGATCCTATCGCGTAGTGGTCTGTCGGTCTTGCCTACGTAGGCAAGGCCACATGGACAGGTGATGAGATACACCACATATTCGGTGGTACATGTAATGTGTTGCGAATTTTGAATCTTTTACCCGAATGGGGATGTGGAAAAGTCGATGTAGTGGTCATGTGACTGCAGGTCACACAGTTCAGGCACCGAAAACACCCAGATTTCAGAGGTTGGGGCCGGGTAGAGTAAGAAGCAATAGGATCTGATTTAACAAGTAAATCACAGATGTTGAGTGATATTTTAAAGCTAATAACAGGACCCTGCAGGAACTTTTTAGGTAATGTTTTGTCGCTCTTAAACAGTGACCAATTAGAGCGAATTTCCTTAGCCATAGTATGACTACGAGTGTGGTATGTCATTGGAATATAAATACGTGCTTCTTGTTTGGAGTTAATCATCTTAGGTGCAGCAAATTTAGTCAAAGCTTAGGACAGTGCCTGTTCAAGGATATCGCGACTATAGCCCCTAGCTGCAAAACGCTGAAACATTTCATCAATTTGTGTATTGCAAATCTGTGGATCTGAATTATTGTGCATAACGCGCAGAAACTGAGAAATGGGCAAGGACTTGATGAGATGGGGAGGATGAGAACTATCTGCTCGAAGCAGAGTGTTTCTGTCTGTATTTTTACGAAATAATGAGTGGCTTAAATTTCCTTCCTTAAGAGTGACCTGTACATCCAGAAAGCATACAGAGGATGCGTCCGCTGTGCATGTGAAGCGTACTGGAGAATCGAGCGGGTTTAGAGTATGAACCATCTCTAGTAGTGCTTGTTGGGTGCCCCTCCAAATCAAAAAAATATCATCTATAAAAGAAGATAATGTTAGAGGCATATGGTGATAGAATGTACTGCTGTTCGTATTGGAACATAAATGCATTGGCGTAAACGGGAGGCGTGGAAGCTCCCATGGACATCCCGGCTAGTTGTATATAAATGTTTTTTCAAAATGAAAGAAATGACATTGTAGGGTAATTAGTAAAATCTCCCTCAGAAATTCTACAGGAGGACCAGGATAACAGGTGGAGGCTATAAGGACCTGTATAAGCGCTGTTATACCCCTATCATGGGGAATGATAATGTACAGGCTTTTAACATCGAGGGAGGCCAAAACAATGGGCTCTGTAGGCAATTGGACACCACATAGCCTAGACAGAAATTGTGGAGTGTCTTTCAGACACGTAGATAGTGCCAGAACGGACGATTTACAGACCTGATCGATAAACTTGACAAGGGGCTCCAGCAGACTGCCCCTGGCCAACACAATAGGTCTGCCAGGGGCGGAATGCGGGTCCTTGTGCAGCTTAGGCAGGGTGTAGACACAGTGCAAAAATCCAGAGTGACCTGATCAATAAACCCGGCTTTAGACCCATGGACAACAAAACATCAATACGGTTCTTAAATAGTGTTGTAGGATCATGTGTCAACTGTTTATAAGTAGATACGTCGTTCAACTGTGTTAGGATTTCAGTCCTGTAGTACTGGTAATCGAGAATAGCACTGCTACCGTTGTTTGTTACTCCGTCTTTGCTTCACCCAGGTCCTTTTTGTTTTAAAATTTCTATGGTAACCGGCTTAGTGCGGGTCACATTCACTTTACGTCATTGCATTTTAGGATGTTTTGATTCATAAATATTTATATTTTTATCTCAATTCTCAATGTGCATCCCAATCTGTTCTTTGCTGTCCATATCTATGGGATACTGCACTTGGGTTCTATTGACTATAATTGGATTGATTATTTTTGGATGCATTGATTTGCAAAAAAAAAAATTTCAATATGGAGGATTTCCTTCGAAAGGCCGGAGCATATACTGATTTTGCAGAGACACTGCAGATCTCTGAAGAGCAAGCTAGAAAAGTACTCTGGCCCCAGACACAGACCAACTTGTTCACCATGTCACTTCCAAGGATTTGTATTTTGACCTTCTAAAATTGAAACGTAAAGAGATCGACTTGGATCTCCATGGTGTGTTTCTTTCTGACTATTTTCGTGCTAAATGGATTCCACGGGGTTTTCGGGTAACCAATGAACCCACAATAGGTCGTTCTAAACCTGAATTTTGTAAGAAGTGGGTAGCGGTGGCTAACTGCTGTTCTCTCGACTGGATGGTCCTGGTTATTGAGGATGTGTCTCATTCCCATTCCCAATGTGCATCTCAATCTGTTCCTTGATATATATATATACAGATAGCTAGACAGAGAAAGATAGGTATGTCTACCTGTGAAAATCAGGATCTGAAAGAGTGTAATTTAGGAAGAAGTTGGAAAGGACCCTATATGGGGAGGGGTGGGCAGCACATGCCCCATAGCATAGGAACATATGAGCAAAGACAATAGTAACAACACCGGGAGCTCGATTGCATCCCTGCAGTAAACTTAACAAGAGCTGTTGTAAACCTAGCAATTTCATACACTACTATGGCTCAGCAAAGTTTACAACAGCTTTGGTTACATTTACACCAGGGTTGCAATAGGGCTGTGGGTCTGTATATTACCATAGAAGTCATAAGAAATCGAGTTAAAACTTAACTACGTAGGGCTTTATTCCAACCTTGGTGTACACCTAACCAGAGCAATAGAAAACTTCCATTCAAACCATTCAGCAGAACATCTCGAGCTAAATGTTGTTGTTGTTTTTTTTCGGCATATTCCATTCGAAACTCAAGCTTGCGGAGCTTGTGTCTCGCATGTACCGCTTAGATACTGTACATTAGCATCTCCTATACTTTGTATGGGAGACACTAATGTTGCCTGAGCAGATGGAGAACGAGCTATTCCAACGAGCCCGTTCTGCATCTGCGTCTGACGTTCTGAAAATTATAATGTCGTTCAAACCCTGGTGATAAGTGATTGCGCTTCAGCAAAATCACATCTTGCATTGTATTACTTTGTATTTCTGTAATGACTGTAACATTTCAATGTTCTTGAACCCAGGACATACTTGGAAACGAGAGAAATCTCAATGTATCCTACCTGGTAAAATACTTTATAAATAAATAAAATGATCTGACGCCAGCAAAAAAATCCCATGCTCACCTGAGACCCCTCGGTGGCGAGAGCCGCGTTATCCAATATCCACCGCTTCCTTGCTCCATGGCAGAGATACACTGGGAACAAATACTTCCCAGTGTACTTCCGTGTACCACAACGTCACCACGCCGGATCTCACTCGCTCGAGATCGCATCCTGTCTGTATGGACTCCTGGATCAGATAACACCAGCAGTGCTTAACGCTGCTGGTGTTATCTTTTAACACCTCGGTAGTATTACATCTGGAGCTGCTGAGAAAGTGTCTCCGTCTTAATGTGGGTGTTAAATGGCAGGCACTAATGGAAAACAGCATACACTAAGGTTTTCAATTAGCGTCTGCCATTTAGCACCAACCTTGGAATAGGACCTTTAATGACTCTCTGGTACAGTTACAACAGCTCCGGCTATGTTTGCACTAGGGATGGAATACTGCCATTTGTGTCTGTTTGTTAGACTCATGCCATAGTATTGGAAAAGTTGTTGGGTTGATGAGGATACTAATGAGCTTGGGGACCTATTCCAAACTTGCTGCTATATATATATAACAGCTCTAGCCGTTTGCTTAATGGCCCAATCCACTAATCCAACTGTATATTAATGGCTCCTATACTTTGCATAGCAGCTGTTATCGATAAAATACGAGCTATCCCAACCTCGCATATTCAGCTTTCGATTGAGCGGTGATTCAGCAAAGAACAACGTCTCTGAAACACTGGTGTTAAATCACTTAACTCAAAGATTTAAATCCATTAATAAATCCTTTAAGCCACATCGAGTGGTGCAGAGGGCAGTGTGATCCAAGCCTTCTTTGGTCTGGAAGCAGCGGAAGATTAGAAACAAATAGTTTCCAGGTCCTTCCGCTATACCTGCGTGAAAACCACATACATGACCTTGTGGCAGAGTCGTGTCTGACTCCAGAAGCCAATAACTGCATTTGCACACAATACCACTGCCATCATCAACCAGTAGCTCACAAATAATCTGACTTGAACCGCTATTACTGCGGCGTGCAAGGAATAGAACTCACACTGGACTTTTCTATTTGGGGTTCTCCATTAATGGCTTGATGGGAACACGAGCTTGATCTTAAAAGTGAAGAATAGCTGGTTTTCCTAACATCAGCTGACAGAAGGAACAACATTGGAAGTACTGCCATAAAGGGTAAGAACTCTTGGGTGGCTATCGCAGTGCCAACATATGAATTATCTTAACATTTACCTTCAAGGTTTTATTTTAGAGTTACTCTTCTCTTGGTGGCACACATAGGTGTGTGCACAGGGTGTGCCTGATGTGCCCAGGCACACCCTAATGTTGGGTGAAGGTTTCATCTTTGACCCCCTACATAGATATTTTGTATGTTCCTTATCTGTTCCATGATAAATTCCATGAATAGTGACTGTTTCTCGGCATAAACATTGGTTATGCCCATAGGCGTGCACAGGGGATGTGCCTGGTGTGCCCAAGAAGATGAAGAGGTCCTTTTAACCTCCTACATTGACATTTTAGATGTCCCTTATTTGTTTAATGATAAATAACATTTAAACTGACTCGTTATTTTGAATGAAAAATGTGCATTTTTTCCAAAATCTTCTAAACTTTAGTTTCCAGTTAATAAATGTTCTATGGGTGCAAACCTAATGTAACGGGCTGTGCACGCCAGTGGTGGCACATAAAACAAACACTATGGAGTGAACCCACACATGATCAGCAGTGGTTAGTGGTGGGAAGAGAGAGCTGAAAAATAATCCAACAACAAATGTGGTAGAGCAGTAGTCAATACTACTACAAGGAATGGTAAACATGTTGTCAATGGACAAGATATTGTACAACACTCTATGTTACACAAACATGACCAATGCGGATAACGGTCTCTATCATTATACAGATAGATACAAAGTGTAGGTTATTAAGCCCATTAGCAGGCAGTAATTAGGTGGCTTTCTTAAAAATCGATACTACCTTCTGTTGGGAAAACAAAAGTAAATAGTAACTAACAATAAATGTAGACAAACAGACTTCAAGACAGACAGCAGCTGGAAAAGCTAGTGCTTTATAGTAAAATCCAATTATACCTCGTTATAAACCAATGGTAAGATCACAGCTTTGATTATGGAATTATATATTGTAGCTATGAAGAAAAACTTGAAAATGTAAATATACAGTGTTCAGATACAAACAGGGTCAAAATAAATACATATCTTGCAATCTGTAGCTAAACAGAGGCGCATTCAGTTCTTCAGCCGCTGCAAGTGCTAAGTTAGCAACTTGTCACTGAACGCTGTGCCGGAGTTCAGCGCTTAGCGCTGCCAACGTAGCACTTGCAGCTAAGTCGAGAGGTGCTGCAGAGTAGCTGAGAGTGACGTGGGAAAGATGGCCACCTCCATGCAGCAAATAATCCAATAAGGAAATGTTCAGTTTGACGTTTTGATGGAGCAAAACACCAAATATTTATTGGAACATGGTAAACATTAACACTAAAGTCGTAATAAAATGGACAACAGTGGATACTGCAGAATCAGTAGCTTTCATCAAGCAATCCTCTGCCCTTTCGCTTCCATATTCACAGCCAAAGCGTTCAGTGAGACGGCTGCAGCAAACTGAACTGCTGCAATGTAGCAATTCAGCAGCTGCCGAGGAACTGAACGTGCCTCAGGACTCTACAAATTGCAAAAGTTCATTCAATGAGCCTTGCAAAAAAAGGAGATTTCACCAACAGCTTAAGAAATGATTCTTCACAGTCAAAATAATGATTTAAAAAACAACATTCTCTAGAAGAGCTGGTTGCTTTATGCAGTTTAGGTAATGCATTAAGAAGGGCCTTGATGCGGATTTGCCGTGGTATGGAAAGCAGCACTAGAAAATAATTTATATAAACACATCTTACTTGTCAATCAATCTACATAATTGTACAATGTATCATTATCGGAACAAGATGGATTTTTTTTTTTTTACCTCTTTTAGCAAACAAAAAAATAAATACTTTTCCAACCTTCATTTCTAAGCTGCCTACAACACCAGCTTCTGCTGTCTATTAATACTAAGAGCCACAGTACTTTACTAAACAGAAAAACAAATGTTTTTCGAGGTTTACTTCGCTATTGAAAAAAAATTTGTATTAACCCCTTCAGTACCAAGATAGAGTATTCTTCTTCAAAGCACCTGCTGGAGCCTCGATATAGAGTGTGTGCGATTTTGAGCAATTCTGGGGCAATGTAAAGAAATTTAGTATATATTAAAAATGAAATTCATTTGAAAACGGACTCCAGAATGTACCCCAAATATATTAGCACTCCTGGCACCACAGTCTAGGTGGTCGGACAGCTGGGTCTCTGTCTGAAACTCGGATTCCTGGTAGAATCAGCGCTGAGCCTCGGCTGCAGTACTGCTTCCTGACCAGCAGATGGCAACACGTGTCTGTCAAACAGGGCTACTACAGTAAATATTAAATTGTGATTATATGCAATGATTTTTTTTACTGTATAATTAATGGTTCCTGAATGTATGTTTATTAAAAGTCAATTTGCTAGCGATGGGGATAAAGGTCTCCTAGAGACATTGGGTAGAAAAAAGAGCTCAGGAATAAGAAAATCAAGTAGCAAAAAATGAATTGCTATATTTTTAAATATGTGTTAGAGGTAAAAGACTCCAAACACACAAGACCTTCAGAGAGGTTCAATGGAATTACAATAAACCGTTTTTTTTATATAAAAATCCTTCTAGTTGAGACATTAAGATACGCGGTGCTCACTGACACGAAGACGCTGTTGGATTGCAATACACATGAGATATTGTAATAATGTGTCTCATAATGAAAGATCTGTATTTGAAAACCTGCAATTGGAAAAATCTATTAAAAAAAAATAAAAAAAGAGCAGATAAGGGGGAGGCATTGTGCTGTGCGACCGTGAAATGTATTAGAAGGAGGCTTACATGCAGCCAAGTAATCAAACACATTACAACCTGCCTGATAATGACCCACAGAGAGGGGTTTTAAGAAGAGATTGACCAGTAATTGCATCAACACGGAACAAATGTGCAATATTCAAGTGTAAAGCTTAATTCTATTCTGTTGAGAGCTCTTTGCGATGCTATGCTTGCTTCCCAAAATCTATATTTTGTCAGTCTCAGCCTCCCTGCTCGCACTGCAATTCCAGCATCTAGTCTATTTCATGACCTCTAGTTGTATATTATTCTAGAAAATATACATATGCGGGCCATTTCAGTTTTTCTATGAAACAATATATTAGAATTGAATATAGAATAAAATGAGGGGAATGAACACATAACCGTTACATCCTCAGCCCCTGTTGTGCTCCCTGGGGGGTCTGGGCAGGGTGGTGTGCCGCTGGCTGGTCGGTTGCCAGCACTTCCTGATGGCAGACTGGCATCTGAGGGGGCGGCGTCTGGTGTGGTCACAAGGAGCCGCCGGGTTTAAAAGAGGAAAGGAGGAATGGCCTCATTGCCCTGACGTGGAGTTTGTTTCCAGCAGCGCTAAGTTTATTCCTTATTGATTACGGTTACCGACCCATTTCTGTATGTGAATCCTTCTCCTGTTGACTGACCCGGCTTGTACTTTGACCACTCTACCTGAACGTTTGAATATTGCAGTTTGTGAGCGCTGGCAATTAACCTTATGCTTGTAGCTGGGTTTATTGCTCGCTGTCTGGGTTCTGTCCCATCTTGTCTTAGGGTATCGCTTGTGACCTTTCGAGGTACAGTTACCCAACGTACTACTCCTGTCTTTGTTCATGTGAAAACTGCAATTCAGAAAGATTGTTTATTTTAGCCATTTGCTTTGACTGCCCTGCACCTTGAATACTTCACAGACTCACGTTCCAAGTATCATGTTTCTGAGCATGTCCTAGGTAACCTGTTGGTCTTGAAACCTTCAGCGCCTAGAGGCAATTCAGTTAACCCTTGTGTCTCCTTGGCTATTAAGTTGCAGTCTGTTGTTTATAAACCATTTTTGTTTTTTAAGCAGATATTATTGTCCTCAAGGATCTCAACTCCGCTACTCGTGTGGCAGCGTTACAGCTACCGTTACAATAACAATGATAATAATAAATGTATACTCGAAACACAATGTTAGGTTTTGTGGTGATAATTTTATAGTAGGATGTCTGGATTGTTTCTATATAGGACCAAATACGCAAAGCACCAACCATGCAATTTTTATTCATAAACTACGTGTATATACAGGGCCTGATTAAGATCTCTATGGGCCTGGAGCTGAAGGTTGGTGGGCTGTTTTTGGAATTTAGTGAAATGAAAACATATTTTAGGTTATTTTATACATGGGTTATCCAAAGAGATCCGAATTGCTTGAGAAAGGTAACCGAACGCTGAAAATCAGCGTTCGGTTACCTTTCCTGGCCATTCGGCTATCCAGAGAGCAGGCAATTCGCCAAATCCTAGCAAATTGCCTGAACATACGGTGCCTGTTCGGTGCCTGTTCAAGGGCAGTGAAATCCCCATAAAAAAGCACTGTTTGGGCTATTCAGAGAACACAAACCAGCAGTGAAAGGTTCCCGAAATGCCCTGCCATTCGGTGGTTTAATTCGGCAAGTTAATTCAGGAGAATCCCATAGACTTCAATGTTAAAAATATTCCCATTTTAATTCAATATCTAATAAATCGTTCATTATAAAATTCTGCAGTAAAGAGTCTCTTTATTTATAGATTTTTTAGGATACTTTAAGTATTTTTCTGAAATTTTCTTTTTTCAGTTTACTTTTTTTGGTAACAGCCCTTTTTATTATCATTCATTGGACCTCCTGTGTAAATTTCAGACATTTTCGCTCAGTAGTTTCTTTGCAAACAGCGTTTCACTTTCACAATCATACAAACGGTTTTGCTAATTTATTCACTGCCTCGTCTGCGGCTTCGGCTGCGTGTGATCGGCTCCTGCTCGGGCTTTTCGACGGGTTTATCCAGATGTTTTTGTGGCTTTTCAGCTTGCATTCGGTGGGTTTTGCGGTGAGTTTTCGTCGGGTTTGCGGAAGCTTTTCCCTGCAATTCGGGGACCCTGTGGTGTTTGCTGAATACACCGCAGGGTCACCGAAATGGGATCGGCAAAAGGAACCGAATTGAAGAGAACGAAAAGTCACCGAACGTGCGGTGACTTTTTGATTCTCTTTGAATAACCCTGGTTGTTTCCTTTATATTTAAAAGTGAACAATACTGCTGTGTTAGAAAGAAAAAAAGGAATTATTTTATTTTTGTAGTTACATAAAACCTGGTCATGTTTGCCATCATTGGTAAAGGTCATGCTCTGGCTTTTCCCGTGATACCTCACATGACCCTGTAGCTGCTATGGAGCCGGAGATACAGGGGTCCAAATGCCATCAATGCAAAGTTATCCTTTCTCTGAGCCTATTATGGGGTATGGGCCTGGAGCTGCAGCTCCAATAGCCCCTATGTTAATCCAGCCCTGTGTATATATACACAATATATACGCAACCAAAACATCAAATTACGGTTGCGTGTCCGGCCGCTGAAGGGAGAAGACGTGTCTGCTTTGGCCCCCTTCGTTTACCTGTGCGGCTGCTCCGGGTGCCTTGACCCCGCAAAGGACCATGGAGACGGTCGTGGAGACGAAGGGCCCACGTTTCCCGGCCATCCTTGATGCCCTGTTGCAGCTGTTGGGGGACGATGAGGCCCCTATGACCCGAGGAGACATGCGCCGTGTCATGGCCGTGTTGCGTACCAGCCGGGGATCTGAAGTGTCTTGCGGCATGGGTTTACCTCAGGGAGATCATGCCAAACTAAACTTATTGATTTTTTTTGATTGGGTAACAAAAATAATAGACACAGGTGGTGCAGTAGACATTGCTTATTTAGATTTCAGTAAGGCTTTGGATACTGTTCCGCATAGAAGGCTTATCAATAAATTGCAATCTTTGAGCTTGGATTCCAATATTGTTGAATGGATTAGGCAGTGGCTGAGTGACAGGCAACAGAGGGTTGTGGTAAATGGAGTTTATTCGGCGCAAGGTCTTGTTACCAGTGGGGTACCTCAGGGGTCAGTACTTGGACCCATTCTATTTAATATTTTTATTAGTGATATTGCAGAAGGTATTAATGGAAAAGTATGTCTTTTTGCTGATGACACAAAGATTTGCAACAGGGTTGACGTTCCTGGAGGGATCAGCCAAATGACAAATGATTTAGGTAAACTAAAAAAATGGTCGGAGCTGTGGCAATTGAGTTTTAATGTGGATAAGTGCAAGATAATGCACCTGGGACGTAAAAAACCAAGGGCTGAATATAGAATATTTGATACAGTCCTAACCTCAACATCTGAGGAAAGGGATTTAGAGGTTATTATTTCAGAGGATCTAAGGGTAAGTAGTCAATGTAATAGAGCAGCAGGAAATGCTGGCAGAATGCTTGGTTGTGTAGGGAGAGGTATTAGCAGTAGGAAAAGGGAAGTGCTCATGCCACTGTACAGAGCACTGGTGAGACCGCACTTGGAGTACTGGAGACCATATCTCCAGAAGGATATAGACACCTTAGAGTTCAGAGAAGGGCTACTAAAATGGTGTACGGCTTGAAGGAGAAAAGTTACCAGGAAAGGCTTAATGATCTTAACATGTACAGCTTGGAAAAAAGACGAGACAGAGGAGATATGATAGAAACATTTAAATATGTAAAGGGAATCCACAAGGTAGAGGAAGGGAGTATATTTAAATGGAAACAAAGTAGCAAAACAAGAGGACATAGTCTTAGATTAGAGGGGCAAAGGTTTAAAAGTAACATCAGGAAGCATTATTTTACTGAGAGGGTGGTGGATACATGGAACAGCCTTCCAGTTGAAGTGGTAGAGGCCAAAACAGTAATTGAATTTAAGCAGGCATGGGATAGGCATAAGGCTATCCTAAACAAAAGATAAATTCAGGTAAAGTATCCATGTAATTGGGCAGACTAGATGGGCCGAAAGGTTCTTATCTGCCGACATTTTTCTATGTTTCTATCCTGGGGGCGGATGGCCCAAGACAATTCTGCCGGCTGTGTGAACCCGGTGGAGAAGGTGGCTGTGTTCCATGGAGGGATGAGGCTGAGGTGCCGGGTGACGTGCTGCCCGATTCTCTGATGGACGTGTGGGCCCCCACGGCGCGACCCTGGAGCGCTCGACTGCCATGGACTACTTGACCGGGCGGAGCTGGCGGGTGTGCTGGCGGGTGTGCTGGCGTCGCGTGCTGGCCCTGACTGATGCCGGATGGTTGCTGTGTTCCCCCACGCGTCTGAGAAGATGGTACTGTTCGGACCCCTTCTGCCGTCCATGACTGCGGTGCCGCCTGCGGCCTTGCTGCGTGACATCAACCCTGGGTGTCGAGGAGCAGATCGGGGATTACCTGACCTCCCGGATTTGCCCCTCGCTGCTTAGCCTGGCTCACTCTGTGTCACCCTACCTGTTCGGCGTCTGCTGCCATTTCGGGACACAGGCTGAGAGTGAACTTTTCTTTTTTGTTGTTGACCCATGCTTTCCGAGATGACCCACATATGCAGACCTTTTTTTTTTGCATACCCCCTCCCGCAGAGTATTTTTGTCGTAATCTAATTTTGATTAGGGATGGGCTGGCGGTTCGATGCGAACATGTGTTTGCATCGAACATTGGCCGTTCGACCGTCGAACAGCGAACATTTCCACGTGTTTGGTTCGTGTTTGCCCACAATGCACTTTTCCACTGGCCTGAAGCTTGTAATTGGCTACAGCCTTGCACCTGACCACAGGTCAGGTGCAAGACTATGCCAATCAGGGCTCTAAGTCCTGCAGCCCCAGCGTGTGTGTTGCAGGAGTGAATCAGAAAGGAGAAGAGATTGTTGCATATCAGGGTGTATCACTGAGTTATAGCAGAGTTCTGGGAATTTGAATCTGTCTTGGCACTGCCCGCTATCAGGGTGTATCACTGAGTTATAGCAGATTTCTGGAAAACAATACCTCAGAGGGGTTACGGTGTGAAGGCACTAGCTGGCACCAAAGGCCCAATATTTGGGTGCACTGCCACTGACGCGTGTACAAGATTCATATCATTTTAATATTTGACCGCAGGATCCACCCCCTGCACTCTTCCACAATACCTCCAGAGGGGTTACGGTGTGAAGGCACTAGCTGGCACCAAAGGCCCAATTTTAATGCACCTGTTGTTACTTTCATCCAAAGCCTGCATAAGTTTCACAATAATTTAGCCAAAAAAAACACTAAACTTGTTCTGCGTGTCCTAAAACGTCTCCTCTTTTCATACAGGCTGCCGCCCAAAGCAGTTGTTTATGAATAGATTAGAGGAAAACCATTTACCATCATTTGAAATGTCATTTTTTTCTTTTTTTTTAAATGTTTCTATACATCCTACAAATCCGCCACTTCACGGGCAGGTTATGGGGACCTCCTAGGCACAATATTTGAAGGAATTTTTCATTTTTATTCTTAGCCTTTGTCATGGAAAAATCACTGTTCCTTTAAAAACTTTTTTTTTTTCAACTTTTTTTCCTTGATTCCTGTCCCCCAGGGTACTACCCGGACCCCCATACACCTTTTATGGCAAATATCTTGCATATATGCCCTCTTGGCGGGCATTCTAAAATTCGAATGTTCGAGTCTTATTGACTTGCATTGAGTTCGAATCGTGTTCGAACTTTTTCAAATGTTCGTGTTCGAATGCGAACCGAACACGGTGGTGTTCGGCCCATGACTAATTTTGATGCCATCAGATGACTTTTCGATGAGACCCCCCACTCGGGGATGTTTTTGTCCCCCCCCCCTCGATTTTTCTGAGAAAAAAATAACGTTGACTTTTGTGTTTATGTTTTCGTGTCATTTATGATGACTATATTAGCTATTAGCACTTTGTTTTTATTGTTTTCTTGATATGTAGCTATTTTGATGACTTATGGCCCTGCGTGGCCATCCCCCACTGCTGACTTATTGATGACTTTAAAAAAATTCTAAAATAAAGAAATAAAAAAAATTATGGTTTGTAGAAAATTGAACCAAGTTAAGCTGATGTCAATCACTCTCTTCTAGTCCTCAACATTGAAAACAAATGTAGAAATTCTCAATCAATTTATTTTCCGCTGTTGATAACAAAGAAGACAATGAGCACAGAGTTCCTGAAGGGTTAACTTCTCATAGGCAGAAAAGTAGTGACTTCAACTGCTAAAATACATTATTTTCCAGACTGGGTCCTGATCCACACAAAAAAACGTTATCGTTGACGAGTGAGCTGTTGTGTATAATATTAGAAAGTAGTTCCTATTACCCAGGGCTCGAGTCCTGTGGGAACGGCGTTCCCGCACTTTTCCCGCAGCGGGAACGCAGGTTCCCGCTGCGGTCCAAGCCTGACAAAGTTTAGCGCTGGCCCCCGCGTCTAATTGCGAGTGCACAGCGTGCTACCTCACGCGGCCGCTGTCCTCTGCAGGCTGTGACGAGGCCTACAGACGAGATCTCACAAGAGCACGTCACAGCCTTTAGAAGCTGGCAGCTGCGTGGAAGAGCACGCTGGTCCCCATCTGAATCTGAGGTCGATGAGTGTGCTGCTGGCTGGATATCTAGAATTCTGGGCGTCCTGTGTATATAATTCTGGGGGCCTGCATATATAATTGTGGGGGTCTGTATATAATTCTGGGGGGCCTGTGTATATAATTCTGGGGGTCCTGTGTATATAATTCTGGGGGCCTGTTCCTGGATATATATATATTTTCTTCAGGTAATTGGGGTTGTGAAATTCTTGGGTGAGTTCCCTCACTTTATTTCCCAGGATTTGACCCCTGCTATTACCCGCAAAAGGGTAATAGGAGTCAATTTCTACCAAGTGATCTAATAACACGAGTTAAGGGGCACTCTGATGGGTTTTAAAGTAAGTCTTAATAAATCCAGGTCTTTATTCCAGCTAAGATGACAGGTGGGAGCCACAAATGACAAAACATGGCAAGTGCCATCAAGTGTTTGCGGCTCTGTTACCAATGAGCTGCTGTGTTATGAGCAGCACACATGTAAGTCCATTAACAGAATATTTGCAGAACATAGACTAACAAATCCTACAACCCAGGCTCCAAAGAAGATTATGGGAGGAGGCCAGAGGTCCCACTCAGTGAGCCAGTTTACTACAGTGTACGGTATTTCAAAATCAGGTACCCCATTAAAATGTTCCATTATATAGTAAACCAATGGCATTTCTATTAAACCACCAGTAGATAGCAGCAGAGTGAAAAGCCTGAATGATGAGCACGTGTTCATGCAAGATGTTTCCCTTAGCAGAGAGGAACAAAAAAGCAGAGTTTCCGTTTCTGGTAGGAACAAAATATCAAGTGCAAATATTACCAGAAATGAAGTCATGCTTTGTATTGCAGGTAAGAGGGAGCATATCCAGGTTTATAAACAGGGCAAAAGTGATTTAATTAAAATCCCTGTAATTAAAAAAGGCTGCTGAGTAATTAGATAAGACAGTATACAGATGTCAGTGGGTTGTGCTGATGTGTCATAGAGCACCAGCATACAGGGAATGTGATGACTATAGGATCTCATGTGACTAGATTATATTGTATTGCACCATTAGCCCACTATAAGGTAGATTGAGTAATGGTATATCTGTACATGTTTAATTGGATATTATTTTCTATAAGAACGTTAGTCCTGCATAGGTGAAGGTTACTGTTATATATCTAAATGTGTATTAATGTATAAGGAACATGTGTTAAATGCAAATCCTACCAGAACTGAAGTCATGCTTTGTATTGCAGAAAACATTTAAATAAAAACATTTCTGGTTTCACCCAGCCCGCTCCCTTCGCACATTGGAATTACTGACCATACTTTCAGCATATGTGCAATGCCAGCACAGCGCTGGCTAAAAAGAAGATGTTTTAGACCTACAGTACCCATGATGCTTTTTTAAGTATTAAGGTTCATAAAGCGGAATGGTTGTAAACTAATTACAATGTTAACTACATGAAAAGAAAACTTATCCCAAAGATTTGTAAACATGAGGTATGAATAAAAATGGTGGCACCGGTTGTCATGGTTGCTAAATGCAGGGATGAGACCAGTATGCAGAGAATTGAGGCAAGCAGACAGGTAAGTGTGGAACAAGCAGGTTGTTTATGGAAGCAGTACAAAGGAGACAAAGGAGGGGTCTGGTGGTTTAGAAGAAGCGAGGGAAGGGGCAGGACACCAGATGGACACTGGCAAGGTGGGACAAAGGTCACAGGGGACTCACAAAGGGACAGGAGGTGTACACCAGGCCAGGGTAGCTGGAACATCAGCCATGGTAAACAAGGGTTGCTGGCACAACTGGCTTGGAAGACAAGACCACAACAGACAGGGCAAAGCAGCCCAGGCTCCAGCGTACACTTAGACAGTGCCAATGTTGGAGCCCTGAGGACTGGAAGGTTCCATCCTTATATAGGAGCCCAACAACGGGCTGAGTGACACTACCTACAGCTACGTAGGTTAATGAGGGTGGACACAAACCTGGCCTGGCACTCCAAGATACAGCATGAAAGATGTTAGGTTACAGCAGCAGAATTTCTGGTATGGGTCATCTTATTATTATTATTATTATTATTCATTATTTATAAAGCGCCAGCATATTCCGCAGCGCTGTACAATAAGCACAGTATAGACAGGGTTACAATACATTGAACAACATTTGACAAACAGTACAGGAGGAGATGAGGGCCCTATTCCCGTAGGAACTCACAATCTAGGATGGTTGGGGTTGGAAACAGGAGGAGAGGACTGTAAGGTGAGAGTGATTGATGGTTGTGTCAGTGAGTTGGGTGATAGGCTTCTCTAAATAGGAATGTTTTAAGGGAGCGTTTGAAGGAAGAGAAGTTAGGGGAAAGTCTGACAGTACGAGGGAGAGCGTTCCAGAGAGTGGGGGCTGCGCGTGAGAAATCCTGCAGTCTATCATGGGAAGAGGTGATGCGGGGAGAAGCTAGGTGCAGGTCACTGTTTGACCTTAGGGAGCGGGCTGGGGTGTATTTGGTGATTAGTGAGGACAGGTAGTGGGGCGCTGAGTTAGTGAGGGTTTTGTAGGTAAGGATAAGGATTTTGAACTTAATTCTGCAGTGGATGGGGGCCATTGAAGGGACTCGCAGAGGGGAGCGGCAGAGACAGAGCGGCGGGTGAGGTGAATTAGCCTGGCGGAGGCGTTCAGGATGGATTGTAGGGGGGAGAGGCGGGACAGAGGGAGGCCAGATAAGAGATTATTGCAATAGTCGAGTCGGGAGATTACCAGGGCGTGTATGAGTTGTTTTGTGGTGACAGCGGTAAGAAATGGCCGAATTCTGGAAATATTACGCAGTTGGTATCGGCAGGAGGAGGAAAGAGACTGGATGTGGGGGATGAAGGAAAGAGCAGAGTCAAGTTTAACTCCAAGACAGTGAACTTGGTTTGATGGGGAGATGGTGATACCCTCCACCGTGATAGAGAAGTCAGGAGGTGGGGAGGCATTGGAGGGAGGAATAAGTAGGAGCTCAGTCTTTGACATGTTGATCTTTAGGTGGTGGGAGGCCATCCAGGAGGAGATGCCAGATAAACAGTCACTGACTTTTGAAAGGACAGGGGGAGAGAGATCAGGGGTAGAGAGGTAGATCTGAGTGTCATCAGCGTAGAGGTGGTAATTAAAGCCAAAGCTGTTGATGATTTTGCCCAGGGAGGAGGTGTAGATGGAAAAGAGCAGAGGACCAAGGACAGAGCCTTGAGGTACACCAACAGATAGAGGCAATGAAGAGGAGGAGTTACCAGCAAAGGACACACAGAAGGACCTGTTGGATAAATAGGAGTCCACCCAAGCAAGTGCAGTGTCACCGAGACCCAGAGAGTTGAGGGACTGTAGAAGGAGGGGGTGGTCAACAGTGTCAAAAGCAGCCGAGAGGTCAAGCAGGATGAGAATAGAATAGTGGCCGTGTTTTTTAGCAGTTAGGAGGTCGTTGGTGATGTTTGGTGAGGGCAGTTTCAGTTGAGTGTAGGGGACGGAAGCCAGATTGCAGGGGGTCAAGTAGGGAATTGGAGGACAGGAAGAGGGAGAGGCGGTTGAAGACTAGTTTTTCTAAGAGCTTTGATGTGAAGGGAAGCAGGGATACAGGGCGGTAGTTAGATGAGAGTGGGGTCTAGGGATGGTTTCTTTAGTAAAGGGTAACTAGCGCGTGTTTGAAGGCGGATGGAAAGGAGCCAGTGGAGAGAGATAGGTTGAAGATGTGTGTGAGAGCAGGGGTGAGGGAGGAGGAGAGGGGAGGAATTAGATGTGAGGTAATGGGGTCGAGCGGGCACGTGGTGAGATGTGAGGAGGACAATAAGGAATTGACTTCCTCCTCAGTGGCTGAGGAAGCGGCAGAGGGTGGCAGAGGGGACCTGTGGGAGTGGAGGTGGCAGATAACTATCTTGTGTTGGGATGTTGCTTCTGATAGTTAGAGTTTTACTGAGGAAGTAGTCTGCCAGGTCTTGAGCGCTGAAGGCAGCTGAGGGGGGAGGTGCAGGTGGGTAGAGGAGGGTGTTGAAGGTGGACCAGAGCCGTTTAGGGTTGGAGGACAGCGTAGATATAAGAGATGAGAAGAAGGATTGTTTGGCCAAGTGGAAGGCAGAGGTGTATGACCGGAGAATAAACTTGAAGTTAACAAAATCAGCTTCAGAGCGGGATTTCCTCCAGGCACGCTCTGCGGTGCGGGAGCATCTTTGCAGGTAGCGAGTCTGGAGGGTGTGCCAGGGCTGAAGCTGGCGGCGTGGGGCCTTACAGAGTCGAAGAGGAGCAAGAGTGTCTAGAGCAGAGATAAGCGTAGTGTTGTAGTGATTAGTGGCAGCATCAGGGCAGGTGAAGGATGAGGTATGAGGGAGGTGGTGAAGTAGGTTGGAGAATTGATGGGGGTCCACAGCATGTAGATTTCTGCGAGTGTGTGTGCGGGGTGGGGAGCAGGGTGTTTAGGAAGTCCAGATAGGTTGAAAGAGAGAAGGTGGTGGTCAGAGATGGGGAAATGGTGACATTTGAACTCAGAAATGGAGCAGAGGTTGGAAAAGACCAGGTCAATAACGTGACCATCGCGGTGGGTAGGGAGGAGAGGATTGTGTGAGTCCAAGGGAGGACGTGAGTGAAAGAAGTTTGGAGGCAGCAGGAGCGGAAGGATCGTCAATGGGAATGTTGAAGTCCCCGAGAATTAGGCATGGAAGATTAGAAGACAGGAAGTGAGAAAGCCAGGTAGCAAAGTGGTCAAAGAACTGGGAGGTTGGTCCCGGTGGGCGGTAGATGACTGCCACCCTGAGAGCCAGAGGAGAGAACAGGCGGATGCAGTGTGTCTCGAAGGAGGAGAAAGAGAGGGATGGGGGTGGAGGGAGATGCTGGTAGGTGCAGGTGGGAGAGAGCAGGAGTCCGACCCCGCCACCATTTCTCTCACCCGGTCTGGGGGTATGGCTCAAGTGTAGACCGCCATGTGAGAGAGCAGCAACGGAGGCCATGTCAGAGGGAGTTAGCCAGGTTTCAGTTAAAGCTAGGAGGTTGAAGGAGTTTGAAAGGAAGAGGTCATGGACGGCTGTGAGTTTGTTGCACACAGAGCGAGCGTTCCAGAGGGCGCAGGAGAAAGAGGACAGGCGCTGAGGGATTATGGGAATGAGGTTGCTGGGCTTGCAGGGAGGTGATTTATGTGCGATGGAGATAGGATGAGAGGGAAGTATTGGATGTGTTGTGGGGCCAGGGTTAGGGGATATGTCACCTGAATAGAGTAACAGCAGGAGGGTGAGAAAGAGAAGGTGGGAATGGGATTTGTGGGAGTGATTGGCAGCACGAGAGTTAGAGGGAGACCATGTTCTGAGGAAACAAAGGAGCTCATGCGAGGCCATCATGTGGGACGAGAGGAGGGAGGGAGAGATGCAGATTGTGTAGGGGTCGGTAGTAGAGGGGCAGGAGTTCCATTTAAGGAGAAAGGTAGAAGTAAAGAGCAGAAGCGTGAGAGAAAGCATGATATAGACGTGCGTTTACCAGAGTAAAAAGTGGGCCTTGCAGTTTTGCAGTCCTTCCTCCAGTCCCGCAACTCTTATGGACCGTGCGTGCTTCTGGCCTTGGTTCCTGACATCTGTCATCCCGACATATGCTGGGCCATTTAATATTTTTCTGATAGGGAATACTCTATAAGTCACTTCTGCTGGCATGCCAATGGAGTCACAACCGAGAGCAGAAGGGTCATTCTACAGGACAGGCCAACTGATCACTCCAGATCGTCAATTGACTTCCAACTTGCAGACTAATGAGTGTGTCAGTTACCCAGAATGTGCCTACAGCCCTCATTCAGCGCCATCTACAAAGGAAGAACATGGTGGTGCCCTATGCTGGAACTGGATAAGTAGCGGTTAGCGATGTCTTATCAAAGAGGGCAGGGTCGATTTAAATGGGAGGAATAATAAAAATATTTACACCTTATTGTTTTTATACTCTTTAGCAGTAACAATGTCTTCCAAATCGAACATCCAACAAAATAGATATTAATCTTGTGGTTATATAAAGTTGGAATTTAGCAAAATAGTGCTCCTGGTTGTGTGCGTTCAGGGACGGATTTTATTTATTTAATTTTTAAAGCAAAATTAAAGTTTCGTGCTGAGATTAAAAGTGTGGGATTTTTGGTTTAGTCTTCCAGGCATTTTTTTTTATATTTAGCAAAAGCTGAGAAAACACATAAAGGGTGGAGACAGCTGGAAGATCGGAGCTGAGATGGCAAACAAAAGTTCTACTGTTATGTAAATGTGTTGTGTGAAATGCATAAAAGGAGGCTTAAAAAAAGATTTAACTATTTATAAAAAAGACAGTTTGAATTATTTCCTTGATCAGTTCTTCTTACTTTCTAAATAAAGGAGGACAAACGTTGAGCTATGCTATGTATGAGCACTTTCATTCCGGCAATCGTATCACACATGTACACCGGATACTTTATAATATCAATGATCAAAAAAAAACTATCAACATGGGTAATAGCAGATTTTTTGACTATATGGATTGCCATTCCAGTTGTCTTTGTTACTCTCTGAAAGAAAACATGCATCCCCAAAACCTACAGTCACGCTGCACGCTTTGACTATATCAAAAGAGTTAATGGTATGACACAGATCAGTGCCCAAGCTTACAACACAGTCTGGAGGCATCAGGAAAGGAATAATGTCAACCCATATTTTACATGCGTCGTAAATCCTCGCCCCAAAGATTTACTTCACTGATTGTAGGTGCCTGATGTATGGCATCCAGCCAAAGGTCATACGGTGATGAGCCATTCATTACTGTACAGTGACACACGAGCCAATATAAGGCCACTTTTTCAAGTCTCTTCCCTTTGCGGTGTTCATTAGTCTAAGTTCCAACAGAACGTGTTTTGCAGAAGAAAAAAATATAGAACTCCTCTATATACAGCAAAACACACAAAAAGAAATACAAACAGAAATATAGATATAAAACATCTAACATACGTAAACACACACAATACATTTTTATTTCATTCCCTCTTTATCAGACATTATGGAAAAGAAAAATCCTTTGAAATATCCGGTCCTTTTCTCCTGGGACAGAGTGATGTATAGGATCACTGTTCGGATAACACAAATGTAGCATAATAAAGGGCCCAATGAAAGCGTTTAGAAAGAAAAGCGGTAGATTGCAGAAATGCTAAAGAAACATAACCGATTACATTCTTCGCGAAAACGTCAGCGCGTGCGTAAAAACGCATTAACGCGAGGGGCAAAACCCTTTGCGCAGAACATCGTATTACATTGTCCGCGCGATAAATGCGCGTTAATGTCTACCGCGGGTGAACCTGCACAAACCCTGCGCGAGCATAATGTACTGTGCGTGTCCTATACTTAACATTGTGAGCGCAAATGCGTTTGTACACCTTGGACGTACACCTTGGACAAATAAAGTGAAGTCAGTTGCGCCTGGCAATACCAGAGCTGCAGTATTTCTGAAGAGGTACTTGGAGAGTTCCTGCACTTATCTTTTTTTTTTTTATAGGACTAGACCCCTCAGTTGATTGCTCCTGCTTTCCCAAGTTCCCATCTAAGGGATAAATTACAATCTTCACGCAAACGTTTGCGCCGGCGCAAAAAAACGTTAATGCGAGGGGTAAAACCATTTGCGCCTAATCCCGTATTACATAGCCAGCGCAACAACCGCGCGCAATCGTCTACCGCGGGTGAACCTGCGCGAACCCTGCGCAAGCTTAGGCTGGGGTCAGACCAGCGCACTTTTAACGTGCGTTCTGGCGCACTTAATTACTGCCGCAGTAGCAGCAAATGACGGGCAATGACGGCCAATATACGAAGTACGGCCGCACGAAAGTCCGGCCGTGCAACGCAAGTGGAATTTGAACGCATTTTTTCGAGAACGCAGAACCGCTAGTACTGACGTACAGAGTGCGCAGCGGCGGCATAGCGGCGTGTGTGCGTGATTAGGAGATGTCAGACTCTGCTAATTTCCAGCCTACATAACGTCCAGACGCAAAAAAGTGTTTTATTGACGATCCGTAAAAAATCACGCACGAAAATGCGCGTCGTCTGACCGTTTTTGCGCATTCCGTGAAAAAATCCGTCAATGCGTTCGGATGCACTTTTTGACGTTCGCGGGGAAAAATGCTTTCGTTTGACCCTAGCCTTACTGTACTTCGCGAGTCCTATATTTAACATTGTGAGTGCAAATGCGAACGTGCTCTGGTAGGAGGTTGGTATTACAATCTTGCGTAAGAGTGTGGTGAATTAAAGCGCTTCCTTCTGCAGGGCTAGATATCTCAAGGTTCTTGTTCTCGAATTCACTTTAGCAAGTAATATTCTTCAACCCTCAAAGAAAACAGAAACATGAAGACATAGTGTAACCTGTTTACCAACGAAGCTCCCCAAATCATATAGAGGTTAAACTCACGTGTTGGTGTGTCACAAATCGGACACTAGATGAAATGAGCCACCGGTATGATATGGAGATACCGGATCCCCCTCTGGTGTCTTATCCAGGGTACTCCTTAAGGAAATGAAGTGCAGCAGCAGGACCATTAATCCAAAATTTATTAAAATAAAATCAATTAAAATATAATAAAATGACGCCGAGATGCGTTTCGCGATGAATCGCATCCTCAGTCAGCAAAATTGAATGAATTGGTATTACAATCTATTTGCGGTAATTACCGGATAGCCTTTGCGCGCATTATTTTAGCAACTCCTAAAAGCTGGTGGTAACGGCAAATCTGAACAACTTGGCTAACCCCAAAAAATATATATATTAAAATGCATGCAGCAACAATATAATGGATGATGGCAGGTGTGTGTGTATCATTACTGTAGCATATGTGCTCATTTTGCATCATAGACGCAGAACCCGTCTCCGATGCAAATGGCAGGCACAATTCAGTTGCGTTCGATAGGTGTGATTCTTCATTTTGATTGGCTGAATGCGTGCAAAAAACTGTGTGTGCAAAGATTTTTGCGCGAGACGGCACTGCGCCAGCATTTGTGCACACCCTTTTTGCGCGCGCAATTGATCGGCAGATGAAAAAAGCAGCGAGGATTGTAATTCCAGCGGTAATTTGCACGCAAAAGTTTAACACTTGGCGCAAAAAATTTTGCTTTGCGCAAAGATTGTAATATAGCCCTAAATTTATTGGGGTTTCCTTCTTTAGTTCATAAAAAAGTTTGTGAATATTTACAGTTCGCAAGCGATCAATGTATCAGGTGTGCACACCCAAGAATGTGGGCTCTGCATGCTTAGTGTCGAACTCATTCAACCAAGACATCAGCTGGCTTGACCGTATTCCAGGCTTGATCTCAGTTGCCAATCTAATAGAACTTGTTTTCAGGAATGATTACAGGAAGAATTATTCACTGTCCTTGCAAAAAGCTCAGTTAAAATCACAATGAGACAGCAGTCAATAACTTAGCCAAAACTCAAATTATACCCTAATCACATTATAATGTGACAGTGTCGCAGATAGCACAACTTTCTAAAATGTTGGAGTGATTTAGGCTAATGTCAGACGAACGCAGTCTGAGCACTCTCTGCGTGCATGGATAACGGACAGACGTACTGACGGAAGATATTATAGACACCACACGGTCCATTTTTGTTGACGGACGTAGAAAAAAAAAGGGAATCATGGGAAATAAAATTAATATGAAAAATGATAAAAATGGGAAAAGGATATGAAAAGCCATTTTGTGCGTCAAGGTGCTGGACGTTGTAAATGCGCTGCGTCTGACATCTCATCACTTACACAGAATGCTACGCGGACGTGGCAGACTATGCGCGTCCGTCTACCGGTTTTACGTTGTTGCCCAACTTGCGTCCGTTTGCCACGTGCATTGTGCGTGCACAGTTCAGTGTGCACGTACTTCGTGTGTGGGTCTCTATTGCTCATGATTCTATGCTACGACGGACGTTAAACTGTGCGGCAACACGGACGTGATCATTGCGTTCGTCTGACGCCGGCCTTGAATTTCACAAACACACTCTGTCACCCAAATGGCCAGCAAATGCATAGTACTCTTCAAAAAAAAAGTTTGAAAGAGTAAAAAATTGCCTTACACCACAAAATGTTTAAAAGAAATCTTCAGTAGAAAAAATATGCGCTTATGTCTTGCTTTTTCTGATCTATCCAAAGACAGAACAGGATACGTAATTGTTTTAAGGAATTGAGAGAGAGGATACAGCTTTCAAAGATAGTCCACTGATAATATTTTTCTTTTTACACATCTTAGTCTCTGAAAGACATATAGTCCAGAATAAAGACATGGCTTTTCAGAAGAGCTGTGAGTGAACCATGAGTCGAGTCTGTGTGTCCATCATGCAGTTCCTTGGTATGACTGCAGTTCTTCCCAGGTGCCTGAGGGTGCGACCAAGCTCAGAGAGAGAAGGATCAAGTCTGCATGTAGCCAGAAAGCCACCCAGATGGAGAATTATAAGCCCAAATGGCAACAAGCAGCGGGACATTAGAACAAGAAAGTCATACTATGAGTGGCACCAACAAAGGAGTCCGTGTGTCCATACCAGTTAAGTTGAGTGTAGACGATTGTTTTTCTGATTGCTACTCCCTTTGCCCAGCACAATGATGTTGCCCAGCACTGAACGTAAGGTGAGGAGTTTGGGAAATATTAGTGTAGCGCGGTCTTTAACTTGGCTCTGGGAACTGAAACCATATTGCCTCTAGAGGGAGCCATGAAAAAGACTAATGTACTTATGGACTGCATCCCCCAGAAACCCCTGGGTAGAGAGGAAGGAAGCGAACGACCTGGTGCCAGGAAGTGAAGGGCCTCGTCTGCAGTGTGAGGAGAACGAGAGAAGCAGTGAACAGAGACAGTCGCATGAGAGACACCTTCCGGGATCTGAGCAAGTTGGAGCGCGGAGAATCGGCGGCATCCATTGCTGGAGTGATCAGGGAAAGTACACATCGATCTGGAGTGTATCCCGCTCAGCTGTTCAGATGGCAAGTGTGTTCGAGAAGGACCTCGTGTAAGGAGGCCGCGGACGGAACAGAGTGCTGGAGGCATTCGCCTTCTGGCTGGGGAGATTCGGTTCGGGAGCGTGGTTATCGACAGCATCAGGTTCCAGGCGGCAGAGAAGGACTTTCGGCAGAGTTCATTGGTCCAGGACAAGCTGTTTCGCCAGTTCGGTGAGAGGCCTTGGGCCTATGACTTGATAACAGTGCGCACTTATTTGATTGCTTCAAATTTCAGGACCCCAACGTTGACTAGTCGAAGATATTCGTCCATCCAATGGCCAGTGGACTTAGTACCTGGGTACCCTAGGACATAACTAACGAGCATTATTGAGTGGGACTTGGAACCAAAGAACTGAGGACCTTGCTAACCATTTATTCGCCATATATATATTCACGTTACGTATTACTGCCATTCATTTTCCTAGCCTGACTGATTTCATGCTTAAAGTATATGTATCCTTATTGCCGGTTATTGCTTCAGTAAAGTATAACGTAGAAAAATCCATAAAGGTGTGCTGGTGTACAGTGAATTGTTAGTGAGACTGATTGAGACCAATCCTGGGGTAATTCAGCGGCTCTTCCAGGGGTGAGCGCTACATTAGATAATGATAAAATGTCATGATTAAAATGATATCCATCAATTCATGAGATACTGCACGGAGAATGAATCTGATCATGACAGGTTCATCCTAATTCCTCGCCTCCAAAATTTTACATTCTAATTTAAAACTTATTTTTAAAAATTTAATAACCAACATTTCTTCAAAGAAGTAATAATTAGTCATCCTTGTAAAGGAAAGAAAGAAAAGAAACAGGAAACAAGCAAGAAAAGAAAGGAAAAAAATGAAAGGGGGAAAAAGAAAAAAAGAAAAAAACAGAAAAACGTAAGTAAGGAAAAATAGAAAACAGGAAGAAAAGGAAAACAAAAGAAGAAAAAGGTAAGAAAAAAATAGGAAGCATAGAAGAAGAAAAGGGAAGAAAAGGAAAACAAAAAGGAACCAGACAAAATGAAATGCAAGGAAGGAAAAGAACGAGGAAATAAAGCTGCATGAATATGTGGCTGTTTTTCTTCTGTACTAATGAATTCATAGTACTGGGTGAAGTATAATAGGAATGGGATTTTCAGGTCTTGGCTCAGACCCGCGTTTAAGTGCTGTATAGAATCTCAAGTAGGTATCGGACAATCTGTATGTTAAATGCAAAGCAGGATCTCATGTAATATCTGCTCTTGACATCTGAGTACTTGAGTGACAACAATAGCAAATAGAAAGGAAACATGCACGTTTTTCTTCTCACAATAAGAAAATAATTTTACAGACACAAATTAACTGAAACCATTTATATGATAATGACCTTCTATCTAAACATTTTTTTCCCCTCCTTGGGAATGAGGATATGTTAGTAATCTGCTCCTATGCGCGGTGTTGGTCTGACAGCTTATGATTATTAATGGAACCCATCCTACTATAGACTAGATTTTGCTCAGTGAACATGGGAAATACAGGGAAATTATCACTTGTATTTGACTCTGCTCACAAAACTGCAGGTTCTCTTGATATGGAAATGCACTGCAGGTGATGGCTAGTAATAGTTCTAATCTATACATCACTTTCAAGGTTCCATAGTTCATATGAAAATGTTTATATAATAAAAACGTCACTAATGCTTTAGATAGGGTCATCACTGATCTTATGGAACTGACTGATGAACCTATAAATTGTATATATGTATATACACTGCCTGGCCAAAAAGTCACACGCTAATATTATATTGGGCAGCCTTTTGCTTTGGCCACAACACACATTCACCGTGGCATCATTTCGATAAGGTAATACGATGTCACAACATTTATTCTCGTCCAGAGTGGCATTAATTTGTGGCCAAGATCTTGTGTTGATGATGGGAGAGTCGCAGCGCTGCGTAAAGTCTTCTCCAGCACATTATCCCAAAGATTCTCAATGAGGTTAAGGTCTGGACTGTGTGGTGGGCAATCCATGTGAGGAAATGATGTCTCATTCTCCCTGAACCGCTCTTGCACAATTTGAGCCTGATGAACCCTGGCATTGCCATCTTGGAATATGCCCGCTGTGCCATCAGGGGACAAAAAACCCATTGATGGGAAAAACCTGCTCATTCAGTCTATTCAGGGAGTCACAAGACCTCATTTTTGGGCACGTAACATTGCTGAACCTAGACCTGACGAACTGAATCAACCCTAGATCCTAACAGGGTTGTATGGAAGGTGGTGACTTTTTTGACCAGGCATTGTACAGTATATGCTCACATACCTATATAATTTCATACACTCTATATATATTTTGTTGACAGCTTTTCAGGTGACAGTATGGATGAGAATGGAGTGGCATGTACCATATGTGGATATACAGTCAGGTCCAGAAATATTGGGACGTCGACACAATTCTAACATATTTGGCTCTATACACCACCACAATGGAGTTGGAATGAAACAAACAATGTGCTTTAACTGCAGACTGTCAGCTTTAATTTGAGGGTATGTACGTCCAACTCAGGTGAACGGTGTTGGACTTACAGCAGTTTGCAGATGTGCCTCCCATTTGTTAAGGGACGAAAAGTAATGGGACAGAATAATAAACATAAATCAAACTTTCCCTTCTTAATACTTGGTTGCAAATCCTTTGCAGTTAATCACAGCCTGAAGTCTGGAACGCATAGACATCACCAGACGCTGGGTTTCATCCCTGGTGATGCTCTGCCAGGCCTCTACTGCAACTGTCATCAGTTCCTGCTTGTTCTTGGGGCATTTTCCCTTCAGTTTTGTCTTCAGCAAGTGAAATGCATGCTCAATGGGATTCAGGTCAGGTGATTGACTTGGCCATTGCACTTCTGTCCCTTCAAAAACTCTTTGGTTGCTTTTGCAGTATGCTTTGAGTCATTGTCCATCTGCACCTTGAAGCACCGTCCAATGAGTTCTGCAGCATTTGGCTGAATGTGAGCAGATAATATTGCCCGAAACACTTCAGAATTCATCATGCTGCTTTTGTCAGCAGTCACATCATCAATAAATACAAGAGAACCAGTTCCATTGGCAGCCATACATGCCCACGCCATGACACTACCACCACGCTTCACTGATGAGGTGGTATGCTTAGGATCATGAGCAGTTCCTTTCCTTCTCCATACTCTTCTCTTCCCATCATTCTGGTACAAGTTGATCTTGGTCTCATCTGTCCATAGGATCTTGTTACAGAACTGTGAAGGCTTTGTTAGGTGTTGTTTGGCAAACTCTAATCTGGCCTTCCTGTTTTTGAGGCTCACCAATGGTTTACATCTTGTGGTGAACCCTCTGTATTCACTCTGGTGAAGTCTTCTCTTGATTGTTGACTTTGACACACATACACCTGCCTCCAGGAGAGTGTTCTTGATCTGGCCAACTGTTGTGAAGGGTGTTTTCTTCACCAGGGAAAGAATTCTTCGTTCATCCACCACAGTTGTTTTCCGTGGTCTCCCGGGTCTTTTGGTGTTGCTGAGCTCACCGGTGCAGTCCTTCTTTTTGAGAATGTTCCAAACCGTTGTATTGGCCACGCCTAATGTTCTTTCTATCTCTCTGATGGGTTTGTTTTGTTTCTTCAGCCTAATGATGGTTTGCTTCACTGATAGTGACAGCTCTTTGGATCTCATCTTGAGAGTTGACAGCAACAGATTCCAAATGCACATAGCACACTTGAAATGAACTCTGGGCCTTTTATCTACACATTGTAATTGGGGTAATGAGGGAATATCACACACCTGGCCATGGAACAGCTGAGAAGCCAATTGTCCCATTACTTTTGGTCCCTTAACAAGTGGGAGGCACATCTGCAAACTGCTGTAAGTCCTACACCGTTCACCTGAGTTGGATGTACATGCCCTCAAATTAAAGCTGACAGTCTGCAGTTAAAGCACATTGTGTTTGTTTCATTCCAACTCCATTGTGGTGGTGTATAGAGCCAAAGATGTTAGAATTGTGTGGATGTCCCAATATTTCTGGACCTGACTGTATGTCTATATCCATTGCTCGTAGAACATGGTGTATGACAACGAATTGCCTGCATAAATTACTATTATGCTTGAAACTGCATATCGGTTTCTGGGATTGGCTCGGCCCATTGAGCAGCAGCTTTACCATATAGGATGACCAATTTGTAAGTAGTTTATCTGTTAATTGTTTACTTACAGTTGTACTATTTAAACTGTGTGTTGTGTTATATTATGTCTTGAGAAAGGCTATGCTATATATCTATATATTAAAACATACATACACATAGACAAAGTGGAAAACCAAACAGTAATAATCCAATGCTCGCATGCACACTTTTATACCAGTGATTTTCAACCACAGTGCTGTGGCACACTGGTGTGCTGCAAATGGTCCTCAGGTCTCTCACGGGAATTTGCTGTACAATGGCAGAATGAGGTGTGCGAGTTACAGAACATTGGCAAAATACTGGGGATATAGAGCAATGATGGAGGTCTATTATTAAATAGGAATTTTAAACAAAAGCTTAGCATCCTAATACTGCTTTTTTAAGTGCTACAATAAATCCTTAAAGGGCCACTACCACCAAAAAAATTACAAGTCCTTATTGTGTTTATTTTGTGTTGCCGATATCTTACATGTGCTTTGTTTCTCTCATTTGTACAGTTAAGAAAATATTGTACTCTGTATGTGGCACTGGGTGCATCCATTGTGTGATATTTTGTGCTGTAAACTGACCCCCCCAGAATCCTTCCATCACTTGCTCCTCACTGTGTGGCATTGGCCATAGAACGGAGTCTATGGGTCAATCATGGTCTCACATCATTGTATTGTGTGGGATGTATTCAAAGGATATCACCAGGGGGTAGATTAGAAGCCTTTGAGCTCCCTGTCCAATCTCACTCATTGCATGGTAAATACTGTAAATTAGATAAACAACAGCAGGAAGTAAAACTTTTGCACAGATTTTGGTAAACGCTGCATCATGGGAAAATCCACAAAATGGAAACCAGAGATTAAAAAAACCCTAACTTTATTTTTCCTTTTTACATGCACTTACATAAAAAAAAACAGCAGCATGTGTTTTATAATGTGTGTTTTTTTTGTAATCCACACGTAATCTAGTTACAGTTTATGTAGAAACATAGAAACATAGAAAAATGTCGGCAGATAAGAACCTTTTGGCCCATCTAGTCTGCCCAATTACATGGATACTTAACCTGGATTTATCTTTTGTTTAGGATAGCCTTATGCCTATCCCATGCTTGCTTAAATTCAATTACTGTTTTGGCCTCTACCACTTCTACTGGAAGACTGTCCATGTATCCACCACCCTCTCAGTAAAATAATGCTTCCTGATGTTACTTTTAAACCTTTGCCCCTCTAATCTAAGACTATGTCCTCTTGTTTTGCTATTTTGTTTCCTTTTAAATATACTCTCTTCCTCTACCTTGTGGATCCCTTTACGTATTTAAATGTTTCTATCATATCTCCTCTGTCTCGTCTTTTTTCCAAGCTGTACATGTTAAGATCATTAAGCCTTTCCTGGTAACTTTTTCTCCTTCAAGCCGTACACCATTTTAGTAGCCCTTCTCTGAACACTCTCTAAGATGTCTATATCCTTCTGGAGATACGGTCTCCAGTACTGCACACAGTACTCCAAGTGAGGTCTCACCAGTGCTCTGTACAGTGGCATGAGCACTTCCCTTTTCCTACTGCTAATACCTCTCCCTACACAACCAAGCATTCTGCTAGCATTTTCCTGCTGCTCTATTACATTGACTACTTACCCTTAGATCCTCTGAAATAATGACCCCTAAATCCCTTTCCTCAGATGTTGAGGTTAGGACTGTATCAAATATTCTATATTCAGCCCTTGGTTTTTACGTCCCAGGTGCTTACATTATCTTGCACTTATCCACATTAAAACTCAATTGCCACAACTCCAACCATTTTTTTAGTTTACCTAAATCATTTGTCATTTGGCTGATCCCTCCAGGAACGTCAACCCTGTTGCAAATCTTTTTGTCATCAGCAAAAAGACATACTTTTCCATTAATACCTTCTGCAATATCACTAATAAAAATATTAAAGAGAATGGGTCCAAGTACTGACCCCTGAGGTACCCCACTGGTAACAAGACCTTGTGCCGAATAAACTCCATTTACCACAACCCTCTGTTGTCTGTCACTCAGCCACTGCCTAATCCAGTCAACAATATTGGAATCCAAGCTCAAAGATTGCAATTTATTGATAAGCTTCTATGCGGAACAGTATCAAAAGCCTTACTGAAATCTAAATAAGCAATGTCTACTGCACCACCTGTGTCTATTATTTTTGTTACCCAATCAAAAAAAATCAATAAGATTAGTTTGGCATGATCTCCCTGAGGTAAACCCATGTTGTTTCTGATCCTGTAATCTATGTGTTTTTAGATGTTCAACAATCCTTTCCTTTAACATGGTTTCCATTAATTTCCCCACTACTGACGTAAGACTAACTGGCCTATAGTTCCCCGATTCCTCCCTACTACCCTTCTTGTAAATGGGCACAACATTTGCTAATTTCCAGTCTTCTGGGACGACTCCCGTTAACAAGGATTGGTTAAATAAATCTGTTAATGGTTTTGCTATTACATCACTGAGCTATTTTAATAATTTAGGGTGGATCCCATCAGGCCCCATTGACTTATTTGTCTTTACTTTAGACAGCTGCTGTAGAACCTCCTCCTCTGTAAACTGATATGTAAATGTCTCTTTAGTGTTTCTTCCTAACTGAGGTCCCTTTCTTCCTTTTATTCTGCAAAGACTGAACAAAAATATTCATTGAGGCAGTCAGCGAGACCTTTATCCTCTTCTGCATACCTTCCTTCCTTTGTTTTTAATCTAACTAATCCTTGTATTTACTTTTCTTTTCTCGTTTATGTATCTAAAAAATGTTTTGTCCCCCTTTTTTACTGACTGAGCTATTTTCTCTTCTGCGTGTGCTTTGGAAGCTCTTATAAATTGCTTTGCCTCTTTCTGCCTAATCTTATAGGTTTGCCTATCTTCTTCACTCTGAGTTGTTTTATAATTATTGAATGCTATCTTTTTGTTCTTCACTATTTTGGCCACTTCTGCAGAGTACCACAGTGGTTTCTTCCCTTTTTTGTTTTTGCTAACAAGCCGAATGCAATTTCCTGTGGCCTTCAATAATGCTTCCTTTAAATAATCCCATTTCTCCTGGACTCCCTTTAAACTCCTCCAGTCTGATAATGACTCCTTCACACAAAATCTCATTTTAGAAAAAAATCTTTTTTTAAAGTCTAAAACTTTCGTTCTTGTGTGGTGTGGCTCCATCCCTGTTGTTATATTAAACCATACTGACTGGTGATCACTAGATCCCAAATTTTCACCTACAACAACGTCTGATACCAAACCTCCATTTGTGAGTATTAAATCCAATATGGCCTCTTTACGGGTCGGCTCCTCAACTACTTGTGTTAGAGATAATCCCAGTAGAGAGTTTAGAATATTTGTACTCCTGGTGCACCCAGCTGTTTTGGTTTTCCAGTTCACATCAGGAAGATTAAAGTCCCCCAATGATAATAACTTCCCCCTTCATTGCCATTTTGGCTATTTCCTCAACCAGCAGATTATCTAGTTCTTCTGCTTGTCCAGGGGGTCTATAGATCACACCTACACAAGCTACTGTATGATTGCCAAATGTTAGCGTAACCCAAACTGACTCTATGTTCACCTCGCTCACTTTTATTTGGTTCGTTTTTATGTTGTTTTTCACATACAGGGCCACTCCTCCTCCTTTCCTACCTTCTCTGTCTTTTCTATATAAAGAGTACCCCGGTATTGTTATGTCCCAGTTATTTTTCTCACTGAACCATGTCTCAGTAACCGCCACTAAATCTACTTTTTCAGCTGCCATCATTGCCTCTAGTTCATTGATTTTATTGACTAAACTGCGAGCATTTGTAGACACGACTCTGAGCTTGTCATTTTTTACCTCGCATGTTGCTTGCACCCTCCGATTTAGTTTTGGGGGACAATCGGGCAGATTGTTTTTTACCCTTTTGTCCCCCCCTCCTAGTTTAAATATTTCTTTGCGAAACCTTTGAACTTCTCACTGAGAACATATGTTCCCCTATGAGTAAGATGCAAACCATCTTTTTTATACAGTTCCTTTCTGCTCCAATTAGAGCTATCATGGGACACAAAGCCAAATCCTTGCTCCCGACACCATTCCCGAAGCCACAAATTGAATTCCCTATTGCACATCTGCCTATCTTGAATGTTATGCACAGGCAAAACTTCAGAGAATGACACAGTGGACGCAATCTGCTGTATTTCACCTCCAAGAACACAAAAATCTTCCTTAATCTCAGAAACCTCATTGCTAGCCAAGTCATTTGTCCCTAGATGGACTAGAACGTCCACTTCCCCTTGTTGCTTTGCTTGTTTGACAATATTGAGAATACGTCTCTTGTCTCTACGAGCAGTAGCCCCAGGAAGACATCTCACCAAACCACTACTCTCCAGCTCAACACCTCTTATGATAGAATCACCCAGCAACAATTGCCTTCTATCAAGTCCCACCTTTTCATTTTTGTCCTTGGTTGCAGTGCTGCATACCTTAGGCATAGTGGATGGTGGTTCCTCAACTATGGTGTCTGAGCCTACATCCGTTTTATCACTACACTCTGAAAGTGCCTCAAAAAAATTAAGAAGAGCCACAGATTGTGGGACATGCCTTCTATCCACAACTCTAAGTCTACCAGATCCTACAGTAGTCCATCTGCCGCTCCTAGGAGGCCTCTGTGGCAGTGGCTTGTAACAGTCATAGCCTGAGTTTCTCTAACAGATAATTTACAAATCTCAGACTTCAAACAGGCAATTTCCTGCTGCAATAAAGAGAGCTGCCTACATATCAGGCACACTCCAAACCTCCAAAAATTGGATCTAAAAACAAATGCATGACAGCTCTTACACTGGACCAAGCCTGCCATTATAAAAGAAATGATTTAAAACCAGCAAATCTTACCTTTTTGTAGGTTTTCTACCTCCTGTCTAACCTCAGACTACCTCCAGAGTATCTCCAGAAGATCTCCTGTAAGTGCTCACTTTGAAGACTTCACTTAGAAGGCTTCCCAAGCTCAATTAGACCAAGCTAATATTCCACAAGCTTTATATAGCCACCTAAGAACACCTCCCCCAGCAAGGAGTGGACAAGCTAAACCAAAAGCAAATACCACCCAATTGATTCCAATTGTATGCTAATCAGTATGAAAATGAGTCACCAGCCTAACCTAATTTACTCACCAGACCTAACTTGAAACCTTAAAATGAATAGAAAAGATCTGTTTGAAACAAAAATCTAAATCACTCACCAGAAGATCTCCTGTAAGTGCTCACTTTGAAGACTTCACTTAGAAGGCTTCCCAAGCTCAATTAGACCAAGCTAATATTCCACAAGCTTTATATAGCCACCTAAGAACACCTCCCCCAGCAAGGAGTGGACAAGCTAAACCTGAAGCAAATACCACCCAATTGATTCCAATTGTATGCTAATCAGTATGAAAATGAGTCACCAGCCTAACCTAATTTACTCACCAGACCTAACTTGAAACCTTAAGATGAATAGAAAAGATCTGTTTGAAACAAAAATCAAACAGATTGTAACAGATTGTAACAGATTGTAACAAATGTAACTGCTAGTGTCCCTTTAAAAAAATTGCTGGTATGCTGTGATGATTTTTTTTGCTCCTTATCACTGTGCCACAAGATGAAAAGGTTGAAAATCACTGATATATACCATAGCAGCATGGGTCATTAAGTAAGAGACAGAACCATAACTACTCATATATATATATATATATATACATAGGATGAGAATGAATATGAGCAGTCAGTAAGCCAAGCCAGTCCATAGAGGGATAATATATGGTAATAAAATCCTTTTGCCAAGAAAGGTATATTGATATTTCATCCTTTTCATGCAAGCATAGATTATTACTCTGCAGAACTTATTTAACTAAACCTCAGGCTGATGCAGGACTTGGACTAGAAAACAGCATGCAAAAGCGCAGTTTGAACCAACCGCAATTGGTGCATTAACCAGCTGTTCACTCCTCTCTATAGCCCTAGATCTAAGGCTGGGGTCAGACGAACGCAGTGCGAATGTGCATTTAGCCGCACTTTATGACGGCCGTGGTAGCAGCAAATGACGTCCAACGCAGGCCCACACACAAAGTATGGCTACACGAAAGTTCGTCCGCGCAACGCAAGCAGAAAACGAACGCATTTTTGCAAGAACGTTGAACCGCTAGTACTGACGTAGAGTGCGCTGTGTCGGCATAGCGGCGTGTGTGCGTGATTAGGAGACGTCAGACGCTGCTCATGTCCGGCCAACATAACGTCCAGACACCCAAGGTTTCCTGGTTTGGATCCGTAAAAAATCATGGCCGTAATTGTGCATGGTATGACTGCTATCGCGTATTCCGTGAAAAAGTACGTCCATGCGTGCGGACGCACTTTTTTACGGAAGATGCGAAAAATGCGTTCGTCTGACCCTAGCCTTAGGCTTACACGAGCAGGTATCCCACGAACAAGTGGTGTACAATACTAAAAAGCCAGACTGCGCAAAAAAAATAATAATAATCAGGATATCTGGACATGAGCAGGAATTATCTTTCGGACCAATATTTCCTTTGGGAAATTTTAAATGCACCATGAGCTGGATTGGTCATTAAAACCCAACTAGAAGCACCACCAGGGCTATCCCTTCATATCACTAGGATTATACACACATTTATTTTATTTATTTATATATTTTTAAATGGATTCTATTTTCAGTGAATATGCTTCAGTGGAGGGCAAAAAAACACATAAATATGCATTATTTTTCCACAGCAAAGCGTTTTTTCCTTAGACTAACACCATTTCAGATGAACACGATTGTTTTTAAACCTTTTTGATCATAATCAAAGGGAACAAATGGAACTTCACATAACCCAACAGTATAAAACAAATTTATGTCTAAAACACAGCACAAGTAACTGATATTTTTTTTTTTGTTGGTTTTATTCTTTCTCCCCTCGATGCGCATTTCTCATTTATGAAGCAGAGAACACAAAACCCTGGCTCTGTGTGACAGCTAAACCACAGGGGATAAAGCCGATCAAGATATGCATGGAGCAGCTGTCTACCTTTTTGGCTTTTCTCAGATACGTCCTGGCAGAGTCCTTGAAAGCATCCTCCTCATCAGGTGTCTTGACTTGGAGATAACATACCCATCCCAGCAGATACCATACCTGGAAGACAGGATCACTCGTTAGGACACAAAGGGAAGAATCAGGAGAGAAAATCAATTTGCGAGGATGAGAAAGAGGGAATGATACTTCTTGCAGTCATTTGTAAATTATCCTGCTGACAAAAATGTCAACAAGAATCCCACTACCCACATCCGAAAAGCGTCTAAGGCCATACCATGTATGATATGTCAGTCCATGTGTAGGAACTTGTATGGGGCCTACTTTACAACTAAGTCAGGGGTACTCAACCTTGGTCCACCAGATGCTTTAGAACCACATCTCCATTGATACTGATTAGGTCAACAGAGCCTTGAGGGTACTGTAGATCCAAAACATTTAGGACCATATTACAAACATCACTCTAAAACAGGGATGCTAAGGAGAAAATCCTGCGCCTGCAGGTTTCTCTTTAGCGTCCCCGTTTTAGCGTGATATTACGGTACAGGCGTTAAACCAGCAGTCTGCACCGTAACCCGGCCCTAAGCCTCAGGATGCTCGCAGCAGCGTTAAGCATCGCCGTAAGCATCCGCTCTCTCCATGGAGTCCATTGACCGGCAGGATCTGGCCTCATGAGATCTGTCAGGTCGGCGTAGTGATCTACAGAGGGAGACTGGGGGACTTTTTTCCCAGTCTCTCTCTGCTCCCGGCTGCAAGAAGAGGTGAATGGAGCCGCTGTTCTCCCACGGGATGGAAGGTAAGTATGTGATTCTTTAAGGGTTTTTTAGCTGTGATAACTGATTGCACAGAAGCGGAATCAGTCAACACCAAGTCCTAGCTGTGGTTAACTTTTGAGTTAACCGCAGCAGGATGGTAATTAACGTTAGGGCTTCGTAATTCTAACGCTAATTATGCACTCCCCATGTTAAGCATAGGGGGCGCAAAGTGCAGTAAGCTCGCGCTGAAAAGCACAAGATCTGAATTGTTAATGTTTTTTTTTAACCTGTTAGCGTCTGGATTGTTATGGTGCGCCCGCACTAGGGCAACCAGAGTTAACGCTCACACAGGTGAGCGCTAACGTTAGCGTTAGGACTGTAATATGGCCCATAGAGGGCCAAGGTTGAGCACCCCTGTTCTCAGTGATAGAAGTCCAAAGTATCTGTTCTAGAACGCTTATTTCAAAAGAATAGATACCACAAACAGAAAGCTGAATCATAAGTTATCAGAAAAATATATTTTTTTATTATTATTATTTATTAAGCGACAACACATTCCTCAGCGCTGTACAAGGTGCAATGGGTAAAGACAGGACAATTCTACAATACATAAAGGAGGCAGGTCAGTATACCCACCTGCAAATACAGGAGGACATGAGTACCCTATTCCCGTGGGAACTTACAATCTAGATGTCTAATGTATATCTTTATGCACTGCACGGAGTGTCAACCTACAATTCCAGGGAGAAGAAGTTTACCTGTCCGTGAGTAATGTAGAGAAGAGCAGTAAGAATCATCGCAATGATGAGCGTCAATACAAAGTTGCTCTCCAATTTGTGATTATGGTTGCCACTAGTTCTCCTGGCTGAAGGGGCAGTAATTGTTGTGAGGATTTGCTCACATTTAACCAGAAAATCAATAATGAGATTGGAAGCTGATGCTTGGTGATTACAATTCAATAAGGAACGCTTGATGCTCACAGTCCAAATGCATTCCTTACTTTATTTTGGGGATATCCCCTAATTACCAATTTTTGGATGCATTGTGAGTACCACATCGGCCTCTATTGACTACGCTAAAGGTGGTGGCTTGGCTTACACGCTTCTTTGCTGGACATGTTAAGAAGGATTGCTAGGATTCCAAAGTATAGAAAATCATGTAAAATTAATATCATCCCATCAAAAAAAGCCATTTTTTGAAATTCATGTTTGCCATTAAGGATGTCCGTTCCATATAGATTATATATATATATATATCAATCCTTCTATTCCATGCCAATGATAAACTCCTTTTAAATAGAATGTTGTCAGTTTAGTGTCAACCTAAGACTTCCTCTAGTTTTGTATGATATTTCTATGACCCCTTGGGATACACAGAATGGCTGTATTAATGGTTATTTAGGTAGAAAACCTTAGCAGAATCCATTTGTGTAAAAGGCAGCCATGTTTCTGGGAACAAACGATACATTCCTTGCATGAATGAGCTAGTACATCAACAAAATAAATGTTTATGGCTCAGCGTACAGTGTTTTGTTTACTGATCTCTGCTTTTGATGAATGTACTGCCTAAGCGCAATAAGAAAATTATTTTTCACTAGTGCATAAATGACAAACTGCACAGTGATGAGAAAAGTCTTTGTTACAAGAGCAAAGCAGATCGTCTGAATAAAAGGTTTCATTTAGGGAATGTGGATATATCCATAGTAAAAAATAATAATAAAAAAAAGGTTCAACAGCCACGGAATAGCCAAAGTAGAAAAAAATGAATACAAACAGTTAAAACGAGCATGTTTCCTAAATAAGAAGAAATATAAGCTAAAGCAGAAATTAACCCACCATTTTCAGCTTTGCGCTAAACGTGATTTAAGCTGCATTGGCTTTAGCTTCCCATCGAAAGAGGTTGGCAGATGAGCTTAAACGTTTATGGCAATTTAAATAAACCAATAGCCACTCTGTTTCGGTTTCGTGTGGGTATACAGGAGTCACAGTGCAGATTAAAATTTTTAGTTTGTTTTATGCACCGATGTGGCTGAATAATGACAGTGCATGCTTCCAACAAAGACCAGTGGGTGTAGACCAGTGGTTCCCAATCGTGGTCCTCAAGTACCCCCAACAGGCCAGGTTTTCCAGATAGTTGAAGCACAGCACAGGTGATATGATTTGTTGCTCAGTGATTGCAGGATAAAGTCTGCATTTCCCCAAGGTGATCTGCAAAACCTGGCCTGTTAGGGGTACTTGAGGACCGTGGTTGGGAACCACTGGTGTAGACCATGGGTCAGATTCTACAGGTTTTTAACCATCACGTGTAATTAGGCAAACAGAGATATGCAGTAGAGCTGATCCTGGCAACTTAGGGTCCTATTCCTTTTTTGGTGCTAAAATGGGGACACTAACAGGGAAAACCTGCGCCTGCAGGTTTCCCCAAAGCGTCACATTTTAGCACCATATTCTGGGACAAGCGATAATTCAGCAGCCAGCCTGGAATGCAGCACTACCCTTGGGGATACAGGTTGACAGTATCTGCCACAAGTATCACCACCTGGAGTCCATAGGGCTCCAAGGACGGTAGCGCTGCCAGGCTGTGAGCCCTGCACAATCTCGCTCTTTTTGTCCACAGTCTCACTCTGCTCCCGGCGGCCAGAAGTAGCGATCGGGCTGCCATTCTCACCACTGGATGAGAGGTGAGTATCGGATTTATTTTTGGTGGTTTTAAGCTAGTGTTATCAGATTCTGCAAAAGCGCAATCACTGGTGCGCAAATTGGTTTGTCAAAGGTGTAGCATTTGGAAGGTAATAAGGGTGGCATGCGTTCAAGTCAATTATCCTGATGTTAATGCTTACTCACCCGAACGTTACAGTTAATGTGCAGTCTTATAGATGAACCCTACATTCCAGGAGTGAGCATACATTAGGAGAAATTAGTATGCTATCATTGACCACTGAATGACAACAACAGTTTGCATTAAATACTTCTCATGCGTTTTATCATCCTCACATGATAAACATTTTGTGGAATAATTATACATAAGCAATTCACAAATATACTGAAATGACACAAAATTCATGTGTCCTGTTTACCAAGAGCGCTGTGTATGTCTTAATTAGAATTTACTGGGGTTGTTTCCACATATTTGTATAAGAAGAAAGGCTTCATGTTTGAGCAGTGCATAAGTTGTAAAGCCACCCGCGTTTCCAGGAGTTGACAACAAAAAAGTTTTGGTTCAGATACTACTCCTCAGGCTCTAAGTAACAACTCAGAAGGGTACTCGGCACCTCTTTTTTTTTTTTTATTCAGAATTCCAAATGCATTGCCTATTCCCAAATGTTTGAGCTGACTGGTATCGGGTGGAACCACCAAGAAAAAAGCCGGTTGTGTCACTGGCCTTTGTCAAGCTTGACTGGCGGTTGTGGGTTTGACAAAGACCAGTGACATGGCCGAAATATTGCCACAACTTAGGCTAGGGTCAGACGAACGCATTTTTCGCGTCGACCGTGGAAAAGTGCGGTCGAACGAACGGACATATTTTTTCACGGAATACGCGGTAGCGGTCATACGATGCGCCTTTTCGTCCGTGATTTTGTACGGATCATCAATAAAACACTTTTTGTGTCTGGACGTTATGTTGCCGGACATTAGCAGCGTCTGATGTCTCCCAATCACACACACACGCCGCTATGCGGCCGCAGCGCACTCTGTACGTCAGTAGTAGCGGTTTGACGTTCTCGAAAAAATGCGTTCGTTTGCCACTTGCGTTGCGCGGACGAACTTTCGTGCGGCCGTACTTCGTGTGTTCCCCGGCATTGGACGTCATTTGCTGCTAGCACGGCCGTGATTTTGTGCGGCTAAACGCACGTTAAAGCTGCGTTCGTCTGACCCTAGCCTTATACTCTAATAAACGTGATTGATAACTGCCTTAGTAATGCCCGATGATGTTATTCTTTTTACAAATCTACAGTGTCGGCCTACCGGGGATCAGCTTTTCCACCCTTCACCAGAGCGGTAACACTATATTTTGTCAAGACACAAGAGTGCCCCGATAGATTCCTCTTTCTGTCAATGCTACATTGAAAAGAAAGGACAGGACACACATGAAGTCATTACCTCGATAACCTCATCGTCCTCTTCGAGCAGGCCTTCCAGAATTTCAGAGGCGAGCTAAAAAGTAAAAAGACGTTGCAACCATTATTCAGAGAAAGAAATTGCCCTTTCATGCATAAAAAGCCAAAAACATTCAGTTCTATTCACTTTAAATTGAAGTCAAGAGAATTGGCTAGAAGTGAAAAATCTGGGTCAAAATAGCCAAACCAGAAACATTCTCCCATTTATCTCACTTTCCAAATCGGCTATTTGGCCTAGATTGTTTTCTTCTCTTGTTGCCAATTCTCCAGACTTTAGTAAATAGACCTGATTGTGAATCATCATGAAGAGAGAAAAAAAAAAGACAACTAAAAAACAATATCTAACATAAATATGATAAATAACCTTTTGAGATAGTTAGGGTTCAATGGATCAGCAGCTCCAGAATTATTTCAAAGGACACTACCACCAAAAATGATATGTTGCTGATCTCTTACATGTGTTTTGTTTTTCTCTTGTATGTTTGGTTATCTTTGGTGTTGTATCACCCCCCCCCCCCCACCCAGTATCTTTACCTCACTTGTTCCTCACTGCGTGGCTTTGGCCATAGAATGGAGTCTATGGGTCAGGCAGCTGTCTCACATCATTATAATTTGTGGGATGTATTCAAAGGACATCACCAGAGGGGTAGATTTGAAGTCTTGTAAGATCCCAATTTTATATCATTCAGCTGACATCTCTTATCTCAGCCTGGATCACAATAGACCTTCTACTGCCTTATCTAAACATTCCCTCCTCCACCTCATTGCTCATTGACTGATAAATACTGTAGAAGACAAACCACAGCAGTAAAGTAAAACTTATGCAGAGATTTTGTTTGTTTGTTGCATCATGGGAAAATCCAAACTGGAAACAACAGATAAAGAAACTAACTTTATTTTTCCTTTTTACATGCAATTATTTCAAACAAAAAGGAGCAGAACAGCAACGTGTTTTATAATGTGGTTTTGTTTGCGATGCAGTAATCCAGTTACAGTTTATGTACATGGTGGTGTCCTTTTAAGGTAATGTCTGGAAGATGCTTATTTTTTTTTAATATATTCAAGGGAAGGGGGGGCATAAAACAATCTGGAATATCATTGTAATTTGAAGTGAAATCTCACTAATGACCTCGATAACAATAACTGGAATGATTTATCAAATCCCAGACGACCGGCAAAATCCAGATCAAATAATGTATCTCGATGGATTGGGGAGGGGGTGCGGATTCTTCATTGCTTTTGAAAACTGTCTTACAATTCTTATTTAGAGCCCTGCTATGACAGGTATTTCTTTTTTCAACTCAACTGCTGAATCAAGTCTGATTTTTCATTTATTATTGAGGCATCAGATATCAAAGACAGCCAATCCACCGGCATCTTTCTAGAGGGGTTTTTTTTTTTTTTCTTCAAAGTCATGTTTACGAACTCAAATTACATCAAGTTTATGATTATGTAATGGTACAATATAAAAGCTGCCAGCAGGTAAAGAGGTATAAAACCGTGATGAATTCTAGCCATATTCCATCTTTAATGCCAATCTATAAATTAACAATGACTGCATGCAAACATTAATTGCTTTTTTTGAAGACAATTTCCCGAGTCATCATTAATTTATGTGAACTATGAGCGGCTAATCTTTACTATATAAAGCCTTCCCAAAGAGCAGCTATTAGTAATCCGGGTACTGCGTGCTTCAGAAGCAAAGTGTCATTTTAGATTAATAAACCTACAAGGGGTTTATTTCCATTTACATGTCTGAGCTGGAAATGGGAGTAAGGTCGAACAAACTCGTATTTGTTATTTTGTCAAATATTTCAAAGTGGCACAGAAATAATGGAATTTATTCTTCAACCAAAGCCTGGATTCCCCCCCCCCCTCGATTCAAAGTGGATAAGAGACACCGGAGACATAAACATTAATTGCGTTACGGTTGCATACGGAATAATATCTGCATTGAATGTAATCAGTTTCCATAAGGCTAATGACATTTTGTTCTAACATGAAAATATGATTTGAACAGGAGTGTTACAAACATAATCAAGATGACAGTGGAGGAAGAAAAGGAGAAAAAAAATGAAAAACCATGACGCACATTAACAATATAAACTGGAGGTGTCAAGTAGCCCGAAGACCAGAAAGAAAAGTAAAAATAACACCTTAAAGAGGTGATAGAAAAAACAAAATCACAAGATAAAAGGGGTTACTCAGAGAGCACCGAAAATTCACCGACATGCGGTGTGGTTTCATTCCCCGCATTTCAGGTAATCAGATTCCCCAACCCTTTGGTGAATTCAGAATTCACCGGAGGGCCCCCAAAGTGCAGGGAAAATCCACCGACCGCATCCGAAACACTGCTACAAAACTACCGAATCGGGGGGGAAACGCTGCAAAACTGCCAAAATTATTGGATCGGTTCCAATAAGCTGCTGGGAAGTACCTGCCGGCACACATCAGATCCGACCCAATAAGCTGCCGAAAACCCGAATGCATCCGAAAAAAGCTGATGATTTGCCAAACACAGCGCTGACAAGCCACTGGAAAGCAGACTAGATTCAAACAGAATAGATTAACCATTGCTTCTCTATGGGGATTTCACTGCCACCAAAGATCACCCGTATTTTGCTGGCAATTCACCAATACTTGAGAAGAGAGAGGAGACTCTGGGTTTCGCTTCACCACAGGGGGTACATTAATCAGGCTATAGAAAGGTGTAGAAAGGGGTTTTTTGTTGCAGCCGCTCTGGTGAGTACAGGCGCGACGCCATTTTTTCTGTATGTTTTTATATACTAATGATTGCTTTTTTGATGTATAACAATGAAAAATAGAGTTATCTCGATTTTGAGAATGAAAGGGATAAAAAATAAAGGATTTTAAGTAAAATTTGGAATAGATTCATCTCTTGTCAAAAGTTTGCCAGTGCACAACTCTTTACTTGTTGGATTTTATCAAGAATAATCCAAGCAAACGTTCTATTCCCAACATGTAAACATTATGTGAGAGAATAACCGTCATCATCTGTGGCAAATGGAAGCGTTAAAATAAAGCAGCACATGTTCCGATTAAAGAAAACCTCAAATTATACTTCCTTTCAGGGCTACAATCTAGGCTGACAGTGATTCTTAAAGCAAATCTTTACTCGCTAATGGGCTTCAGAAACCACTTAGTGAACATTATATGATGGCTAAAACACAGAGCCACATGCACTCTGTATGAAAGCGTATTAAAGTTCACAGTTAAGGTTAATTGTGTTGATTTAACACCGAGTCCATCCTGGCAATGCATTAGTCTTTGCAAAAATGGAATACAACCCACAAATAATCTTACCAGCCAGCCCTACAACTGTTCGTAAATACCAGTTGTGAGTAAAAAACCTTTTTATCACAAACTAAAAAGGGAAAAAAGGGTCTCCTAGTAAGATAGATGTAGTGATTATAACCGTAAAATAGCAAAATCATTTCATAACTGGATATCAAGCCTCCACAGGTGTCCTCCTGAGCTTTTACAAGTGATTGCCAAGACACTAAGCACAGCAGCTACATGAACGTTTATTGGGTTCAATTTCATAACCAAGTAATTCATGCAGTTGCGTCATGAAGGTCTTGGATGTTGGCAGTGACCCACCTTGAGTGTTGACACAGTGTATTGTAGCAACCAAAGCCAAAAACCGGACTGGAATAGAATATCAACTGAATAGTAGGCATGTAGTTCTTACACACCAATTAACAGAATGCCGAGAGAGTGATAGGGACCTTTCCGGCAACTGTTAATGACATCACTATGTAGGTCTTTGTTTTTTCAGTGTTCACTTGTAGCAATGTTACGGTAGCAGAATGTAGGAGATCTTGAATATTGATGTGGTCTAATCCCAAATGTTCATACAAGAGATCACAGCAAAATAGAAAAATAACTCAATAAAGGAACAAAATATCACATGTAGAAGGTCAGGTGTGCAAATTAGGGCTGATCGATTCTCGAGAACTTCAAATCAATTTTAAGGTTAACCTTGACTTTACATTTCTGAAAATCGTGAAACTGGAATTTTTTTTAATTGGCAAAGCATTCGTCCGGGAATCGGCAGAAAAGAGCCGATAGGTTGAACAGATGCCTAGTAAACATGTGTCACGCTCCATCCTCTGAAACCCTCATAACATGCGTCCGGTTCTGTTCCACACCTGAACCTGCATTCTGTATCAGCATCCAGCAGTTAAACAGTTAACCACCAAAACACGTCACACCACACTCACGAAATAAAGGGCTACGCCCTATTCAGACCACTGCTTCATCATTGTACTTCAACCTTCACAGAGAGAAGTACTGTGCTCTGTCGCTCCTGAATAACCCCAGCCTGGTTTTGGATCCTGTCCCAATATCTGCTCCTGTATCCACTCCACATCTTCCATATTGGCAATCTGGTCAGTCTGTTTATCATCCTCCGCCACCCATATCAGTGTCTGTGCAGTATACTGCACACTGGGCTCATTCCATCCCTTTTACTCTGGTGCCACCCCGGTACCAAAGCGTGACAACATGTCAACTCTACGCTGTTGGTGTTTGGATGGACGGTGCACCAATTACATTTTTTTTTCGATTTTCATAAAAATTTAAATCAAGGTTGACCTTACACTTAATGGTGAAAAATCGAGAAACTCGCCTAGCTCTTGTACAAACTGTAGTTCAGGTTTATACATTCAATCTTCACTTGGTACAGAAAGATATTTTATCGCTGCATAAAGTGTGTGCGCTGTATATCCAGTCAACTCGCATACTTACTGGCTGCTTATCAGTCACATTCTGAGTTTAACCCCCCTGACGGTTTTCAGTGTGTCTCGGGGTTAAATTTCACCGCTGAGAGCGGTAACCCCGAGACACACTCAGGCTGTATACATTACCTGTCCCTGCGCTCCCTCGCTGTCCCCCGCAGTCTCCTCCGGCGATTGCGACCTCATACTTCCTGGTTTCCTTCTCGCGAGGAGGAAACCAGGAAGTATGAGATCGCGATCGCCTGAGGAGACTGCGGGGGACATCGAGGGAGCACAGAGACAGGTAATGTATCCAGCGGCATCCCGAGTGTTGCTCGGGCTTACCGCTTCCAGCATAGGAATTTAACCCCGAGACGCACTCGGGATACCGCTAGAGGGAGCAAAAAAAAATAATAGAGCGCTTTTAGACTAGAAAATTTTAAAATAAATAGACCGCCAGGGAGGTTAAGTGTTCTTTAAACTCACTGTCATTTGAATCAAACCAATGTATACAGCCTATTTCCTTAGGGTGTATGCCTGTGGAACTTTGGATAAGACATTTCTACACAAAATACAGCTTTCTGCTAAGAAATGACCAGGTATATGTACAGACACAGTAGCATTTTATGCAACTTATCATGATCTAGGTAAGAAACATCCTAGAAGTGTAGGCAGTAAACTAAACTGAGGAATACCAAGAAAAATTCATATGGAAATAGATTGTGCCTAGGCACCTTATTGACTTCATAGTTATATAGGCTGAAAAAAGAAAGCGTGTCAATCGGGTTCAGCCTTTCACACATTACCTGCTGCGGTCGATCCAAAAGAACGCAAAATGAACCCTCCTTGCTTTCGTTTAAAATTCCTTCTTATATTGAGTTAGTGCGCTCATCTGACCCCCAGCCTATGTGCACCGGTACGGACGTGCCTCCTGGCGTCCGTTGCAGTATTGAGACGCTTCAACGGGCAGGCCACACACTGTAGCGTGCGGATGAATTGCACGCACTACAGCAGGCGTGCTGCAGAAGTTCTGAAAGCCTCCCTGTCAAAGTGCTACGACGCGCATTCGACAGGGCTGATAAGCGCGATCCTCCATAGGAGGATCAAGCCTTGCAGCGCAGAGCGCACTAACTTTGCTCGGCGAGGTGGCCAGATGGTCGTCAGAGTGTAAGGAACGTCCACTCTCACGGACGTTCCTTCTGCTCTGCAAAACGCTTGTCTGACCCCGGCCTTATTGTGTATAGCTTACTGCACTTGAAAATTCATTGGCCGATTAATCTATCCAATACTACATCTGAAAGGGTAATGGCTAAAACCTCAGAAGGTGAACAGATGTTTTATCCTGACAAGTGTAGGAAGATCACACCTGGTCCTCCATGTAAAAATCAAGGGCTGTTTTCTAACTTTGGTGGAAACCTAGCAACTCCATAGACTATAATGGCTCTGGTAAGTTTACAACCACTCTAGTTAAGTTAACACCAACCTTGAAATAGGGCCAAGTCTTTGAAGGCACACAGTTGTAGTTTTACAAACAGAAGTCTACAGAAGCTACACATGACTGTTCCCGCAGTTAAAAGAAGGATGTGCTTTGTTAATGTAGACTATTCCTAAATTGTTAATATCCATCATTATCATTTTAATGTTACGCGGTTTAATATGCTCTAATAGAATGTATTAATAAGAGACTATAATGTTAAACTCATTATATTGTATAACACGCAATACAAACTATTAATTACAGTAAGGACTCCAAGATTATATACACCTTTCCTGTATCTCCTAAACATTTTATTTTAAATATTGTTAATTTGTAGAGTAATCTAGTTAGCTGAAAGCCACAGAATCCGTTAATGTTAAATAGGTTTTTCATACGAAAGAAAGTCTATTTATTGCATTAAGTGGATTTAACACATCTTTTCACTTAGAAATTGTATTGTCGAGCACTGAAATGGCAAGAATTACCTCCTCGAACAATACATTTGCTTTTAGTAGAAGGACAAGGTACTTTTTGTCTAAAAGAATAAAACATTTGTTTGTAAGGTTTTGTTGCTTTTATTTTTTACAGTAAACAAAACCAAATTTCTTTCATTTCATTTGTAAAATATTGTTGTCAGAAGAGATTGACAACTTAAAATAGTAAAGTCTAGGTGATAGAAACATGGAATGATATAAAATAGCTTTCAAAAATTGACATTTAAATAACAAAACTCAATGGAATCACTAAAGTCATGCAGGAGCCAAAATAAAGTATTTGTGGGAAAGGTCTCCAATACAATAAAGACTACTGGCACTATTCCCTACTGAACGCCAACGGTAGTATTCGGATGAGTATGTGTTAACGCTAGGATAAGTGACTTTAACGTGCCCCTCATATTACCTTCCTAACGCTATGCCCGTAAGAAATCACTTAGCGCTAGAGGTGTGCACAGCTGAAATATTTGTTTAGTTTGAAAATAATTTTGTCCAAAACAGAATTCATTTGAATACTGATTCGCCTTCGTAATATTGATTCGATTCGAACTTTCGGATCACTAAAAATACATCAAATCTCACTCAATTAGTGTTACATTAGGGTTAAACATGTGGGTTAAAAGGCAAGCTAGGGTTAAATATTGGGCTGTTTATTGGCCTGTGGTGCTGCATACAACAGTTTCAGCACCACAGCCAAATGACAGGGTGCTTTGTGAAACAGGAAAACGAAACTGAATCATTTTCATAATTGCATTTGTAATTTAGGATCAATTCGTAGTTTAGGATCACTATTTTTTATTTAAAAAAACAATAAATCCTGCTCAATTACTGTTAGATTAGGGTTAAACATGAGTGTTAAAAGGCAAGCTAGGGTTACATTACTGTTTTGCTGCAGTGTGCATAGAGGAATCATTCAATCAATGGTTCTCTTGTGAAACTGTATAACGAATCAATTTCGTTATATACACCATTTCATTTCAATTTGGATGAAACTAATTCGTTATTTCGGAAGTAATTCTGAAATACGAATTAATGAAATTTCAAATTAATGGAGATTTGTTAAGAAATTAATACATACCTCTTCATAGTGCATCTGCGCTTGCAAGAGCTTACTGTACTTTGCATATCCTATATGTAACATGGGAAGCACAATCAGTAATTAGTGTTAAGTAAGGTATTACAAAGCCCTAGCGCTAATTACCGCAAGGATGCCCAATCCAAAATGTTAGCTACACCTAAAAGCTGGTGCCAAATGCTTTTGCAAAATCATTTAGCACCCCCTAAAAACCACCAATAATCTGCTACCCACCTCTCATCCCGCAGCAAGAAAGGTGGCCCAATCCGCTGCTTCTTGTCGCCGGGAGCAGAGGGAGACTGGGAACAAACAGTTCCCAGTCTTCCTCCACAATCACTACGCGGCGCAAACCTCCATGGAGTCCTGCAGGTGCAGATTTTCCCCATTAGCCGCCACATTTTAGCATTAACTAGGGAACAGGGCCCTACGGGTCTTTTTGTTTCTTTTAGTTTTCTTCAATACATTCTGTTTTGCTAAACAGATGCCAAAATTGGCACAAAAATAGTTTGATATTCTGTCACCTGTGCAACACAATTAAGGTCGCCAGATCGGTCATGTTTTCCTGGACGTATACAATACTATTTCATGCAGTAGGAGAGCCTAACGAAGGTGCTGCCCTGCAACGTGTATATCCATATCACTAAGGAGGAACATCAGTTTCCTAATCAAGGAAAGTCGCCTGAGATTCCGCTTTGATTTCTCAGCTGCCACATATGAGTCAGTGGCGTCGCTACGTGGGGGCGGGGGGTGCGGCCCGCACCAGGTGACACCCGCCCTTAGGGTGACACGTCACCCTAAGGGCGGGTGTCTCACCCTGCGCCACGTGTTCGCTCCCTGCGAGCGTCCGAAGCATGCAGCTTCGGTGCTCGCCTGGGGGAAACACGTCACCAGCCAATCGCGGCTGGTCACGTGGCTCCCCCAGGCGAGCGCACAAGCTGCACGCCGCCAGACGCTGTGAGGGAGCGAACACGCGGCCACGAGGTGAGCGGAGCCATTATGCATGAGGTGGGGCAAATCCATGAGCTGGGGCACATTATCCATGAGCTGGGGGCACTATATCCATGAGCTGGGGCACTATATCCATGAGCTGGGGCACATTATCCATGAGCTGGGGCACATTATCCATGAGCTGGGGCAGTATATCCATGAGCTGGGGCAGTATATCCATGAGCTGGGGCAGTATCCATGAGCTGCTGGGGCATATCCATGAGCTGGGGCATATCCATGAGCTGGGGCAGTATCCATGAGCTGGGGACAGTATATCCATGAGCTGCTGGGGCATATCCATGAGCTGCTGGGGCATATCCATGAGCTGCTGGGGCATATCCATGAGCTGCTGGGGCATATCCATGAGCTGCTGGGGCATATCCATGAGCTGAGGTATATCCATGAGCTGCTGGGGCAAATCCATGAGCTGGGGCATATCCATGAGCTGCTGGGGCAAATCCGTGAGCTGGGGCATATCCATGAGCTGCTGGGGCAGTATCCATGAGCTGCTGGGGCATTATCCATGAGCTGGGGCAATATCCATGAGCTGGGGCATATCCATGAGCTGGGGAATTATCCATGAGCTGGGGCCATTATCCATGAGCTGTTGGAGCATATCCATGAGCTGGGGCATATCCATGAGCTGGGGCATTATCCATGAGCTGGGGCCATTATCCATGAGCTGTTGGGGCATATCCATGAGCTGGGGCATTATCCATGAGCTGGGGGCAATATCCATGAGCTGGGGCAGTATCCATGAGCTGGGGCAGTATCCATGAGCTGGGGCTTATCCATGGGCTGGGGCAGTATCCATGAGCTGGGGCAGTATATCCATGAGCTGCTGGGCCAGTATCCATGTGCTGGGGCAATATCTATGAGCTGGGGCATTATCCATGAGCTGGGGCATTATCCATGAGCTGGGGCATATCTATGAGTTGGGGCAATATCAATGAGAGGAGCTGGGGCAAAATCCATGAGAGGAGCTGGGGCATTATCCATGAGAGCAGCTGGGGCAGTATATCCATGAGAGGAGCTGGGGCAGTATATCCATGAGAGCAGCTGGGGCAGTATATCCATGAGAGGAGCTGGGGCAGTATATCCATGAGAGGAGCTGGGGCAGTATATCCATGAGAGGAGCTGGGGCAATATCCATGAGAGGAGCTGGGGCAGTATATCCATGAGAGGAGCTGGGGCAAAATCCATGAGAGGAGCTGGGGCAAAATCCTTGAGAGGAGCTGGGGCAATATCCATGAGAGGAGCAGGGGCAATATCCATGAGAGGAGCTGGGGCAGTATATCCATGAGAGCAGCTGGGGCAGTATATCCATGAGAGGAGCTGGGGCAGTATCCATGAGAGGAGCTGGGGCAGTATATCCATGAGAGGAGCTGGGGCAGTATATCCATGAGAGGAGCTGGGGCAATATCCATGAGAGGAGCTGGGGCAGTATATCCTTGAGAGGAGCTGGGGCAAAATCCTTGAGAGGAGCTGGGGCAATATCCATGAGAGGAGCTGGGGCAATATCCATGAGAGCTGCTGGGGCATATCCATGTGTGCTTGGGGCAGTATCCATGTGTGCTGGGGGCATATCCATGAGAGCTGGGGCAATATCCATGTGTGAGCTGGTCTGGGGCAATATATCCATGTGTGAGCTGAGGCACAATATATATCCATATGTGAGCTGAGGCGCAATATATCCATATGTGAGCTGAGGCGCAATATATCCATATGTGAGCTGGGGCAATATATATTCATGGGTGAGCTGCTGGGGGCAATATATAATTGTGAACTGGGGCAATATATCCATATGTGAGTTGGGAGCAATATATATCCATGGGTGAGCTTCTGGGGGCAATATATCCAGAGCTGCTGGGGGCAATATATATCCATGTGTGCTTTCACTGCCTTCAAACAGGCATCGTACTTGCTGGCAGTTGGCAAAAATTTGTGTGAGCATATGAGAGAGCTCCACAGCAATAAACCTCACAGTAATGTGCGCTGTGTGTATGAGCATTCAGTGTTATATGGGAGTACTGATTTAGGAGTAAGAGTAGTTAAAAAAAAATTCCGGAAAACTCGGGGGGTGGGGGGTGACACCATAAGTTAACGCACCGGGTGACACCAACCCTAGTGACGCCACTGATATGAGTTATGCATACAGCAGGGTTGTATTTCGTGCACTGCCCATCAGCATGAAAGAGTTCGATGAGTCCTGTGTAAAACATGGAGGATCTGGCAACCCTAAACACAATCCATATTACATAGAATTGAGCATATTCCAGTTTAAGATCATGTCATGATAAGGACACACATGTAGCAAAGGAACGTTTCTCTCCTGGCTCGTTCATTTAGTATAATGAAAAAACCAGAGCAAAGTTTCTTTAGGAAAACTGCTCTATATTCACAATTATGATACAGTAAAAATAATTTCGGATTGGGAACTTGGTCCAAAATAATAAAAGAAGTCATGTGGATTTAATGCTCTTTTTCAAGAGCCGGCATCTGACTACATTTACACTCAGACCAATATATAGTGTTGGCCATGACTCTGCGTTGTAGGGGCCTCCTCAATCTGATTTCTGTGTTTTGAACTAGTTTTGCCATTACTTGTTCTGTTTTGATCATTGTATAATGCTGTGGAATGCGTTGGCACTAAATAAATAACTTAAACAATCGTCACTGCCAAACGTGAATGGTAAACCTTCATTAATTAAAGTTAACTGGGAAAGAAAGAACAAAAATATAACATAACAAGGTATTAAAATGTATATAGATGGTATTCGTATACCTCAAAGCAGGCCCGTCAAATTCTGGGCCTCCAGATGTTTCTGAACTATAACTTCTGTTATTCTATGGCCATTTATCGCATTGAGAAAATTATGGGAATTGCAGGCCAACTCCAAATGGGGATCTGAGTTTTAGATCACTGCCTTAAAGGGACACTCTACACACCCTATAGGGCTTTAAGTTGTCAGGCTGCATGGAGTTTCCCCCTCACTTTCTGTTTCCAACCCAGGTTGGCTGCTTCAGCTGTGTGGACTGGAGGGCTTCCTTCATTCTGCAGATGGGATTTTGAATATTCCACCTGCAGAGAACCAATAATGTCAGTAACCTCTGCATGATGACATCATCTGGTCTTCCAAACACTCAAAGCAGCAAGTGTTTGGGGACACAGCGGCAGTGTGAGCAGAACGGCACAAATCCATCCTTCTGCGCAAGCGTCGTGGGACATACGCAAATTCCGTAGCCTCCGTACATTTCATATGTAGACAACACAAATTGCGTAAGAAGTTCCATGGACATCCACATTTCAATTTCCTGGAGCAGAAGAGGAGGAACAGTCCAGTGCTTCTGGACATGAGTACAAGTAACTAAATACTACAAAAAAGCAAACCGTACAGATGCTATCAGTAGCATCTTCACAATAACCGAAGGGGGAAAAGTGGTGTCATATTTCATGGAAAGATAGAATTCAATAATGTCCACCATAACATTAAGAAATCAGATGTTTTTGCTTCACACCAATACTCTATACCAGAGCCCCGTTCAATACCTCAGCAGCTGCTGAATTGCTGCAGCGCAGCAATTCAGTTTGCTGCAGCAGTGTCGTTGAACGCTTTGGATGCGAATTTTGAATCCAAAATGGCAGACGATTTTTTAATGAAAGATTCAGATTGTTTTTCGGATCACTCGGACAAAATATAATAAAGAAAAGCAGTCAGCACAATTCCGTTTAGTATGCACACACCACAAATGATAGTTTTTATTGAATAAACGTTATGTTTACTTCTGAAACAAACTATAAATTGAGCTGAAATATATTTCTATGTGCAGGGGGAAATAATAAATAAATATTTTGTGCTTAGGTGAACAAAAACTTCAAAATTAACATTGCTGTTCGGAATTGTTACTTGCTTCATGGCGGCGGCCATCTTGCTGTACGGAATTGTTACTTGCTTCATGGCGGCGGCCATCTTTAATACGTCACACTCAGCTACTCGCAGCATCTCCTGGGGTCGCTGCAAGTGCTAAGTTAGCAGTGCTGAGCGCTGAGTGGCTGAACGGCGTTCAATGGCAAGTTGCTAACTTAGCACGTGCAGCGGCTGAGGTATTGAACGCGCCTCAGGGCTGCCAAAGTCGCCACTTCCTCGGATCTTGATGCCTACAATTCCCAGAATTCTTTAAATGTAATAGATGCCCAGGGAATCATGGGAGGTGTAGTTCCGAGATATCCGGGTGGGGGGGGGTGGAGTTTGGACATCCCTTCTCTGTACACTACTCAATGCTTACACTCCATGACATTTTTATCTCCATTGTATAAACTAAGAAAAAGAATTGAACAAAAAACAAAGAAATTTACAGAAAACGGTATAAATGGGATAAAGAAAACAATGTTTTTAACAAATCACATTATAAATGCTGCATATTAAGACAACCCAGGTATCCTGGTCCAGATTTATCCCAGCAAGGGATTTAATTAATTGACTCACTGCTATCTCTAAGGGGTGGTAATTTAGGACAGGTAAACATATTAGGAGCAAGATAACCTTGGAGACCACGCTGAGCTTCAAACAGAAGCAGAATACAGAGAGCATTCCTGTGTTACATTTGATAAAATGATTTTATGTATCTGTCGTAACACTCAATTCTTACTGGCAGCTATTAATACCTCCACACAATCCTGTAATAATCTTTCTTTGTTACAATCACTGCTCAATCACCTGTTTTGTTTCCTAATCGGAAATTTATTGTACATTTTTCCGTAGGTTCCACAAAGCATTGAATAATAAGAACGAGCTGCAACATGTCTGCATTAACAATAGGAAACGAATACGATTGAAAAACAGTGAAATCTAAGAAGGAAAAAATAGAAGAGCTGTAATGTACTCAAATACATCTGTACGTGAATAGTACAAACTTTGCTGTAAAAGAATTTGCTTTTTTGTTTTAGACATCAGGTGTGGAAGCTATATTAGTCATTAACTAGTTGTAAGAAATAGAGAAGATCACTTTCAACCAATAAGTGACAAACAACTATGTGACAATGTTCTGGTATATGAGGAGAACAATAAAAAACAAAAACACAATAGTTAACTGGACATAATAGTAATTCATATTCAACAGTATAGACTTAGGCTGATGTCAGACGAACGCACTCTGCGTGCGTGCATAACGGACGGACGTACTGACGGAAGATACAGTAGACACCACATGGTCCGTTTTCTTTGACGGATGTAGAAAAAAAAGGGAAATATGGGAATCAAAATTAAATTAAATTAAATGACAGGTACAGTCAGGCAGACCAAAAAATCTTCTGAGAGTCAACGTGATGGACGTCGCAAATGCGCTGTCTGACGTCGCGTCATCATGCACACAGGCCGCTATGCAGATGCGGCGCACTCTGGGCGTCCTTCGTAGAGCTTCCTGCGCGGTGCGTGCGCACTTCGGTGCACACGTACTTCATGTGTTGGTCTCGATTGATCACAAATCAATGTTATGACGGACGTTAAACTGTGCGGCGACACGGACGTGGTGACTGCGTTCGTCTGACACTAGCCTTACTGGAAGGAAAAAGTTGGTGTCTTTTTGTGCCATGTCAAAATAGTGAATCTCCATCCACCATACATTTAAAATATTGTAAACAAACGTGGTAAATGGCACGTGCTTTTAAAGGGCATCTTATAGTTCAGACGCATGTTTCTAGACACGTCAAAAAAGACACATCTTTAACCACTTGGCTGCTATGGAAGCGCTCAGCGTGTCCAGCCAAGTGGTTCTCCTGTGCTATGGACGCGCTGAGCCGGGATTGCGGCCGATTGCTGAGCCCCCCTGGTGCGGGCTTACATCTTGGATGTCAGCCCAGCAGTCCGGGACCCCGGCGGGGCCATTAGATGTCATTGCGGCGGCGCAATGACATCTAATTCAGGCGCCCCCCCCCGCGCGTGTGCGGAGGAGGCGCCTGAAAGGGAGGGGGGAGGTCCGAAGGACCTCTCTCCCTCCCGATCACCGGGGGCCACAGGGTTAAGGCAGGCACCGTTTGGAAGGGCACAGCCTGCCCTTCCAAGCGGTGGCTGACATTAACCCCTGGGGAGCTAGATCACGATTCGGCGCTGAAAAGCGCCGGAACGTGATCCTCTCACGGAGCTGGCCGACATTGTAAATTATTGAAAATTCTAATTTTATTGCATTTTTTGTTATAATATACAGACAGGACATGACGTAGACATATAATAATGACATATTCTGAATCTGCCGAGTCTGCTGGAAAGAACAATATATAATATGTCTGGGCCATATATTAAAATAAGGCTTCAAAACGCGGTTAAACGTGATGAGCGAAAGCGGTAAAAATGACCTCAGCACAGAGGTGTGAAAAGCCTCAGCAGCGAAAGGGTTACAAATGACACACCAATTCAGAAACGGACGAATTTGAACAAGCAGAATAGGGGAGAAAACTTAGGGTTAACGTTAACCCTAAGTGTAACTCTGACATTCTGCTGCATTTTTGCATCAATTTTAAGCCACATATTTTGCCCCTTCTTTTGACATTGGCACAGTGAAGATTTATGAACAGAGAGTTTTAGAAATGGGGTTAGAAGTACCTGAGATCAATGGATATCTGGCTTCTCCTGGTTATATCGCTCAATTCCTTCAATTTTTGAGAACATCCTCTAACATTACATCACCCAAACACCAACCCAAAATCTCTCAGCCTACAAAAGGCAGCAAAGGGTTCAACCTCATACACTCCTGAAATTTTACTCTACATATTAGTGACACTACAAAAGGGTGACATTAAAATCAAACCCTTACCTCTTCACATTTTAGTTTGGATCTTGATTCTATTTGCACTCTCTCAGGGTTATACAGAGAGAGGTGAAAACCAGGAGAATTGGCAGGAAAAGATAACAATCTAGACCAAATAGCCAATTTGGAAAGTGAGATAAATTGGGAGAATTTTTTTACTTTGGCTATTGTGACCTAGAATTTTCACTTCTCCAGTCATTCTCCTGATTTTCACTTCTCTCTGAATAACCCTGTAAGTCTCCTGCACAACGAAAATGTATCAGGAATGATCCACTGAAACCGTACCCAAGAATGTCTTTTGTCTGATTCAGGAGAAACTTTTCAGATACCTTATTTTAAGCCGAGTCTATATTTAAGTGCAAAGTACCACAGTTTGTCTTACTACTTATATTCTTCGATGTAAATATGCCATGCACCTTACCTTTTCTCAGATCAGGACCAAAGTTTATTAAGTCTGTAATAACAAGGGACTTGAAAAACAACCCAGACCATTAAGATTCATAAGTAGTCACAAAGTGTGTGTTTATTGGTCACTCATTACAACTATATTGCCGTGATCATTTGTGGAATGCTCAGAAGACAATACCTATGAACAAAATGAAGGATGAATGATGGAATTTGCCCTTCATCTGTTGAAGGCGTTTCTCGAGGTGGACGCCAGTATAGTGGGGCTTTAACAGACAGGGTGCAGTGTTCGGAAAAATCATCAGGCAAGACCATGGTCTAGCAATAGGTCGGTACGGGCGACCCCTTAGGTGATGGTCAGTGGTCTAGGTAAGCCCTGGGTACCTAGCCCGAGGCCACATCCCAATGTACAGCTGCTGTCACTGCCCCCTCGTCCAATCACTGCAGGGGAACTTCCCAGAGGCGTGACAAGACCTGGCCACTGAGCCGAGGGTGCCATGCTGGTGTGCTTCCCCGCACCAGGACCATGGCTGGGGATCCAACTGCTGCATCTACCCGGGGGGGGCTAGCCTAGTAGCGGGCATCACAGGAGTGCTGGGAGATCCAAAGACCGGAACTGTCAGCGCCGCAATCAGAGCCCGGGGTGCTCCGTGATCGAATGCCGTCCGTGTGTCTCCTGCGGACTCCCAACTAAATCGGGGCCGACAGGCCGGAATGCGGCACCTGCCCCTGATGCAGCACTAGGACGAGAAGTGGAAGCTAGGAGTCCTGAAATCATCTCACAATACAGACCAATACATTTCCCTTTAAAACTTTGAAAGACACATTATTCTATGCTGCCTCTGCTACATGATTGACATGTATTATTACAAACAAATTATGGTTCAAAAACCATGACAGACACAATATTTGAATTGCGATGTATGGCAAGAAGAACACGCTAAAGAGTTTGAATGGTTTAAACAATGTAATTATGACAGAGCTGTCAGAAACGCTTCACATTAGGTTACAACCTCTCTAGCATCTGTTGGAAGGAACGCAATTAGTTTCAAGAGGTCTAAAGTCAAATACATCGTCTTAGAACATAGTTTTTAAATGAAAGCACGGCACTTTCTCCTCGGTAATTTAAACGACTGACCGTTCAATTTATGACCATCCCTAGCAATAAAATTCAGACTGAACTTAATAATATCACATTTTATGTGACATTGATGACAATTACATTCTATAGTTAGGGTAGTCAACCTTTGGTTCATGAAAAAATTACAATATTAATTACAACCATTTGCCATTTCTCAAACTTAACTTGGCAGGCAAAGGGGCTCAAAGGCACCTGTATCTAGACTAAAACATTTACCATTTTTCTAATCTAATGAAATGAGGATAATGAGAACAGAAAAGAAAATAGTTTGCTTTCCATCGGCAATACACCAGTCTTTATGACATTTTGAACGGTGCAAAAGAGACTCGTAAAACAATGTAACCTTTGTTAAGTCAAACTTCACTTTGGCTATCATGAAATCAGTGACACGGAGAGGACCACTTGGACGGTAAAGGAACATGAGCGGATCTGCATTCTGAAAGGCAATGAGGATGGCAGAGACTAGCAAATTCGTATGATCACAACACGCGAAAATAAATATTAGAATTATTTTACCTATTTTTGAAACCACCACCTCACAAAGCAGGAACGAGGTCTATAAAGACACTGCTTACTATCGCAGCCCTCAAAGCTAATGAACGAGTTGTGCGTCCTGTAAATTCTGCAGCTGCTATTCTACTCGTTCTACTTGTAGCTTATTCCCTTATCAAGTGACTGTTTTCCATTAATGAGAACTTCGAGGAAATAAACAATACTATTATTCCGCTGCTGCCAAACACACACACAAAGTTGGCAATGAGACTACGGTTATTTATCACGATTAGTAAAGGGTGTTGGATCTTGGTGTAGATACTGATCTGCACCATAAAATCCATAAGATTATCCAGGATAAAACCCACATGGAAGGTCTGTAGCCCAGAGCATCTAACCATAAATAAAATAAACCACTACAACAGGTTTTTATAGCTTTTACATTTATCGGAAAGGGACACCAGCTACCATGACCACATTAACTCAATTAACTGGTCGTAGCATACAGAGTGTCCTTCCCCCCCAATGTCCATGATGGCGGTGACAGCGTTTCAAAGCCAAGTTCTCCCCCCCCCGTCCTGAAGTCTGTCACTTATCCTGCTTGACAGCCTTCCGTAGGTTGGATACGTTTGGGTTAAATCAAGCCAAACATCCATCAGATGCCTCAACAAAGCGGGGCACCTGATTGGTGGCGTGCAGGGACCGATTGTCAGGGAGGACAGTACCATGACGTTCTCTGTTGTAGGTGATGCCCCAGACAAGAACCAAGGGAAACTGCAAAGCAGAAGGGAGGAGTTTGAAATACAGTGGCCACAAACTAGGGGGTGGGAGAAAGTATCCGGTTTTCTACACTTCTACTACCTATTTTAACTTAGTGACCATTTTAGTACGGACTTTGCAACGCACTCTGAACTCTGCCGAGACATCATTCATTAAACTACCCTCAGCCGTGAAAAAAGCTAAAAGAAGTGATTATATGTTCACAGAATTTTGGACACCTAGAAAAAAAAAATCTTTTAAATGTAGGAGAGTGCATTGTTTTTTCATTTTCCCTGCTGTTCATGTGTATTTAGGCCCCCGGCACATGAGCGTATAGGTACTGCGCACAGTGCGTCCGTTACGGACGTAATTTTTGACGGGAGATATTGTGTGTACTGAAAATGTGGGGCCGCAACGGACGCAAATTTTCACGGGAGATAAATGTGATCAAACAGACCAAGTTAATAATTGTGTTAATAAGTTAATAAGCGTGTCGGCCTTCGCACTTGCGTAATTGTTAACGCCCACAGGAAGCAGCACGTATTTCCCACGTTCGTCTAGCTTTTTTACGTCCATGCCATTTTGACGTCCGTTGCAGTACGCGAATGCCGTGTGTGAAACAGTGCGCAGGTGCATCGTGTGGTGTTCAGATTAACTTCTTTGCAAATCTATAACAGACGTCAAATTTTGCACACAGACGGACGCAAAAATAACGCTCGTGTGCCGGGGGCCTTAGGGATGATATTTATTCAATCTGTAAAATATCTGCAAAACTAAAATAAATAATTCTTAAACATATCAAGAAGGCACATGCCCAAATATTGTGGCTATAGGATTACTTGGAGAAGCAGACGATGTCCAGGCTTCTCCTATTTTTTTTCTTCAATTAGAGGAGTTTTTTGATGTTCTCAATGTGACATATATATATATATTTATATTGACACTGGGGACAGCGCTCTCCTAAAATCCACTTGACATGCCTGGTGCAAAAGCTCTCAAAAATAATATACAATTGCACAAAAGAGTGGCTCTCTTTTGTGCAATTATATATATTTATATATAAACACAGCAGTTTTATATATATATTCTGTGTATACAAATCTATATACAATATATTCCAAATAAAAAGTGACACTCCTGGGTCTTCCTTCATAAGCAAATATGTGTCTCTTCAATAAACAGAAGCATATTTGCTCATAAAGGAAGACCCAAGAGTGTCCCTTTTTATTTGGATTACATATGGTTTAGTGACACACTGAGCATAAATGCGATGTGGTTCTTGACTGCTGGATTGACCAAAATTTCGAATATATATATATAATACAACAGGAGGGCAGCATTCAACCTTTATATTGTTTATATTATTATATTACCTTTATATATTTCGAACTAAATTTCCATCATTTTTAACAGCTTAGAGTTAAAGACCTTGTAAAAAGAGTTGTTAGAATCATTAACCCCTTAGTGACCGGGTGGTTTTATGCAAATCCGTCCTTTAGTGACCGCTGCTGTTTTTACGTTTCTACGCTGTTAGTGTTTAGGTCAAATTTCCTCTTACTCGTTTATGCAACCCACACATATTATACACCGTTTTTCCCGCCATTGAATGGACTTACTAAAAATACCATTATTTCCATTATATCGTATAATTTACTATAAAAAAAATATGAAATATGATGACAAAATGGTAAAAACACACTTTTCGGAATTTAATCCCCAAAATCTACAACCACCAAAAAAGACCCCGGCTAAATAGTTTCAAAACTTTGTCCCGAGGATAGAAATACACAATTTTTACATGTTTTTGCTTTTTAATCCCTTCACTGCTGAGCCAGTTCACCTATGTGCGCTGAGCTCATTATGACAGTTTTCTGCTCATTATTTTTAGATTACAGCCTAGGTCCTATTTAACTAAACCCCCCCAGACAAAAAAAAACACAATTTTTTTATTTATTTTTTTATTATTATAAATTTTTTATTATTTTATTTTTACACCAAACCAGGTCATGTTTGGTATCATAGGAAAGGCCATGATCATGACCCTAGCTGCCATGGATCGGGAGATAAGGGGATCCAAAGGATCCCCCCATCTCCACTTGGCAGCTAGGGGGTTAACTGGCCACTGACATCCTCACACATATGGTGTGGATGTCAGTGGGTGGGGGGGTGACCCGGAAGCTTGGCTGACATCCAAGATGTCAGCCACCTCCAGGTTTGAATCGCGATTCGGCGCCGACTGTCGCCGAATTGCGATCCAGCAGGGAAACAGCTAATGCTGTACATCATTGAAAAGGGGAGATTCAACCCTTTCCAGCTGTGCAACTTGCATCACTGTAGCTTTAAGGGTTGGGGAGATAGATGGCTCCAAAGGAGCCCCTCCTCCCCTTCCTTAATTTTTCCCACTGGCGCTTGCCGATGACGTCTTCACGCAGCGTGATGACATTGCATCTGCCGGTCCCCAGGAAACATCGAGACAGGCTTTCAGCTTGTCAGACACGCCGTGGGAGCCAGCGAGGGAGGTAAGTATCGGTGGGTGGTTAGGAGCCCGCTGACATACCATGTACGTCCGTGGGTCTAAGGGAGACCCGTGGGCAGGAAGTACATGGTACGTCTGCGGTCGGGAAGGGGGTAAGGGTTAAAATTTGGTAAAATCTTTAAATGTATAAGTTACTGTTGTAGTCTTTGAATATGTTAGCTGGTGTGCTCTCCTCCTGGTTTTTGTGTATATATAAATATATATATATATATATATATATATATAGATTAGATAGGCCGTCTTAGTCCAGATGCCCAAATCACGAGTATAGTAGTACGTGGTGATACCTTTTTTATTGGACTAACTACATATATATATATTGCTGTGATGTGCAAATGGCTTCTGCAATAATAAACATTATTGGTTATTGTGTAAAGGCTTGTATCTCACTTTTTGTCCTCCGCCACAACCCAAGTAGCAGTGATTTGCCCTACGGGTCCAAGCATCCACTGAAACTGGTCATGCTTAGCTCCTAGCTGATGAGGGTCCAACAAACCAGAAACAGCGCTGTCCAGGAGTGGCTTAGATCAGTTGCATAAACCTGATATCTGCTACAAAAAAATCCATCTAGTATGGCATGGCATTGATTTAAGGGTTATGTGTAAAAACAGACCCACGATGCAAAAAATGAGACATAACATTTGAATGTCTTACCCAGAGTTCCTTGCTGCATATGGGAGTGTAGCACCAGAGCTCTGTGATGCAGTTCTTTGAATTGCTGTGATGTGCAAATGGCTTCTGCAATAATAAACCTTATATATATATATATATATACTGTATATACACACGTTGTGGTGGAGGGGAAAAAATGAGATTAAAAGTCTCCACACAGCAAATAATAAAGTTTATTATTGCAGAGGCCATTTGCACATCCCAGCAATTCCAAGAACTGCATCACAGAGCTCCTGTGCTATATTCCTCATGTGCAGCACAGAACTCTGGGTAAGACATGCAAATGACGTCCACAATTTCAAATTTTTTTGCATCCTGGGTCTGCTTTCACGCAGAACCCGTCAATCAATGCCATGTCATACTAGATGGCCTTTTTTTTTTTTTTCTGCAGAGATCAGGTTTATGCAACTGGTCACAGCCACTCCCGGACAGCTGTTTCGGACTTGTTGTGCCCTCATCAGCAGGAGCTAGGTGTAACCAGTTGCAGTTTGATGCTTAACCCCTAAGGTAAATCAATACCCATTTAAGTTGTGGTGGAGGGCAAAAAAATGAGATTATTTGCTGTATGTGTGGAGGCTTTTAAAGTTTATTATTGCAGAAGTCATTAATGCATCCCAGCAGTTGCATAAACCTGATCTCTGCTTAAAAAAAAAAGCCATCTAGCATGGCGTGGCATTGATTGGAGGGTTCTGAGTGAAAATAGACCCAGGATGCAAAAATAATTTGAAATTGTGGACGTCATTTGCATGTCTTACCCAGAGTTCTGTGCTGCATATGGGGAATGTAACACGTGAGCTCTGTGATGCAGTTCTTGGAATTGCTGGGATGGGAAAATGTCTTGTACAATAATAAACTTTATTACACACACACAATTTATTATTCCTATTCATTATATTGCTTTTGAAATGAGAGAAATGTATCACGAGAATGAGATTTTACATGACCTCCTAATTTGTGTCCCTTGTCAAGACTGGAAGTTTACCGGGAATTGCGGTATACAGGGTAACCATATAGAGACCGGGTTAAGGTTGTGGCAAACTGATCTTTACAACACTGATAGTATTCAGCACTTTTTTGCACTATGCGAATGCTTCTCCCTCGTGCAGAGGTCTAATTAATGCACCAGGGAATACAATCACATTTCTTCAACGAATAAATGCGAAGATGATTTCCAAGACTCACTTAAAAAGAAAAGATCACCTTAATAAAGAAACTGAAGATCTTGCGTTTTCCCCCCTTTTTTGATAAATCCTTTTCCTGCAGAGTATTTTTATGCTGTGTAGAACAAAGTGAAATGTACATTTACACTGAAAGGATACAAACAAATGGTGACTTAAACATTTATTAGAGGCCAGATCATGTGGGAATTTCTAGGTCTAGAATAGAGCGTGCTGCTGTATAATGTGAATAATTGACTGAAATCTTTCTGCCTCTCCTACCGTCATCCGGAAATGTATAAAAAAATTAATATACACTATATTGCCAAAAGTATTCGCTCACCCATCCAAATAATCAGAATCAGGTGTTCCAATCACTTCCATGGCCACAGGTATATAAAATCAAGCACCTAGGCAAGCAGACTGTTTTTACAAACATTTGTGAAAGAATGGGTCGCTCTCAGGAGCTCAGTGAATTCCAGCGTGGAACTGTGATAGGATGCCACCTGTGCAACAAATCCAGTCGTGACATTTCCTCGCTCCTAAATATTCCACGCTTCTCCATCTGGCAATCTGATGGACGAGTCTGGGTTTGGCGGTTGCCAGGAGAACGATACTTGTCTGACTGCATTGTGCCAAGTGTAATGTTTGGTGGAGGGGGGATTATGGTGTGGGGTTGTTTTTCAGGAGCTGGGCTTGGCCCCTTAGTTCCAGTGAAAGGAACTCTGAATGCTTCAGCATACCAAGACATTTTGGACAATTCCATGCTCCCAGCTTTGTGGGAACAGTTTGGAGCTGGCCCCTTCCTCTTCCAACATGACTGTGCACCAGTGCACAAAGCAAGGTCCATAAAGAAATGGATGACAGAGTCTGGTGTGGATGAACTTGACTGGCCTGCACAGAGTCCTGACCTCAACCCGATAGAACACCTTTGAGATAAATTAGAGCGGAGACTGAGAGCCAGACCTTCTCGTCCAACATCAGTATGTGACCTCACAAATGCGCTTCTGGAAGAATGGTCATAAATTCCCATAAACACACTCCTAAACCTTGTGGACAGCCTTCCCAGAAGAGTTGAAGCTGTTATAGCTGCAAAGGGTGGACCGACATCATATTGAACCCTATGGATTAGGGATGGGATGTCACTTAAGTTCATATGTGAGTCAAGGCAGGTGAGCGAATACTTTTGGCAATATAGTGTATATAACAGCAGCAGTCTTGCATGGTGGGCATCATGTGTGTCAAGAGTGAGAGGTATTGTATTTTATAGCTCCCGTAAGCTGAGGATCCCTATACCCTATTCTCCATTGTCTCTTTGAGACACACTTCCATTCTTGCCCATGAAGACACTAACCCAATATTTAAAGCACTGTTTGTGGTTAATAAGTATCAATTTCATATCAAGCCTGGAGTTTCTAGGTGAGGAATAGTTTTTTCTTGCATCAGTTTTTATTAGGGCAGTATAGGACAGACCATGATGACACTCAATACAAATATTGTAGAGAATACACGGGTCTGGAGTCACAGAGTGTTCATATGTGATACTGAAGTGGAATCAGGCTGGAAGATGGTCGCCATTATGAGCCAGGCGGCCATCTTGTTCAGAATATTGGTTCACTTGAATATAATTAGGTAGATTTCAGTAGAAACTAGAATGAAGCTTACATAGAATCTTAGGAATGTGTTAGATTAACAGAGAAGTAATTAAAATGGAGGAAGATCCGGGCCGCTCTTGGCATGGAGAGACAGGATGACGAATGGATACATCAAGGTCACAGAGTCATGCAGAGAGACAAAGAGAGCGTAGAAACCAGACCATGCCTTATCTCTGACAAATAAACATAGCCTCTAGGGAGGTGGGCACGGCCCGGATTGAGTGCCGCATCAAATCACGAACTGTCAGACTAACATAAAGTTTGCCAATTTACGGCCAATTAATGGAATGTCTTTGTATTAGGTTAAGGGAGTTATTAACCCACGTGGGGTGGGAGAGTGTCACCGGGAGGTGGGCTGATTGGGATGTACCTAATTATGTATTTGGGGTATAAGATTGGATGTCACGAGGGACTCGGGGCTCATTCTTTGCGATTGAATCCTGTTTGAGCATCTGTTGTGATATCACAATAAAGTTCGCCTTTCCTGAGGAGACTCATGTTCAGACAATCCTTGCTCGTGTCCGGTCCGGCCTCGTCCCGAGTGAACCTAGCAGATTCCGGTTACAATACAGAACGTATCAAGGATAGGATGACTATAGCACAAAATCTGTACATATGTTAAATATGAACGATAATATATTAGACAATTGTTACACATGAACAAAATGTAGGATAATTATTAAGCAAAGATGGTAATGTTTGTGCAGGCGCCTTTTTGCGATTGTTTTTAGTAGTGTTAAAGATATGATAAATCGATTCCAATACAAAGATTCAAAAGAAATTAACTGTAAACTCAAAACAAGTATCAACACTGTGATTATTGGGCAAATAATCTACTCTTGGCGTCAGGAAGAGAAGGATGAACCATGAAAAAGTTAGAATGTAATGAAGTCAAAGGGTATAGAGGTATTAAACAGCTCGATGGTTTTCGTAGGTATCACCCTACATCATCAGGAGTGTGTCCCCAAATGCTCTTTACTTCAGGGATGTTTTTCCCTCTGAGATAAATAAATCTATCTGGCAATGCAGTTACCCTCGGTGTGCCAAAGACTGTGCCAACGGATATCCCTACGGACTGTATGCACTGTTCCAATGGACTTCAATGTATGTACTGGCGGATTGCTGATCAGAGGATTAAAGATATTGGGAGGTCTTGGCCATTGTGGCGAATGTATATATGCACATTTTGTAAGTGCTCTACACTTTGTATGCTGTATCGATCAATGCGAAGCAGTATTACAGTATTCTGAAATCGGTCCACTGTACTAAGGAGCAACCTAACTGTATCTGGGGTACTCTAGAGGTATATATTCGCCAAACCAACTATTCTAGCGCCTTTTGAATCTTGCATTATTTGTTCAAATGAAGGGTTAACAAGGTCACCCTTAACATCAGGCTGCAGTAGGGGAAAGTATGGCGCACACACACACACACATATATATATTTCATTACGATACATTGAGACTATACAACATTTGACAAATCAACACAGAAGGAAACGAGGGCCCTATTCCTTTGGGAACTTACAATCAAGAAGGGTTTGAAGGTGAGAAACAGGAGGAGACGACTGCAAGGTGAGAGTGATGGACTGGTGGGGAAGTGGTGTATTAGTGAATCGGGTGGTATGCGTCCCTGCTGAAAGGCTCTGCCCGATTATTTTTTATTTTATTTGGGCCAATTTCAGTCACCTTTTCTCCCTTTCCACGCGCAGCTCTTCCTCTTTGGCTCAGAGACTCCCATACCTGGAAGTCCCTCAGGCTTTTCTTGCATATCACAGGAACCACAAACTGAGAACTGTAAAAGGACTTGTGAACTTTATGTACCCGAGTTCCAGAGTGCCTGCACAGAACAATGGATCGGAACTGCACGCATGAACCTGAACATTATTATTATTTATTTATTTATAAAGCGCCAGCATATTCCGCAGCGCTGTACAATAGGCACAGTATAGACAGGGTTACAATACATTGAACAACATTTGACAAACAGTACAGTAGGAGATGAGGGCCCTATTCCCGTAGGAACTCACAATCTAGAGGGGTTGGGGTTGGAAACAGGAGGAGAGGACTGCAAGGTGAGAGTGATTGATGGTTGCGTCAGTGAGTTGGGTGGTAGGCTTCCCTAAATAGGAATGTTTTAAGGGAGTGTTTGAAGGAAGAGAAGTTAGGGGAAAGTCTGAAAGTACGAGGGAGAGCGTTCCAGAGAGTGGGGGCTGCGCGTGAGAAGTCCTGCAGTCTATCATGGGAAGAGGTGATGCGGGGAGAAGCTAGGCGCAGGTCACTGCTTGATTTTAGGGAGCGGACTGGGGTGTATTTGGTGATTAGTGAGGACAGGTAGTGGGGGTTTTGTAGGTCAGCGTAAGGATTTTGAATTTAATTCTGCAGTGGATGGGGAGCCAGTGAGGGGACTCGCAGAGGGGAGCGGCAGGTGAGGTGGATTAGGCTGGCAGAGGCGTTCAGGATGGATTGTAGGGGGGAGAGGCAGGAGAGAGGGAGGCCAGATAAGAGATTATTGCAATAGTCGAGTCAGGAGATTACCAGGGCGTGTATGAGTTGTTTTGTGGTGACAGCGGTAAGAAATGGCCGAATTCTGGAAATATTACGCAATTGGTAGCGGCAGGAGGAGGAAAGAGACTTGATGTGGGGGATGAAGGAAAGAGCAGAGTCAAGTGTAACTCCAAGACAGCGAACTTGGTTTGATGGGGAGATGGTGATACCCTCCACCGTGATAGAGAAGTCAGGAGGTGGGGAGGCATTGGAGGTAGGAATAAGTAGGAGCATGTTGACTTTTGATGCCAGGCTCTGGATAAAAAGGAAATGTAGAAATATAGCACGATCACCTTCAAGTCCAGCTCTACCAAAGACCAAAAAGTCAAGCTTGCACTTATCCTTACTTGGCAAATTCCTTTTGGATGTAACCACTAATTCCAGGAATGCTAAATAGTCCATGAATAATCCTGTAACCAAAGGGCTATATCTTTGCACAATGGAAACAAATGTTCCAGGTATAACCATGAGGTGTGAAGCGCAGATCCCCAGAGCCTTGTGTGAACATATATTACATGCGGGGAATGAAGGGAAAAGCTGAAAAAAACACATATCGCAGATGAAAAGAAAAGTGTTTAGTCAGAATAGATGGAGATACTGTACTATGCTTCTTCCACAACTACATTTATTTAAATTCAACCGCAGCACCATATATAGACGCATTTCTTTTTAATATTCTTCGTAACATTCAGGATACAAAGAAAATAATTAAATAAAGCCATTCTGTGCCATAATTTATTCTGAAACCGCTTGTAGCCTGAGGCATGTAGATTGATCAAACATGTCCTTAGGGGAAAATATAAACTGATACGGGATATCTCGGTGTGCACCAGCGGCATCAACATAACGTAAAAACGTATAATTAACATAAAATGCTTGCATAGCATGCCAACCCCCTCACCGAGACAAAGCCATTTTATATTGACCCTATATTACCTTTCACAGTCGTGTATACAGCAAAGCCTTATCTGTCATACAGAAACGGGCGCTCAGAAATTGCCATTTAATCTGGTGCCTCTGCAAGGCTTCGGCGCATACTGAAGGACCATCAAATCTGTTTCACGCAAAATTATAATAACTTAACCATGTTATTTTCATCTCCCTTCTTTGGCGCTGCTATTTGTAATTCCCCTTGGCTCGCTCTCAAAAAGTATGCGGCAATGTGGTGTAAATAATTGCAAGGCAATTTCCTATTACGAGCCGTTCCAGTTGTGATAGAAATAAACGGCATCTCAGATTTCCTAAATGTCTGCTAAATGGGAAAGGAAAGTGATTTCCCCCCCTTAAAAATCTCCAAGACTCAAATCAAATCATGTTTACTAGTTAATAAAAGTCTTTTTCTGTCTGACAGATACTGTTCTGTCCAGATTTAAGAAGCAGGTACAAACTCATTGTAATCTTAGTAAAATCACTCCGTTTGGAACCCAAAAAGAAGCAGGGCTGCGCAACTCAAGCCTGGAGTCATTCTGTTGAAGGTCAATTCGTAAAGCAAACCCGGTTACAAAAAAATAGAATTTCAAAGCTGGCAGAAGTCAAGGGGTATTTTTATCTCCAATTCAAAAGAACAGCTAATGGATTTCTCTAAGAGCCCGAGACGTGACATTTGGAAAGCAATGTGATGGTGCTCGAGGCTTCAGCTTATCCAACATAGGTGTGAGCACAGGGTGTGCCTGGTGTGCCCAGGCACACCTTAATGTTGGGTGCATGGTTCATCTTTGACCCCCTACATAGATATTTTGGATGTTCCTTATCGGTTTCACGATAAATTACATGAACAGTGACTGTATCTCAGCATAAACATTGGTTATGCCCATAGGTGTGCACAGGGGGTCTGCTTGGTGTGCCCAAGAAGAAGAGGTCCTTTTTCACCTCCTACATTGATATTTTAGAACTTATCTGGTTCATGATAAATAACATGAAAACTGACTAATTTCTTCCAAAATCTTCAATACGTTAGTTTTCAGTTAATAAATGTTCTATGGGTGCACACCCTAATGTAATGGGCTGCGCACGCCAGTGTTATCCACTATCATTGGCCGTGAATCCATGCTAGAGCTACAAATACAAGATCAATCGAGGAGAGTTGACCAATTTTCCAGTTCTGCATTTGGACCACAAGTCTTCGATTAGTGAAAAAGTCTCCACTCTGCACCAGGAAATATACATTTTTTCCCACCTGTTTCCACTGACCAATTATGAACCCTGTTTAATACTAGGCATTACCAGCTAGGATGAAGGAAAGCAAAAAATGCAAACTATTTGTACAATGGCAGAGAAACAGAATGATCCATTACTCGAAATATCATTGCATAGACCAGTGCTTCACAACCCCGGTCTTCAAGTACCCCTTACAGGCCAGATTTTAAGGATCACCTTGGGGAAATGCAAAATGAATCCTGTAAATCACTGAGCAGCAAATCATATCACCTGTGCTGTGCTTCAGATATCTGGAAAATCTGGCCTGTCAGAGGGTTTGGAGGACCAGGTTTGGGAACCATTGGCATAGACAGCGATCCAAGCAGAAAAAACACTTTCACTCATGATAGTTGGCGACTACAGGGAAGGGCACAATCTAGAGGACCCAATAAGGTTGTGAAGGATTTCCATACCATGACAAGACTAAACATAGGAAAACTGAAAATGCATTTTCTGTCCAGCAGATCAACGTAGATTCTCTGAATATGTCCCTACCTGTCATATTGAAAAGTCTGCAATTCTGGTATATCCAAGTCTCTCTACCAATGCATTATTGTAGGTCTTAATGGTCCTTGTAGCACAATGTTTTAAGGTATAATGTCCTGTTTGTCTCCATGGAAGGGTTAAACGTCCTGTTTAAAGTTTGTGTGGCTATACAGGTCAAAGTGTTTACCATTGTTCCGTCTGTTTACAGACATCACTTATGTCCTGGTGGCATTATTCAATGCAAGGCCAAGGTAAACGACATACCTTCAGGTATCGCTGACAGCTGAATGGATTGCACATTTAAAATAAATAGTCCAATTACTGGAAAACACGCCTTGGACTATATTCCACTGTCTCGGAGATGGTTTATAGTCCCAGAAGGTTAATATAATGCAAGGAGTAAAAAGTCCATCCACTGGGTACAAACCCATGGCTTCTAATAAATTATTCATAATCTTTTTATTCAGCAATCTAAAGCATATGGCTTCAGACATCTAATTATTTATTACAAAGGAAAGACGTTCCACCATCCTACACATCACCATTTGATGTTATGATTTATATTTATGCTCCATATCACAGCATTTGATTCCCAGACTTTCAATATTCCATAGATTTATAGACGCTTGCGTAAAGGTTTGTAAAACTACTAAATACTACTAATCAGAGAAATGTGGTATAGAAGCAGGAGAGGCCAAGTGATTCAGAATTAGACAACAGTTTGACGTTTCCATTTTACTGTTTAGGCACTGTGGTAGGGGTTGTATGGAGGGCCGAATTGTCTATCAAAGCAGGAAAAGAGAGCCAAATGTATAAAACTCAGATACACAAGAAAAAAAAATGGGACATAAAAACCAAAATGCCATATATGTCTAAGTCCATGTGCCGAGTCATAAACCTAGCATCCAGTCTTGCAATGGGCCAGATTTCTGGGCTCCAAGACCCAGCTGCAGCCCATTGGCCACATGTTTGGCAGTCCTGCTCTAATATATATATCATTAAAAGGAAAGTCCGTAAAACATAATGGGCCTGATCACAATCTGGACGCTAAGCACAGCACTCGAGCCGTAAAGAATTATGACTCGAACATTGTGCTCATTGTTTACCCATCCTATTCCATCTGATGTTGATAGCCTGTTGATAACCTCACCCAACATTCCCGTGGATGTTGCGTCAGGTAACTGTAGATTAAAGTCTACTCTACATTGTATGAGAGATACTAATGTGGCTGGAGCAGATGGAGAACAAGCTGTTCCAACCTCCTCGCTCCCCATCTGTGTCTGACTTTATTCTACAAAACCCTCACTAACTCAGCTCCCCACTACCTGTCCTCACTAATCACCAAATACACCCCAGCCCGCTCCCTAAGGTCAAACAGTGACCTGCGCCTAGCTTCTCCCCCGCATCACCTCTTCCCATGATAGACTGCAGGATTTCTCACGCACAGCCCCCACTCTCTGGAACGCTCTCCCTCGTACTGTCAGACTTTCCCCTAACTTCTCTTCCTTCAAACGCTCCCTTAAAACATTCCTATTTAGGGAAGCCTACCACCCAACTCACTGACACAACCATCAATCACTTTCACCTTGCAGTCCTCTCCTCCTGTTTCCAACCCCAACCCTCCTAGATTGTGAGTTCCTACGGGAATAGGGCCCTCATCTCCTCCTGTACTGTTTGTCAAATGTTGTTCAATGTATTGTAACCCTGTCTATACTGTGCTTATTGTACAGCGCTGCGGAATATGCTGGCGCTTCATAAATAAAGAATAATAATAATAAAGTTTTTTGAGACCCTGGTGTTAAGTGATTGCACTTCGACACAATCAAATAACACACAGAACTAAACCCACCTAAAAAAAGTCAATACTCAGCTGAGATCCCTTGGTGGAGAAAAGTGACACGATCTGCCGCTTCCTCACTCTGCTGGCGGAGGTACACAGGGAACAAATGGTTTCCAGTTTTCCTCCTCATATCCCTCTGCCACCTGGATGGATTTCATTAGCGTTTCTCCTTCTCCATGGAGTCCTATGGACTCCTGGAGCAAATAACACCAGTTAACAGCTGCGGCTCAGCAGTATTACAGTTCGAGCTGCTGGCAAACTGGTTGGGTTGTAATACGGACGTTCAAGGTGAGCCAAAGATGGAAAACGCCATGTGTGTCTCGTCTTTAATGTCCAGGTTGTGATCAGGCCCAATATAGTCGACCATGAAACGGAAGAGATGATGCGAGCAACGTGACCCAGCACAGTTCCAATTATACATATCCGACACAAGCCAGTCAAGGGCTGGATTACAAATAACCATTGAAAGGAGATATTTAAAAGCATTGTTAAAAATGGTCCACAGTGAATATTGCATCTGATATACCAGTAATGTCAAGGCAAAAAATAAAACTATTATAGGTTTCTTTCAGTTATACCATTTCAGAAACATACGGTCACACGTTGTCACGTTAAATACGTAATGTGACAGAATTTTCAACCACATGCTATGCAGGAGGATGATGCACAACATTAACACGAATAATGATAATTGTTCCTGTGTTGAACAACAGATGCAAGTGAAAATATGTTAATTAATCAGATGACACAAAAAACAGAGCCTGTAACTGTAATTTTTGCTCACTGAACACTCATAATTTCTGATTGTTTACCTTATGGTACTGCACTGCTTGATTGATCGTATAAAAGAATAGCATATACTGGAACGGAGAGATCAATCGGACTGATAAATATTGTCCGATAGACAGCTAAACATCACAATTCATTAACTGCCCTTTTTAAGTCCACTATTACTATACACTAGTACTTTATTATTGCCAGAACTGTAAATCTGTGAGTGTTTGCAGCATTTTACTAAATCAGATCATGTATATGTATGTGTCACATCAAACTAAAACCCTGCCAAGCACATCAAACCACATCATGTATGTGTCACATCAAAACCCTGTCTTTTGAAAAAACAGCATATAATATGTGTGGGTGCAGCAAACGAAAGAAATGGAAGTCACGGTTGAACACACACATAGAAAGATGATGTGAGCCCAAGCAGTTCACGTGCAGATAAAAAGATATGAGAACAGTGAAGCTGAAACATTTCTGTTGATGGTGTTGACTCCATAAATTAAGACATGCGATTGGACCATAGGAGTGCCGGTTCCTATCCTTTTTATTTCTGCCTGTCATTTGAGGATCAACCAACAGGGTGCACCATTTAGTGGATTCTCCCATATTTTCGTGAGTGTCATTTTCTGCTCTTTTTACAACTGAGGGATTCATGTCTGTAAAAGGACCCACAATAAACTACGTAGCCTCCGGCAAACATCAATGGCCGGCTTATAGTATAGAGGCATTGCTTTCCATTCAGGCCTTGATTCTAAATTAAAGGGAAAAAACAATAACTTTTTTTTCCCCTCAGTGTTCTTAATGCAAGTTATATTTTTAAAAATGGGAAGCTGTCATTTTTTCATTCCAATGCCAAGTTCGTTGATTGGCCGAGAGCATTGGAGTATAGAAAGATTTGACAGAAGGAAATTCACGCAACGAGGGGGAAACAATGTACATGCTATTTTCATGTTTGGTGGTTGCAACATTTCTTTAGTTAGGAAAAGCAACTATGACAGTACAGTGTCGCTCAACATATGCTTACATTGTATACATATCAATGCCCATATCAGAGATCTTTTAAAAGAACAGTAAAAGACTATCAGGGTTATTCAGAGAGCGTGAAAAGCAGGAGAATGACCGGAGAATGAAAAATTCTAGGTCAAAATAGACGATTTGGAAAGTGAGATGAAAGGGAGAATTTTTCTGGTTTGGCTATTTTGACCTAGAATTTTTCATTCTCCATTCATTCTCCTGCTTTTCACGCTCTCTGAATAACCCTGTATAAGAAATAATTTGAGACAAATCTAATAGTGTTTGTTACGGATCCTGGTACCCCATGCGCCCCTTTCCGCTGAACCAAGAGGTATTCATACCCCCACAGAATAGACAACACATAGACTGTGAGATCAATCCTTGCCGATTGAACACCAAAACTCAGAATGCCTTTATTCAGAGGTTTTCAGTTAGACATTCAAACGTAAAAAAACTTGTCTCCGCGTTTCCTTCCTCCAGATCCTCCCAAAGCCTACCCCCTCACAGACACACCCTGGTCTCCTAACAAAGGAAACTTGTGAAGAGTTCTGGTTAAAGCCAGATCTGGGGGAGGGGGTGGAAGCAGGGCAAATGGTTACAGATTACACATGACGAAAAATAAAACCACAGTATCTCACACAACACTCTACACTAAATACAGGGCAATGAAATGTAACAAAATGAAATGCAAATAAACATTGTCATGGCTTTTCCAGTACAGTGTTCTTGGAACAAATAAAAAGGCTCTTTAGAAAATCCAAAAAAAAATAAATACATTTGCTTGGAATATAAATGTTTTAGCTGACAACGTACATGTTAAGCTGCTGTAGTATTTTGGCTGAAAAGTAAAAAAAAATAAAAATCTAAAAAAATGAAATGCTGAAAAATACTATTATATTCAATTCATATAATCTAAGCAAGAAGAAAAAAATCAGTAAAGATGTTATGTGTTCACATCTAAAAATGTGAGTGCTGAGTTGCTGTAATAGAAAATTTCCGACGAACTGCCAAAGATGAATTGGATTTTAGCCAACATTTCATCACTAATGCATGGTATGTAGCAAATAATCTTTTCTCCCTCGGCTACGATACCCAACTGTTCAATTTAAATTAAGGTTCAAGGTCTTGTGTACTATATTTAAACACAATAGATTTCAGACAGATGTGTTTAATTTTGTAATCGTATAATAAGGTGAAGCAAGCCTTAATAAAGGATCACGGATTCAAGATCTTGACTGCTTCAGAGCGCGACAAGCGATGAATATACTTCCATCTCAGAGCAGAATTTCCAACATGTGGAGCGCTGAAGATGTACAAGGACAACAAAACAGTTTATCTGCAGCGTGGGTATGCATGATACTTGGATGTAATAGCGAGGTGCAAACAGATTTTCTGCAAAATAGTAAATCTTAAAAATATATGACAGCCCAATAAAGGGGGCAAAACACCTGACTAGGGTATTAGAAAGTATAATTTGCAAAAATCCCAGATTTGGAAGAGAGACCTTGATTTGGGATCCTGTATCCACCATAGGCAGGACAAACACTTTTCAGGATTATTGTCACACCCAAATTGCCACATGGAACAGGTGGATCCAAGACCTAATTTACACAGATAAAATAAAAAATAAATAAATAACTGGGGACTTAGGCTAGGGTCAGACGAGCGTGATTTCTACGGACTGTACGTCCGTGCAAACGGATGTACGTCAGTACGGAAGACACAGTAGTGGCCACACAGTCCGTTTATTCACTGACGTATATATTTTGACGGATGTAGGAGGGAAAATAAATTAAAAAGCAAAACCATTTTGTCCGTGAAAAATGCTGAACGTATAAATGCAGTCCGTCTGACCACGTTCCATCACTCACACACAAAGCTATGCAGACGTTGCGGATGCAGCGCACTTTGTGCGGCCGTTCTAGCGGTTGTACGTTCTTGCCTGCCTTGCGTCCGTGGGCCGCGGTCGTTGTGCGTCCGCAGTTCAGTGCGGACGTACTTCATGTGTCAGGCTCCAATGGGCTTCCTGTCATGCTATCACGGACGTACTTTTAGGCGCAATCACGGACGTGAACACTACGCTCGTCTGACCCCAGCCTAACTCAGGTGAAGAAAAGCTCAGGAGCCTTTATTTTAGTTAAATGGGAAGTGCAGAAATACTGTAACATACAATAACCACTAGCTACTCAAGGATGCTTCCTCATATGTGCCTCACAAAAACATAAATACAGATACGGGGAGCATAAAATGGATAATCCATCACCACACAAAGGACTCATAGCCTCTGAGACAGTGTGAATAGGGGCAGGATTATAGACCAGAGGTTAACCTTAGGGGGTTAACTCACATCTGATGCCCGATTAGGATTGCCCTGCCTGTATAGGAGTTGTGGTTCCCTATGATTAGGCAGTCTAGGTGCTGGGTGCAGCAGGGATGGAAGCTAAATCTTGAAGCCAAAAGGAAAGTACATTCTGTTTGCTTATTGGTAAGCGGCTTAGCCGCCCAATATTAAAGGTAGGAATACTAAGGGCACTAACACCTCGCCCTAGCTAAAACCAGGATGCTAAGGGGAAAAATTAGCGTTTGCTAATTTCTCCTTTGTCCCGGTTTTACCATTAGATTACAGGGCAGGCACAGAGTCCGGCAGCCTGCCCTGTAGTGGCTACTAAGCTCACGGATGCTCAGGACAGCACTAAAGCGTCATCCCGTGTGTCCCCCTCCATGAAGTGGACTCCATGGAGGCTTCTGCTACCAGGTCACATGACCGGCGGGATCTTGTCGCTTGCGAGATCCTGCTGGTCGGCAGAGTGATTGAGGAGGGAGACTGGGGCTTTTTTCCCCCCAGTTTCACTCTGCTCCAGATGGCCAGAAGCAGCGGATTGGGCTGCCGTTCTTAACGCAGGATAAAAGGTGAGTATTTGATTTTTGGGGGGTGTTTGAGTTGCAGCTAACAGATTCTGCAGCAGTTCAGAGCTGGTGTTAACTTTCTTAATTAGCGACAGCTCTTTGTAACTAGCGTTAGGACCTTGTGATCCTAACGCTAGTTACTCTGTGCTTGCACTTTGCGCTCCCATGTTAAGTATAGGGAGCGCAAAGTACAGTAAGCAAGTGCTAAAAAAGCACCAATACCGAATCACTAACGGGTTTTTCCCTGCTAGCATCCCCATTTTAGCGCACGGCATGGAATAGGGTCCTGAGAGTCTGCATATAATTAAAAGAAAAAAAATTAATAAAAACCTAGCATTCGAGATAGAATAGATGCAAAGATAAAATGTATTTCCCAAGAATGAATGTACTCACCCAGCATTAAAGATCTACAGTGGCCAACTAGAAAGATGCTACACAAGCAGTAAAGAATAAGAAACATTAAGACATCAAAAACACTGTGACAATCAGTAAAATTAAAATCCAAGCATTGTCTGTGATCTACGTACATCGTATACTATAAATAACATTATTTGTGACCAAACCACAATATGAATCTATGAATGCTAAATCTTATAATTACATGCTTAACCCATTCATCGTCAGAGAGCAGTATCAGAACGCATTGCTTGCACGTAGAATAGAGAGTGGAGTGCAGATTCAGATCTGCATCAGGTTCACCCTACTATTCGATCTCCATGTTTCTGAGAACCCCAACAATCAGAGAGGTAAACTCTGCGTATGTCAATAAGTAGGAGCTCGCTGACAACAGTAACAGCAGGAAAAGACATTAAACATAATTAATGATGGACCGAGAATGCCAGAACAGGAAAATCAGCGGGGCAAGCAGCAACGGGATGCTAATTATCCAGTCTCAGCATTCACATGTCATGCAACCAGGCTGGCTAAATGCCATGTGTTGCCAGTCACACAAGCGCTGTGCGGAAAAGGTGAGCTGTGACATGTGCCTTTATTCTACTGCAGCTCCTTGTCTAGATTCTTACAGAAGAGAGGTAAGTAATCGTGTATGCATCCAGGGATTCATTCTTACCTTTAAATCCTTATAACACATCAGCTGACAGATAATAATTATAAAATAAACCTGTGTCCATCTTTGACAACGAGTAGAATCAAAACGAATAGCAACGAAATAAACATGTGCTATAATGGTGTGGATCCAATATTGGGTCAGTGCTGGTTAATGAAGAACACTTAAGGGTCTATTCGCTAAACATCAAACTTGCCACCGAATTGCACTGAACAGCGAATTTCACCGTTCATTGAAATTTCGGAGCAGTTTGTCTATTCACCAAGCTGTCAATTCGCCAAATACAGGCGAACTGAGCGTGAAATACAGTGTAGTTCGCCTTTGTCAGCAGGGAAATTGATCCATAGAGAAGTAATGGTTAGTCTATTCACAGAACGCCGAACTGCACTGAAGTATTGGCAAAATTGGTTTAACCACTTGGCTGCTAAGGACACGCTCAGTGCAGGAGCTGCGACCCCCTGATGCCGGCTTGAGGTCATTCCAGCCTCCGGGACCCCGGCGTTCACGATAGACGTCATCGCGCCAGTGCGATGACATTTATTACAGGCACCCCTTCCCCGCCAGTGGTGGAAGGTGCCTGAAGGGGAGGGGGGAGGTCTTTCGTGCAGGCCAGAATCTAAAGGCAGGCAACGCACTGAAGGGCACAGCCTGCCCTCCTAAGCGGTGCCTGTCTTTAACCCATTGGGGGCTGGATCGCGATTCGGATCCAACAAGCGACACTATCTGCGCTCAGCGAGGTGGCCAGACGAGCGTCGCGTGGAAGGAACGTCCACTCTCACATAGGTTCCTTCCGCTCTTAAAAACGCTCGTCTGACCCCGGCCTTAGGGTTGACAAGGTCTACTCACTATTTGGCATTCCCTCAGCAGGGCTTCACCACTGGAGAAAAAGCCATATGATGTGCGGATCGGAGGGTAAGTAAGTAGGTCTAGGATGAAAGGGAAGGGTAACCTACATTACATTGAATGTGCAACTTCCCCACGTGTCCACTCAACTCAACTGGTTAATTTTAACCAGATTCAAAAATGTTGAAAGCTCAGGTGGTTTTCTATCCAAAAATGAGTCTCTGGGGCACATAGACATTTAAGTGAGAGAAAAAATGGAATCTATTTGATCCCCAATAGTCTGAAGAATACAATTCAGCAGTGCTTATGGTTTAGATGCAGAGTGTTCTTCATGTCCCTTTTGCACCCTTTTAAACAGAATAATAACATAAATTATATTTATGGTGCAATTGAACACTACAAGAATATTCCCTTAATAAATGGAAGATTACAATTCGTGAAGTGTCGCTGATTGCTAGCAAGAAAAGACGTCCAGCAGATATAGCAGCTCCATAAATTTACATTAAAACCATTTGACAGCACAATACATTATTTATAAAATTATTTGCATTGTTTTAATCAATTGAAGTTGGCTTTTCTGCTGAAAATAATGGCTCATGGCAAGTATCACACAGCGTCCCATACTATTTGCTTATATCTAGTACGTTTTAGCCAAAATATTAAATTATAATTCATCCCTAGTGTGTTATTATGCCGTTTAGCAACGAGTACAGCCGGCTTGCTGCTGCTGCTGCTGCTCTTTGATCTTCAGTATGATGGGAGGTGGATTAATTTTACATTTTTACAGTGATCCAAAATCACATGGTTTAAGAAGTATCGAGCAGCAGAACACACATACCTACATTATATTACCTTTGTGTATACGCTGCAGTCCTGAATAAGCAGAAAGCTTTAAAATAAAATCTGTTATTTGATGTACAGTGTGGATTAGGGCTGCAACCAACGATTATTCTCATAATCGATTAGTTGGCCGATTATTATTGCGATTAATCGATTCATCGGATAAAAAAAGGAAATTTTTTTTACTTAAAAAGGAATTTGAACCCTTTCCATGTGGCGGACGCGCTCAGCGCGTCCTGCCGCAAGGCTACTTCGCTGCGTCCTCCCTTAGCAGCGGCGATCGGCCGGGATTCCGGCTGATCGCTGCGGCCCCCCGATGCGGGCTGACATAAAAAAAAATAAAAATAACAACCCCACCCCTTTTTTCATAAGCAGTTTGCGTAGTGTAACTAACTTTCGTATGTACATATGCAAGTTGCATATCTTGCGTACTTTTCACACAAGGTATGCGAGTGCTTGGTCAGAGGGATGGGTTGATGCTGCACGCGCAGCTTAAGCCCATGTTTGCTTTCTCAAATGAACGCGGCTACAAGCACTTGGTCATAGATGATGATGTCAGCATAAAATCGGGGTTAATAAGTTAAAGTGGTCAGGGTGCGTAGAGTGTCCCTTTAAAATAATTTCATGAACAAACTGAGTGGGAGGAGGGACTGGAGGAGGAAGGGAGTGACTTTGCTCAAGTGACTTGACCTGAGTGTGAGAGGGAGTGGGTATTATACCAAAGACCGGACCTGAGTGTGGGAGTGAGTTTGGGGAAAGGGACCAGATCAAAAGTGAGAGAATGGCAACTCTAGACCAAAGAGGGTATGGCAGGGAGGGTGGAGTGGTGGCACAGTACTCTAGCATCAAGTAGGGATAACACACATGTATACAGTTTCTTCACCCAGTGGCAGTATCCTAGTTTGTGTTATAGTTTTTCTACTGTTGTAAACGGAATAAAAAAAAAACTGGTTGTGTCTGACATAACCCTAGAACTAAATCATACCTAGTAAAGCAGCGGCGCATCTTCTCAGTCTGACTCTAAACAGTGTTTGCTGTACACGGACGATTAATCGGCACCGATTAATCAATAATGGAAATAGTTGACAACTAATTTAATCATCGATTAGTTGTCGATTAATCGATTAGTTGCTTCAGCCCTAGTGTGGATACAATGGATGGGCAACTTAAGAGTTGTTTTCAGCATTTTATTTCAAACCATACCTAGAGAGGAATCCCATGTCACCAATCCTGTCTCCAACACGCAGAACGCTCCATAACCTAAACTTCCAATCCTTATAATGGCTGGAAAAATATCTGAGACACAGACACAGCGCAAAGGACTTGGTCAAATAACAAGCCAAAATCAGCAGCAATGGAGGAGATAGTCTTACTGGCCAAGGAATGAGGCACAGAGATCAGAAAGGTCAAGAAACAATATCCAAGGTCAGTACACAAAGGACAGTATAATAAAATAAAATACACTTTCAGGAAAATAAACCATGACAGGGCTCAGAGCAGAGTGAACCCAAGTATTATATAGGTTAGGGGGTAGTTCCATTGGACTTTGTCATTCTTGTGCACCAAGACGTGCATGAATGACTACAAGGTGGCGACGCTGCGCAAGAACGCAGGGCTACGGCATGAATAATATTCGGTGCACTAACGCGTCCGGCTTTAGAATGACTGCATAGGCCCGGAACCAGATGGATGACGACGCTGCTCAGGTGACGCAACAAGGGATGATGTTGACCTGTAAAACAGGTAGAGGAGTCATGACAACCTAGAATTTGGAAACATTCTGACATGTGGAACCTGTGGATATTAAGAATTATAATTTCTGCTCGTGTTAGTTTCTCCAATTACTATTAAGTTTCCCAAAATAGAGGCAGTCCTTTGTATGCAAATTGCGGTAAACTCTATGGGTTCATGTGGTATATCTTATCGACCCATTTGAGAACGGTCTGACCTTCTATCACACCCTGACATCTTCATTTCACTGCCATTGTGCTGGTGGACTGGGCCATAATTATGACACGTGAGTCACCCTCCAAATACTTCGGGACCTAACTGTACGTACATAGGGAAGGAATAAATAAAAATCCCTTTAATTAACAGAAAACCGTTTCAGGTTTATGGTTCGGTCAAACCCACCATTTGCTGGAAAGCAAACGGTTCTTCACTGCAGGCTGTAGAGACACAAGATATTCCATTGAAAGAAAATCCCAATTACGATGCTGAAATGGCTTGCCTAGCTAGTTACTCCATGCGGGTTGCAGTAGGCAGTCTAGTATGTTAATTAACACCTTACTCTTGCACACGGCCTTTAAGGTGGAAATAGAAGCTCGCTGGACCTCTAATGAGCCAAATTAATGTGTTTGGGTTGCTCTAGAGCTTTTTTCATTTTGCAAATTATTTTAATTTCATGGAACCCTTATTGCTGGAAGGTAATGATCTCCCCACCAACTGTGAAAAGGCTAACGGCAGCTTCTCTCCAAAGCTAATTGCTGGCATGGAGTCAGAGGGCACATGTAAAACACAAGACTAAATATATGCGTTCACTAATGCCCTGTTCCGTTGATGGGAACGTTGACACCCCAGATGTTTGTTAGTGTAATTCTCGGTCACCTTTTTAGGGGTGTCAAGGTTAGCCATCACTGGTGATAATTTATTCCATGAATACACGGGTAGCTCCATGATTAGCTAAAAAGCTCCTCTTTCATCTCTTTAATTTTTTTTTAGTATTTTTGCCTTTAAAATTAGCAAATAAATATGTATTTTTATTTTATCTTTTATGGTTTCTTTTGAAATATAAATACATGCAAGACAATGCAGCCGTGTTACGAAAAAGATACAATTAGAGAAATTAAAGTTCAACGCGAATTTCAGAGTAAGGCAAAAGATAGATGCAAATCAACCTGCCGTAGCTGCAATAAAAAAAATATTATTTATATAGCCAACAGTTTCCCTGGCGATGTTATATAAAGAAATCAACTAACAGAATTACAAACTATCATTATCATCATTTTCATTTATAGCGGCAACAGTTTTCAGTGTTTTACAAAAAGAATTTGGGGATCAAGACAATTACAAACAACCTTGGCAACCAGAAACGATGAGCTTAAAATCTATCAGTGAAGGGGGTAGAGGAGCGCAAGCAGGGCTGGCCCAAGCTACTGTGCTGCCTGGAGCGAAGGATGAATTGCTGCCCCCCCAAAAAAAACATGGTGTGTATGAGCATATCACAGAGCGCCACATATCACGGCCCACTGTCCCACACATCCACATACCGTCACACACACTTTCACATACACACTTACATACTTCCACAGTCACACACATGCAGTCACACACACACATAACAGAGCCGGTAACGGGGAGATGCAGAGGATTAATGACTCCGGAGGGCACAGAGTTACTGTTAATTATATTTCACAGGGTGTTCCTTTAAATAGGAAGCGCCTCACTGAAGGTTTGAAAGAAATTAGGAAAATGCTATTTTTTTCACCATCATTTAATAATTCAGGGAATACTGGGGGGGGGGGGGTAAAAGCCATAAAGCGGCATTAAAACATGCGGCGTCCCAATCATTTCTGTAATTCCCCCATAAAACCCTGGCAGCTCCATACTAACCCCCCCCCCCAGTTTAGAAAGGTAAAAATTTTATTTATTTATATTAGCAAAGTCACCCAGGCCTTGCCAGGTCAGTGAAAAGGAGATCCCCCAGCTATTAACATCTAACTACAGCTCCCATCATGCTGTGCGGGCTGTAAGGGAGCTGCAGATTGTCTTCAATCTGGGCCCCGTGCAGCCCTCAATCGGCAGCTCCCTCAGGACTCTGGGATATGGTGTCTGTCCAGGCCTTCCCTCAACCAGGACAGAGGAGCTGGCAGTGCTTTATGGGGGCAGCAACATGTCCCTGTGAGGAGGGATGGGCGGGAGGGGAACCTCCATAATACACACGGGGGGCACAGAGTCTCCTGTGTGAAATCAAGCCAGGCCTACCTCCTCAGCAGCCTCATGGTTCCCCAGGATTCATTTAAAGGCGCGCGCTTGCCTACATCAGAGCAGTGCCGCGCAAGTCACGTGACAGGCTCTAAACACCGCGTTCCATCTCTCAGGCACACTGCACTGCAGGAGAGACCACAGCCAGGCTGCATCACTGGTAAAACTTAAGCTGATGGCCTCCATGCCTGCTGAAAGGGTGGGCGTCGGCCCGCTGAAAGGGGCAGTCACATGCTGGAGGGGCAGGCGCGGCTTGGTTTTCAATGGAACACTGTCCTGCAACCGTGTCCGGGCTGGCGGCCTTTGAAAGAGCAGCAAAATGTTGCCCCTGACAAAGTGCTGCCTGGAGCGGCTGCTCCACCCCGCTCCATGGAAGGGCCGGCCCTGAGCGCAAGATAAACTACCAATCTATTGATGGTGAGGAGACGATACGAAGACTATCAGGATTATTCAGAGTGGTGAAAACCAGACAAGCTGGAGAAGCAAAAATTCTAGCAGGGTTATTCAAAGAGATCCGAATTGCTGGAGAAAGGTAACCAAACGCTGAAAATCAGCGTTCGGTTACCTTTCTTGGCCATTTGGCTATCCAGAGAGCAGGCAATTCGTCAAATCCTGGCAAATTGCCTGAACATACGGTGCCTGTTCGAGGGCAGTGAAATCCCCATAAAAAAAGCAAAGCTTCGGCTATTCAGAGAACACAAACCAGCAGTGAAAGGTTCCCGAAATGCCCTGCCATTCGGTGGTTTAATTCGGCAAGTTTATTCAGGTGAATCCCATAGGCTTCAATGTTAAAAATATTCCCATTTTAATTAAATATCTAATAAACCGTTGATTATAAAATTCTGCAGTAAAGAGTCTCTTTGTTTATGGATTTTTAGGATATTTTAAGCATTTTTCTGGATTTTTTTTTACTTTACTTATTTTTTCTGTAACAGCCCTTTTTATTATCATTCATTGGATCTCATATGTAAATTCAGACATTTTCGCTCAGTAGTTTCTTTGCAAACAGCGTTTCACTTTTCAAACATTCAAGAGAATGGTTTTGCTAATTTATTCACTGCCTTCATCTGAGGTGACAGCTTTTTCCGGCGGCTGCGCTGGGTGTGATTGACTCCTGCTAGGGTTTTTCCGTGTTTTTCGGCAGGTTAATCCAGATGTTTTTGCGGGTTTTCGGCGTGCATTCCCCGGGTTTTCCAGTTAGTTTTCGGCGGGTTTGCGGCAGCCTTTCCCTGCAATTCGGGGACCCTGTGGTGCTTGCTGAATACACCGCAGGGTCACCGAAATGGGATCGGCAAAAGGAACCGAATTGAAGAGAACAAAAAGTCACCAAACGTGCGGTGACTTTTCGATTATCTTTGAATAACCCTGTATGTCAAAATAGCCAAACCAGAAAAATTCTCCAATTTATCTCACTTTCCAAATCAGCTATTTTGACCTAGAATTTTCACTTCTCCAATCATTCTCCTGGTTTTCACCTCTCTCTGAATAACCCTGCAAAGTGCTGTTGGAAGGGTAAGTGAGGTGGGGATTGGTCAAGAATATGATACGGTAATCTGAAAAGATGAGATTTCTTGAAAGACTATAAGTTGTATGATTGGATGAGGCAGGTCTTTCCACAGGACCTCTGCTGCTCTTAGGAACCAGAAACAAGAGGTGTAGGAGGCCCTGCTCAAATAAGCTTATACTCTAGAGGAGTTGGGGTGGAGGAAGACAAGGGGAGTTCCCAACTTATTGGTGGTCAGGATCACTAGTGCTAGAACTTGTGTCTGAAATGATGGCGTGTGGGGTAGAAAAGCAATTTATGAAACCTATAATAATGTGGGAAGGGCATGTGAGGAGAGGGTTTATGGGATAGTGCATGGGTTGTTTGATTTCAAATGCATTTGTTCTACTTCAGTTGCAAACACTGTTAAAGGGATTTGGAGAAGGGAATGAATGGTTAATCATCATGTACATAAAGGGTTATTCAAAGACCGCCGAATTGCACCTTACAGTGAAATTCACTGTTCGATGCATTTTCGTGGCAGTTCGTCTTTTGACTAAACTGTCAATTCGCCAACTACTGAAGAACTGACTGCGAAATATGGTACAGTGCGCCGCAGATCACTGAAATTCGGCGATCTTCGTCAGCAAACTTTTCCCATAAAAAAGTAATGGCTAATCTATTCAGAGAACGCCAAACTGCACTGAAGTGTCAGGGAACTGCCCTGATTTTTGGTGATTCATTTAGACAGGTTTAAACAAATGAATCCCATAGGATATAGAATAGTTTTTAATTTTTTTATTCAACCATTTGTTCTTTTCATTTTCAGCAAACTATCTTTTTATTTATTTTTTTGGAATTGTATTTTTTAGGCAAAATTTGATTAATTTTTTTCATTCTGTAACAGACCTTTTTATTATTTTTTTTAGTACCTTTTATTTCCGCACATTTTCAATCATTTAAATTATTGTATTAAACACCTTTTAAAGAATAGCAAAGTGTTTTTTTTTTTTTTTCCTGCAGTTCGATGGCATTCGGCACTCTTCGCCAGTCTGATCTGCGGTAGCATTCAGTGCAATACAGGGAATAGTGAATTCATTACAGGGTCGGCGAACTGGAATCGCCGAAGTCCACCGAAGTGCGCCAAACGAGAGAGCACCAAAGTGTCAGATATTTCGGTGCTTTCTGAAAAATCTCAGTTTATACAGCTATACTGTACAGATTGACAATGAATCAAGTTTCTGCACTGCAGAAGAGCTAAATGAAGTAAATAAAAGATGTAAACTATGAAAACGCGTGTTTAAAACCATGGATACAATGTAGGTAAAGATCAACTTCATCAAGAAATTAAGAACTGACATTGATTCAGCGCTACTTTCTGAGGGAAGAATCGAAGGACTTGGCTCTTAATTTGACCTTGGCTCTCGTAACAACCATGCGCCTTTTTGCAACATACCCGTGTGATGTGGCCAGTTCTTTTATTTGGTTTCTACTATTGTAACAGCAAGTTACATCCATTGGATTTGGTTCTACTTTAAGGACTTTGCCCTTTACACTCTCACACATCTCACCTTAAGTTTTTTGGGTTTTTTTTGAGAAAGGATTTTACCAGGAAAGATACATTGAGCTTTCTCTCGTTTTCAAGTATGTCCTGGGTGGTGAGTAAGTACCGTTAGGTGTCTTGTCCAAGGACACTTACTGGAGAGGTGCTCTTGCCGGGATCGAACCCGTGTCTCCACGGGCTCTCTCCATGCAGAGCAGGGATGTTACCTCTACTCCACCCAGCTGGTACCTTTACTGACACAGAGAAAAAGGGTCTTATCAATCAGAGTTTTTATGAATATAGGTACAGTAGGAAAGAGCTAATCAGAAATATATTTTTAGAGAGTCGACAACTATGCGCATCACTTGTTTGTAAAAGTATGCTAACTGCCTGCCGCTCATTCACACCACACTTGGGGCTCTATTCCCTAGTGAACACTAATGTTAGCGTTCAGATGTGTAAGCATTACCACCAGGATAAGTGACTTTAACGCATGCGCCCTATATTACCGTTGTGACGGTAAACCTGAGAGAAATCACTTAGTGCATCGGTTTTTGCACTAGCTTGCGCAAACTTACTGTACTTTGCACATCCTATACTTAACATGGGGGCGCAATGATTAATTAGCGTTTTGATAAAGTGCTGGTGCTAATTACCGCAGGGATGCGCAATCCAACATTTTAGCTACTCCTAAAAGCTGGTGCTATAAGATTCTGCATTAGCAAAATCATTCAACACCCCCAATAAATACAATAGTCACCTCTCATCCCACAGTGAGAACGGTGGCCCGATCCGCTGCTTCTTGACACCAGAAGCAGAGTGAGACTGGCAACAACTAGTTCCCAGTCTTCCTCCGCGATCACTCGGACACGAGATCCCACAAGAGAGCTCGCTACCGCGAGTATCCCAGCAGTTAGAGCGGCATTCCATGGCGAGGTGCCGAGACAGCACCTGCCCCGGATTATCAAAGTAAAGTGGGGACGCTACGGGGAAACTTGCAGGTGTAGATTTTCCCATTTTAGCGTTCACCAGGGAATAGGGCCCTTGGTGTCTATGACACAATTAAGTTAGGTATACACAATTAGTTACTGAGCCATTCAATACAGTTTTCTGGTACATATTTGATGGGATCACTGTTCCAGTTTGCTTAACTACTTTTCTACACGGTGCCATGGAAATATCATTACGTATGTATGGGAGTGAAGGAGTTTTTATTCACGTAATACAGGGGTGTTAATTAGCTTTGTCATTGCTGGTTACTGTTTTTACACTGTGAAACAAGTGATACAGGGAGACAATAAATCAGAACGCTCTTGGATATGCTTATACAATTTTTTCTCCAATAGCTGGAAAATGTCAGCTTCCGGAGTTTATCGCAGCTAATTACCGTATTTTTCGCTCCATAAGACGCACCTGACCATAAGACGCACCTAGTTTTTAGAGGAGGAAAGCAGGAAAATAAATATTCTGAATCAAATAGTGTAATAATGGATATTGCCCCAGCTCCTCTCATGGATATACCCCCAGCTCATGGATACGGTCCCCCAGCTCATGGATAATGCCCCAGCTCATGGATATGCCCCAGCTCACACATGGATATGCCCCAGCTCACACATGGATTTGCCCCAGCTCATGGATATGCCCCAGCTCACACATGGATATGCCCCAGCTCACACATGGATTTGCCCCAGCTCATGGATATGCCCCAGCTCACACATGGATATGCCCCAGCTCACACATGGATATGCCCCAGCTCATGGATATGCCCCAGCTCATGGGATTTGCACCAGCTCATGGATAATGCCCCAGCACATGGATAATGCCCCAGCTCACACATGGATTTGCCCCAGCTCATGGATATACTGCCCCAGCTCATGGATATACTGCCCCAGCTTATGGATATGCCCCAGCTCATGGATATGCCCCAGCAGCTCATGGATATGCCTCAGCTCACCTGCCGCCGCCGCGTTAGTCTCCCTCTGAGCATGCGTCCGGCGGCAGGAAGCTTGGGCACTCGCCTGGGGGAGCCACGTGACCGCGATCTCGCGAGATCGCGGTCACGTGGCTCCCCCAGGCGAGTGCCCAAGCTCCTTGCCGCCGGACGCACGCTCAGAGGGAGCCGAACGCGGCGGCGGCAGGTGAGCTGAGGCATATCATGGGGCATTCGCTCCATAAGACGCACCCACTTTTCCCCCCACTTTTTGGGGGGAGAAAAGTGCGTCTTATGGAGCGAAAAATACGGTATCTCAAGTGGGGTTTTTAATTTGCCAAATCATTGGGCTTCAACTATTACCTGAAAGAAGCAGAGGGTATAAAACGCTACAGACGATATCCCAAATGTGGCTTAAAGTAACAGACATGCGATGTGGAGTTTGTTTGGTTAGAGTATTCAGAATTTAAAACAGACTCTCGTAGGACTATGTCCCAAACAAAGCCATTTCCAAAATGCTTAACCAAGCATTTATATATTTTGAATCTTCCTGCCAGCTTTCATTCTCCGGCATAGAATCGCTCTAAATCCATAGGTTGAGAGGAAACATTAATTTCAGACTGCATTATCTTATGAGACCAAGGGCTCAATTTAATTCCATCGGCTGATCTTTCAATAAAAAAAATAGCTTGTTATGAATGATATTTTCATAGAAATAATTCAATCTCAGATTCAATGGAACGGATACGGCCACATTCGAATTCCAAAAACGGTCTCATTTTAGGTATCCGGTCCTGGATTCCTAGCACCCAATGGAGACTAGCTCGAAACCTGCATATATGCAATCTCATAGGATCAAGCAGGGTCATGGGAAGGATAATGGAGAACTATTTGATCTCTTTGTCCTTCGGTTTTCATCGAGATGAAGCAATGGACCATACTAGCAAGTACTAATTCTTTTTAAGCATATTTTTGGTATGTAATGCAAAATCACTTAACAGCAGGTTTTACAAATCGGTGGTCTGTATTCCAATTCTTGTGTAAAGCTAATCAGAGCTGGTGTAAACCTAGCAACTCCATACAGGGTTATTCAAAGACAATCGAAAAGTCACCGCACGTTCGGTGACTTTTCGTTCTCTTCAATTCGGGCCGATTCGGCAATCCCATTTCGGCGACCCTGCGGTGTATTCAGCAAGCACCACAGGGCCATCAAAGCGCAGGGAAAAGCTGTCGCAAACCCGACGAAAAGTCACCGCAAAAACCCAGTGAATGCTCACCGAAACCCGCAAAAACATCTGGATTAACCCGCCGAAGACGCCGGAAAAACCCGAGCAGGAGCCGATCACCCGCAGCGAAGCCTCTGTAAAAAGCTGACACCACAGACGAGTGAAGTGAAAAAAATTAGCAAAACAGTTTGCTTGAATGTTTGAAAAGTGAAACGCTGTTTGCAAATAAACTACCGAGCGAAAATGTCTGAAATTTACATATGAGGTCCAGGGAATGATAATAAAAAGGGCTGCTACAGAAAAAATAAGTAAAGTTTTTTTTAAAAAAATCAGACTTTTTTAAAAAAAAAAATCCAGAAAAATGCTTAAAATATCCTAAAAAATCTATGAATAAAGAGACTCTTTACTGCAGAATTTTATAATGAATGGTTTATTAGATATTGAATTAAAACGGGAATATTTTTAACATTGAAGCCTATGGGATTCTCCTGAATAAACCTGTCGAATTAAACCACCGAATGGCAGGGCATTAGGGGAACCTTTCACTGCTGGTTTGTGTTCTCTGAATAGCCGAAGCAGTGCTTCTCTATGGGGATTTCACGGACCTCGAACAGGCACCGAACAGGCAGAACCTGACGAAAACTAACCGCAAAACCCAGCGAATGCACGCCGAAAACCCTCAAAAACATCTGGATTAACCCGCCGAAAAACCCGAGCAGGAGCCGATCACACGCAGCGCAGCCTCCGGAAAAAGCCGAGACCCCAGACGGAGGCAGTGAATAAATTAGCAAAACAGTTCGCTTGAATGTTTGAAAAGTGAAACGCTGTTTGCAAAGAAACTACTGAGCGAAAATGTCTGAAATTTACATATAAGATCCAATGAATGATAATAAAAAGGGCTGTTACAGAAAAAATAAGTAAACTTAAATATAAAATCCATAAAAATGCTTAAAATATCCTAAAGTCTATAAATAAAGAGACTTTTTACTGCAGAATTTTATAATGAATGGTTTATTTGATATTGCATTAAAACCGAAATATTTTTAACATTGAAGCCTATGGGATTCGCCTGAATAAAGCTGACGAATTAAACCACCGAATGGCAGGGCATTTCGGGAACCTTTCACTGCTGGTTTGTGTTCTCTGAATAGCCGAAGCAGAGCTTTTTTTATGGGGATTTCACTGCCCTCGAACAGGTACCGTATGTGCAGGCAATTCGCCAGGATTTGGCGAATTGCCTGCTCTCTGGATAGCCGAATGGCCAAGAAAGGTAACTGAACGCTGATTTTCAGCGTTCAGTTACCTTTCCCCAGCCATTCGGATCTCTTTGAATTACCCTGATAGACATTAAATGCAGGGATCTCAGCCTCTGTCCCTCCAGCCCTTTCTGAACTATAACTCCCATGATTCTCTGGTCATTATTGCGTTCACAGAATCCGGGGAATCGTAGACCATAAACATCTGGGGGGCCAGATTTTCGGATCCCTGGTTTAATGTCTCTGGTAAGTTTACAACAGCTCTGGTTAAGTGTACACCAAAATGGGAATAAGGCACAGTATTCTTTACATTTCCAGTTGCAAGTGAGAACAGCGAGTAACCTTGGAATTGTTCATTATTCTCCTGCTGCCTCTGTATCAGCGCTTCCGACACAATGTAAGAAAGCTCCTTTGGACAGCCATAAACCATAACAGGTGTTTGTGGCTCATCTGGAATAGCTGCTGAGATGACAACATTTATCAGCAAGGCCATTAGCGGCTCACTCTTTAACCCTTTGCTGCCGCTGTGACATCCTTCCGGCGGGTGAGTATAAACACCAGAGGGTGGCATAGCACACCACACTGGCTCCCTATACCGCCTACGTCTCGCCCCAAATGCATGGCTGCTACAAGACTGCCTGAAATCATGGGGTCCTGTGGCAGCCAATGAAGCGCTTCGCCCGCTGGTACTGGAGGGCCCGCGGCTTTGAGGACAGCCTTGCTAACGGGAGGTGTCTGGGGAAAAGGTGTTAATGTGAATGGCTTGCATGGAAAATGGCTTCCAGCTTGGTAGTGTGTAGCATATATCTAGGGTGCAACGGAAAACTAAAAGTAATATCCCCAGATCGCTCGCAATGTCTGCAGGGAGATCCAAGGGAAAAAAAGATCTTGGAGACATCTTCGGAGAAGTGGAGAGGCAAGTCTTTGCTACGACTAGACTATCATGTCGTCCACACCATGGAGGGAATCGTCATAATAGGAGCGTCTCATCTTCTGCAGCGAAGGGGTTAATACAGCTGATCAAACAACTCTGCAAAGGACATAGCTGAACTTCCATCTCTTCTATGATCAATGTAAGAGCAGAACAAGTTGGCAAAACTGTTTATCTCCAATTAAAGAAAAAAATCTTGATGAGATTCTTAATTACCATGTTTATTGCCGCAATAAAAAGTATAATTAGACTGATTTGTTTCACACCTCTGAATCGGGGCAGAAATACGAGGAAGCGTTACAGCGGTTAGAGAGGTTGCAGTTGTTTGCCACTCATACCCACTTACCAAACTATATATTTCCGACAAGTTTTGCATTCTTTAACCCCGTCTGTGCAAGGCAAGTGTGCATGATGCCGATAGAAAACATAGCGCTCATGGGTCTCGGCACTGAACGGGTTTGGCATTAAAAATAAAAAAATAAATAAGCGCATAAAACCAAAATATAGATCTTCTAAGCTTGCTTTGCAACCACTGAATATATACTAAAGCTAGAGAAACATATTACTTAGTGACAGCTTTATACCTACATTAAAACGCAACTCTTGCATATGAAATCAAGCCATTTCGTATGGATATTTTATTCATTTTCGCTGCTTAGCCATGGTCCGCTACCTACGTAAATGAAGATTTAGTTTTGCATTAACACATTACTCAACAACTTCAATTAAGTGATATGGATTGTGAGACAGGGACATTGACCCTTAGCAGAAAGGAAAAAGGAAAAAAAAACAACACAAACTTTAAAGAACAAGAAAAGCCATCGGATTTGAAAGGAGCCGTTCATTCGATACATTCTGTCATTTGGGAACATAATGACTCAATTCTTGCTGCCCTCAGATTAATGGAGCAGGCTCAAGTGTTCGGGAAAGCACTTAAATTCCCTATGATGCTTTTCATTATGAATTCCTTTGTGGCAAAACTAATTTGCAATAATGCATAAGTAATTCCGTTAAACAGAAGGGACGCCTGTAGCCTTCAGGACATTTGTAACCTGCAGAACTGCTGGCACGTACAATTTAGAGGGAAGGAGGCAAGACTGTAGGGATCAACATGAAGGAAGGTATGAACCCCTTTTATTGTAAAACGCTTTAGGCTGGGGTCAGACGAACGCAGTGCGAACGTGCGTTTAGCCGCACTTTATTTCGGCCGTGGTAGCAGCCCATGACGTCCAACGCAGGCCCACACACGCAGTAGGCGCACAAAAGTTCGGCCGTGCAACGCAAGCGGCAAACGAACGCATTTTCTCAAGAACGTCGAACTGCTAGTACTGACGTACAGAGTGCACTGCGTCCGCATAGCGGCGTGTGTGCGTGATTAGGAGACGTCAGATGCTGCTCATGTCCGGCCAACATAACGTCCAGACGCCCAAAGTTTCCTGGTTTGGATCCGTATGAAATCACTGCCCGAAATTGCGCTTCGCCTATTCCGTGAAGAAGTACGTCCATGCGTTCGGACACACTTTTTTATGGACAATGCGAAAAATGCGTTCGTCTGACCCTAGCCTTAGGAAGTTATTCACACAAGCCTATTCAAAGAAAGGTGAAACTCAGGATAATTACTGGAGAAGTGGAAATTCTAGGTAGAATTACTCTGGTTTGGCTATTTTGACCATTTATCTCTCTTTCCAAATCGGCTATTTGGTCTAGATTGTTCTCTTCTCCTGGTTTTCACCTTTCACTGAATAACCCTGTTACACTTTTGACAGCCCTGTCATATTTTGGGATCTTGTTGCTTTTGACAATTCTGAATAGACCCACTGCATTGATCCCCCTATTTTTTTAAATTTTATTATTATTTTTATTTAATATATTTAAACGGATTTACTCTTTCTTGTTGTATTTTTATGTTGTTGAGAATTTCCTAACTTCACCTTCTTTTCTGTACCACCATTTAGCTCTTCAATACGCAATGGCAGAAAAAAATTATATTAAAAAAAAAAAAAAAAAAAAGGTTGGTAACCACTCAATCATTTCTAAATCACATATAGATCTTGGACGAAGCAGAGTATGTCTATGCATGTCTCTAGAAATATACATTCTACTTACTGTATCATACGGAAACACTTTTGCATAAAGGTCAATTCACAAGTGTGAAAGAGCTGCAGGTGACAACGTCGTCTTATGTAATTGTAAAGGAAAGCTTAAATAATACCACATTTCTTTTCACCGCACGAAAGTTCGCCGCGCAACGCAAGCGGCAAACGAACGCATTTTTCGAGAACGTAGAACCGCTAGTACTGACGCACAGAGTGCGCTGCGTCAGCATAGCGGCGTGTGTGCGTAATTAGGAGACGTCAGACGCTGCACATGTCCGGCCAACATAACGTCCATTTGTTTTTAATAGCTCCATCAAAAATTACGCACAAAAATGTGCATCGTATGACCGTTTTCGCGTCTTCCGTGAAAAAATACTTCAATGCGTTCGGATGCACTTTTTTACGGACGATGCGAAAAATGCGTTCGTTTGACCCTAGCCTAAGTAATACAAAAATCAGGGATATCTGTAATCCCAGAAAACACCCTTTGTCTAAAACCGCAACTTTATTATAAAGGCAGGGCGTGAGCCTATATAAAAAAAAACTCAATTATAAGAGTCCTTGGAGTGGCATAAATAGAATCAATAATTCCCTCTAGTGGGCAACCATGTGTGGGAAATGATTTTCTTTGGGTTACCCCCAAGGGCTCAACCAAAAATGTGTGACTAAATAATTAACCAATACTGTATGTATGGTTTTTTGAATTTTATTTAAAAGATTAACAGAAATTTGTGATTTGTTTTTTAAGTTACGTATTAGTTTATCCTTTACAGAATATTGCAAAGATGAAAGGTTCTAAACTCTAGATGGTGTCCCTCATCTTGTACGAGGTTTGCTTTACTAGCACACTAGCGGAAATGGTGTTTTTGTGAACTTGATAAATAAAAAAATGGTCAGATCTACTGCTTAGGAGAATTTGGAGTGATTAGAATACGATAAATAGCAATGCAGTGTCCAAATATATATTTATATATTACAAAAATCTGTATGTAGCAGAATGCCTGCTTATGGAAATTGCAGCAACACCTTTTATTTGTACTGGACTGGAATTTTCAGCAACTGTACCGATATGAATCGTATCCTCATTCAGTCATGGCCGAAATTATTGGCACCCCAGACATTTTTCCAGAAAATCAAGTATTTCTCACAGAAAAGTATTGCAGTAACACATGTTTTGCTATACACCTGTTTATTCCCTTTGTGTGTATTGGAACAAAACAAAGGAAGGGAGGAAAAAAAGCAAATTGGACATAATGTCACACAAAACTCCAAAAATGGGCTGGACAAAATTCTTGGCACCCTTTCAAAATTGTGGATAAATAAGATTATTTCAAGCATGTGATGCTCCTGTAAACTCACCTGGGGCAAGTAACAGGTGTGGGCAATATAAAAATCACACCTGAAAGCAGATAAAAAGGAGAGAAGTTCACTCTTTGCATTGTGTGTCTGTGTGTGCCTCACTAAGCATGGACAACAGAAAGAGGAGAAGAGAACTGTCTGAGGACTTGAGAACCAAATTTGTGGAAAAATATCAACAATCTCAAGGTTACAAGTCCATCTCCAGAGATCTAGATTTGCCTTTATCCACAGTGCGCAACATTATCAAGAAGTTTGCAACCCATGGCACTGTTGCTAATCTCTCTGTGGGTGGACGGAAGAGAAAAATTGATGAAAGGTTGCAACGCAGGATAGTCTGGATGGTGGATAAGCAGCCCCAAACAAGTTCCAAAGAAATTCAAGCTGTCCTGCAGGCTCAGGGAGCACCAGAGTCAGCGCAAACTATCCGTCGACATTTAAATGAAATGAAACGCTATGGCAGGAGACCCAGGAGGACCCCACTGCTGACACAGAGACCTAAAAAAGCAAGACTACAGTTTGCCAAAATGTACTTGAGTAAGCCAAAATCCTTCTGGGAAAACATCTTGTGGACAGATGAGACCAAGATAGAGCTTTTGGGTAAAGCACATCATTCTGTTTACTGAAAACGGAATGAGGCCTACAAAGAAAAGAACACCGTACCTACACTGAAATATGGTGGAGGTTCAATCATGTTTTGGGGTTGTTTTGCTGCCTCTGGCACTGGGTGCCTTGAATGTGTGCAACGCATCATGAAATCTGAGGATTACCAAAGGATTTTGGGTCGCACTGTAGAGTCCAGTGTCAGAAAGCTGGGTTTGCGTCCGAGATCTTGGGTCTTCCAGCAGGACAATGACCCCAAACATGCGTCAAAAAGCACCCAGAAATGGATGGCAACAAAGCGCTGGAGAGTTCTGAAGTGGCCAGCAATGAGTCCAGATCTAAATCCCATTGAACACCTGTGGAGAGATCTTAAAATTGCTGTTGGGAAAAGGCGCCCTTCCAATAAGAGACCTGGAGTAGTTTGCAAAGGAAAAGTGGTCCAAAATTCCAGGTGAGAGGTGTAAGAAGCTTATTGATGGTTATAGGAAGCGACTGATTTCAGTTATTTTTTCCAAAGGGTGTGCAACCAAATATTAAGTTAAGGGTGCCAAGAATTTTGTCCAGCCCATTTTTGGAGTTTTGTGTGAAATTATGTCCAATTTGCTTTTTTTCCCTCCCTTCCTTTGTTTTGTTCCAATACACACAAAGGGAATAAACATGTGTATAGCAAAACATGTCTTACTGCAATACTTTTCTGTGAGAAATACTTGATTTTCTGGAAAAATGTCTGGGGTGCCAACAATTTCGGCCATGACTGTACAATAATCAATGACCCAAGAGCTCTCCCTGTATTCTCCCATCTCCCTGGCTGTTGTAATGCAGCAACAAAGTTCGTTAAGCATTATGGGAGCTGCTTCTTGCAGTTGCTTTCCAGTTATACAGGATGACAGTAGTGAGGTATAAATTAGAGTATTTTTACTCCCAAGACGGAAACTGATCTTGCATGGAAAAATGCATGGGGTTTTACATTGCATTGCAACGAAAAAGTGTGTACACGGCTTTGGTAGTGAAGGGGTTAAAAGCCTTGTTATAACACAACATGGGTTCTTCAGACAGCAACGTCTCATTATTGCTGTGTTATAAAGGCGAAGATTTCAGATTTTTTTTCTTTTTCTTTTGAATCTGCAATTTCGTTTGCCACCGTTTCAAAGTTATAATCTGGTGTGGTCCTGTACCAAAACAGAACGACTGTGGTTAGGCCCCGTTCACACCTGGGTGTTTTACAGCGCATTCCTGCGTGCTGTAAAACGCCCAAGCACGGAAATCCCATGATTTCCTATGGGACCCGTTCACACCTGGGCGTTTTACAGCGCGTAGGAACGCGCTGTAAAACATCCTACGCCCAAAGAAGTGCGGGAGCTTCTTTGGGACGTATTGCAGCACGTTCACGTTGCAGTCTATGGCCGTGAACGCACTGCAATGCGCGTTCACTCGTTTTTTTACATTTGCGCGATACGCACGTCAAAAAACTCACGTATTGCGCGCACCAAAAAACTTTTAAGTGTGAACCCAGCCTTAGGTATGTTTATTGATAGATCAGTATGTGCTCAGATAAGGACAACACAATTTAAATTCCCATTAAGGATAGCGTGAAACCATGATAAACAATACATTCATTAGAACGGATTGTTCCAGCTCCATTTACTATCTGATTTGCTAAACCAACACAATACAATGAGGAAAAAGTGTCCCACACAGCAAAGGTGTCAGATGAAAAATATCTGGCCAGGAGTCAAGACCTAAAAAAGTTTGTGCAGGAACTCGCCAAGATTCTGTCCCCCACTTAGCACTTACTGTAACATATACACAAATATATCCGATTTGAGGGTTTGTTTAAGTGTGGATTTTAGCAAAAATATATGAAAACTCCTATATATATTTTGACGTAACAGGGAAAAATATAGGGCTCTATTGCATTCCTCGCGCATCGGTTTTGCGTGCACGCAAATGCACATTTGCGCGAGGACAAAACTATTTGCGCAGAACGACGTATTTCGACGTTCGCGCAAACGATGCGCGTAATAGTCTACCGCGATTGACCCTGCGCAAACCCAGCGCGAGCGCAAGTCCGTGCGCGCATCCTATACTTAACATTGACAGCGCAAATGCGCTCGTGCGCTGGTACGCGGATGGTATTACAATCTTCGCGCAACGAACGTTTGCGCGCATTTTCGTAACATCTTTGAAAAGCAGGTGGTAACTGTAAATTTGATCATCCTGGCCGAAACGAAATACACCAGCAGGAAAATAGTAAAATACAGCACATTACAGTTACACATTCTACACATACCCAAACATTAAAATTTATGAATTGTGTCATTGTTAATGTTTTGTTTTTTTGGCTGGTGGTTGTTAATTTTTTTTTTCTCCTTTTTTTTAGTTTGTAAATATTTTATTGGAAATGGGTGATTGATGTTGGCGGATTCCCGTGACAATCCCGTGACAAAACAGACTGCCCACCGATTCCTGCACGCAACGTTCATTTGCAAACGGCTTTGCGCATTGGATTTGCGCACAAAAAGTCTTGAAGGAAGAAAAAATGCGCTCGGATCGGAATACCAGGTTAATTTTTGCGCGATAACGTTTTTTTTCGTGCGCAAAAAAATTGCGCTGCGCGAGCGCAATTGCGCAGAGAATGTAATAGGGCCCATAGTGTGTGGGACCAAAGGCAACGCAGTTCCTACAGTATTTTTGCAGAAAGAACTGAGTTCCCACAAGTTCCCCCAGGCCCCTGTATCTGGCATAAGCCAACTTTATGTCTTAGGCTAGGGTCAGATGAGCGCATTTTGTACAGACTGTGCGTCCGTGCAGTACGGACGTACTTACTGACTGACAACAAGGTAGTGGCCACACAGTCCGTTTTTTTCACTGATGTATTTTTTGACGGATGTAGGAGGGAAAATAAATTACAATGAAAAAACATTCTGTCCGTCAAAAATGCTGGACGTATAAATGCAGTCCGTCTGATCACGTTCCATCACTCACACAGAAAGCTATGCGGACGTTGTGGATGTGGCGCACTCCGCACGTCCGTTCTAGCAGTATTGCGTTCTTGCCTAACCTGCGTCCTTTTGCAGCGTCCGTCAGCCCCCGCACTTCTGTGCGGACGTACTTCGTGTGTGGGGCTCCATTTAACACAATTGTATGCTATCACGGACGTACTTATGTGCGGCAACACGGACGTTAACACTGCGCTCGTCTGACCCCAGCCTTATCAAGCAAACAAATTGATTGTTTGATATATAAGTTAATGCATGATTCACAGAAAAATGTTGAGGCTATAACACAGGCAGCTTTTACACTGAAGACATTAGAGCTTCCTTTTCAGTTGTAAGAGGCCTGGGGCACTTATATCACACTGAAAGGTGTATGTGATTGGTATCGCAACATTTACTCTTTGGAGATAGGTGTAACACAGCATTAAGATAAATTGCTTATAGGAAATCTGCTACTAACTCCTTCACTACCAAGTGATTGAAAAAACAAAGCCAGGAACCAGTGTTTGTTTTTTTTGGAAAACCATCTTAATTATACAATAGAAAATATTTGGAAATATTCCCAATGTATTCCTTTACTATAATATCCTATTGGGCAGGCAAATGACACCATCTACTGGCTAAGTAGAGTTACTACACTTGCAACTGCAGCTCGTGCTTTGTGTTTTATCAGCTGGGTAATGTTAGACACTTTCATAGCTGATTTAAAACAGTTTTAGCACCGTGGGCATCATGCTCACAGTGCTAAAACTTTAAAAGGAAAGTTCTGGAGCCCAAAAGGAAACAATCTTCTTTTGCAACCATCAAATTTCATTTGCTTTTGCACTGTTCAGCTGCAGATCTGTACCGGCTGGGTGGAGTAGAGGTAACATCACTGCTCTGCATGGAGAGAGCCTGTGGAGTCATGGGTTCGATCCCAGTACGTGTCCTTGGGCAAGACAACTAACGGTACATACTCGCCACACATACTTGAAAACGAGAGAAATCTCAATGTATCCTTCCTGGTAAATTCCTCTCTCAAAAAAAAAGTCGATGTTGGGCACCTGTTGATGCCTTTGAAGACCCAAGATATCTCGATTTTGGAAGTGAAGGGGGTTAAGATCAATAAAAAGAAAAATCAGCAAGAAAAAAAGATGTCATCAGAGCTCGTTTCTATACAATTCCAGGTGCAACAAAACACAATTAGAGGTTTTAGTTTGCTTGAATGGCTATTGAAACAAACTAAAACCTCTAATTGTGTTTTGTTGCACATGGAATTGTATAGAAATGAGCACAGATACCATCTCTTTTCTTACTATATTTTATGCACGAACTGGGTTGTTACTCCTGGTTGTTGCAGCCGCTCTGGGGGGTATAGGCGCGACACAATTTTTTCTGTATGTATAAATATTTTGTTTTAACACCAGTTAAGTCATTTTTGCTGCTGTTCCTTTTTCCATGTTTTTGTTGTCAACCCCAAATTGGAAGTGCTTGGTGCGTGTATAAATAAAACCCACCATTTTTGCCTCTTAGCTGAAAAGCAGCAGGAGAGCATGCAGCTGCTCAGAGGAGCAGCTTTTGGTTACATTGGTTGGGTACTCACTCTACCAATAGGTGCCGTGATGGGGCGAGTGAGCTTACGCTTTAATGGCAATTGAAGCAAATGTAACGCTCTTTTGCCGCTGGGGGCCGCCCCCGCTGGCACCCTCCAGCTGGGTTACACCTTCTTGCTTTACCTGTTGGTCCTGAGTTTCCGCATTTTGGGAATAAGGATACATAGTGTTGGCAGTGCCTCCACCTGTCTGGGCATCCATGGCATGGACTGTTTGCCCAGGCAGGAACCTAATAATAACAACTACACAGTGGTACAATAAACAATATAAACTTGTATTGAAATGCAAGTGGCAGCATAAAAGGATTTCAGGTAATACAGTAGCTAACTAGACACACCAACTGCTCTCTAACCTCCCAGCCCAGGACCCTCCCAAACACCCGGGAACCACCCTGATCTTCGTCCTAATGACAGCGATGATGGGTACCAGTTGGTGCACATAAGAGGTGGGGCCCTTTTAGCATAACGTAGCTGCCAGTACAGGAAAGGCTGTGGGTAAAATCCGCTCAGCAGCTGTGTGATTCTTAGTTAGTGTAAAGATGGATAGAATGCTGTCAGCGAGACAGAGAGAAAGATGCTCGTTACCGCACAACTTCAGCTGCTCACAGTCCCAGGAAGGCCTCTTGAACGTTGTAGCAATCTGCAGCCTCTGGATCAATTCTTCCCCATGCGGTATGCAGAATCTCCTCTGCCTGAAGTCGAATGCCGCCAGCAAATCCCTCCGCCTGCGGCCTCCTTAACACAGGGCCCCTCTTCAAACACACTCGCCTCCTGAACAGTCCAGCACAATATACAGCAGACCAAGGTACACTCTCCAGCACTGGATGCTGCTGATTCTCTGTGCTCCAGCTTACACAGATCCTGGAAATCTCTCTTATCTGACTGCTCACTCTCTTTACTCACTTTGTTCTCCCCACGCTGCATGCATGCTCTCACTTCCTGTTTCTTTTAGCTTGGATCCTTCCTTTTTCCTGTAAGGGCATTCTGGGAGGTGTGGTCCATGAGTCCAATAAAGTATGTTCCCATACATTGTCCTCTGGCTCCCCCTAGAGGCATAACAGCTGCAGTCCTCAGAGCCAAATCAAACACAGGACTACACAAACTAAAATCTCTAATTGTGTTTTGTTGTACATAGAATTGTATAGAAACGAGCGCAGATAACATCTTCTTCCTTGCTATATTTTATACATGAACTGGGTTGTTACTCCTGGCTGTTGCAGCCGCTCTGGTGAGTATGGGCGCGACGCCGCTTTTCAGGTCATATGTAACAATGAGCAAAATCAAAATCTTTATTCTCACTGATATATCACCTTGTGCATCTATAGCGAAGAAATATATGTATTGTCTGTATACACTGCAGAAAATATTCGAATTTTATGACAGTTTTCGGTTTTACTGCACACATCCCCACCTTTGTATTTATAACAGAGCTCTAAAAGGTCACCACTGCTATAAAAGCGAGCCACTCAAAGCAGGGACTAGTGAGCAATATATTGTATCAGAAAAGCTACCTTTCTATATAAATGCGTTAACCCTTTTATGTCAAAATTGGAATTGTTGTTTAGGTCAACACGGAAAAGAGTTCTAGCTCGAGATTTCAACGTGATCTGAAGAGAGCTGAAAATCTGCAAGTCAAGTGCTCGTGGTTAATAGACAGAAAAGATTCAATGTTAAGAATAAAAATCACTTGGGTATTAGCGGTTACAATAAATTTGTTTGAAATGGCAGAAAAGCCCCCTGGGGTAATCCCCTCCCGCTATGTATGTTCTAAAATTAAGATCACTGTATGTTGAGTATTGATTTGGTGTGACAACCTGCTGTTCAGTTGTAAGCCTACAATTGAAGAGCGCGGCACACGTTTTAATTTATTCAGGGCATGCCTTATGTCCCATTTAAAAATTTTAAAGGGATGGATGCATTGCCGGCCGTGTGATTACTGAACAACAGGACAGTAAGAGCTATATAGCGCACGCCCGAGCATCTGGAAATGGGTTAACAAAGACGTACAAGAAGAAAAAAAACAGAACACAGCATACAGATTCAACGATGGAATAGAAATATAGCATAAGTCAGATTGAACACAAGGTCCATCGTTGTGTCTTGTATTCTTTCTGCTATTTCTGAACCTGAAGTAAATACATTTTTTTAGATCTACTTGCTCAGAGCTGTAGACCAGGTCACATTTGCTCTTGAGAGTCAGCAACGCCAACGAGTCACTTTACCTGCAGGCATGTAAATATTCTATGGTGGAGGTCAAGAAACCGGTACGGACCTTCTTAAATGTTGGCTCCCACAGCCAGGCACATGAAGACCGTGAACTGTGAACTATAAAGCCAGAAAGATTCAGAAGGTCATCAGCTCGTAGGAGCGCCGGGGGGCCTTTTCTATCACTTGAGTATTTCGGGAAAAATTTGTCTGAAAATTGTTTACAAAAGTCGGATGCTGCAACTTTATTGCAGATTTCTAAAAGTAATCGTCCTTATTTGTCTTCGGATGTTATAGGTTTAAGTATATTTGTAAGCTGCGTTATTCTTCTGTATCAGTCTTAATTTAGGGTATCCTAGGAAACACTTAACCCCCTTCTGGACCAAGATAAATTTGACAGGATAATAAATCTGCTGGCAGGAAAAAAAAAAAAAAAGATGCTCATATTTAGTTTATTTTGACCATTTTTTTGCTCCTCACATTTAAATGCTATTTGAAGTCGTGTTTTATTGCAGAACCCAGATAAATTATATATCTTTTTTTAGAGGACGCATCAGATCCAAGATATATCATTACTATCAGGTCTATCCAAAGAAAGGTGAAAATCAGGAGAATTGTCAGGAGAAGAGAACAATGTAGACCAAATAGCCGATTTAGAAAGTGAGATAAATGGGTGAATTTTTCTGGTTTGGCTATTTTGACCTAGGATTTTCACTTCTCCAGTCATTCACCAGTTTCACCTTTCTTTGAATAGACCTTCAAGTCATGCCAAAGAAGTGATTAAAATAATTGGATTTTAATCACTACAGCATGTATATTTATTTCTCTGAATTTTATCACCCATGTGGTTATATATTCTACAGCAGGGCCCCTGTTCTACGGGGTACTTTATTAAAATAGAAACAGAAAAATCTGCGATATCAAACAAAATTGAAAAAACTTTATTTTACACTTGTATCTAGGAGCATTGTATTTTATGAATAATATGACTATGTATAAAACACTGTACATGGAATTGCCATTTACTTTTAAAAAGTACACAAAATTCCAAAATGAAAGAGGGGTCATGTTGCCATCCCTTTACATTTTTTTTACAATAATTATACTGCAAATGACAACATACTCTGAAAGATCAGGTGGTCTATCTTTCTAAAAATGTTTTTTTTTGGGGCTCATAGACATAAAAAATACCATAGAAACAGATGTAAATAAACCACTGCTTCTCTGCAGAGAAATTCTACAGGGCTTACATTTTAGATGATGCCATGCATTAATACCCATTGCATCATTTCCTCTACATTATTTCTTGGCGTGGGAAATGAGAAGGTGAGTAATGGCAGTGGCATTGTTCACTATACAAGTGTAAAGCAAACAATGACACTGTGACAGAAGGAAAACTGATAAAGTTTATTTTGCTCGATCTCTGGCTTCACCTCTTTAGGCTAAGGTCAGACGAAAGCAGTTTTAACGTGCGTTTAGCCGCACGAAATCACGGCCGTGCTAGCAGCAAATGACGTCCAATGCCGGGGAACATACGACGAACGGCCGCACGAAAGTTCGTCCGCGCAACGCAAGTGGCAAACGGACGCATTTTTTCGAGAACGTCAAACCGCTACTACTGACGTACAGCGTGCGCTGCGGCCGCATAGCGGCGTGTTTGCGTGATTGGGAGACGTCAGACGCTGCACACGTCCGGCCAACATAACGTCCAGACGCAAAAGGGTTTTATTGATGATCCGTACAAAATCACGGACGAAAATGCGCATCGTATGACCGCTATCGCATATTCCGTGAAAAAATACGTCCATTCGTTCGAACGCACTTTTTCACGGACAACGTGAAAAATGCGTTCGTCTGACCCTAGCCTTACACCTAGGTACAAGTATCTTGTGCTTGAAGATGTATAGGCACAAAATAAACCAAAAGGCTTCGTATGCCATTCCCCAGTACATGTTGGGTCAGAAAACTCCCCAAACTCAATATCAACATCATGATCTCACCATTTCAAGTGTACAGCGAAAAGGTTGGTGTAATGATGCAATTGACCACAAATATAGACCTACATGGACACAGGCAACACCTTTGTATGCTTTGATCAGTAATCTATGCCTATATAGACCCAGCTGGAAAACAAAATCTCCACTTATTCTCCCGGTAAAATTGGCTACACATATAGCCTTAAGAGTTGGCATTGCTCTTCCCTCATCCATGCCCCAGGCTCACTCCTTCCAAGCTTTGCAACTTGCTTCAATAACAGCACTTCTGCAAAAACATAATTGAAGACGTGGCAGGAGACAATCTTATTTATAAAGTGGTCTATGGGGGGGGGACAAAAAAATAGGCAACCGGTTTGTATATACGTTCCTCTTCCTCTACTATTAATTCGGGATTGATTTTAAGTATAGCCTATACAGCAAATAAAAATGACAGTCTGTTTCAGGTAATTAGAAAGCATCAGGCATATATTGCAGGTTTAACGGGTTGTAAAATGACAGCGTCTTTCAGTATCAAACAGGTTTACATTAAGAATCTCATGCGCGTTGATTAAAAACATAAAAAGGAAACTCCACTTTCACGAATGAATAGCCAGACCACCCTGTATGAATGAAAGGATAGGTGATACAGCCTTGTACCTTCAGACACTAACACACGACATCCTGTTTAAACATTAACGATGACACAATCCTCTGGTTTCCCCTGCATGTTTGAATCTCTTAAATATCATGCGGCATAGAAAATTATCCCCTTGCACATGTCACTTCTTATTATTGCATGGTTAGATATGGTGAACGTAGTACATTTTAATAGTTTCTTTTGAGGAAGGTGTCAGACACCAGGAAGCCCTCACTCCGGTTTGACTAGTTGCCAAAATGACAGTATTTAATGACATTTATGATAACTTTGGAATCACCTGCAATATTACATTTTCTTTGCAGATAACTCCCCACAAAATTGATTTAGTTCCCCAAAGAGATCACCTGCGCTATAAGATGGAAACAGGTGCTCCTGAGTTGACAACAGCTCGATCAGTTCGCCTCATCCCCTTAGCTCAAATCCAGAAGAAGGTGATTATTATTATTAGCATTCTTCATTTATGTAGCACCACAGATTCTGCAGCATCTACAAGATCAGTGTACAAGGGGTTGATACATGATAACACGAAACACAAAGATGAAACAGCATCAGGGGAACCCTGTTCCCAAGGGAAATTATGATCTATACCAGAATTATTATTATTTTTTTTAAAAAAAAACACAAATTGTGATGTATGGTTAAGTGTCTGGTGAGGTCTTCTGAGTGGGATCTGAGTCTGATTTCCATGATTGTGGAGCGGTGACATTATTGTGAAGTTGAGCCTGCTTCCCTGTGGTTGAAAATGTCGAGACCTAGTCAAAATATACAATAGCCATGTGTAACCTAAGCCTGGAAACTTTAGGCCGGGGTCAGACGAGTGCACTATGTGCTCCCGTACTGACGTGCCTCCCGGCATCCGTCGTAGCAGTGTGACGCTTCGACGGGCCCACCACACTCTGTAGCATGCGCACAAATTGCGCTCGCAACAGTGGGCGTGCTGCAGACGTTCTGAAAGCCTCCCCATCGAAGCGCTACGACGCGGTTCGATGGATTTATCATGATAGCCTTTTTTGCATATTCTATAGTGCCATTTTGAGAAAATATCTTTAGTCCTAGAGCAGTGGTGTTTAACCTTGGCCCTACAGGTATCTCAAAACGACATCTTCCATGATACTCAGCATCTCTTTAGGTCGACAGAGTGTTGTGGGAAACCGTTCCAAAATATCTGGATGGCCAAGGCTAAGCACCACCTGCCTAGAGACAATACAGTGTCTCTCAGAAATATAAAATAATTCATCTATTAGATCTTTGATTTTAAACCATGGTCTTGACGAACATTGGTGTGCCGCAGTCATTTGTGTGAAGGCGCATTTATGAATATACAGGGCCAGACCGGGGACCTGGAGATTTCAATTTCAGGTTGCGTCTGTGAGCCGGACACATGGCAGAAAATGGAAACCACTAAATAAATGGTAAGAAGAGTGGTATAAATGGTAAGAAATGTATAAAGCGTACTTTTTCTTTTTTCCAACTTTGAATCCTGGTTTTCATTTATCTAGCTACTTTTATCCATCGCTTCTAAAAGCAGAAAATTACCAATTAATGCTGCGTTTAAGACCGCTATTGTATGTCTTGACACATGCCTCCCAGAAGCCAGAACGCAGCAAGCTGAATGTACCGAAAGAGAGAATACTGTAACGCCGTGTGAAAACGACTCCGTAAATGCTACCTACATAAACGTCTGACTCAAAGTGCTTTACAAATGCTAATCAGGTCAGCAAATTAGTGTTTGCTATTTGTGTTGCAGGCCCCTAACAGGTATAACACACACACACAGGCGCGCGCAAGACACGTAGATAACAGAGCGCAAATAGCACGGTCATACAGAAATCACTGAGATGAGATCAATGAGGGGTGCAAACAAAGAGAACACAAAGATCACATGCAGCAACCGATCCTTCAATGTAGCAATTTCAAACACATCCCATAGCTTAATCGCTTTCAAAACGGGGTCACCTTGTTTGATTCTACAGATTTTATACTTAAAAAGAATGTTTTAATAAGCCATGACATACAGATTACCACCACGGAGAATTGTACTTAAAGTAATAATGACAGAAAAACGCACTTTTTTCTTAATTACAACCATTATAACAGATCTGCCGTGCACAAATTAAAGGTGTTCTCTTGATCTTGCCTTTGTGCATTCAAAATGTAACGTTGGGCTCGTTAGATTTTTTAAAATGTATTATGCGTGATGTGTGTTATTTTTAAATCTTTCACTCCCGCTTGACTGCTGGAACTGCCTTACCTGCTGCTTTCCCATACTCTTCAGTCCTAGCCACAGAGAGGGAGACCTACTTTTCCTCTTACAACACTTTTCAAAATATTCCCTTTGATCAATCTGTTTTATTCGACACCTTTGAAGAACGTGCATTCCATTCTTTGCGCCTCTCCGAACTTCTCTGCATGTGCCAGTCATCCATCACTCAGCTGGTCCTACCTACCAATTTATTGGTAATTACGTTCCTTGGCTTTATAATTTCCCCTGGCTTGCCCGTTCTTACTTTGGGAGAATTTAAAGTTCTGATTACTTCTAACAAATTCAATTTTTAAAAAAAAAATAAAAATCTGAGTTGCAGATACCTTCATCCACATTGACGCACACGCACGCAGGAAATGGATCTAGTTATTTAATTTTAGGGACTTCCTCTAACAATGAGCGATCCTCGTGACCTAGCGGACTGGTCTAAAAATGTCTGTTGTAACCAGGGCTTTTTAACTTTAAAACGTCATATCTTATTTGCACCTTGGTTTTTTATGCATTTTTATTTTTTAATTTAAATTTTATTTAAAAGCAGCAAAAATAATCCGGTATTCACAAATGAGCTTTCAGAGCCTGGCAAGTGATTTTCAAAAGCAAGTCCTTTAATACTACAATTTAACCCCACCAAAAATTCCCAAACTTACCTTAGGTCCAAAGGTACAAAGAGTCGGTGAGATACACCTCATTCTCTATCTGAAAGCTGCAAATGACTGGTAACAAATAGCTTCCACTGTCCATAATTATTATTATTTTATTTGTTAAGTACCAACGCATTCCACAGCATTGTACAGAGGCACAGTAGGGTAAAACGCCATTTTGAATACACCAAAACGGCAAGTAAATATTTCACTAACAGATACAGGAGTAGACAAGGGCCCTGTTCCTGTGGGACCTTACGAACTAGATAGATGGAGGGGCGAGAAACAAGAGGGGAGGACTGCATTGATGGGAATGCAGAGAGAGAGAGAGGAGGAAGGTTATTGGGTCGTCAGAGGTCTAGTTGTGGAGTCAGGTGGTAGGCTTCCATAAACCGAAGTGTCTTTATGGAGCATCTAAATGAAGCCAGATTGGGAGACAGTCTGATATTGTGAGGAAGCGCATTCCACAGAGTTGGCACCACATGAGAAGAGACGAAAAGTGATGATGGAGGATACAGGAGAAGGTCATTGTTGAATCTTAGGTGAGGGTGGCTAGGGTGTCTTTGTAGAGTAGTGAGGACAGGTATTGGGTAGTGGAGTTAGTAAGGTCTTTGTTTGCCAGGGCGAGTAGTTTGAATTTAATTCTGCCATTGATAGTGAGCCAGTGCACAGATACACAGAGAGGAGCGGCAGAGACTGAGCGACGGGTGAGATGCATTTAGGATGGACTGCAGGGGGGAGAGGTGAGAGAAAGGAAGGACATTTACAGGGTTATTCAAAGAGAATCGAAAAGTCACCGCACGTTCGTTAACTTTTCGTTCTCTTCAATTCGGTACAATTTGGCGATCCTGCGGTGTATTCAGCAAGCACCACAGGGCTGTCATAGTGCAGGGAAAGCCACTGAAAACCTGCCGAACACTTTCCTGCAAAACCCAGGCTAATGCAGACCAAAACCTGCAAAAACATCTGGATTGACACCGGAGAAACTCGAGCAGGAGCCGAACAGAGAGCAGAGGAGCCGCCGGAAAAACCCGACACCGCAGACGAATAGAGTGAAAAAACAAAAACAAACAGTACGCTTGAATGTTTGGAAAGTGAAACGCTGTTTGCAAAGAAACTACTGAGTGAAAATGTCTGAAATTTACATATGAGGTCCAATGAATGATAATAAAAAGGCCGAAGCTATGGGAATTTCACTGCCCTCGAACAGGCACCGTATGTGCAGGCAATTCGCCAACATTTGGCTAACTGCCTGCTCTCTGGATAGCCGAATGGCCAAGAAAGGTAACCGAACGTTGACTTTCGCCAGCCATTCAGATCTCTTTGACTAACCCTGTTAGAATGTTATTGCAGTAGTCTAAACGGGAAATAATAATAGAGTGAATGACTTGCTTGGTGGTGTCGGCAGACCGAATTGGATGAATTTTTGTAAAATTGTGGAAAGATGAGGAGAGAAACTGGATTTAGGGGCTGAAGGAAAGGCTGGAGTCGAGAGTCACTCAAAGGCAACAGACTTGAGCTGAGGGATGGATAGTGATATCGTCAACAGTTATAGAAAAGTTGGAGCAGAGTTAGAGGGGAGAATTAGAAGGAGCTCAGTCTTTGAAATATCTTCCTGGATTGCCTCTCACCACAGATATGTGTCACAGTCATTGACCTGAGCAAGAACACAAAGCGAGAGATTGGGAGTGGAGAGGTATATCAGGGTCACATCTGTATACAGGTGATATAGCCATACAGCCATAGCTGGTGATAAGTTTACCCTGTGAGGAGGTATATATACTGTATGTATAGTTATAGAATAGTCCTCCATTTTGGCCAAAGCAAGTAAGTGATATAGTAATGCATGTACATCTAACAAATTGAGAGTAGAGAAGAAGTCACATACTGGTGTGCTTAACACAGAATGGACATATATGCAGTTTGTCCATGTACTCAGATTTCTCTACATCTAGATTTTTTCAATTATAGAATTACAGTTTGAGTCCGGTACACTTTTGTTTACTAAAATAAGGTTACTTTGCTGCACTTTTTCTTTGTATGTTCTGGTTTCCACCACTCAAATTGCTATACGGGACGTGCAAAAAAAAAAAAAAAAAAAAATAGATTTTCTTTTTCCATTTTCGTTACTGCCTATGAACTTCATGATCCAGCATAAATCATTATACATTCCGATTTCTCTTTGATCCGAGAACTATGGAAAAACCTGTAGACTACAAAATTCCCAAATGTACGACAGGGATTATTTGGTAGTGCTCCAAATACTAGTCTAAAAAACTGAGAAATCTGCAAATCCTCATCTTATAATACACGACATAGCGGACTCCTCATATAACCTGATAAAATTCCACAAGTAATCTGTATTTGAAAATAAATTGGTCTCAGAGAGGGTGTTGTTGGCACACTCTCTGCGTGCTGATGTCACTAGTGACTGATCTCGCGACCGGCAGCTGGGAAATTAAAAAAATCCCACCTGCTTGTGACGCAGGTTGGGGTGGAGGAAGTTCCTCCAATTCGGCAATTACACCAGATCGGGGTGGGGGGGGGAAGGGCACTCCTCACATCTTGACCACTTAAAAACAAAGTGGTCAGGATGAGTAGAGTGTCCCTTTAGATATATGGGAAGAATCCAGATCTTACCAATGGGCGTCATAAATACCATGAAAAAAACTGTAGCAGACAAAAGAGCCAAGCTATATAAACCGCTTAATGGTTTTCATACCGGACATACATATTTGCTGCCCATGGGTTCCCAGAAAAAAACGACAAAAAGATGAAACAGGAAACAGGACCCTAACCTCGAACTGAGGTTTATCCTTGAAATCAGTGATGATGAACAATGGAACCCCAGATGTCTCGGAACTACGTGTTCCATTATGCCTAGCCAGCCTTAAGGCTGTCAGAGAATCACTGGACATGTAGAATCAAAACATCCAGGGTGCCAAGGTTTGCCATCATTTGCCTAAGTGGTTTTGGCGATCTGTACAGACTAATGCATTTATGCAAAGAAAAGAAGTATAAATAAATTAAAGCAGTCGCTGTAGGTCTCCACTGCTTCTGAAGAAACTGGTCAAGAGTTCAAATTTTAAAAAACACCCTTTTGTTGATTACTAGTCAATGCTCATTCATGGTTTTCATCCATTCCATCCACTATATATTATTTTCTATCATTGACCATAGCTGCAGAAATACAAAGTTCAGTGCTTTCGGCTCTAACCTCCTGTCACATAAAAAGGATGCTCTCCTCTTTTATCGATTTGAGACATCAACTAACCAGGCACCATTGAATTCTGGAATTTCTCTAAAATGTCTTCCATTCAAAACTTTAAAACAATCATTTTAACCCCCCCCCCCCAACACCAGTACGGGAAACCGCTGTGTGTGCCATACTTGTGCCACTTATCCACAACGCTACTGACTGACCATCTCCATTATTTAAGCCACCTTCACTTCCAAAAATGCAAAAATCAAAACTCTAAATTCTCGCATTCATCATTTCTTGCCTAATTGGCCTTCCCGTCACCTGCTTGCCCTTACTCCAATCCATTATGAACACTGCTGCCAGACGCATCAAGCTTAGTCATCACTCTTCCAACCCTTGCTCCACTTAGTTCAACCTTTTCCGCTAGTTACCTTTATTCTGCGGGAATAAGAAGTTTAAAATCCAATATTTAAGACCCCTAGGGACAATTAAAATAATGAATCTGCGCTCGATAAAAGCTACACTTTGCTAGCCGGCCAGACGCATGGCGCTAATTGCCAGGGCGCCTGTTCAGAACTATTCTCTAGGTGGGACACACAGGCAGGTTCATCAAAATTTGCTGGTTTATTTGGAGTTAAACTGAGAAAATAAAAGAACAGCGAGCGTCCTTCCGTAGCAGCTTGTGGGCTGATTTTCGAGAAATAAATATGAAGCTCGGAATTCTATAAAAGGCCACGGGTTTGATTATCTACTTGTCTAATGCAGTTTGTTGCACGTCAGCAAAGGAATGAATGGCCATTATGGGCAACATCAGAGAGTCAAAGAAACACATCAAACTGTGTATGCGGGATTACAATATGAACACGTTTTTACAGCCAAAAACCCTTAGGAAACGGCATTGTGTGTCACGGGGTTGTGATTTTATCCACTGTTTCAAGCTGTAACCATGGAGAATTCTCCTCCGGAAGAACACATTTAATCCAATTTTTTTTTAAAACATAATTTTATGGCATGGCCACCTCCAGACGTCGCAAAACAGAAAAAAAAAGGAACAGGAAATTGTGCATAGAAGGGGAGGTATATAAAGGAAAAAATGAAATAAAATTATAACCAAGAGATCGAGAAACGTCAGTTTCGCCTTTGGTAATATTATCAGTTTATTCAGGGCTAGAAGTAATTTTCTGTTTGCGTGATGAGAAAATATACTTCAAACCTGCACATTCAGCTCCTGCGATAATCTTTCTTAAAAGGTCTGACAAGACTAATCTCCTTACAATATTTTTGCATTCCCTTAGCAATTTTGTAATAAGCGGAATTAAATTCTATGTGCTGGCTCCAGCAAATCCGTAGAGCGAGCGCTCTGGCGCATAAGTCAGTTTCTCCGTTTGGATCTTTGTAGTCATGTCATGGTATCTGCCTTTTGCGAGGTTGCGGCATTTTACAGTAATTTAGACATTCGCTGTATTTCCACAAGTTTATGAAAACAGGTTAAACAACGATCTCTTCCATTTTTTTACCACCTGCATTAGATACATTATTTGTAATTGCATTTTTTTTTTATACGCATTATATATTGAGAAGGTAGACACGGTCATTTAAACCCGGCAGCTTTATGAGATACCGGCTAATAGCACGCCATAAAGACGATGTCATAACACTGATTTACAGCTTCGCAAAGGCGTTCACGTTATCATGCATTAAAATGATCCGCTGCGATTTAATGTCTAAGTAAAGTAGTTAGAGGAATCCGTATGTGGAGAGGTTTAGGGGGATGACATGTCAAGACGACTTACTACCCAACTAGAGTGTTCCATGGAGCAATCTCGTATTTACATACTGTGGCTACATAGTAAAGTAGGTTGAGAAAAGACTAATGTTCATCAAGCTCAACCTTCCACCCATCCTTGATGCTGATTTTCATCCAAATGGTTTCCCCCAATTATGTCCAATTTCAATTTTAGAACCTGTGTTTGTTCTCCAGTGGTTTGTTTCTCTGGGAAAGAGACCAAATGAATGCGCAGAATAGTCATACCATTAACAGGGTGAAGCAGGTAGAAGGTATGGTCCACAGGTCTTCTATGCTAGAAGGGTTTTTAGTCTGTGAGGATGTCATGGCAAGCAGGTGAAGATGCCCCTTCATGTTAGCTCAATATCAATATCGTCCCCTTCCTCCACAATATAACTGGTAAACGTCTCAAAGAACATTCTCCCACCAGTCCTGCATACACAAACTCCCATCTTAGGTGGTCCCACATGATGACATCATACAGGATTTGCCACTTGGATTGAAGCTTTTTTCAGTAAATCAAGGTTTAGCACTGACAGACAACGCAGGCATAACTCAAGTATAATGATGGCATGACAGCAAAGTTGGGGCGAGAGCGAGATTGGGCAGTGACGCGAATGGAGACTGGGAACTATTTATTTCCAGTCTCACTCTGCTCCCGGTGACAAGTGCGAACTGGGCCACCCTTCTTGTCGTGGGATGAGAGGTGAGTATAGGATTTTGGGGGGTTTAGGGGGTGCTACAGGGTTTTGCAAATGCAGAATCATGGAGCACCACTTTTTAGGAGGTGCTGAAATATGGCTGTCCGCATCAATGCGGTAATTAGCGCTAGCACTATGGAATACCTTACTTATCGAAACAGTAATGGGCGCCTGCTTCCCATGTTAGTTATAGGATGCGCAAAATATAGCAAGCTCGCAGAAAAAAATGATGTGCAAATGGATTACTAACGGGAATAGCATCAGGAATGTAATATGGGGGGCATGTGTTAAATACACTTATCCTGGGGCTAACACTTAAATATCGAGGTGCTAACGTTGTTGCCAACTATGGAATAGAGCCCAAAGAGGGTAAGTTCAGTTTAATGGCAAGTTTTGGTGGACAAAAGGGTTTAGGTCTGATGGTGGCATGCAAGGGACAAATGGGTGCCCCAATGGGTGCAGAATCTGAAGGAAGCAGGAGACAGCCTGGTTAAATTCAATCAAATTAATTTATACATTTGATGAGCGAAATGGGCGATTACAGAAGACAAAATAAAATAGGAAGAACTGTATCCAAAACTGCAAAAGCCCACCTCTTTTTCTTGCAATTCCTATTGCATTAAACTCTCAAGCGAAGACGGTATTATTCTTCCGGCCACATGACTTTGTTATTCCTTTACAAAAATTCAAATCAATAGATAAAATTTACTTTTCTTTGAAAGAAAAAAATAAATCTATGGGAGCTGGTCTAATCGTGTAAAATGAGATCACTGCACAAACAAAGTAACATTTTCCTGCCTTGAAATTGATTCAGAAGAGAAAAAAATGTAACAATGCTACCGCAATCAATGGAGGGTATTGATAATATGCTGTTTATAGAGAAAACGAGTGAATTCCTTCACGTATTCGAATCAAAATAGATCTTAGGTTAAATATATAGCTACTCATGTTGGGAGAAGAAAAAAAAAACACATTCAACATTTTTTTTAAAAAAAAGAGTAGAACAAATTTAAAAAGTTACAGAATAATGAGCATTTGATTGTTAAGACTGTCACAAAAGTATCTTTTATATCAATATTTTATTCAGAATCCTAGTTTCGAGATTACAGTTCTTAAGGCCCTATTCCAAGGCTGTTGTAGGAAAGGGGAAGTGCTCATGCCACTGTACAGAGCACTGGTGAGACCTCACTTGGAGTACTGTGTGCAGTACTGGAGACCGTATCTCCAGAAGGATATAGACACCATAGAGAGAGTTCAGAGAAGGGCTACTAAAATGGTGTACGGCTTGAAGGAGAAAAGTTACCAGGAAAGGCTTAATGATCTTAACATGTACAGCTTGGAAAAAAGACGAGACAGAGGAGATATGATAGAAACATTTAAATACGTAAAGGGAATCCACAAGGTAGATGAAGGGAGTATATTTAAACGGAAACAAAGTAGCAAAACAAGAGGACATAGTCTTAGATTAGAGGGGCAAAGGTTTAAAAGTAACATCAGGAAGCATTATTTTACTGAGAGGGTGGTGGATACATGGAACAGTCTTCCAGTTGAAGTGGTAGAAGCCAAAACAGTGATTGAGTTTAAGCAAGCATGGGATAGGCATAAGGCTATCCTAAACAAAAGATAAATCCAGGTAAAGTATCCATGTAATTGGGCAGACTAGATGGGCCGAAAAGGTTCTTATCTGCCAACATTTTTCTATGTTTCTATAACTCCATAGACCATAATGGCTCTGGTAAGTTTACAACAACCTTGGAATAATATTTTTGTCCTGTTTTTAGGATTGACGTTATGTACCCTTTCTTTTTTTCTTTTCTTTTAACAATGAGGAACATTAAGATTTAATGTATTGTGTGTTTATATATACACACACTGTTTGTACACCGAAATATTAAGGCTCAGATTCCTTTGGGGCCGTTAACATTTACAAGTGAGCAAAAACGTAACATTTTTGAGTAGAGTCATTATCATTAACTGTCCCCTTGTTATTCAAAGTCAAGAAACAACTTTTAATTTTCAACATTTACACATTCTATACTTTGTATAGGAGACGCAAATGTTGCAGGAGCCTGAGTATAATGATGGATGGATGTCCAGTTGCTCATTATTAAAGTTTACATCCACAAAAAAATGACTGCCTTTCAAATTCTAGTGATACGTTATATTGTAACTATAAAAAACAAACAAAAAAACAGACATACAATGCCCCCCCCAAATAAATCAATAAAAGGAAACAAGTTGATTCTCATTCCACAGTGAAGATGTGGGCGCATTCTACCACGTCCTCTTTCCATTGAAGGACACGTGAAACAAATATTTCTCTGATGTCCTTTCACAGTAAGATATTGTGAGACTCACTCCATCCATGTAGACCTATAGACTGGAGGAAAGAACACCAGTAGCAACATGGCTTGGATTCATTTGCAGACCTGAAATAGTAAGAGCCCGTCCATGCATCACAACTACAGACTTGTAATTGAGCTAGTATTAGGGAGACCGGAGAGAATATGTAAAATCATTGACACTCACATAGATTCTGACACACAAAGAGACACTGACAGACCCACAAACTGAAAAGAATTCGAATGACAGACGCACAGAAACACTGATCGACACACAGACGCAGTGGCAGAGACACACACTGACATACACAGAGACACAGGGAGACTGATCAAAGCACATGCAAAGACACACAGATCGAAACACATACACACACTCTTTCAACGAGGCATACACACAATGACAAATAGCAGCAAAGCAGTCTTTGTTTTCCTTGAATCAAACATTAGCAGGCACCAACACTACCCCACATCACTACAACACCCCGATACCTCACAGCACCCCCCCCCCACAGGGAGTCCTAGCACCCCATATAGAGTTGCTAGACATTTGTGTCATTCAGATACAGTTTTTAAAGCAGATTTATTCACAAACATCTGGAGAGAAGATAAAACTTGCCAATATCATCATCATTCCTAACCCGGCTTTAAGTGGACTGTGTAGTAGAGAATCCATAAGTGTATGTAGAGGTCAGACGTTTAGCTGTTATAACTATCTGAACCCCCCACTTCCTAAGGCAGCATGCTGACATGCCTCCCAACTTTCCTTTTTATTTTCAACCCCATGCCTGATCCATCCCCAGTGTAGTGTGACTTCTACGGGCTTTGCTGTATGAGGGATATCCATGCGCTCACTCACCCAGAACTGCACCACTTGAAACCTGGAAGTGGGAATAGGGTAACCATTAGCTTAACAATGTTTCCCAGCTGACCTACCATCCGGCCCACCAGGCAGATGCCTGGTGTGTCGGCATGCCAGTCCAGATCTGGCTGTCGGGCAATGTGCCGTGTGGCTTTTGAAGGTTGCGATGTTGTTATCTTTGGGTGTGATGGAATATCTGTTAACTTTCTTTTCATGCATTTTGGTCATGCAACATTACATACTAAATGACTTTGATGTCGCTCACCGAGCCAGTAACATTAAATACAAAGATCTGTGTATACACACACGCGTGAGATTGTCACGTCGCTCTGTAGTTAGAATTCATTCTAGCACATGATCATAGAGCTAAATGATACGGGGAAAAAAAATTACACAATCTCTCAACACAAAACTACAAATTTTTCTAAAATGATAAAAAAAAAAAAAAGCGGAACAAAAAACACCTTACAGAGTCGAAATACCCTATTTTCACCTTCTATGTATACGAAACGGAGGAAAATGCAAATGTAAGCCTTTGACAAGCTGAGAGAGGAATGATTGACAAGTGAATAAAAAGGTAATGGCTACAGCCTACAGAGCTGTCATTCTGATATTACCGCTCTCTGTAATTAACAGGAGACCACGCAAACAACAAGAGCAACAGCTTTAAACGCTCATGCATTTTATACAATGATTTGACACCTAATGCCCGGGTCCCTGGATCTATACTTTGTGAAGCATTAAAAAAAAAAAAGAGGATTTTTGCAGATAGTTTCCAACCTCTGTATTATAATAAACACAAGTAAAGTTTAAAGTCGCTACAAATTGGGTAAGTAAGATGTATTTGAGCAGATATAACAAAAAAAATCCAGCATCAAGGATGCATGTTTCAGGCTGATCTTTGTAAATGTCAATGAACTCCTTATTTGGAAAAACTGACATTTCCAGCGTGAAGGGGGGGGGGGGGGGGGAGAATTTTCCTTATTATTCCGACATACTGTAGAAGATGGCCTCTCTGAGATGATATGGTCTATAGGACCAAGAATAATCATATAACTAAGTGATGGTTAACCTTTAGTGCTGGAGTGCCTTTCCCAAGATGCTCAACCAGGGAACCTTGCAAAGCCCCGAGTCATTTTTATTTTTTCTTGTAACTTTTTTGTTTTAAGAAAAAGCATTAATATTTGATCTTCTTTACATTGCTCTTGAGCAGGGTTCTCTCTCCTACTGTTCTGTGTGTTCAAACTGTATGTATATTTGTTATTCTGTCTGACCCATTGTACGGCGCTACGGAACTTGTTATCGCTTTATAAATACTTGTAACTGTATACTGTAAAGGGATAATCTATTAAAAATAGTGTCCTTTTTTTTTGCCCTTAAATAATTAGGCAGATGCTGATGCAGCCTCTGCCCATTTTCTTTTTATTTATTTTTTAATTTTGGGTGATATTGTCCCCCATGCAACACCTCTTCTTCAGTTCAGGAATGTCCAAACCCAGAAGTCCCTGAAGCTTTTCTATGCAATTTGTGTAGCATAGGAACTGAAAATTGCGCACGGGTACGGACGTCAGTGAAAAAAACAGACTGCGTGGCCACTACCTTGTTGTCAGTCAAAAAGTACGTCCGTACGGCACGGACGCACAGTCTATACAAAATGCGCTTGTCTGACCCTAGCCTTAGTGGGTCCTGAGGAAAGGAGCTGAGAAACACTGGTCTAAAACACAGATCCCCAGCTTATTCAACACTGCGCCCCAGCTGCAATATCTCTTTATAGCCAGCAGTTGGCGACGACTGCCTCGAAAAGGGCTACTGCATTAGAAAATACATTGTGAATATTCACAATGATTTTCTACTGTATAATTAATGAAAAATGACATGTAGTGAAGAGGTTAGAGGAATGGATACCAACATAGATTTAGAAAAGCGATTCACAGAGTTTGATATAATGAGAGGGAAAAAGAAACATAATTGAATTTTTTTCTTTTGTTTGCCACACAGCATCAAAAACGTAATATTACACATTTTTCATAATAAAAGATAATATGTTAACACGGATGAGATTAACTTTCACGCTCTATTTTTAAATTAAAAGACGCGAGTTACATATGATTCTTTCCTAGCTTTGCTGATCCTAAGGTGAATTTGTCTGTGAAGAAGCAACACCTTATAAGATCGCTCGCAATGGCGTAATTATAACAGATAGCGTGCCCCGAGACAATAAATTATTTAGTACAAAAAAAATAGGAAAATAATATTCCCGACTGGACAACCACAAAAAAAAGAACAATAAAATACACATTTATAGTTTTTTTTCTATTTATATTTGTTTTCTGTGAAGGGGGGGTGAAAAGAGAAGGGTATATGGTCGAAATAAACAAGACAATTACATGAGAGAATAAAATGTCAACAAAAGTTACACAAGATAAAACGTGGTTGTCCGTTACAAAAAAACATGCATTTTTTTTTTAAATACCAGAGCTGCTTTTAAATTATTAAGGAGGGTCCAATGAGGTTTTCAATTGGCATTAAAATGCAAATATAAAGAAGAGCACATATACCATTCCGCAAATTCCACTTATTAATTCGCCATAAAAAGGAACCATCACCATTTTGCTGAGAGAAACAAAAAGGCATAAGTGGCTTTAGAACAACAACAAAATCACATATACTGTAAGTACATCTTACAGGTGGGGGAAAAAAAAAAAGACTCTGCATGCTGACATCACCCTCTCTCAGAAAGCCTGCGATTGGTTCAGCGTATGCATGCGCAGCTCAAATCCATCGTTCTGCACAGGTGCTAAGGAAAACGCGAACAGAAAGTACTCATGTGCCGAGCGATGAACAATTTGCGTATCCTAGGCAACGCAATTTGAATAGGTAAACATAATTGCGTAAGAAAAGGCTGCACAGATTTCCAGATTTTGGAAACACTGAGCTGATGGGGACGAGTAGCGCCTGCCCAATTATTTAAGAAAGTCGATGGCTACAGCCAAAATCAAACCAACCAGTCAGCATGGATCCACTCCTGAAAGCCTTCATACAACAAAGAAGCAATATGCTGACTCCTCAATATTAAATGCATCAAAGTTGGGTTTATTTCCTCAGTGGAGCAGAAGGACAACATTTCGACCCGTGTGGGTCTTTGTAAAGACTTGACAAAGACCCACAAAAGGTCGAAACGTTGTCCTTCTGCTCCACTGAGGAAATAAACCCAATTTTGATGCTTTTAATATTGAGGAGTCAGCATATTGCTTCTTTGTCGCCCAATTATTTAAAGCTGAGAAAACAAAACGGGGGTAAAAATTTGAATAGAGTGTCCCTTTAAGCCTATGTGATAATGTGAGGTTGAACATTATCAACTCATCTCCACAATTAATAACAAAGAGGATTCATTTTCTTAAGAATGGATGCTTAGAATCTTTACCGCTGTATTTTGTACTAATGAAGTCTCTCACAACCTGTTTATTTTATATATAGATTTACTAGCTTAAAAGTTTAGCGAGCATTCCTAGAAACAACAGAAATTTCAAGGAACTTTTCAGGTTAAACATTCTTTCTATTGTAATACATTGTTAGAATGAAGTTATATCAATGTGCTTAACGATAACGGTATTCTGCTTCCCTAAGCAAAGCTGTGAGTCGTGGGTGCTTTAGACTAGCGAAGTCTGTATTTGACCAGTACTCACACGATGACGTTCGGCAGATAGCTTCAACTCAGCAAAACTGACACGTAGAAAGATGAATCCAGTTGAAGAGTTTAATGATCAGACTGACAATCTTTGTAATAATGTACAGCAATGCAGGTAAAAAGACATTAGTTTTGTCCAGCAGTGAGCACAGAATGGCTGCTATGTAACCAGGAAGTCCCTTAGAACAAGACACTGAGCAAAGGGTGGAAACTAGCTGGATACAGCAAGCTAAGGAAAGCCATCAGGGACAAAATAGCTATGAAATCAATAGCATGTAAGCAGCAAAGGCGGATTGCTTTTCAAAACAGAAAAATATACAAATAAATCCTAAATCATGGGGCATGACAAACGGATTTATTTGAAGGGATATTCAAGTTGCAGATCCCATTTAATAATTAGAACATTGAAAATATTATTTACAACCTACCATTACCATAATTATCTCTATGTGCAAATGAAGGGGTCAGCAGTCATTATAAGAGCTACAATAGGAAGGGAAAAAGCACTGTCTAATATAGTTTCCTTTTGTGTTTTACACTTGAATTGCAAATCGTAACAAATTACCAATGTATACCATACATTAAACTTGCAGCGCAGGTTACGAGCGAGCCAGTGTCACTCCCTCTCATTTCATACCAAAGTATTTAATCAAACGCTCTCTACAAATTAAAGTATACTTGCGTTAACATCACAAGTGACATCACTGCGATTCCTTTGCGTTCGGCGAGACGAGAATCATTCACACGTATACAGTCTTTTAACTAAGACAGAGCCGAGATCTGATTTTAATTATATGAAATTGTTAAACATTCAGAAATAATTCACCAATTTACAGCGAAGGTCTTGACAGCAATTATATTAAACGGCACAGTAAAAAAAATGATTGCGGATTTGGTAGTATAAATCATCGCATCAAAAGGAGAGTGGTATTAATTGGTGCGAGGTGTCTACTCTTGTTTCAAGGAGAAAAACAACGTTTACTGAACTGCAATTCTATTTATAAAGACAAAATATGTTTGAAGTTTTTATTCGTTGTACTTTTCAACAGGAAACTTTATATATTGTAAGGCAGTGATGCTGTCCCTCCGTGCATTCTATTTCTCATCAGAAAGAAAGATACGAAGCGATAAATGGAGAAAGAAAATTCTAAACTATTTGGTGCGACTTTCCTTATTTTGGCTATTCCTGGACATTTAAAAAGAAATTGTGGTAATTCTCTTTTTTCCACCAGTTTCATTCGAAACGATTTTCAATGTGTTCAAAAAAGTATCTATTATATCACTGAATATTCGTTTTATCAGAAATGAACCCTAGCACTATAAGCAAAGAGAATTCGGCTTATCACTTGGTGACAAACAGCTCTACGAGCTTAACTGGTCGAAAATGATAGTGACCATGTCAAGGCGCACACATTTTGGCATAATTTTATGGGGAATTCCATTCTATCTAAGCAAAGAATGCACACGTTTTACAATCACTGTTTCAAGTGACATTGTCCCACAATTGTTCTTATCACTCTTGTTATCATAGTTTGTATCGGAAGTCATACGGACAACGGCACCTTAATATCACCAGAGTATAATCACCACAAAGAGAGAATAACCCCAGTTTATGCACTGTTTAGCATTGCTTACTGTAGTTTGTCGAAACCTGCCGGTGATGGATTTTTTCCTCTTTGGATCGTTGTTCACCAGTTACAATGGTGATTTTTCAATGGCGACTAAGGGAAAAAACCTCAAGTTTTGTTTATTTTGGGCTATATCTTTTACTTTTCACTTCCTAGTTTAGTTACATTGTTCTGCACAGATTTTAAACTGATCAGTATCAATGTACCAAACATTAAAGGGATACTCTAGGCAACATGACCACCTAAGCTTTTTTAGGTGGTCATGATGCCCTGAGTATGCCCACGCCTTTCTCCCCCCTCCCTCCACTCAGCTGATCGGCTGAAAAAGCTGGAAACAGCTGAGAGACGCGGAGAACTTTACTCCGCCCTCCCAGCTGTCAGTCAGCAGAGCGGGAATCATATTTCCCGCTTCGGCCGACTATTTCAGCGCGATGACGTCTCCAACTCGCCGCAGTAGCTGGCGGCAGCGAGCCGCCAGCATAGTCTGCGGCTGGGATTAGTGTTGCGCGCATCCTCTGCGCGTAACGCTAATCCAAATAGAAGAGGAAGCCTGCTGATTGGCTGGCTTACGGGAGAGGCACGCATGCGCGCTTCTCACGTAAATCATTATCCAACCTACAGAGTTAGAAGGACGGGAGCGGAAGTGGAGGGAGGGGAGTATAAAAAAAACGCCGTTGGAAAGAAGTGGTTTTTAGGGTATTACATTAAAAAAAAAAATATATATATATATATATATATACACACAATAACTAGGTAGGTAATGGGTATATTTTAATGTAAGAAAAAAGTGGGGGATTTTTAGCCTAGAGTGTTCCTTTAAGAATAAGAACCTGCCTAGTTGTAAGAAATTGAGAAGCAGTCATGTACAAAGCTTACAATGAGCTAAACATAATGGTGCTCTGGATGGAAGAGGAATTAGAGAGGCTGGGGAAATGACCAATGTCCCTGTACACAGAGAAATGATAATTAGGCATGGAGCAGAAGGCTCAAAGCAGGGTTACAGGAGCATGGACAATCTTAGAGAACAATGGTTCCCAACCCTGGACATGAAGTACCCCCCCCCCCTTACAGGCCCGATTTTATGGATTACCTTGGACAAATGCAGAAAAATGGCCTCCTAGGTCGCAAATTACATACATTTATTTGCATTATCCGTGAATTTAAATATGTTGATTTGGAAAGATGACTTTCAAAAGACACATCAAATTGGTGATACATCTTTATAACAGCATTAAGAATGGAGTTGTTGACAATTACACCACTAAGGTAGCGTTCTTTAATTTGTTTAGTGTTAGGACGGATGTTGTATTAGTGCTTAAGATAATGGAAACTTAGGTGCAACCACTGTTTTACACCTTCACGTCTCCTACTTTTTATTATCAGACTACTTTATCCTGCTATGTTTAGGTTTCTATTTTTCTTTTGCTTATGAAATTTAGGAAAAAACAAGTAAAGACACCAGCCATGTATATAACGACAAGTCTGTGGCAGGCTCTTCGCGTGGGGTGTGACACACCCAGCCCCGCGCTCCGGTCGGCCTGCAACCCATGGATGTGAGTGGAGCTGGGAATTCTTTCCCCAGCGCTGATGACGCTCCACTCACATCCTGTCTCTGTCCCTGTTTGGTACCATCGGCACCAAGCAAGGCTTCAGCCACAGCGGGGTGACATCCTAGAGGTCAGCCCTCGGTTTAGGACAGCCCCCCCCCAACTACGGGAGTCATCACACATGTGCACGATGATGTCACAGACAGGGATTCCCTCTGCCCAACAAGGGAATCCCATTACAGGAGATGCAGGACTCATAATTTGTAGGTCAGTTGAGCGGTCATTGGAAAGGCCAAAGTCGGATGTTTATAGATTTGAATAATGAAGCTGAAAGATAGCTAGTAAAAGTAAATTCTTTAGGAGTTAATAATTAACTATATTTTTCACCTCTCTTTGTCTCCCTTTCCTTACTGTTGATTCTCCTTGCCCTTCAATGCTTCGACATCATTGTGTCTTTTATATAGTCTGACATATTTCAGTGCTATGTTACTTCCCATCGATCTGGAGGCAAATACTTTTGAGGTCTCAGTTCCCTTTCTGCACCCCTTTTGTAATAATCCATTGACCTTGCACATTGTTATATTATTATGTTCTCTCCTTGGGATTAATTTTTCATGTGATATTTTGCTGATAATTAATCGAGCTGCTATTTTCCGATATCACTTATTACTAGTATGGTGAAGGTGGATGGGGAGGGAGAGGAGGAGACGTTTTATACCGCTGATTAATAAAATCTGAATAAAATAACCTATTTTTTTAAAAAAATCCTCTGTCAAAACTTTCTGTTGACTATGCAGGAATACCAGGGGTCAAGTTGAGTGGTAACGCATGGGAATGGAGTTCCACTACTATTATAGCAGAAGGAATTGTGGTCCCATTTGGCCACATGCTTAAAAGATTTATGTAAGGCGTTTCCAATTCCAATAGGACTTTAAAATATTCCCGCCCTGGGTGGTTTGTATAACATCATTGATGACTGTATGATGAACTTCATTGATGAAGTTCCACACATTTGTTGTGACTAGTAAGGTGATGTATTTATATATTTATTTATTTATAAAGTATTTTACCAGGAAGGATACATTGAGATTGCTCTCGTTTTCAAGTATGTCCTGGGTTCAAGAATGTCACGGTGGGTCAGGGGATGGGGCGCCTGGCAGCAGCTTCCTCGCTGCTCGCTGGCCAGGCGCCGAATGTAAACGCTTCCGGGTGCGCTCACGTGGGACGCCGAGGGGCGGGGCCTGGCGTTATGACGCGGACCCGCCGGGTTTAAAACCCAGTCTCACCACTATACCGGTGCCCTGACGTGGTATTCACTTCCCGCAGAGCTCTTGTGAATATTTGGCTTTATCCTGTGTATGACCCTTGGCATTGGCAAACGAATCCTCCTGTGTATGACCCTTGGCGTTGGCAAACGAACCCTCCTGTGTATGACTCTTGGCATTGGCAAACGAACCCTCCTGTGTATAACCCTTGGCATTGGCAAACGAACCCTCCTGTGTATGACCCTTGGCATTGGCAAACAAACTCTCCTGTGTATGACCCCTGGCATTTGCAAACGAACCCTTCTGTGTATAACCCCTGGTATTGGCATTTACTCTGCTCTTGGTTCTGCCCTTAACGTTGGTACCGAGGTCAGTCTATGTGGCACCCTAAGCACACATCAGATTACCTCTGCTAATACTAAAGTCCTAGGAGGACTTGTACTCTGGTCTGTACCTTTGTCTGGTGTTTTCCTTTCTTTATCTGTTACCTGCTTAATTGTCTATATAGCTTTGCCGACCATTCAAGGATCGGAAGAGTAGAGAGTGAGCTACATAAAGAGATCACTATCTTGGTAGTCAGAAGGATTCGTGACAATACTCTATTCCATACCTCTGTCTGGTGTTACCCCTTGTTTATCTATTGTCTGGTTAATTGTCTTTCTAGTTTTGCCGACCATTCAAGGATCGGAAGGGTAGAGAGCGGTCTGCGTAAAGGGACCACTATTTTGGTAATCAGAGGGATCCGTGACAAAGAACATTGAAATTTTACAGTCGTTACAGAAATACAAAGTAATAAATGCAAGATATTAAAAACACAACACAAATATACAGATTAACACAGAAAATAAATATGTAAGTAAAATAGTCACTATGTTACATGTTTACAGGTGCATTCCGTATTGAGGTATGTTAATAGAGATCTCTTAAGTGACTTTAGACTGGGGGAAGATTTGATGGCGCCTGGGAGGTTATTCCATAATTGCGGTGCTCTGTAGGAAAAGGAGGATCGAGACACTTTCTTTTCATATTGTGGTATTGCAAGTAAGGTGCTGGTCCTGGATTGGAGGTTATAGGATGAGGGAACTGCTGGGGGAGGCAGCCTATTCAGTTAGGGTGGTAGCTTCCCTGAAAATCTCTTAAACACCAGGATGGAAAGGTGAAGAGTGCGTCTAGATTCCAGCGATGGCCAGTTTAGCTCTTTTAACATGTCACAATGGTGGGTCATGTAGTTACATTGTAGCACAAAGTGGCAGAATAAGTTATACAATGTAGTAAGTTTCTGAAGGTGTGTTTGCAGGGCAGCTGCATACACTACATCTCCGTATTCAATAGCCGGCATAAGCATTTGTTGTACAATCCGCTTTCTAACCGCGGGGCTCAGGCAGGATTTGTTTCTGTACAGGGCACCTAGTTTGGGGCAAAGTTTAGATGAGAGTTTTTCAATGTGAGGGCCCAAGGATAGATTTGGGTCTAACCACATACAGTTGTGTTCAAAATTATTCAACCCCCAATGCTGTAAAGGGTTTTAGGGAATTTAGTGTACATTTGTAATTGTATTCAGAATGAAATCCTACAAGGACTTTTTAAAGAACCATATGCAACTAAAATGACATCAATTGGTTTTGTACTACAGTAGTAAATGTTTCTTTTGTGAATTCTTTATTGACACAATTATTCAACCCCTTAAAGACCACCACTCTGAAGAACAGAGGTTCATTCAAGTGTTTTCAATCAGGTATTGAAAACACCTGTGGATGTCACAGAGCAGCAATAAAGCATAATAAGCACCAATTAGGCAGCTTTAAAATGACTGTGATACTCAGCTCCTTCTAGACATTTACTGGTGTGGTTACAAACATGATGAAGTCAAGAGAATGGTCCAGGAAGACAAGAGAAGAGGTGATTTCTCTTCACAGGAAGGGCAATGGCTATAAGAAGATTGCAAAAAAGTTAAACATACCAAGAGAGACCATAGGAAGCATCATTCGCAAATTCAAGGCAAAGGGCACTGTTGAAACGCTACCTGGTCGTGGCAGAAAGAAGATGCTGACTTCGACTGCTGTGCGCTACCTGAAGCGTAGAGTGGAGAAAAGTCCCCGTGTGACTGCTGAGGAACTGAGAAAAGATTTGTCAGATGTGGGTACTGAAGTTTCAGCTCAGACAATACGGCGCACACTGCGTAATGAAGGCCTCATGCCAGAACTCCCAGGCGCACCCCCTTGCTGTTTCCAAAGAATAAGAAGAGTCGACTGCAGTATGCCAAAAGTCATGTGGACAAACCACAGAAGTTTTGGGATAGTGTTCTGTGGACTGATGAAACAAAATTAGAACTGTTTGGGCCCATGGATCAACGCTATGTTTGGAGGAGGAAGAACAAGGCCTATGAAGAAAAGAACACCTTGCCTACTGTGAAGCATGGCGGGGGGTCAATCATGCTTTGGGGCTGTTTTGCTTCTGCAGGTACAGGGAAGCTTCAGCGTGTGCAAGGTACCATGAATTCTCTTCAGTACCAGGAGATATTGGATGACAATGTGATGCAGTCTGTCACAAACCTGAGGCTTGGGAGACGTTGGACCTTTCAACAGGACAATGATCCCAAGCATACCTCCAAGTCCACTAGAGCATGGTTGCAGATTAAAGGCTGGAACATTTTGGAGTGGCCATCGCAGTCACCTGACTTAAATCCGATTGAGAACCTCTGGTGGGACTTAAAGAAAGCAGTTGCAGTGCGCAAGCCTAAGAATGTGACTGAACTGGAGGCTTTTGCCCATGACGAATGGGCGAAGATACCCGTAGATCGCTGCAAGACACTTGTGTCAAGCTATGCTTCACGTTTAAAAGCTGTTATAACTGTAAAAGGATGTTGTACTAAGTACTAAGATTGAATGTCACTTGTGGGTTGAATAAAACTGATAATGATGTGAGCACAGAAAAGACATTTGTGGTTATTTCATTATAAATGTTATGTTATATTTGTCTGACCTACACGTGCCTCTTTTGATTTAATTGTAAGCAAGATGACTGAATGAGCAAAATCAATGTCAAACTGGCCAAAACACTCAATTTCAGTGGGGGTTGAATAATTTTGAACACAACTGTACCTAGATATTTGAGAGCAGTGACTGTGGTCAGCGTGCCATTTGATCTTGTCCTGACACATATATGGGGAGTTTGCAATTTATATAGATTAGGTGCTGTGCCAAAGAGCATCGTTACAGTTTTGGCAGTTGAAAATGAATATGGTGGGAGGGGGTTAGGCAAAAATGCTGGTGAGTTACCACACTTACTTGAACACTGTGAAATACCTTACTTTATAGATTTTTCTAGAACAACTAGAAGATGTTTGGGATTTCAACTTGGAAATGCAAGTATGGTTGGCTAAGTCAGGTTAACAAAACTAAAAGTTCAGAACAACAGGATAGCGAACAGCAACGTAATCAACTGCATCTATTTATCCTCAAATGTTAGGGTTGACTTCACTGCAGTGGTCATCCAGGATGGCGGAAATAGAAGCTTTAGGCGACAAATATCTACTTGCATTTGCCGGAGATTTTGCAACTTACATGGATGACAGACTTTGTTTACATTAGGTAATATTACGATAAAAAGAACACCTGCTGCTACAGAGCATATGTTGATACGTATACCAGCTGTGGGTCCAAGGTTCCTTTTTTTTCCTGTTTTTGTTATTTGTACAAAAAAAATCTTCGGATAAGATGTGTGAAGGGCAAATATTAAAAAGACATGGGAGCAAGATTTACAAGAAATATACCCGCTTTTTATTATTTTTGTCATGGAGAGTTTTGCAGTGAGAGGATTAGATTTCTTCCGCTTGTAATTTATAGGTATAAACATTGTCAAAGTCTATAAAATAAAATAAAAAAGAATAAAAGTGTTAGTCGATTGGCAAGCGCATTCGTAATGATGCAACTTTTAAATCAATTTAAGTTGCGAAGCCAAACATTGATTCAGAAAAGATAACATGACTCATCGCCATCTGGTCCGATCTGATTATTGTACAAACTGGGATTCTCCTAGTGGCTGCACCAGAGGGAAAATTTACGAGAGACTGCCATTTAGCATTTGCGTCGGAGGTTAGGAATAAGCATGATGTATGACTAATAGCGTGCGCCAAATTTACAAGCGGCTCACGCGGTTTTAGATATGTTTATTCTGCCAAGTCAACAGAGATGCATCTGTGTAGATTAACATACTTTAGAACATTAAAATAAGCAGCATTTCAAAGCCCGAGCGGGATAAAAAGCAATATCGTAAAAAAAAAAAAAAAAAAAAAAAAAATATCTATTCCCTTTGATGAAGTGCAAGCACCGGAAATCGATTTAAACATGGTTCTTTTAAGCAAGTAACAGATGTTTCCCCAGAGTCAATTAACCGCAAAAATAAAGTCAGCAAGTCTGACTTACGTGTCAATTAAAAAAGGTTTCGATATCATTCCTGCCATGACACATACCTGTATGAGTATATATTCCACAAGTAATAGGGATTTCACGTTAAATCTCACAAATGTTCATTAAAACTATGAGTTTCACTATCTAACATTCATTCGAAACTTTGGGCCCTATTCCAAACCTAGTGCGTGTAAACGTAACAATTCTATAGGTTTTAATGGCTCTGGGAAGTTTACACCAAGGTCGGAATAGGGCCCTTTGTGTTACAAATCCAACTATTTCTAAAATAAAGAAACTCTGCACACAGCCACTACACATCTTATAGGAACCTCTCCGATTTGGGTGCACTTGGATCCACTAAAGACCAACCCCAGAAAAGGAGGGTCAGAGCTTAAGGCTGCCTGTCCACTGGGTTCGTATTTGAGCGACCGTCAGTCATCGTCTGACCAATCTCACAACGTGGAGGTGGTTCAGGACTCTTCCACTGCCTCAGACGACTTTGTGTGACAACAGACTAGCGATCTTTCCCGTTTGAATGGGATTTGACAGACAAAGTCATTTTCCATGGAAAAAAAAACGAATTGTATAGTTAAACCGCGGATCGGCGGCAGGGAAATTGTCCCATAGAGAAGTGATTCAGTTCGACAGGTGAATCCCATAGGATTTAATGTAAAATTATATTTTCAATTTTATCTATTTTTGAGTCAACCTTTTTTATTCTTTTCATTTGCAGCAAAAAAAATCTTTTTATTAACTGATTTTTTTGAATGTTTCGAGTATTTTTTAAGCAAAATTTTTGATCCCTGGATTTTATTTTAAAATACTGTTTTTTTTCCCTTTGCTGCCGAACTGAAAAAAAAACAAAACACCATTGCGAACACTGCTGAAGACATGAAGGGATCTCCGATGCTGTCCCTGTAATAAGCCCATTCAGCACCAGGGACAGCACCGGAATTCCCTTTAAATGTCTTCTACAGTGTTATTTTTTGGTTTGGCAGTTTCACATTTGGTTTATTGTTTTTTCGATCCCCTGATAAAAATTCCGATCAAACATCGTCTCCCGCACCTAAATTTTTCAGTGGAAATGTTAGCATTAGCGATTCAATTCCAATTTATCGGTATACAGATTTTGGTAAAAAAATGACAAATGCCGAAAGGTGGTGATAAATGGATTTTCAGGCAGAAAAATAGGGGGTATTAGACTGAAATCTCTTAAACATCAGATTTACACTTTAATACCTTGTAAGTATGGACATATTAAGAAACTCGGATGATCTCCGGTGGAAGAGGAGTCGAGCGAACCATACAACTGATTTTCAGTATTTTCTCTACAAAAGCAGAGAAAAGGAGAAAATAATCTCAGTCTGTGATGTTTGAGATTTTACTTTCATTCAGACCCAGCTGCATAAATAATACTTCACCTGATGGTGTGAGATTACATTCAGTTGTTTGCATTAAATCACCAGGTAGGGTGACGTGTCTTTGCTTTGGTTCACAATAAATCACCAGGCAGAATGATGTCTGTCCATGTTTGCCCGCAGAGTTGGCTGTTCCCATTTACTTACAGGGATTCAAAGCAATTGGCTCATTTGACCATTTGACCGGGTAGGCCTCTACGATGAGCTGCGAATTAAGTGACAACATGGGAATAACTTGCCACATGTGGACTCTTCTACAACATTGTCCTGCTTGGCTTTTGCCATATTTACCTACGGTGCTAGTATGGATTTCGAAAAAAATGATGGTCCTTTTCCTAATGGCCAAGTTTTACCATTAACTAATCTTAGATTCGAAAATTCTGAGATAAACTAGAGATCCGGCAAAATGGATTCTTTGGCATTGAACAGGAGAGCGTAAGGACATTCTACAAAATAACCATTCACGTAAAGTTTGGACTTTTCCCACCAGTTAACAAATATGTTGGAACAGTGACACAAGTAGTTTAATTTGCAACATGCCAAGCACTCCGTAAAGATGTGTTGTCTGAAAGACTGACCCAGGGTTAATAAATAATGGGCACTATTCCCTAGTGAACACATGCCACACATATTACCTTCCTAACTCTAACAGGTTAAAAAATCCGTTAGCGCATCGGTGATTGCGCTAGCTTATTGTACTTTGCACTCCCTATGTTAAGTATAGGATGCGCAATCAGTAATTAGTGTTAGGACTTTGTAATACCTAATGCTAATTAACACACCGATGGCTTAACCGATTTTTTACCGGCACTCAGAAGCTGGTGCGAACGGATTCTGCTTCTGCAGAATCAGTTAGCACCAGCTAGACCCCCCCCCCAATAAATCAGATACTAACCTCTTATCCTGTGGTGAGAATGGTGGCCCAATCCGCCACTTCTGGAAGTTGGCAGCAGAGTGAGACTGTGGACAAATAGTCCCAGTCTGCCTCCTCGATCACTCTGCACGATTTCGCGAGAATGCGCAGGTCTCATGGCCCGGCAGTGCAACCCTCCATAGAGACCTATGGACTCCAGAAGGTGATTACTCGCTGTGGCACAGCAGCTCTACCACGAGTATCCCCCAGGGCACAACTGCGTTATGGGGCAGGCTGCGGAATTAGTGAATGCCCTGGAAAATGGTGCTAAAATGGGGACGCTATGGGGAAACCTGCAGGTGCCAGGTACGGAATAGTGAACAATGTTTTACACTTAAAACACCACAAGAAAAAAACCCAAAACAACGTATTAAACTAATTTAATAAATGCATTCTGGAGCAAAGCCTTGATGCCCCAAAGCTCAGCAGCAACTTCAAGAAAGTCCTCAGCAGCAGGACACCAAAGAGAAATACTTTGACGGCAGGAATCGGCTGTCTAAAGTCTTTTTTTTGCACTGAGGCTAGGGTCAGACGAACGCATTTTCACGTTGTCTGTGAAAAAGTGCGTTCGAACGAATGGACGCATTTTTTCACGGAGTACGCGATAGCGGTCATACGATGCGCATTTGCGTTCGTGATTTTGTACGGATCATCATTAAAACACTTTGTGCATCTGGACGTTATGTTGGCCGGACATTAGCAGTGTCTGACATCTCCAATTCACGCACACACGCCGCTAGCGGACGCAGCGCACTCTGTACAACCGTACTAGCGGTTTTACGTTCTCGACAAAATGCGTTCGTTTGCCACTTGCGTTGCGCAGCCGGACTTTTGTGCGACCGTACTTCGTATATTGGCCGTCATTGCCCGTCATTTGCTGCTACTACGGCCGTGATTAAGTGCGCCTGCACGCGCGTTCGCACTGCCTCAGTCTGACCCCAGCCTGAATTGTGCAGCACGGTGCAGTCTCATTCACGCAGGCAGTAATTTGTATGAGACTGGGAATACGGTTGAGGCTGAAAGAAAGCGGGTGGTACAAAAGGCCAGAGCTGCTCTCACATAGACAGTGCCATCACATGTCTGTCCGACTTGTGGCAGGAGTTTCTATGCCCAAATTGGACAGATCAGCCACGTTCGAACACACAGAGGCCAACTATCCTAAATTGTTAGGTCAAAGTCTTCATCGATTATGATGGATGAAGAGAGACTTAAGGAATATCTGTGGTATGACTGTGACGTTTTCATGGTTTTAGTCACTGCTGCCATTTGAAAGCAATTGAATGAATAAACTGTGAATTAATAGAATATCATTGATAATATGTGATATCTCTTTATATGGTATCTGGAAAAAGTCCAACATCTCATCTCACAGACGGCTCATTGCTGTTTTAATAAAGTCTGCACCCAATAGCCACCCACACCGAAGGAGACATGGAGGAAGAGGATTCCGTTATATAAAATATTAGTTATTGTCATGGAAACAACTACTCAAGGCTCCTGACCTACTTTTGGAAACAAAAAATGCATAATCCAGCAACAATGGGGGAAAAAAATATACCAGTTTCTGGAATTATTGTGTTTATAAAATAATCTCTTATCTCATTATAGTCAAGAAAGAAAGAAAGAAAAAAACGAGTTTCTGTCTGCAATCAGCCACTTCATACAGACCGTTTTAATTGCCAACCCCGCACAGAGCAAGGAGGAGGAAGAAAATAGAACGTTAAATGCCTTTCTTGAACATGACGGTTTTAGGGATCCTCGGCAGATACAAAACAAAAACGTTTATTCCTTGAAATAAGAAAACAAAAGGAGTCAAAAGACTTTTTCACAAACCACATAATTTCCGAAAGCTCCTTATAACTTTATTTTAAACTCCCAATGGAAATATCTTAAATCCTCTGAAACACAGAGGGCCCTATCCCCTAGTGAACGGTAACAGTAGCGTTCGGATGAGTACCTCTTAACGTCAGGATAAGCAAGTTTGACCCATATTACCTTCCTGACGCTAAACCCGTGATAACTCTATCAGCGTAACGATGATTGCACGAGCTGTGCTGTGTTATTTAAATAGAAAATACCAACAAATAAAGACGGCTCCAGCGTGTTAAATCTATATACAAACCATTCTTTTAACAGCGCGGTTGAGATATTGCTTTTTTCACTTTGATAAAGTATGTCTACAAAAATGTTTATGTTGCTTACATGGTCATAAATGAATAATCATGTTATTTAGCGACCCATAAATACCGCAGGACTGTCATTCTATAACATCGCTTTAGAACACCGAGAAAGGATTTCTGCTGCCTCCAGAGAAGCCTCTAAAGGCACATATTCATATATAAGTAAACAGTATTTCAAAAGCCACTGAAAGCAAGTGGAAAGTAATATTACACTTGACATATGGTGACTTAAAAAGGAACGTGTGAGCTAGGAAGGAACGGAGGGAAGCCTCGATCCATATAACCTCTGGGAGCATCAAATGGATTCTCAATAATCCCTGCGACGATGTTTCTTAAGGAATTAAAGTGACTGTGTTGTGCCACACAATGGATAGAATCCCATATTGCTCTTGTTCTTATGTCTGGCATTGTGTGTAGAAAATTTATAACTAATGTAAGTGCCTATAAGTATCCGTTGGTAGAGCTGTTCAACCCTGCCAGTCCAAAGAAAACACTCTAAGCACATCCCCATAGAGAGGTCTATAGAATCTGCACAATGACTCTCCAATGTTATTTTTCATATCTTCAATTGTAGGTTATTAGGGAGGAGAAGATGATCCGTACAGCCACACAAAAAAACATGAGGAACGAGGCAACCGTGTACAGGATCTGCAGAACTGGGTGACAAGAGCTCCAAGTATCTAAGCGTTACAGAAATCGTGCAGAATTATTATTATTATTTATTATTATTCTTTATTTATAAAGCGCCAGCATATTCCGCAGCGCTGTACAATAAGCACAGTATAGACAGGGTTACAATACATTGAACAACATTTGACAAACAGTACAGGAGGAGATGAGGCCCTATTCCCGTAGGAACTCACAATCTAGGAGGGTTGGGGTTGGAAACAGGAGGAGAGGACTGTAAGGTGAGAGTGATTGATGGTTGCGTCAGTGAGTTGGGTGGTAGGCTTCCCTAAATAGGAATGTTTTAAGGGAGCGTTTGAAGGAAGAGAAGTTAGGGGAAAGTCTGGCAGTACGAGGGAGAGCGTTCCAGAGAGTGGGGGCTGCGCGTGAGAAGTCCTGCAGTCTATCATGGGAAGAGGTGATGCGGGGAGAAGCTAGGCACAGGTCACTGTTTGACCTTAGGGAGCGGGCTGGGGTGTATTTGGTGATTAGTGAGGACAGGTAGTGGGGAGCTGAGTTAGTGAGGGTTTTGTAGGTAAGGATAAGGATTTTGAACTTAATTCTGCAGTGGATGGGGAGCCAGTGAAGGGACTCGCAGAGGGGAGCGGCAGAGACAGAGCGGCGGGTGAGGTGAATTAGCCTGGCGGAGGCGTTCAGGATGGATTGTAGGGGGGAGAGGCGGGACAGAGGGAGGCCAGATAAGAGATTATTGCAATAGTCGAGTCGGGAGATTACCAGGGCGTTATGACAAGCAGAGAATGAAAGTCCCACTGGAGTGACAGCAAAAACAAACAAACCCCAAAAAAATAACGTTAGAAAGTGGGCTAAGATACTTCTAATAGGTGTTTGTATGAAATGCATTGATACAACATGATGGATAGTTTCATTATGGCCTTGTGACACGTCACAGAGCTAATAAAGCTTTTATGATATGTCTTATAACTGGGAATATGTGTGGTGCAATATGTTATGTTAAGGATAAAAAAAAAGCCACTAGCAAGGGCAAAGTCTGAAATAAAGAGATGCCGTTTTGGCAGGAATCCACCTTCGCTCCTGGCCTTCGGGTCACCCCCCACCCACTGACGTCATCGCCATATGTACATTGATGTCAGTGGGTCAATTAACCCCTAGCTGCCAAGTGGAGCAGCAGCTAGAGGGTCATGTTTGGTATCATTGGAAAGGCCTGATAATGGCCTTTCCAATGATACCAAACATGACTAGGTTTGGTGTAAAATAAAAAATAAATAAAAAGAGGGGGTTTTTTTTAACCTCCTTGGCGGTATTCCCGAGTGTGACTCGGGGTTAAATTTTGCTACCGCGAATGGTAACCCCGAGCCACACTCGGGCTGCATACTTACCTCATCCTGCACTCCCTTGTTGTCCCCCGTAGTGTGATCGCAGTGACATGCTTCCTGGTAACGCTCCCTGCGAGTCACATGATGCAGGGGGCGGGACCAGGCAGCAAATTAAAGACAGTGTATAAAAAAAAAAAAATTCAATGTAAATGTAAAATCCAACAGCATGACTTGCTCATGAACGGCCACTAGGTGGCACTAACAGATCAGAAACGGAACATACATATTCAAAGACTGGACTGTACTGTATATATGGTTTGAAGATCTCTTATTTGCACGGATTTCAGTGAGTTATTCCTAATTATTATAGGCTTACTATAAAAAAACAACACGTTTCCTTTCAAAAAAATTGAGGCGCTTTTAGACACAAAATTTTGAAAAAATTAGACCACCAGGGAGGTTAATTAAAAAAAGAAATTGTCTGGACGTATAATAAAATTGGACTTCAATTGACAATTGACGTACGTAGTGATATCTTTTTTATTGGACAATCTCGGGACAAAATTTTGAAACGATTTATCCGGGGTCTTTTTTAGCGGTTGTAGATCTTGGGGAATAAATTTATAAAAAGTGTGTTTTTTCAATTTTTTCATCATATTTCATAATTTTTTTAAAGTAAATTGTACGTTAAGATGGAAATAATGTTATCTTTAGAAATTACATCTAATGGCGAGAAACACGGTGTAGAATATGTGTGGGTTGCATTAACGAGTAAGATAAATTAGACCTAAACACAAATCTAAACACAAATAGCGCAGAAACGGAAAAACAGCAGTGGGCACTTTCGGACTGACAATGGCAAAATTGCATGGTCACTATGGGGTTAAAAGCCTCCGTGCTGCAAATTATAAAGTTTATAGTACAGGAGTGATGGTGTCTGGCTGTATAGCCTGGCCTTGCTAAAAAAAATCCATCTAGTGTGGCATGGCATTGGGCAAGGAGGGTTCTGTGTTATTCCAGAGCCTAGATGCAAAAAAAAAGAAAGAAGCTGTAGACTTCATTTGCATATCCTACCCAGAGTGCTTTGCTGCATATTGGGAATGTAGCGCATGAGCTCTGTAAACGGTTCCCTGAATTGCTGGGATGTGTAAATGTCCTCTGCAACTATAAACATTTGCCATGTGGAGGCTATTAATATCACTTTTTTGCCCCCACCACAATTTAAATGCATATATATATATGTATCTGAGGTGTGGTGTCTGTGTGATCAGGGTGTGTGCAGGCCTGTGTAGTGGGGGGGGGGCTGGCCATACATTTCAATATTAACATAAATTGGACAGGCTTTCAGCAATATCCTAAATTATTTATTGGAAAGGGGTCACGTGACAGTAAATAAAAGTATCGGTAATCCCTACCAGTGCGCGCCTGAAAAAAATGTATCGGTGCGTCCCTAGTTTCCACCATAATCTTAATACAAACTTCAACATTCTATATACACCAGTATTTATTCAGTAATAACAGGTTTATAGAGACTAATACCTTGTATCCAGAGATAAATAAACTAATGGGAATAAATAAATAAAAATATAAATATGGATAGTCACTAAAGGGAACCGTTAAGACAAAGAGTCCAACATTATAAGACAAAGAGCCCAACATTATAAAACAAAGAGCCCAACGCGTATCGACAGCCTTCATGCTGTCTTCATCAGGGGAAAAACATAATATCCATATTATGTTTTTTCCCCCTGATGAAGGCAGCATGACGGCTGTCGATACGCGTTGGGTTCTTTGTCTTATAATGTTGTTGTGCTAAGCATATTCTGGCTTTTTTTATCTGCTGGGGTGCAATTTTCAAATCCCCTTATCTGAAATAGTTTTTTGGGGCTATGTGGATTTATAATTCTGATTTCTGTGGTCCGGTGCAATACTAAATATTTTTGATTTGGTCAGGGTTCAATTCTGTATTTATAGTTTATACTTTCACTCCTCTAAATGGCGGTTATGACATGAATTGTTCCTAGGTACTTCCTTTATTTACCACTAAGCACCTATGTGTTTCCATATTCAATCTGTGTTGCTTTTAAATTTTATGTTGTTGATCGATTTGTCCTAATAAATTTTGTTTACGGGTACCCAATCCCTTTAGTGACTATCCATATACTTTTGTATATTGGGTGGTCATAAGTTCTTGTTTATATTCACCATTGGTGGGTTAGGCCCAGTGCTTTTGGGTGCCTGGCACCGTGTACAGGTTTTCCCTTCTGGGAATTACCTACTGTTGTTAGTTTACACTTTCTGCATTTTATGACATTAAAGGGACACTCTAGGCAACATGACCACCTAAGCTATTTTAGGTGGTCATGATGCCCAGAGTATGCCGCCCCCTGTCCCCCCTCCCTCCGCTCAGCGGTTCAGCTCAAAAAGCTGAAAACAGCTGAGAGAGGCGGAGGACTTTACTCCGCCCTCCCAGCTGTCAGTCAGCAGAGCGGGAATCATATTTCCCGCTTCTGCCGACTTTTGCCGAGTAGGAGACGTCATCGCACTTTCAGCGCGATGACGTCTCCAACTCACCGCAGAAGCTGGCGGCTCCCTCTGAGGGTTAGTGTTGCGCGCATCCTCTTGCGCGCAACACTAATCCTCAGAGGGAGCCGGGAGGAAGCCTGCCGATTGGCTGGCTTATGTGAGAGGCGCGCATGCGCGCTTCTCACGTAAACCAGAAGCCAAGATGCAGCAAGAAGGACGGGAGCGGAAGAGGAGGGAGGTGAGTATAAAAAAAAAAAAAACAGACGCCGCTGGAAACAAGAGGATTTTAGGGTAAGTATTACAGTTACACACAAAAAAAAAAAATCTAAAGTTTTATTCTGGGAATAGGGATAGGTTAGGATAAAAAAACGGGGGGTGATTTTTTGAGTAGAGTGTTCCTTTAACTGCATCTTATGACATTAACTGCATTTGACCCCATTAATAATTAAATTGGTGAATAAAAGAAAATGCTAGAGACTAGTAAAATTTTAATAAATTGTTAAAAAGTGAATCAAACGCAAAAAAAGAAATATATATATATATATATATATAAATAAATAACAGGTTTAGACAGATTTTATTTTTAGCTTATGTGAAATACGAAACTGTTGCCAATAATAAAGGTATTGTCATTTTCAAAATTATGGCCATTTATGATATCTTCCAGCCTGAAAATGGAACAGGCCTGACCCGACAGAAAAATACAAATATGGAGAGGAATATTCACTCACCACAGGCTCATCACATCATGCTACTAGGAGCCAATTTTGTGAAATAGATACAATTGCTATCCACTGCAATTTGTTCTATTTCAGCAAACCTGTTATTACTCCTCAAGAGCTGCTTCTCTCTCATCTTGACTCAATCAAAAGAACGCTGCTTTATGACAGGTTGTATCTAGAGGAACAGGACTTCAATTTCTTCTTACAGAAACAGTATTTTAATCTCACAACAGGTGAGTTTCCAATGATGAAATCAGCTCTCCCTGATTATCAGACCTGCTTTTAGTTTTTACAAAAAACACACAATGATGCTTTTTAAAGATTTGTTTCCCCCAATTTAACGCTTTGGGGACTAAAGAGACGTGAAGGACACTGTGCAGAAAATGTCCTCTTTTCCAGTCAGAAAGCACTTTATTTATCACTGGAATTGTGGGGCACTCATGGAATAAGCCTTTCGATAGAAAGAGCATCTAAACGCTCGGAAATCTTAGATAATAGGAGGGTAAGGTAAGATAAAGATTGGGACTGAAAAAGTAATATTTTTGTTAACGTTGCAATCGTTTAAAGAGAAAAAAATAAACCACACTGAAAAACTAAATAGATCATGGTCCCTTCAGGAATAAAAGGTGGATAAAGACATTCAAGAACGTGGAGGAGGAGGATTGGAAAAAGTATTAAAAAAAAAGTATTTTATAAGAAGTGCTTGTGATATAAGGCTAGGGTCAGACTAACGCATTTTTCACGTTGTCCGTGAAAAAGTGCATTCGAACGAATGGACGTATTTTTTCACGGAATACGCGAATACGTGATTTTGTACGGATCATCAATAAAACCCTTTTGTGTCTGGACGTGATGTTGGCCGGACGTGTGCAGCGTCTGACGTCTCCCAATCACGCCGCTATGCGGACGCAGCGCACTTTGTACGTCAGTAGTAGCGGTTTGACGTTCTCGAAAAAATGCGTTCGTTTGCCACTTGCGTTGCACGGACGAACTTTCGTGCGGCCGTTCGTCGTATGTTCCCCGGCATTGGACGTCATTTGCTGCTAGCACGGCCGTGATTTCGTGCGGCTAAACGCACGTTAAAACTGCTTTCGTCTGACCTTAGCCTAAGGGTCTATTCACAAAGCACCGAAATGGAGTGCAATTTCAGTGCTTTATGTTTCGCTGTATTTCAGCTCACTTCAGTGGTTCAGTTTCACCGAAAATACAGCGAATTCACTACGTAGCGAATGTTCAACGTATTTTGCCGAAATTGGAGTCGCTGAAGCGGTTATTGAACGTGGGCAAAAGAAGAAAAACGCCAAATTGGTATCGGCGAATTCCACCGATCTGAAAAAAAGAAGGAAGACTCCTATTCTCCTATCAGGAGTTTCAACCAATAAAAATGTGTCTAAATAATAATAAAAAAATCATTTAAAAAGAATAAAAAAGGTCCGTTAGGAAATAAATACTCGAGTATACCGCTAGATTTTGGTTGACAAAAATTTACCTTAAAATTGGAGGGGTCGTGTTATATTCGAGACATCTGCATCTCGTGTAAAAAAAAAACTGAAAAAAAACTTGCCTTGCTCTGGATCTCAAGTCTCCCGGAAGTTACGGAAGTCTCGCTGAAGTGAATGCGGGCTCCCTGATGCTTGCAAACACTTCAGGAACTCCCGGATTCAGGAGAGGTGGGATCCATTACGGCCAGAGGGCACGCTCAGTTTTTTTGGGTTTTTTTTTTTTTAAAAAGGATTTTACCAGGAAGGATACATTGAGATTTCTCTCGTTTTCAAGTATGTCCTGGGTGGCGAGTATGTACCGTTAGGTGTCTTGCCCAAGGACACTTACTGGAGAGGTGCATGCTGGAATCGAACCCATGATTCCACAGGCTCTCTCCATGCAGAGCAGTGATGTTACATCTACTCCACCGGCCATCTAATTGCTAGTAAAGATGGGTGGCCGGCGGCTTCATACTTCGTAACAACTACAATCATTCTAGAGCAGAGCATCCTGGCCTGAGGGGGAGCCTGACTGTGTTATGAGAACCTGGAAGGATCTTAATTGTTTACTGGTACAGTATAATTTTGCTCCTCGCGTTATATTAGAGTCTTGAGTATTCTCTCATTTCCATAATAAATCTCTATCCATCACGTTATATTCGGGTCGCGCTATACTCGAGTATCTACGGGTAGTTAAAAAAAATATATTGTCCAAAACATACAAAAAAGATCTTTTAAAAAATATAAAGGGTTTTTGCAAAAGAAATAAAAAAGAAAAAAAGAAAAAAAAATAATTAAAAATGATATTACATTTTACATTGAAATCTATGAGATTCCCTGTTTAAACTTGTTGAATTGAAACACATTCCGCCAGAATTTCAGTACAATACGGTGTTCTCTGAATAAAAGACACATTAGTTGTCTATGGGGCAATTTCGGTGCCTTCGAAAGAGTGGGAGGTTTGAAAAAAGGTTTGAAAAAAGACTTAGTGGGTGTCAATCTACGTAGATGAGATGTCAGACATTTCATGAAAAGCATCACATTTATTCCATGATGGTTGTCATAAGGAATGACTAGTGGAGTCACGGGAACCTTTTGCATTCATTACACATGGATTAAAGGACTCATTATTCTTATTTATGACATGCTTTGTTTCGTGTGATGAGTGGTTCAATCAAGGTTATTTATTTTTCACATATACTAGTGATAGGAGTGTGGGAATTTCCACGTAGCTTACATTGGAGCTAAAGGCAAGTAGGGTTCATCATATTCGACACCGGCTGCATAAGAATATGTACAACTGTCTGTAATGCATGTATTTCTGTCCAGTTACGGACAATTTAAGATAAATATATTTTCCATATATAAAGAGGCTGTGGTGGTATCAAAGAGTATCACAATCATTTGAATATAGGCACATGTTTTGGGTAACCTCTTTTGAATAGAGGCTCATGTTTTGGGTAACCTCTTTTGAATATAGGCCAATGTTTTGGGTGACCTCTTTTGAATATAGGCCAATGTTTTGGGTAACCTCTTTTGAATATAGGCCAATGTTTTGGGTAACCTCTTTTGAATATAGGCCAATGTTTTGGGTAACCTCTTTTGAATATAGGCACATGTTTTGGGTAACCTCTTTTGAATACAGGCCCATGTTTTGGGTAACCTCTTTTGAATATAGGCTCATGTTTTGGGTAACCTCTTTTGAATACAGGCCCATATTTTGGGTAACCTCTTTTGAATATAGGCACATGTTTTGGGTAACCTCTTTTGAATACAGGCCCATGTTTTGGGTAACCTCTTTTGAATATAGGCTCATGTTTTGGGTAACCTCTTTTGAATACAGGCCCATGTTTTGGGTAACCGCTTTTGAATATAGGCCCATGTTTTGGGTAACCTCTTTTGAATACAGGCTCATGTTTTGGGTAACCTCTTTTGAATACAGGCTCATGTTTTGGGTAACGTCTTTTGAATATAGGCCCATGTTTTGGGTAACCTCTTTTGAATACAGGCTCATGTTTTGGGTAACCTCTTTTGAATACAGGCTCATGTTTTGGGTAACCTCTTTTGAATACAGGCTCATGTTTTGAGTAACCTCTTTTGAATACAGGCTCATGTTTTGGGTAACCTCTTTTGAATACAGGCTCATGTTTTGGGTAACCTCTTTTGAATACAGGCTCATGTTTTGGGTAACCTCTTTTGAATACAGGCTCATGTTTTGGGTAACCTCTTTTGAATATAGGCCCATGTTTTGGGTAACCTGTTTTGATTATAGGCCCATGTTTTGGGTAACCTCTTTTGAATATATACCCATGTTTTCGGTAACCTCTTTTGAATATAGGCCCATGTTTTCGGTAACTTCATTTGAATATAGGCCCATGTTTTGGGTAACCTCTTTTAGATATAGGCCCATGTTTTGGGTAACCTATTTTGATTATAGGCCCATGTTTTGGGTAACCTCTTTTGATTATAGACCCATGTTTTGGGTAACCTCTTTTGAATCATAGCACCAGTGCATCCTCCTTTACAGCTGTGATGTTCCGAATGCCAAATTTAAAATTTATAAGATTTCAAAGAATTCATACTATGCACCTAGAAAGAAACATACTAGTGCCCAAGGCTAAATGGCAGATGAAAACTGGGAAACTATGGGATGTTCACGTGTAGGTGTTACGTCATAGCCACTTGCAGGAAAGAGAGGAAGTCACAGGGGGGAGAAAATATAGGACGATGTGGAGAATAAACCTGTTTAAATTCCCCCCAGTATGTTAACTAGAATCAAAGTAATTATAGTAAAACTGTAAAATAAATGGACTTACAAGTTTAATATACGATGAGTTGTGTTTCCTTGAGTACACAAGGCTTCTTGCCTTTACCTAAACTTTCGGAATCCTGTTAAACGATGAGCAGTTTTGCTTTCTTTATGGATAGTGACATGGAGTGTAACATACCCATTGTTATATATATGCTGAAAAATTACTATATACTCCAACATACGTCACATTCTTGCCTTTATTGGAGCAATATTTATTATGGCAATATAATATGGTATATACTTACTGTTAGTGACTCACAATGAAGCTGACGGTGAGATTCTCAGGTGTTCTCTATACCAGTGGTTCACAACTGCAGTCCTCAACTACCCCCAACAGGACAGGTTTGCCAAATATCTGAAGCACAGCAGAGGTGATATGATTTGCTGCTCAGTGATTGCAGGATTCAGTCTGCATTTCTCCAAGGTGATCTGCAAAATCTGGCCCGTTAGGGGGACTTGAGGTCCGCGGTTGGGAACCACTGCTCTAGAGCAAAGAAAGCATGGCAAGATTGCTTTAGAAATTGCATGAGCATGCATTGCATTTGTTCACACAAGGCTGTATTTAACATCTCGTGGGAGTGCAGCAGAGCTGCACTAACACATAAATGACAGCGACCACTAGAGAGAGCACAGCCAGCCAGGGAACTGATGTGAGATCATGTAACCGGTTATGTCGTAGCTCTCACCAGCCTGCAGATACTGCAGCCCACCGGGAAAAGTGGACCAGCCCCGATCTGCACACTTATTGTATGATATGGGATTCATGCGATAAGCCTGGATCAATCAGGAAGCTGGTAGTCACATAAAACAGAAGGTTCTCAGGTTTGCCCATGCCCCTTGAAGAATATTCCATTAGAACAGCGATACACACACAGACACACACACACCAATGATGTTAGCATGATCCAAAAGTGACATGAAATTTAGCCACATCCATAAAATGATGCAGCTACGGGGCAGAAATGAGGCCAATGTAAGAAAAATTATGCTAAAGTTATGAATTTTTTTTTTTTTTTTAACCTGCAATTTATTTGTGTGTTTTTTTTTTTTTTTTAAACTATCATGAGTATAGCAGTACGTAGTGATACCTTTTTTAATGGACTAACGTTACATTTAAAAGACAAGCTTTCGAGAGTGATCCTCTCTTCCTCAGGTCCGGATGCTTACTGATCAGTTCCTAGAATTAAACATTAGGACATTAAGGGTCACATGGGTGGGTGGGGGATTAGATGTCGTAAAAAGTGAGTCAAATGGTATGTTCAAAATGGGAAAATAAACGCATGAGGGATCTAGGGCGTTTATTTTCCCATTTTGAACATACCATTTGACTCACTTTTTACGACATCTAATCCCCCCCACCCATGTGACCCATAATGTCCTAATGTTCAGGAACTGATGAGTATAGCTTCCAGACCTGAGGAAGAGCAGAATCCTCTCGAAAGCTTGTCTTTTAAATGTAACGTTAGTCCAATATAAAAGGTATCACTATGTACTGCTATACTCGTGATTTTGGTATCTGGACTAACACGGCCTATCAAATTTACATTTTTTCTTTAACTATGCAACTTTAACAACTTTACTGTTCGTGGCCTACAGATGGCGCTGTTCTCATGGTAATCCCCCTATGAAATTCTTATCTGTACCTTCGCTTTCCCCTGAGAACACGTTACATTTATAATCTCACTTTTATTGGCATAATCTGTAGTGTGGGAGTTTGCACAGCATGGCATGTCAACCTAGGCATGGAAATGGTTAAGGCAATTTTTCAGTTACTGCACGTTAAAGAGGATGACATAATAAAATAATGACACGTATTTATAAGAAGAAGTGACTTTAAGATGCAGTTGAGCCATTTGTCTGCGCAAGAATGAACAATGCATTTGCAAGGCTCAATTTATCAGCATCAAACCAGAGGACACCAGGTCAAGACATGTCTGCCATCCATTTTTCATGATGAAACTGGCTCCTGTTAAACCTTATAGGCGTAAAGAGACGAAGAAGAAGAAAAAAGATGCAAGCATGAAATCAGGTTTAAATGACTGCGTGCAAACGGACAGTATTCCAAGGAACCACAACTTCACATTCAAAATTCCAGAATCATTGGACTTAACCAAATAATATAATTCGACCCGATATAAGAGAGGAACATGGGTAATATCAATGACAAACCATAAATAGTATACCAACCCAGCAAAAAGGAATGTTCTGTGTATCATAGGAATTATTTTTATATGAATTTATAGGAAACCTTAACCATTAGCTGCTCTTATTACTGGCCGATATGTTATTCGCTCAATAGTGATATTTGGGGGCCACGGATATCTTGAGCGGGACCACATGCCACTATTGGTATTCTCTCCTAGAGTCTATAGCATACTATGGAGAGGGGAAAAAGCCCCCTGCAACATTGTATGTATGCGAGCTCACAGGGCGAGTGGAAGGACCACTACTGCTTGCGGTGAGAGGTGACAGCGAATTATGCCATCCTCTGCACTGTGGGACCAAAGACGACTACTCAATTTTTTACGGTAAGTAATTTTGCTGAGCTGCAAGCTGGAGTTTGCGGCTCGGCTGGACTAAGACTACAAATTGGACCAACTGTTTAGCTGAATTTGGATCGTTGACATCTCACTTGTTAATGATAGAATTGGGCACCAAGGTATTTTATAAATTCTTGAGAACTGCTCCAAAAAAATCCACCGATTTTTAATATTTTAATAATTTTAGCACTTTCTGGTCCAAAAATGTTTATACAGTTTACCTCTGCACCTTCTTGACCAGGGGGTCAAGTCGTGCAATAACGCATTGGAATGTAGTTCCTCCATAATTTTTTAAAAGGTGACCCACACTAGAGGCGTGCATTCGTTTCGTACTAAATCTCAATTCGTTTGAAAATTCGTTAATTCGTATTTCGCAAGTACTTCCGAAATAACTACTTGCTTTCATCCGAACTGAAACTAAAACTAAACGGTATATAATGAAATTGATTTGTTATACTGTTTCACATGAGAACCATTCATTGAATGATTCCTCTATGCTGCACACTGCAGCAAAACGGTAATTTAACCCTAGCTTGCCTTTTAACCCTCATGTTTAATCCTAACCAAACAGTAATTGAGCAGGATTTATCAGTTTTTGTTTTTTTTAGTTATCTGAAATTCGAAACAAAATTCCGAAAATGATATTATTTTCAAACTAAACTAAACAAATTTTTCATCTGTGGACACCTCTAACCCACACACTGGAAAGTATGATTATTTTATTTTTCACTTGTATCACAGTAACGAGTCAATAACTATATGTTATTTTATAATAATTATAAAAGTTTAGTGAGAGCCAAGGCTGGAATGAAAATGGTCACTTAAGGGGGTAGGCAGAAATCTTGGTGAGTTCCCATACGTCTTTATGTTGGACTCTGACACCACCCTGCAGTGTAAGGTACGGATCTGGGAGATGACAATAGTATAAAATCTGGTTGCCAATGATGTAAAGAATGTCAATGACTATAAGTGTGAACAGGCGCATCAATAAATGGTGGTGGGGTCATGTAGACATGTGTGGGCCCATGTTAATGTAGCCTTCCCACACACAAAAATTAATTCTGAATGGGTAGAAACACCTTACAATGTCGTAGTTTGAGAGGTTCACACAAAAACAACAGCACTCTAGTTTAACCTTCGTTCCATATAAGTAAAGTTATGTTACCATCTGGTCTACAAAACCACAAGGCTATTTAAGACTTGAAGTAAGGAAGTCTGTCAATTTTAAGGAAACATGAATATTGTCCACAATGGTCAACTATCATTTGTCAGCTATCCAGAAGTCAAGAGAACGTTTGCCAACGAATGTGGTCACCATCTTTGGGCACTATTATATAGTTAACGTGAACGTTAGCGTTTGGATGTGTAAACATTAACTTCACGATTAGTGACTTTAACGCATTCCTCCATATTACATTCCTGATGCTAAACCCCTAAGAAGTCATTTTGTGCATTGGTGTTAGTGCTAGCTTGCGCAAGCTTACAGTACTTTGCAAATCCTATACTTAACACGGGAGCGCAATCATTAATTACCGGTTCGATAAGGTAATACAAAGTGCTAACGCTAATTACAGAAGTGATGCGCAAAGCAAAATTTTAGCTACTCCTAAAAGATGCTGTTAAATGATTCTACATTTGCAAAATCATTTAATCACCCCCTGAACCCCCCCCCACTAAATCAGATAATCACCTCTCATCCCGCAGCGAGAACAGTGGGCTGATCCACCGCTTCTAGTCCCTGGCAGCAGAGTGAGACTGGGGACAAATAGTTCCTAGTTTCCCTCCATGATCACTCCACGGTGCTCCAGGAGGTGAAGTGCTGCTTCCCGGGGCAAGTTGCTGAGGTAGCGCCTGCCTCGGAATATCGCGCTAAAATGGGAATGCTAACGGGAAACCTGCAGGCGCAGATTTTCCACGTTAGCACCTACATTTTAGTGGGAATAATGGAATAGGGCCCTTTGTGTTTAAAACCAAATATATCAAGATATTCGATGATCTTTGGCCTGGCTTAAATAGGTGTATGTTTGTCCCATTTTTAGACATAAGCAATCTCGTTCTTTGTGTTCTTTTACAGAGTATGGACAGTCTGCAAATGGAGATGTCAGGCTATGGATTTCAGCTGTAAGAGTCCCAGAGGTGATCAATCAGCTGCCTAAGGACAAAGCCATCCCCTAAGTGACATGTATAGGTTTGACCACCTCTTGTAAAGCAGGACATTGACAACCTAATTCTCACAGATACCACATGATGTGTCACCTTTGTCACAAGCCCGTTACCGGCAGAACAGCCGGTCATTCTAATTAATGAGAGCTCTTAAAGAGTCATATCACACAGACAATTCCAGCTCGACAGCCATCACTTGCAGTCATGTCACCTACTTCAAGAATTCTGTTAGTGACGCGCTAACTGGAGGAAATGGTGTTCAGTAATATTACCAGACCTGGAGATCTATTCTTTCAACCAGGAAACCTGTCAAACAGAGTAAGTCTCATACCCAAGACCATCCTGTAAATCAAAGCACCTTCGGATAAAACAACTACTCAAGATCTTTTCCTACAATGATACAACTTTCTCACTCTTTCTCGTGTGTTTTCTCCATTACTTATCCCATACATCAGGGGTTCCCAACACCTGGTCCTCAGGTACCCCTAACAGGCTAGATTTAAAAGATTAGCTTGGGGAAATGCTGTGACAAATCATATCACTTGTGCGGTGCTTCCGATATATGGCAAACCTGGCCTGTTAAAGGGCCACTACCACCATAAGTTCAGTCAACAATGAATGGCTGAGCATCATAGGAGATGGAGTTTAAAGACATCTGGACGGCCAAGGTTGAAGACCTCTGTTGTAGAGTGTCCCTTTAATTTTTTTTGAAAGTGCCACTTTCATGGCAAAAGTCATTTTGCCCATTTGACAGGGCACCTCTCCCTTTATACAGATCAGCATTTTTTTGCAGGCCCATATAATGTAAAAAACGGATATTCAGTTTTAAAGTTCCCCATCCCGCCCCCTATGTGACTGCGGCATGCCGCAGTGAGGAGGACAGCGGAGAGCAGAGAGCTGAGCCACAGGTCTGCCCAATGCTCGGGGGAGTGCTGCGGTCTCTGCCTGTCACGACCTGAGTGACAGCCAGTCCAGCACACGGACTGGGCAGCTATAGGACAGCTCTCTGCACACTGCCCTACCTCACTCCATGAACATGGCACTGGCTGTGGCAAGAAGGGGAAATTTTAAACAGAATATCTCCATTTTTAACATTGTACAGGTCAGCTTACAAATGCTGCTCTTTTTAAAGGGAGTGATGCCCTGTCAAATGGCCAATATGTTATTTTACCCATGACAAGTGCACTTTAAGTGTATAATCATAGAGTTCGAAGAATAACAGATTTCAAGACTTAAATCTGTATAACCTCCGGTTCCAGTGGAATAAGGCCGGGGTCAGACGAGCGTTTCTGAGAGCGGAAGGAACGTCCGTGAGAGCGGACGTTCCTTCCATTCTGACGTCCGTCTGGCCACCTCGCTGAGCGCAGTTAGTGCGCTCAGCGCTGCAAGGCTCGATTCTCCTATGGAGGATTGTAGCGCTTGGACGGGGAGGCTTTCAGCCCGACCGCAGCACATCTGCTGTAGTGCGCGCCTTTCGTGCGCACGCTACAGTGTGTGGCCGGCCCTGTCGTAGTGTTATAACGCTGAGACGGACGCTGGGAGGCACGTCAGCACCAGTGCACGTAGTGCGCTCATCTGACCCCGGCCTATATTAGCATTTAACAAAGGATATATCATCAACAGTCAGCATATGTTACAAAAAAAAAAAAGAAGAAACATGGATCATTTCAAAGAAGAAAAAAAATGAAGAAATACTATTTCCAAGGAAACAAATGCAAGGCCTAGAGAAAGGTGAACGCGATCAAGCCAATAATACTGCGGAGTGTCATCTGTTAGCTGGTGTGCATCACACCTTAACTGTTAAAGTTAGTAATTCATTCGATGAAGAGCACTTGTACAAAGCTTCGAGAGACAACAAGGAGAAGGTCAGAAAACCAAGGCATTGTCGGCTTACAGAGCTTGTTACATGTGTCGAACCACTTGTGCACATACATTATAGTCTACAAAATCGTACGCTAGGGCTCTCAGGCATGTTTAGAATAAAGTGGATACCACGTAACGCTCTCCCCTCTCGAGAAGGCGATGGATTTGCAGCATCCCTCCTGGCCAGCACAAGATAAACCATGAAAGGCATAAGTTGGCCGTAACAAATGAAGAATGTTTTTTTGCTTTCTTTCGGCATCTGTTAGACTCATGTTTTGCAATCTCCCTCTCAAAGAATTAGGTACTTGTAATTATAATTACTTAAGCAAACAACTATTCTGAAATGATAATGAATTCCATTGTTTTTTTTCTGAAGTCGCAAAAAAAATTATAATAAAAGGTTTTGAAGCAGCAGTTTCTGTTGTAAATTTCAGTCATTTTTTCCCACTCAGTAAAAAACTGGATAAAGAGCATTTTCTTTAACCCTTTCACTGCTGAGGACGTGTGGGGAACGTCCTCATTGACTCCTAAGGAAAGATAGGGGTGGAGATAAGGGTTCCTTTGAATCCCGATATCTCCTGACTGTTTTCAGCGCATGGCCAGAGCATGGCCTTTCCAAAGATACCAAACATGACCATGATTAAAGTAAAGAAAAAAAATTAATAACAATAATAATACAAAAAAGAAAAATGTGTTTTTTTTAAGCCGTGAAATGGCTCAGCAGTGAAGGGGTTAAAAGGTGATAGGATACAAGTCTAGCTAATCTAAAATTAATTTGGAAAGGAAACCATGCCCTGGGTATACGCTATAGGCGACTGCCTTCCTCCCATAATAATTCAAGACTGTTGTGCAATTTGCTTTAACCTGACCGTGATAAGGTCACTACACATGGCTTCTCTAAAGAACTGCGTAGACACCAACTATACCTTAAGAAAAATATTTGTGCTTTGCAGTGTTTAAGGCTACAGTTATTATAGAAGGGAAAAAAAATAAAACGCGTGGGAATACTATAATTAAAAAAAATGTTTGCCATCCTGCTGTTCAAAAAACATTAACATCTTGGATTATCTTTAGTGTCACAGAACAGACAGGTAGTGATGGGAAATCACAGTGATCAAAAAGAAATAATCTGCGTCTGTAAATATGAATAAGGGCTGATGTGCTGGACTGAGTGAAAGTAATAAAAAATTAATAAAAAGGAGTCTTGGCCTGGCCTTACTCTCGGGAAAGGATTGTTCTGCTGACTCAGAGAAAAGCACTTTAAATATGTCACTGGGGTGTTTGCTCTGGTTAACAATAAAAACTACATAATTTATAGCGTTCAATAAACGAAGGGAAAAAAACTGACATTTTTCGCTCTCAGAAAACGTATGTTTCCAATATTGGTGATTTAGAACATCGTTTTGTTTGCAGTTTCGTTTCCAACAAAGAAGCTGTTTTTACTCTAGCTGCTGGCGCTCCACAACCACAATCATGGAGCATATAGGATTGTCTTTGATACAAATTTAAAAATATTAGTTATTTTCATTCCTCCCAAATGCAGAGTGTTAAGGCTAGGGTCAGACGAACGCATTTTCACGTTGTCTGTGAAAAAGTGCGTTCGAACGAATGGACGTATTTTTTCACGGAGTACGCGATAGCGGTCATACTATGCGCATTTTTCGTCCGTGATTTTGTACGGATCATCAATAAAACACTTTGTGCATCTGGACGTTATATAGGCTGGACATTAGTAGCGTCTGACATCTCCAAATCACACACACACACCGCTAGCGGACGCAGCGCACTCTGTACGTCTGTACTAGCGGTTTTACGTTCTCGAAAAAATGCGTTCATTTTCCACTTGCGTTGCGCAGCCGGACTTTCGTGCGACCGTACTTCGTATATTGGCCGTCATTGCCCGGCATTTGCTGCTAGTGCGGCCGTGATTAAGTGCGCCTGCACGCGCGTTCACAACTTCGCACTGCCTCAGTCTGACCCTAGCCTTAAAATTACCACCCAAACACCTCCATCCCAGTGAGCAGTTCATTATTTTAGATTAACATCATGAGATGCTATAGTATATGTGCTCTATAACTGGACGAAGGGTTAATGTGCAGGATTTATGATAATTTTTATAATATACCTTTATCACGTTTACTGTATTTAAAACAAAGGCTATTTCTGGCTGTATGCTGATAATGTAGACCCCATTTAAAATTGACTAAGATAAGGGACACCATCTATAGTTTACAACCTTTTTGTCACGTTCGCTTTCCCGCTCACCCTTGATAACCGCGGTGAGGATCCTCTTGGACAGACATCTAACCCTCCGATCCTTTAAATGGATGGGACCGCTAACCCTATCACTCCCAGCCAGGGAGAACAGGCACACCAGCAACAATGAATATAACCCAGTAACAGCAGGTTTCACTACAGAGTGTGTACTGGGGCTCAAAAGGTTAATCTCGCCAACAACTGGGGAGCAACCTGAGTAAGGCTTCTTAAGTATATTCATACACCAGTGATCAGAATAAGCGTGGTCATATAAACAGTCTGGATTGGCAACAGGCAGGGTTTCATACACTCTGGTTTGGCAACATGGCAGATCGATGGATTATCAGAGTCAGCGCTATGCAGGACATCCATATACTCTGAGTCGGAGTGGTACAAATTTAACATACTCTCTGAATCTGCTTTAGGCACAATACACATACAAACGTAGTCAGAAAGAGAATAGTCAAGAAGGCAGTGCGGGTCAGCAACAATCAGGGTCCTCATACAAATCGAATCAGCAACAGAGCAAAGTAATCAGTGAAACAGCGAAGTGAATACACCAGGCGATGTGGGAACTAACTCCACGTCAGGGTGATGAGCGGTTTCGCACGCCCTGCATTTAAAGCCGGCGGCTCCGCGTCATCACGCCTCGCCCCGCCCCTCCAGGCAAATGAACAGCCAGAACTTCTGGCACCCGGCCAGCCAGCGATACTGCTGAGTGTCCAGACCCCCCCAAAGGTCCGTAGGTGCCGAGGATGTGACATTTTTCATCCAAGCTGTATTTCCGTAAACTATAAACGAATACATGGAGAATTAAAGATCATTACATTTAGATTATTTTTCAACCATCTCAGAACAACAATCTATTTTACGCTATATTTAATTATTAACTCTACATCACAAGTTTCAAATGTTCTAATAAATGTTTCAACAAAAAGTGCTTGGTAGCGAAGGTGTTAATGAGGTCCATATCCAGTAGAGTTCCTGTGCAGAACAGAAAACGAACATTCGGTACTACTTAGGTACCTTATTCTCCACAAGAGCTAGAACGCAGTTTATTTCTTTTATTTATCACAGGAGTCGGGCGTTAGGAAACATCCCGCGGAGCATTTTTCCAGTGGAATATAATAACAATTTTAAGATGTCTCCAAAAAGGACGGCGATCTCAAAGATTTATTCTAATAACTTGAAAAGTTTTAGCTAAAATATGAATTGCTTTTTCCGTAAGACGATACAATTGCCAAAGTCCTGCTGAGATCCTAAAGCTTTTCGTTCATCATCACTTGGACGACTATATCTCTAGTTTATCTAGGCAAACTTCAGGGAATGGATCTGGCAAATGCTTTAATATGACCATTGTCCTAAAATAAATAATAATTTGTTACAAGCATGTCTAATTGAAGGAAATCTACAGTCACCATGATCATTATTATCTTCATTTATATAGCGCCCAACGTTTTGGCAGCCCTTTACAGTAACCAATAGGAACAAGATACAAACATAGGAACAGAAACAAGAGGTGTACCGGGTCCTGCTCGGATGAGTTTACAATCTAGAGATCATTAGGTTTTAAACTGGATAAATGAGTGTTCCATTGTTATACTGCTTATTAATAACATGGACAGGTACGTCTCTCCTTGATTATAGTGAACATCGCAAAATAAAAGGACTCAATTATTTTTTCTTTATTTTAACTAATAATAATCACCTTTTGTCTGCCTGCGCGCACTGCTCGTCCTGCACAGGTCTTCTGATAAATGGAAGTCCCTGCAGGCTTTTTTAAACAAATTAATTTATTTTACACAATTTGCGGTCCTTCATAAATTGCGTTTTGTAGCACCTGTGCAGAATGTTGGATCTGAGCTGCGCATGCATGTTCAGAACTCATCCATCGGTTACCTCTCTCAGAATCATGAACGGTTTGAGAAAAGGTGATGATAGCATGCAGAGCATTACCAGTGACCGGTCTGGTGACATCCAGCCGGGAAATTCAAAATCCTGGCTGCCAGGTAGTACGCGTGTGGGCAGCGGAAACTCCTCCGCTTCTCACTGCATTTCCTGCCAAAGCAGGAAGAAGGGGTGAGGAGGGCTACTGCACACAGCATGACCACTTTAAAACACTGAAGTGGTCAGTGTTTATTGAGTGTGGGAGCATATCAGTACTTGGTCAATAATGAAGCATGGGTGGAGGAGAATAAAAGAGAAAATAAAAATGTAGTAATTAATTCATATGCGTTGGGGATTAATTCATTTAATGCAGCATATCACAAGCTGCATTGCTAATAGTCTCATCACACATTGTATAAATTCTCATGCACTTAAGGACTCTCAAATATCTCTGTCTGGTGCTTAACTCCATATAGTTTGTAGATTCCAGAATAACAGCCGGTACTCCTGGGACTTCTTCATAGTGGGACTTATTTTCATGCAGCAGCTAGTTAAAGCTAAAATGAACAGCTGAAATGTTGACCTTGCATGAAAATAAATTACACTATGAAGCAGAAGTCACAGGAGTGCTGACTTATTCTGAAATGTACATATTATATATATATATATATATATATATATATATATTTTTACACAGCATACATATCTATATCACAACACAGGAACTTAACACGTCCAGAAAAACCACCAGGTTGCATGGCAAAACAGCAAATAATAGAGAAAAGCAGGAGTACAGTTGTGTTCAAAATTATTCAACCCCCAATGCTGTAAAGGGTTTTAGGGAATTTAGTGTACATTTGTAATTGTATTCAGAATGAAATCCTACAAGGACTTTTTAAAGAACCATATGCAACTAAAATGACATCAATTGGTTTTGTAATACAGTAGTAAATGTTTCTTTTGTGAATTCTTCATTGACAAAATTATTCAACCCCTTAAAGACTACCACTCTGAAGAACAGAGGTTCATTCAAGTGTTTTCAATCAGGTATTGAAAACACCTGTGGATGTCACGGAGCAGCAATAAAGCATAATAAGCACCAATTAGGCAGCTTTAAAATGACTGTGATACTCAGCTCCTTCTAGACATTTACTGGTGTGGTTACAAACATGGTGAAGTCAGGAGAATGGTCCAGGAAGACAAGAGAAGAGGTGATTACTCTTCACAGGAAGGGCAATGGCTATAAGAAGATTGCAAAGATGTTAAACATACCAAGAGAGACCATAGGAAGCATCATTCGCAAATTCAAGGCAAAGGGCACTGTTGAAACGCTACCTGGTCGTGGCAGAAAGAAGATGCTGACTTCGACTGCTGTGCGCTACCTGAAGCGTAGAGTGGAGAAAATCCCCGTGTGACTGCTGAGGAACTGAGAAAAGATTTGTCAGATGTGGGTACTGAAGTTTCAGCTCAGACAATACGGCGCACACTGCGTAATGAAGGCCTCCATGCCAGAACTCCCAGGCGCACCCCCTTGCTGTTTCCAAAGAATAAGAAGAGTCGACTGCAGTATGCCAAAAGTCATGTGGACAAACCACAGAAGTTTTGGGATAGTGTTCTGTGGACTGATGAAACAAAATTAGAACTGTTTGGGCCCATGGATCAACGCTATGTTTGGAGGAGGAAGAACAAGGCCTATGAAGAAAAGAACACCTTGCCTACTGTGAAGCATGGCGGGGGGTCAATCATGCTTTGGGGCTGTTTTGCTTCTGCAGGTACAGGGAAGCTTCAGCGTGTGCAAGGTACCTTGAATTCTCTTCAGTACCAGGAGATATTGGATGACAATGTGATGCAGACAATGTGATGCATGGTTGCAGATTAAAGGCTGGAACATTTTGGAGTGGCCATCGCAGTCACCTGACTTAAATCCGATTGAGAACCTCTGGTGGGACTTAAAGAAAGCAGTTGCAGTGCGCAAGCCTAAGAATGTGACTGAACTGGAGGCTTTTGCCCATGACGAATGGGCGAAGATACCCGTAGATCGCTGCAAGACACTTGTGTCAAGCTATGCTTCACGTTTAAAAGCTGTTATAACTGTAAAAGGATGTTGTACTAAGTACTAAGATTGAATGTCACTTGGGGGTTGAATAAAACTGATAATGATGTGAGCACAGAAAAGACATTTGTGGTTATTTCATTATAAATGTTAGGTTATATTTGTCTGACCTACACGTGCCTCTTTGATTTAATTGTAAGCAAGATGACTGAATGATCAAAATCAATGTCAAACTGGCCAAAACACTCAATTTCAGTGGGGGTTGAATAATTTTGAACACAACTGTATGTGCGGTTGATTGAACGTCTTAGGCCCACGTCAGACAAGCGCACTTTTTGCGTCCATCTGTCCGCACTGTTTGCTGTCCGTTGTAACTTTGCAAAGGAGTCAATAGAGAACAACACACGAAGCACGTGCGCACTTTTTTCACACGCGCGCAACGCATGCTGCAACGGACGCCAAAATGGCATCAACGTGAAAAAGCTAGACGGACGTAGAGAAACAACTGCATACAGTTTTTTTTTCTTTTTCTCAACATCAGTCAAAATTAACTGATACAATGTAACCACAATCTCATCAGTTAAAAAGTGCGTCCGTTACTGTGCGCAGTCAGTGCCCTCGTCTGATCCCAGCCTTAAGATTTGTATTTTTGATCACTTTTGTGTACACCATGTGATTGTATTACATGACAGAAACAATCAGAACTTCTTCCATACAATCAGTAAAATTAGCCATCAAAAATTAACCCTTTCAGTACCAAGTAAGTTTAGGAAAAAAACAGTTTTTTTAAAAAAAATAAATAAATAAATAAATCATTAATTATACAGTAAGAAATATTTGGGAATATTCCCAGTGTATTTCTTACTGTAAAAACCTATTTGGCAGGCAAATGGCAACATCTACTGACCAAATGGAGTTACAGCAGTTCGAGCTGCAACTCGTGGTTCCCTGCATCGGCTGCTGAAAGCCCGATATGTCAGGACATTCTTCAGCCAATTTTAAACAATTTTAGCACCTCAAGCATTAAGCCCAGAGGGCTAAAACTTTGGGGGCACCTTCTGCAGCCCAAAAAGAAACAAAATTAGTTGGTCTTTTAGAGCTGCAGATCAAGATAACTCAATATCGGGACCTAATGGTACCTTTGAAGTACCGAGTTATCTCAATCTCGGTAGTGAAGGGATTCAAAATAGGCAATTAGGAACTCTCAGCTTAATGATGGAACCTTGAATAAATCCAGGTATTCTAAACATTTGTGTGAAGTACCTAGGAATATGTAGAAAAGAAAAGAAAAATATGGAATCAACATGGCATAATACCTTAATACAGGGATGTCCAAACTCCAGCCCCCCAGATGTCCCTTAACTACAACTCCCATGCTTCTCCATCCATCTAATGCAGTCAGAGATTTTTGAGAGTTGCAGTTCAGGAACATCTGGGGGGCCGGAGTATGGACATCCCTGCCTTAATAAAAATCGGCACAATTTACTTCATTATACTTTCAAAACAGTTTTAAAAGGCATAATATGTAATCCCACCCAGGGCCGCCATCAGGGCATTACACCCCATGCTGCCGTAAGGGTCCCGAGCCCCCGTCGGCAGCGGCGTCGCCCTTTTACAGCTCCGGTATCGGACTCTATGAGTCCGAATCCGGAGCTGTGTCTCTGCTGCAGGAGCCGGAGGAGACACTGTGTCTCCTCCGGCTCCTGGCAGCTTCACTGACTGGCTGGGCGGGGCCAAGCAGCATGTGGGGGCCTCCCAAGCACGTTGCTTTGGCTCCACCCCCTCCGCTCAGTGAAGCTGCGCGCCTGAGATGGAGGGACCAGGCTGAAGAGAAGAAGAAAATAAGAGAGAAGAGCAGAAGAGAGAAGAACAGAAGACAGAAGAAAAGAAGATTGAAGAAAAGAAGAGCTGAAGGAATGAAGACAGCGAAGTGGTGAGCCAGGGCCCGGCCTAGACCCAAGGCCCAGACCCAGGGCCCAGACCCCAAGGCCCAGAACCCAAGGCCCAAACCCCAAGGCCCAGACCCCAAGGCCCAGACCCCAAGGCCCAGACTACCAGGCCCCAGACTACCAGGCCCCAGACCCCAAGGCCCAGACCCAGGGTCCAGACACCAAGCCCAGCCTAGACCCAGGGACCAGGCCCCAAGGCCCAGCCCCAGGGACCAGACCCCAGGCCCAGACCCCTAGGCCCAGATCCAGACCCCAAGGCCCAGTCCCCGAGGCCCAGACACCAAGGCCCAGACACAGGGCCCAGACCCCAAGGCCCAGACCCCCAGGCCCATATCAAGGGCCCAGTCCCCAAGGCCCAGACCCCAAGGCCCAGACCCAGGGACCAGACCCCAAGACCCAGCCCCAGGGACCAGACCCCAAGGCCCAGACCCAGGGACCAGAGCCCAGACCCAGGGACCAGACCCCAAGGCCCAGACCCATAGCCCAGACCCCAGGCCAGACTCAGGGCCCAGACCCAAGGACAGACTCAAAGGCCATCATATACAGCCAGTTACTGTGAGATTTATTGCTGTGGATTCTGTGATACGCTCATACACACTGCACATTACTGGGAGTTTTATTGCTGTGGTGCTAGGTTATGTCCTTTTTTTTTTTTTTGAAGGGGAGAAAAGCTGTTAGAGGTTGAGGGAGTGCAGAGGGGGCCCATCGTGAGGTTTAGTAAGGGGCCCCATCATTTCTGATGGCTGCCCTGATCCCACCATATAAGCAGTCTTAGAATATTCCCTGTGGTTGCGGCAGAGCAATATCACCAGAGTCTGTACTTATACAGTTCCAAAAATGGATGGCATAGGATGTAATCTGACCAAGCAGCAGTCAGTGACAGGACAATGCCACAAACATATAAACCTATAATATAAAACAATTATTATTATTCTTTATATAGCGCCATAAATTCTGCAGCGCTTTACAAGATCAGTGTACAAGGGGTTGATACATTAGAATACCACACATGGATGATATGGCCTGATCCAGGGGGACCCTGTTCAAGAGAATTTACAATCTATGAGAAGTATAAATATATTTTGTGAGGTAGGCACATCCATATCGTTAGTTGTCTTGCCCAAGGACACTCGCTGGTGGTGTCTTCTGAGTGGGATCGAGTCGTCTTTCCATGATTGTAGAGCAGTGACCTGGTGGTTAGGTTGAACCAGCTTCTCGTAAAGTCGTGACGTTTCCACAGCTTTACTGGAGGGATGTGGTGAATGGTATTTTGACTTGCTTCTCCATGGTGGAAGAGCAGAGATGTTACCACTGGACTCCACAGCCAATATTGTGCGGTAGGCGAGTATGTACCGTTAGGTGTCTTGCCCAAGGACACTTACTGGAGAAGTGCTCTGGCCGGGATTCAAACCTGGGTCTCCACGGTTATAGAGCAGTGATGTTACCTCTACTCAAACAAGCCCCTGAATATTGAATAAGGCAAATAAAACCAAATAAAAGTGGGCGCTTTGTGTTTTCTCTATTGCTGCGTGGACGTCAAGGGCTGGTTACTATCGGTTCACACATTTGTAGCACCATCCTGTAGGTACATTTTCCTGTGCCCTCTGTGAAAGAGTCAAGCTAGAAAAACGATATATTTTGCTATACTTGGGTATTTGCTAATCTAAAAGGTGGAATTGCAACATTTTGGCCAAAATATTTAGATCTGAAAAATGTCGTCTTCTCTCTGTTTCTTTTTTGAATTATTAGTATTTTTGGCATCTTTTATACAATTCAGTTTTCAAGGCATCAGATTTTATAGTTAGAAAATGAAAAACCTTAATATTCCAACCGACCGCGTTTTCCGTAGGAACCTGAAGTGTCGGCTAATGTGCTTTGTTATGTGCGCTGATTGGATTCCTATGGCAGATAATAAAAGTAAAAGAATTACATAGGAAGTGGCAGACGTAAATGAGGCAGAAATTATCAAGCCATTTTTTACGCACTCATTTTTTTCACAACTTTATTTCTCGAGAACCGTCAAATATTTGATGACTGCTACTTACACTGTCTGCACAACAAGGTGACAGGTGATTCGGCAGCAGCACCCCCCCTCCCTCTTGGGAGGCAGATTCTTCTGCGCAACAGCATTACCAATTTGTCAACGACATAAAACACACGGAGAAACAGATGTCATTGTCTGGGAGCCAGCGAAGACCCAAATTTGGATTCAGGATATGAAGATAATGCAATATTCACCAAGACAGGTAAATATGAAACATTACCATCATAATGTGATAGACAGATTTCCTTAAACAAACATGTTCTGCGCACTTTATTCATACAAAGAGCCAAAAATGATTTATGGTCACACAAAGTCATTATTTAACATTCTGATAAAGATTTTTTCACTTTAATGTGTCTGTATAATGGTGCGGTGTAGAGCAAAATAAAAGATATTTTAATCCATCGGTTTTTTGCTTTTGTTATGTTCTTACCCATTTTTCCTTTGATGCTTACAACACATCAGACATTTATTTTATCAGTGAAAAAAAGATATCTGATTCACCCCCACAAAAAAATTAATGTAAAAACAGGAAAAATAATAATGTGTAACTGCACTATAATGAGGGTTACCCACAAACCACAGTTGTTATAAATAAAGCAGAATTCTGGTCCGAAAACCTTCCTATACGGAGTGAAATCTCTTATAGTTGCAAGTTATTAGAAAAATAATATATACAAATATAAACCATAGCGCACATCACCAGCTAGCCTGAGAGAACAAAGAATAATAATTCTAAACACTGAAGGCCAGGCCAGTTTTGTGTATTTTGACTTTTTATACTAGAGTTCCTTCAGAGAGAAGGAGACAGTCAAGTGGTCACTGTACGTCCAATGAGTTAGCCGGATTGCCAATGTGCGAGGGCTTGGTTTACACCTCGTAGACTGTGGGCAAGTCTACAAAAGTTAATCATTACCGGACAAAGTGTCTACTTTAAGTTTTCCCATGTTCCTGACGATCTCTCAAAGATGTGCCCAGTCCCAAAGCAAGTGGTGGCTTGGCCCTGCCTGACCCTAGAAAGTACTACCTCGCCTGTCATTTGGCACGAGTGGTTGAGTGGTCTGGAATTGGCCAGGAGAGGAGGTGGTTAGACCTAGAATGAGCACTTACTGACCGCCCCTTATTGACTTTACCCTGGCTGCCCCCTCCCCGACCGACGGCCCAGATAGCAGACCCTGACCCGATGTCGGCAACATTGCACATCTGGCACACACGAAAAATTTCTCTTGGACTTTCTTCTTCCCGGTCCCCATTACTCCCGCTGTCGCATAACCCGGAGCTGTTAAGCGGCATATTGCCCTCTCTGCGGGCTCGGATGACGGACTCAGACAGGCTTCAGGCGACAGATCTCCCTCCGGATGGCAACTTGGAACTATCTCCTCGCTCAATCCAACTGGGCCCTCTTTCATACTTGGAGCAATTTAACTTTTACCAGTTGAAGTCGTACCTGAGGAGCCTCAACTGTAGCTTCAGTTTAAGTCGACCTTTACTGCCCTTTGAACGCTTTTGCCATACGGGTCACCCCCTGACCAGAGGGATTTCCACCCTCTACGGGATGATCATGTCTACGGACACGGAGGCCCCCTCTTTTGAAGCTAGATGGGAGAGGGAACTTGGGTTCTTGATCTCCCCGGACCAGTGGTCGAAAACGTATACCCTGGTTCATAAGGGTAGTAGCGCCACACGCATCCAAGAAACGTCCTTTAAATTGCTTTCTTTTTGGTACAAGACTCCTAGCCTTCTTCATAGTATATATCCATCGACCCCATCTGAGTGCTGGAGATGCGCCCAAGACACCGGGACACTCTCCCACATATGGAGGTCTTGCCCCCGGATCAAGGGCTTCTGGGGAGAGGTTCGGGATGCGATCTACCAGGTCACTGAAGTTAAACTACCACATACGCCGGAGTGTTTCCTGCTCTTCCACATCGACCTACCTCTTAAGACACTCAAACGATCGGTGCTCCTCTACATGCTCCTGGCGGCCCGCGCACTCATTCCCGCCCTCTGGCGAACTGACAGAGTCCCCTCCACGAGTGAATGGGTCGGTCGAGTTGAATCTTTTCGATCTATTGATCACCTTGATGCTGAGTCCCGCGATGAGATGGATGGCTTCGGTCTGAAGTGGTTTCATTGGGAGCGGTATGCCGCGTCTTGGCAGTCGGGGCCCGGGAGAGATCGGACGGCGTAACCTTCTCACTCTGCACTCATTGTATGATATAACATCAACATTCCTGGTCCTTAGACGGTCTCTAGTTGTACTGTATATGTCTTCCATATGTCCGACCCGCAGCCCCCTCTTCCCTCTCTGCCTCCCTTTCTTTTCTCCTCCTTCCTTGCTACCACTCTCTCTGCCCTCACTTTATCTCTGGCCTTTGCCTCTCTCTCTGATATTTTCCTCACTCTTCGGAGGAGGTTTCTTGCCACAGTATTGAACGAGACGCACTCCTCCCTCTCACGATTGTATTATTCTGAGTTCTTTACTGTGGTACCCTCCGAGGTCCAGATGGACCACCGTCCATTGTGCGATTTGAGAGTTGGTTAGGAACGTTGAGATTATTTACTCTGCCTCAAGTAAAGTGAAGGCGCACTGTACTGTTTTTCTTTCTTATGTCTATGTCATTTATATATCCACTGTTCTTGTATTTCTCTGTTTATGGTCGTTTGACCACAGATGTATTTCTTGTTTTATCTTTGTCTTTAATACAGAAAAATTTTGAATTGGAAAAAAAAAAAAAAAGATGTGCCCATTTATATTTTAATACTGCTTATTTTGGAGTGTCTTAAGGGGCTATTCAGAGAGCACCAAAATTTCAATTAAATTCAGCTTCCCCGCAGGCAGTGGCGTCACTAGGGTTGGTGTCACCCGGTGCGGTAACTTATGGTGTCACCCCCCCCCCCCCGAGTTTTACGGATTTTTTTTAACTACTCTTACTCATAAACCAGAACTCCCATATAACACTGAATGCTCATGCACAGCGCGCATTACTGTAAGGTTTATTGCTATGGAGCTCTCTCATATGCTCACACAAATTTTTGCCAACTGCCAGCAAGTATGGTGCCTGTTCGAAGGCAGTGAAAGCACACATGGATATATATTGCCCCCAGCTCTGGATATATTGCCCCCAGCAGCTCACCCATGGATATATTGTCCCCCAGACCAGCTCACACATGGATATACTGCCCCCAGATCAGCTTACACATGGATATATTGCCCCCAGACCAGCTCACACATGGATATATTGCCCCAGATCAGCTCACACATGGATATATTGCCCCAGATCAGCTCACACATGGATATATTGCCCCAGATCAGCTCACACATGGATATATTGCCCCAGACCAGCTCACACATGGATATTGCCCCAGCTCTCATGGATATGCCCCCAGCACACATGGATACTGCCCCAGCAGCTCTCTTGGATATGCCCCAGCAGCTCTCTTGGATATGCTCCAGCAGCTCTCATGGATAATGCCCCAGCATCTCTCATGGATATGCCCTAGCAGCTCTCATGGATATGCCCTAGCAGTTCTCATGGATATGCCCCAGCAGCTCTCATGGATATGCCCCAGCAGCTCTCATGGATATGCCCCAGCAGCTCTCATGGATATGCCCCAGCAGCTCTCATGGGAAAAGGGAAGTGCTCATGCCACTGTACAGAGCACTGGTGAGACCTCACTTGGAGTACTGTGTGCAGTACTGGAGACCGTATCTCCAGAAGGATATAGACATCTTAGAGAGAGTTCAGAGAAGGGCTACTAAAATGGTGTACGGCTTGAAGGAGAAAAGTTACCAGGAAAGGCTTAACCCTTAGTGACCGGGCGGTTTTACACGAATCCGTCCGTTCGTGACCGCTGCTGTTTTTTACGTTTCTGGCTCTTAGTGTTTACGTCAAATTTTCCTCTTACTCGTTTATGTACCCACACATATTTTACACTGTTTTTCTCGTCACTAAATGGACTTTATAAAGATACCATTTTTTCATCATTTCATATAATTTACTATAAAAATATTGTGAAATATGACACAAAATTGAAAAACACCACTTTTTCGAACTTTGACCCCCAAATTTCTTATGTATCAACAACCGTCAAAAAAAATTTATTCTTTAGTAGTTTCTAAATTTAGTACTGAGTTTAGCAATACCCAATGTTTACATATTCTCGCTTTTTTCCTTATTTTATGCAACAATAAGTGCAAGTAGCACTTTGCCATTTCCAAAGAGTTTATTTTCAAAACTAGTGATAGTGACATTGTAACACTGATATCTGTCACTAATTCCTGAATAACCCTCCAATATACATATTTTTTTAAAGTACACAAATCAAGGTATTAAACTTGGGGTATTTTGACTCTTTTCCATGCAAACCATTTTTACCACAAATCTATGCCAAATTTTTGAGAAAAAAAAAAAATTTGGTGTTTTTTTTTTGAACGCAATTTAGAATACATGTACTGTGAACTTTAAGGTTTACTGCCAAAAAGCACCCCAAAATATGTTCAGCAACATCTTCTGAGTAAATTGATACCACCAAGTATAGGTATGTCGGGTCATTTGGGGGCTAAAAGCCTTATTTGGGGGGTGCGCATTTCAGTTTTCCAACTTGGAATTTTCACATTTCGTCATCATGCAACCATGTCCTATTTGGGACTTTTTGAAGCCGGCCAAAGTAATTTACCCCTCAAACCATATATTTTTAGAAAGGGCACACCCTGGGGGGTGCTTCAAAGAGTTGTATTTTAACACTTTCCATGCACTAGCTCTATGTCAAACTTTCAGGTAGTCACTTTTTGTGTTATTTTTTTACACACATTGTACTTTAGGCATGAATTGTCAAATCCAGTTATGGTTACTGCCAAAACACCCCAAAATATGTTCAGCAACATCTTCTGAGTAAATTGATACACCCATGTATAGGTATGTCGGGTCATTTGGGGGCTAATAGGCCTTATTGGGGGGTGCGCATTTCAGTTTTCCAACTTGGATTTTCACATTTCGTCATCATGCACCTGTCCTATTTGGGACATTTTTGAAGCCGCCAAAGTAATTTACCCCCATCAAACCATATATTTTTAGAAAGGGCACCCTAGGGTGCTTCAAAGAGTTGTATTTTAACACTTCCATGCACTAGCTCTATGTCAAACTTTCAGGTAGTCACTTTTTGTGTTATTTTTTTCACCACACTTGTACTTTAGGCATGAATTGTCAAATCCAGTTATGGGTTACTGCCAAAAAACACCCCAAAATATGTTCAGCAACATCTTTTGAGTAAATTGATACCACCCATGTATAGGTATGTCGGGTCATTTGGGGCTAATAGGCCTTATTTGGGGGGTGCGCATTTCAGTTTTCCAACTTGGAATTTTCACATTTCGTCATCATGCACCCATGTCTATTTTTGGGACATTTTTGAAGCCGGCAAAGTAATTTACCCCCATCAAACCATATATTTTTAGAAAGGGCACACCCTAGGGTGCTTCAAAGAGTTGTATTTTAACACTTTCCATGCACTAGCTCTATGTCAAACTTTCGGTAGTCACTTTTTGTGTTTTTTTTTCACACACATTGTACTTTAGGCATGAATTGTCAAATCCAGTTATGGGTTACTGCCAAAAAACACCCCAAAATATGTTCAGCAACATCTTCTGAGTAAATTGATACCACCCATATATAGATTTGTTCTGTTGTTTTTGGGGTGCTACGCCAATCTTTGACATGTGCTTGTCAATTTTCTAATTTGACATACAGTATCTTCTTTGCTATCTTTCTTTTTAGGGCCTTTTTACATACCCCAGTTTTATGAACGTGCATATTTTGGTAAGCTAACACCCCAAAGTATTGTAAATGGAGTGTTTTTATGCTATGGATGCATCCGTTTGCCTCCAAACAAATTGGATAAAGTTTTTGGTGGTCATTTTTCATTTTCACACCCCATCAGTTTTGGACTGTGATTTAGGGCAGACACTGTTGTTTGTTACTGCATGAAAACTCTCCAGGTTGTTTTCTGCAAGGTCTCCTGAGTACACCCATAGCCCCCCATGCATAGGTTTGCCAGGATTTTGGGAGGTTCAAATACAATTTTTATGACTTTGTCATTGGAGTTGAAATTGAGATTATTTCTTCAACTAGGCCTATCTTTGGTTTTGGGTCTACCGCATACCCCAGTTTTGATTAATTGCCGAAAATTGTTTATATTTGTTATGTTGGCACCCTAAGGTATTGCATATGGAGTGCTTTGATGCCATGGATGCAACGGTTTTAGCCCAAAACATTTGAGAAGGTGTGTGGTGTAATTTTTCAATTTTCAGATTTTTACGCCCAGTAGTTTTGGACTGTGATTTAGGAGACACTGTTGTTGTTACTGCATGAAAACTCCTCCAGGTTGTTTTCTCAAGATCTCCTGAGTACACCCATGCCCCCATGCATAGGTTTGCCAGGATTTTGGGAAGTTCAAATACAATTTTTATGACTTTGTCATTGGAGTTGAAATTGAGATTATTTCTTCAGCTAGGCCTATTTTGGTTTTGGGTCTACCGCATACCCCAGTTTGAATTATTGCCAGAAATTGTTTATATTTTTATGTTGACCCCCCCAAGGTATTGCATATGGAGTGCTTTGATGCCATGGATGCAACGGTTTTAGCCCAAAACATTTGAGAAGGTGTGTGGTGTAATTTTTCAATTTTCAGATTTTTACGCCCACAGTAGTTTTGGACTGTGATTTAGGAGACACTGTTGTTTGTTACTGCATGAAAACTCTCCAGGTTGTTTTCTGCAAGATCTCCTGAGTACACCCATGCCCCCCATGCATAGGTGTGCAAGATTTTGGCAAAATACAGCACCAATTGTAGAACATAAAAATGTACGAATAAAATGTAAAAAGTCTGGTGCCTGTCAAACTGGGGATGCTCTCTAGGGGGCACAGGCTGTTGTCACTGAAGTGCATGAAACGCAAAATGTTTTCATACCTTCTACGTGACATTGATTGGGGGTAAATGGGGGTAGAGCAGATGGGGCTACTGCTCCAGTAGGAGCGAATTGAGGGCTTCTTTATGATGCCCTCAGCATAGTAAGTGCCCAGAATTTCAGAAATTCTGGCACATCTAGCGGGGTCCATTGCTGCCTTGCCAAGTAGGAGTCTGGCTTCGCAGCACAATGCTGATGGGCATACAGATTTGATTGGGCCACGATGTGGCCCAACAAATCATCCCCATAACACCTGCAAAAACTGTGTGGCGGTAAATCCTGCAACATCAATATTGATGCCAGGATTTGCCGTGAAAGGAGGGATATCTGGCCTCTGGCGATGAGGCACTACCCACTCCTCAGCTGGAGCTGTGCGTCTCCTGCTGGCAGGTGGTGACCCAGGATCTGCATCAGAAACATCACTAGATACATCAGCCAGCGTAGATAATGTATCTAGCGACGTCTCTGAGCAGTTAGCGGGGTCGAAATGAGGGTCTGAGTCTGACGCAGATGCCTCAGATTCTGACGCCAGGATGGCATATGCCTCTCGGCGCTGTACACCTCTCAGACATTATATATAATAGATTATAAATTTTATAATTATTATATATATAAGCGGATTGTTGGTTCTTAGAAGAACGTTGGGTTTCACAAGAAAATACAAATAACACACTAAATCTCTCTAAATCCCTCTAAACCTGCCTCAATTCTTCTAAATCTCCCTAAAATCTCTCTAAATCTGCCTCATTTTTCTAATCTCACTAAATCTCACTAAAATCTCTAACCTGTCAAATCTGATCTTCTCTCTCGCTCACCAAAACACAAGTGAGGAGAGGGAGGGAGAATCACAGAGGTCAGAGCCAATATTTACAAAATATTGACCTGACCTGACAAATTAGAAATTTTATTTTGATTTTTTCTAACTTCTGATTGGATGTTGCTAGCCTGCCTCTCTGAGGCAGGCTAGGAACATCCACTCAGCCCAAGATGACCCTGCCCTTAGAACCCTAACCTAGCCCTAACCCTACCCCTAACCCTACCCCTAACCCTAACCTAACCCTACCCTACCCTACCCCTAACCCTAACCCTACCCCTACCCCTAACCCTAACCCTACACCTACCGTCAGTTTATTTTATTTATTTTTATTTTACTTTTTATTTTACTTTTTTTTTACACTTTTTTTTACTCTGCTGGGTGCCTTGATCCCTCGAGGCACCCAGCAGAGCACCTGATCACTGATGTGATCGTTTTTGTACTGAGTGCCACGATACCTCGTGGCACTCAGTACTTCCTGCCGCTACCGAGGAAGTGATCGCTCGGGGGAGCGATCACGGACGGACCGGCGGCAGGTAAGCATATTGCAAGGATGCTCGATGTCGAGGCATCCTTGTAATATACTCAGAGCAGCTGGAAGCGATCTGATCGCTTCCAGCGCTCTCTAGAAGTGCCGGGCACCTCTCCGGTGAAACCGGATGTTGATCGCCTCCGGGGAGCGATCACATGGTGCCCCGGCACTTCTAAACGCCATTGCACACGGCTGCCTGGACTCCCAGGCAGCCTGCAATGGCGTTTGAGCTGCTGGAAGCGATCCGATCGCTTCCAGCGCTCAAAAAACGGCAGGACGTACCATGTACGTCAGCGGGTCTAAGAGAGACCCGCTGCAATGACGTACATGGTACGTCCTCGCGTCCTTAAGGGGTTAATGATCTTAACATGTACAGCTTGGAAAAAAGACGAGACAGAGGAGATATGATAGAAACATTTAAATACGTAAAGGGAATCCACAAGGTAGAGGAAGGGAGTATATTTAAACGGAAACAAAGTAACAAAAAAGAGGACATAGTCTTAGATTAGAGGGGCAAAGGTTTAAAAGTAACATCAGGAAGCATTATTTTACTGAGAGGGTGGTGGATACATGGAACAGCCTTCCAGTAGAAGTGGTAGAGGCCAAAACAGTGATTGAATTTAGCAGGCATGGGATAGGCATAAGGCTATCCTAAAACAAAGATAAATCCAGGTAAAGTATCCATGTAATTGGGCAGACTAGATGGGCCGAAAGGTTCTTATCTGCTGACATTTTTCTATGTTTTTTCTATAGCTTCGGACGCTCGCAGGGAGCCGAACACTGCGTCGCAGGGTGAGACACCCGCCCTTAGGGTGACACCGTCACCAAAGACTTTGATTTCATTTCATTTGAAATCAAAGTCTTGGTGACAGTGTCACCCTAAGGGTGGGTGTTACCTGGTGCGGGCTGCACCCCCCGCCCCACCTTGCGACGCTAGTGCCCGCAGGGTCCCTGAAGTGCGCTGAAGGGATCTGCTGAACACTGCCGATCAACCCGGCAAACGCAGCCGCCAAACAAACCACCAAACACAGCCGACGGACACTGCCAAAAGACCACCGAATGCATTCTCAAACCAACGAACAGATCGCCGCCGGAAAAAGCCGACCAGGAATAAAAGAAATTCAATGAAAAAAAAAAAAACACCACTTTTAAAAGGTGTTTTAAACAAAAATAATGCATGGAAATAATAGAAAAGGTCCTATATAAACCAATAAAGACATCAGTTACAGAATTTTAAAAAAAACGGCATATAGAAAAAATTTGAAATCAAAAATTTTGCCGTAAAACTCCTGAAAAAAGGCCTAAAATATTCTAAAAAATAAAGAGACTTTTTGCGGATTTAAAAATGAATAAGAACAGGGATTTTTTTTTTACATTAAAACCAGGATTTGCCTGTTAAGGCTAGGGTCAGACGAAAGCAGTTTTAACGTGCGTTTAGACGCACAAAATCATGGCCGTGCTAGCAGCAAATGACGTCCAATGCCGGGGAACACACGAAGTACGGCCGCACGAACGTTCGTCCACGCAACGCAAGTGGCAAACGAACGCATTTTTTCTACAACGTCAAACCTCTAGTACGGACGTACAGAGTGCGCTGCGGCCGCATAGCGGCATGTGTGCGTGATTGGGAGACGTCAGACGCTGCTAATGTCCGGCCAACATAACGTCCAGACACAAAAAGTGTTTTATTGATGATCCGTACAAAATCACGGACGAAAAGGCGCATCGTATGACCGCTATCGCGTATTCCGTGAAAAAATACATCCATTCGTTCGAACGCACTTTTTCACAGACAACGCGAAAAATGCGTTAGTCTGACCCTAGCCTTAAACATGTTAAATGAAACCATTGAAAATCTGTGCATTTCACCAACTTTTCACTGCTGTTCGGCGTTCTCTGAATAGATTAACTGTTACTTCTCTATAGGGGATTTCACTGCCGACAAATTGCACCATATGCGAATTGCCAGCTTTTTGAATAGCCGAATGCGTCTCCTTGTTTTTGTATCATGTGCCATGTGTCTGTGTCATTTGCATTTTTCTTTCTCATTTCTTATTCCCATTGTATTCCTCTACCTACACGACCTTGTCTGTTTCTACACATCACTCCAACTTGAGGGTTTCTTTCTGGAGCTTTCCCATTGTTATTTGGCCATGTCCCTTGTATGTACCTCTCACAATATCTTCCGTTTCGACTCTCCATCATAGCCTTTGTGTTGGTTTCTATCACAGATACATTATGTTTCTCATGTGTGGTGTGTCTTCCTCTAATGCTTTTCATCCCTTGCGTTACTCTCTGTCCGCACCTCCTTGTATGTGTCCTCACCTCTAACCCAGTGGCGTAACTAGAAACCTGAGGGCCCCGGTGCAAGAATCCGCGAAGGCCCCCCACCCCAAAAAAGATCTATGTATTTTTACTTATTTTTCACTGCAAAATAAAACAAAGATAGTATTGCCCCCAGCTCACATGGATATATATTGCCCCCCAGCTCACATGGATATATATAGGGCCCCCAGCTCTCATGGATATATATAGGGCCCCCAGCTCTCATGGGTATATATAGGCCCCCAGCTCTCATGGGTATATATAGGGCCCCCAGCTCTCATGGGTATATATAGGGCCCCCCAGCTCATGGGTATATAGGCCCCCAGCTCATGGGTATATATAGGGCCCCCAGCTCATGGGTATATATAGGGCCCCCAGCTCATGGGTATATATATAGGGCCCCCCAGCTCATGGTATATATAGGGCCCCAGCTCATGGGTATATAGGCCCCCAGCTCATGGGTATATATAGGGCCCCCAGCTCATGGGTATATATAGGGCCCCCAGCTCATGGGTATATATATAGGGCCCCAGCTCATGGGTATATATAGGGCCCCCCAGCTCATGGGTATATAGGGCCCCCAGCTCATGGGTATATATAGGGCCCCCCAGCTCATGGGTATATATTGGCCCCCAGCTCATGGGTATATAGGGCCCCCAGCTCATGGGTATATAGGGCACCCAGCTCATGGGTATATATAGGGCCCCAGCTCATGGGTATTTGGGTCCCCCAGCTCTCATGGGTATTTGGTTCCCCCAGCTCTCATGGGTATTTGGGTCCCCCAGCTCTTACCTTTGCTGGCCCCAGGGCAGGCTCCGCCGGCGTTCTGCTCTTCTCCTTGGCGAGCGGCCGCTGTAAGCATGCGTCTTGGCCGCTCGCCGGAAACCACCTGATCAATGCAGAGGTCTCGCGAGAGGATCTCGTGCGCTGGTCAGGTGGTTCCTATCCCACGTGAGTGGCCAAGCTGCATGTCAGCGGCCGCTCGCAGGGAGAGGGACGGCCAGCGCGCGGCTCCCAGATTCCGGCGCTGATTGCCGGAATGTGGCGGGCGGCACCGGGCCCCCCTCCAGTGGCGGAATGCCAGGGCCCAGTCGCAACTGGGACCGCTGTGACCCTGGTACTTCCGCCACTGCTCTAACCTTTTGGAATCCTCTTTCAATACCACCATGTGCTTCAACCTAGTGCCATCCCAATCTTCCATCCAACTGAAGACCATAGTATTGGTTCCAATACAAAGATATGTCGTGGGAGTTTCTGTCTGATTTTGTGTTAATGGGATATGGGGGGGTTGTGATGTCCACTGTCAGTGGCCCCACAAAGCCTCAAACACTATCTAAGACTAATTTCTCATTTTTGTCAGACTGACCGAAAGTGCGGAAAAAAATCCAAAACCAAATAAAGTGGTCAAGAGATTGGAGGAGGGAACTTGTGACCTTCAATGTGAACTATGAAAGATGGATTGCAAGACATGAGAAAGTAATAAATGACCACATGCTTAAAAATGGAATTTACAGTATTCATTCACAAACTTGTTTTGATGAATAAGATTGAGGTAATTGAAGACAAAAAAATATATACCTAAAAATAAATTCACAAACTTTGTATATGGAATTGGATATAGGTGTGATAGAAAGCTTGGGGATGCTGGTGGAGAACAATAAAAATAGAAATATGAAAAATCCAGCTTTGGCAATGCTAAAGCTTATTAGTCATGACATTATAACATTATTGCATTCTATTGTTACACAGTAGGGGCGGCCAATTAACATTTTTATATGGTAACCACTGAGAGTCATAAAATTGCAAAGATTAAGTAGTTCCTACACTACGCAAGAACAATGTGAAAACAGGATATGTCCTGCAAAACAAATTAATAGTCAGACCTTAAATGCAATATTTTGCTATAACATTATGTATTATACTAACTGATATTGATAGAAAACAGAGGGGAAAAAAAGGAATACTCATGAGCACTCTGTGGGTGAATGATCAGAAAAACAGTCTATATTTTGATAAAAAAAGATTAGCATTTATATTTTTAAATGCACTCTTAAGGCTGGGGTCAGACGAGCGCAGTGTTAACGTCCGTGTTGCCCGCACATAAGTACGTCCGTGATAGCATACAATTGTGGTAAATGGAGCCCCACACACGAAGTACGTTCGCACAGAAGTGCGGGGGCTGACGGACGCTGCAAACGGGCGCAGGTTAAGCAAGAACGTAATACTGCTAGAACGGACGTGCGGAGTGCGCCACATCCACAACGTCCGCATAGCTTTGTGTGTGAGTGATGGAACGTGGTCTGCAGACTGCATTTATACGTCCAGCATTTTTGACGGACAGAATGTTTTATCATTGTAATTTATTTTCCCTGCTACATCAGTCAAAAAATACGTCAGTGAAAAAAACGGACTGTGTGGCCACTACCTTGTCGTCAGTCAGTAAGTACGTCCGTACTGCACGGACGCACAGTCCGTGCAAAATGTGCTCATCTGACCCTAGCCTAATTTACAGCAATTTTCCATCTCTGCCAAGCCATTTTAAAAAATATCTATTTATCTGTCTATCTAGGGTGTATAATCTCTATTGCCCAACACCTGAGACCTGTAGTTTGGGGCGCTGGGCATGCACTTTATTTTCCCATTTAGTCCTATGGGCAGGCAGACCACTGATTTCACTGTTAGCCTGAACCTGAACTTTATGGCAACTCGTTAGTCAGAACGAGCACGGATAACATTCCTGTGCGGGGTCTCACCAACTTACTCTCAGACGGCACACATTGAGGTCTCCAGCCCCATTACCCCAATCTGCCCATCAGCGACAGGCACAAGCACAAGCACACCACGTCAGCATTTGTATACTTGCAAGGCAGCGAGTGATCATCTGTCCGGTGTTTTATTTTCAAAGCACAGAGTTAATGATGCTCCTCCGTGCTGAAATCAGGACTGTTGGTATGTACGTGGAGAAGTGTTGCTATTTGACTAAAGACGAATGAGTGTGCAGCAAGTTTGAATGCAGCCACATGCGATTGTATGGCATTGTGTTTTAGGAGTATCTACCAGTATGCATGGGGGATATTTAAATACTATTTCATTGAAATAATGCTGCGTATCACGATGATTGCCACTAGGAGAATGGAGATTGGGAACCGCTTTAGGTCTGTTGGAGTAGATTATTATTTTTTAGTACATTTCCACACCCTCGTGTTTGTGTGAGATATAGCGTGTGTGTGAGTGTATATATATATATTCAGAAAGTATTCAGACAGTTTCATATTTCGAAGTTCTAGCCTTATGCGAATTTAATTTTTTTTTTAATATTGCAAAGTAATCAGACCCTTTGGTAGGACACTTGACATTTCGCTTAAATGCATCACCTTTGAGCGGTTTCTTATCCTAGTCCTTTTCTTCTGTTACCAGTAACAAGGAGTCGCTAAGATAGAAAAAAAATGATCTCTCTTAGCAGGACCCTTTACTAGGTCTAGTCCGACCCAGCAGCAATACTAGCTTCACAAATCAGAATAATACAATAATATCGGAAGAAGGTGAAAAATGTAGGTTTCAGTTTTGGTTACAGTTGCATATTTTCTAAAATTGATTAGAAATGGAGAACTTGATACTGCATTTTCTCACAAGAGTGACCAATAAAATATATAACCACACCAATCTGAGTTATGAAATGTGGTAAAATAAATTTACAAACTGCAAATGACTGAAATCCAAACAGAAATCTAAACTTTGGAATTTTTGTCATAGCATTCTGACGGGACATGACTTATACGCACAGTAATGATACATTTTGAATCTGCAGAGCCCGCTGAAAAAAGTATATATAGCTCGCCTACATCCTACATTAACCACTTCAATGCGGAGGACGCGCTCAGCGCGTCCTCCGCATTACCGCTGGTATGCGGAGGACGCGCTGAGCGCGTCCTCCCATTGGGGTCAGCGTTCGGCCGGGTTCCGGCCGATCGCTGGCCCCTCCGGTGCGGGCTGACATCCTCTATGTCAGCCGCGCATCCGGAACCGCAGCCGCTGGTATTAGGTGTCATCGCGGCAGCGCGATGACACCTAATTCAGGCGCCCCCCCCGCATGTCCGGAGGAGGCGCCTGAAAGGGAGGGGGGGAGGTCCTTCGGACCTCTCTCCCTCCCGATCGGCGCTCTGCGGGGGTTAACCCAGGCATCATTTGGAAGGGCACAGCCTGCCCTTCCAAATGGTGCCTGGCATTAACCCCTGGGGAGCTGGATCGCGAATCGGCGCTGAAAAGCGCCGGTTCGCGATCCTTTCCGGAGCTGGCCGACATCTTGGATGTCGGCCAAGCCTCCGGGAACTCCCCCTGAGGACTGGCGTCATCGTGCGTAGCACGATGACGCCAGTCCTGGACTTAACCCCTAACTGCCACCAACGGTGGAGATAGGGAGTTCCAATGAACTCCCTATCTCCCGATCCGTGGCAGCTAGGGGTTAATGCCTAGAGCATGGCCGTTCCAACGATACCAAACACTACTGTGAAAAAGTTTGTCAAAAAAAATTTAAAAAAAAAATAAACACTTTTTTTTGGCTTGTTAATGCAGCAATATTGTTCCCATTTCAATTATAATGTGGACAATGATGCTGCACTAACGATTTTTGTATGCGGTGCGTTTGTTAAAAATAGTGTAATTTTCCCCAAAAAAAAATGTAACGAGACCCCATCTCTAATTTTTTTAACAAGCGCACCCCATACAAAATATAACCGCAATTGCTCGCATGTTAAAATGTGAAAAAAAACACTTTACACATTGTAAATTATTGAAAATACATATTTTATTGCATTTTTTGTTATAATATACAGACATGACATAACGTATACATATAATAATGACATATTATGAATCTACCGAGTCTGACGGAAAGAACGATATATATAATATGTCTGGGTCATATACTAAAATAAGCCTTCAAAACACGTTTAAACATGATGAGCAAAACCGGTAAAAATGACCTCAGCACAGGGGCGGGAAAAGCCTCAGCAGCGAAAGGGTTAAAACAGGACTTCAAATAGTGTTTAAACGTGAGGAACAAAATGGTGAAAATGAGCTCAGCATGTGGGCTAAGCGACTTCGTAGCGAAAGGGTTAATTTCAATTAGAGTGTTCGTTTAATGACACGATTGGAATAGGGCTCCCCTGTTTGGCATCCAACTCTGGTAACTTCAATTCAGTAAATATGATTGGAAAAGGTATCTAGAATTCCAATATTGGACAATGTATCTCTGGCCTAGGTGGCACCAAATCATTTCATAAACCGGTATTCTCTAGTGCTTTGGTATATAATTTATAGATCTATATACACACACATATAAATCCAATTGTTTCACTTGATTGATACCATAATGTTTATATCAGGGAACATAGAAGTAGCAATGTGGTTGTTTTTGCGTCGTTAAATTGTAGACTAGACCTTTACAGACGAGGGCTAGAAATCAAAGCACCGGTAATTAATCTGCAATCCAGATGAAAACACTGAGATAGGAGATAACAGGAAACAAAGAATTATCTTTCTAAACACCGTACCCAAAGCTTTAAAGCAGTGTCAATATATCTTTATTGCTCTCTATTACCAATAATGTGAATGTGCAATGTGTCCCTACAGAACCATATACATATACTTCCAACTAAAGTCGTAATTCCCATAACCTGCACTTGTTCATTAAGGGTCAGTATGTAGGTTCAACGACTTCCACCTACGTTTTCACCGCACGTTGTATAGTTTATTATACCCCTTAAACCTTTCATAACAGAGAAACCACTCCAATTCATCCGCGTTTATGGCTTCATTGTAAGGTTTAGTGACGGAGTACCGTGCTGGACTCTCATAAAAGCAGGATTAAGGAATAAAAGAACGGGCTATACTGTGAATCACACTGAAGCCTTGCTGCGGATAAGGGCGAAAGGAGAGGAGGAAAAAAAAACGGATAAGGAAAACGAATCGGTAATTTCCCCCTTGAGTATCCATGTGAGAATCAAGGCCGTAAAATCATTGTGACAGCGCAAACCAAGTGCTCGGGCCCTGACGCCTGGAGGAAAGCTCAGACAGTCAACACTGTAGGCAGAAAGGTGATATTCGTATTCCTGCCGTACTCTGAGGGATCCAGCTTTCTAGTAATCATTAGCTATTCATGAAAATGCAGACGTGATGTCTCCCCACGTCCCAGACTCCGGACAAGAGAATTAAGATGTTCGATAGCAAGGCTTAACCCCTCCAGTGCTGAGTCACTTCGGACATTTAACCCAAGGCTTTATGAAGTCTCCGATTTCACCCTTGTATCACCGAGGTGCCTACATACATCCTCTAGATTGTAAGATCCTATAAGCAGGGCCCTCTACACCTCTTGTTTCCATCATATGTCCGTTTATATGTATCTCGTTCCCTTTGGTTATTGTGAAGCGCTGCGGAAACTGTTGGCGCTATATAAAAGATGACAATAATAATTATTACGCCTTATTCTTTTCCAGCAGACAATCCGCATTTATACAAAAACTTTAATTTGAACAATTATTCAAATGTGGAAAAATGTCATAATTTTCTAGACAATATAAAACTTGAAATATGTGGCATTTTAACAGCATGAATCCTATACAACAGCGTTAACGGTCATTATTCACTAAATATTTCAAAATATGCATTTTATGGTCCACAGTTGGAATCAATTCATCTTCATAAAACAACAATTTAACATGATGTGTCGGTTTCTATTTGAAAAATATTAATTGATGAGTCGAAGTTAAAATGTTATCACGATTCTCTTGTTTGCACCGTCTTGCCATTCATCCCTGCTGTTATTTATATATAAAAGTACCACATATAAAACCATTGGGAACATTTAAAACTGCACATTATTCTTATTTCATAGATTTCTGCCATTTTGTGACACTGTATGGGTGGATTTATACCTGTCCAGACTAAGGGCAATATTACAATCTTAACGCTAGCGCTGTGCGATGTGAGCATTAATGTTAGGTTAAGGGCCCTGGCGCAGGTCGGCCATATTACAATCCGAACGATAACTGGTTAAAAAACGTGTCAGTGCATCGGGGATCGCGCTTTCCAGCGTGAGTTTACTGTACTTTGTTCTCCCTGTGCTTAACATGGGGAGTGCAAAGAGTTAATCAGCGTTAGGATCACAAAGAGGTGAAAGATGACCTCATTACCCAACATTAGTGTGCCTGGGCACCAAGCACATCCCCTATGCACACCTATGGTTCTAACACTAATTACGCCCTGCTGCGGTTAACTGGAAAGTTAACCACAGCTAGGAGCTGGTGCCAACTAATTCCGCTTCTGCAGATTCGTCAGCACCAGCTTAAAATCTCCCCCCCCCCTCACCTCTCCTCCCATGGTAAGAAGGGAGGCCCCAGTTCCCCAGTCTCCCTCCTCAATCACTCCGCGGACCTCGTGAGAGGCAAGATCCTGCAGGTCAGGTGACCCGTCAGCACAACTCTACATGGAGTCCTATGGACTCCAGGAGGGGATACTCGTGGCGGCGTTAGCGCTGCATCGAGTATCCCAGAAGTTAGCACTGCATTATGGGGAAGGCTGCTGATTCAGCGCCTGCCCTGTAATATGGAGCTAAAACGGGGACACTAAGGAGAAATCTGCAGGCACAGAGCGCACATTGTAATAGTGCCCTAAGAGGGGTAAATAATACTGCTTTTTATATAAACAAATGACATCCGTTTGGAAAGGAGGGAGTCTATTCTAATGTGGTAGAAGGAAAATGCCGCGGCTACTTCCAAGGGGGAGCCCAGATAGCAGAACCTCGCCGAGATCACCATCGAGGGGACGCCGCCAGTCCCATAAACGATCAAAGCAAAAAAGATAGGATCTCCAGGTGAGGCAAAAGCATTTATTCGGGTGCAGCAGACCTCAAAACAAAGTAATGTAACGTTTCGACCCGTAGGTCTTAATCATACATAAATACAACAAACAAAAACCCTTGTATTTATACTGCCTTAATTGTTTGCATGCTTCATACAATTAAACAATTATTCAATTAAGCATTGCAGGCAGATGAATTATCTACCAGGTGAATTATTCAGCAAACATACAACCCCAAAGAAAAGACAAATTGGGGGAGGCAAGAAAATATATAAATACAAAAATAAGTTCCAGAAAATAGATGAAATAAAAAAAGGGGAAAGAAATTAAGTTGAAAGGGTTTAAAAAGGTTAAAAGAAATTTTGGAGGGGTGTCCAAAGAGACATGGCAATCCATATCTACAGAAAATATATATATATAAATTCTTACTACCAAAGTATTATAATTATATTAATACATATCAAAAAACATTTATAGCATTGCTAAACTGTAAATAGCACACTACATCACGAATACATGGTAAGACCTGAAACCATAGAGACATATATATGGATCCCATCATACATAATGTAAAGTACAGAAGGATAATTAACACAGACCATATAGTAACATGAAAAAATGAAAAAATGAGGATAATAGTGAGGCAGAACAACTAGGTGAGACCTATTGTCAAACGACCATTATGTGGAACCTCCAAAATGGAGGATGCACATAATTATCTAGAATGAAGTTCAAAAACATATATTTAGATCAAATTCTCTATTAAGACCTTTTGGCCACAAGGTGTCAAGTTTATGTATCCACCTTTTTTCTTTACGTTTAAGTAAACGGGTCCTATCACCACCACGTCTAAGTGGGGGTACTTGGTCAATGACTTGAAACCGTAATTGTGCTACACCGTGAGAGCAAAGGTGAAAATGCTCAGCGACAGGTAGCTCTAATCGCCTGGTACGGATCGTTGATTTATGTTTGCTAATTCTTTCCTTCACCTTCATAGTTGTTTCGCCTACATATAAAAGGCCGCACGGACATTTAAGCATATATATCACGAATGAAGAGTCACAGGTGAAGAAACCCTGTATGGGTATTTTCTCGCCTGTCTGTGGATGTGTTACAGAGTCACCCTTGATCACAGCACTACATGAGGCACAATGTAAACAGGGAAAAGTCCCACATTTTTTAGGTGCCAGGGTGGCCTGTTGATATTTCTTAAAGGATCCCACGTCAGCATTGACTAGGGAATCCCTTAAGTTTCTGTTTCTTTTGTGAGCAAACATAGGTGCAAACTGAAAGGAGGGGATCCCACTATAGGCTTTTTGAAGAATTTGCCAGTGTTTACGTACAATTTGGTTAATGGATCTACTAGCCTCATTATATTTAGTTATAAATGGAATACGAGATTCCTTACACTGTTTATCCTTAGATTGAGAAATGATAGAAGTGCGATCCAAAGTTTTAGAGCGTATATACTCATCTTGTAGAAGAGTTTTGGGATAACCTCTATCAGTGAACTTATGTGTCATTTGCCGAAGTCTATCATCCCGAATGTCAGGATGAGAGACATTTCTGACAACTCTGGTGAATTGACTACGAGGTAATGATTTAAGTGTGCTCTCTGGATGAAAGCTACTATAGTGTAAAAGGCTGTTTCTATCTGTAGGTTTTACAAATAGGTCGCTAATGAGGGTTGTCCCCTCAACTCTCAGAGTCAGATCTAAAAAATTGATCTCAAGAAAACTAGAGATCATAGTGAATTGAATGTGAGTATTAACTGCATTCATCTGTGTGTGGAAAGTGATTAAATCAGTTTCGGTTCCAGTCCAAATACCAAAAACATCATCGATGTATCTCCACCAGGTGTGTACAAAATCTCTAAAGAGAGGATGTGGATAGACAAATTGATTTTCAAATGTATCCATATATAAATTAGCATAGGCAGGAGCCATATTGGATCCCATAGTTGTGCCTCTGCACTGTTTATATACCATGTCTCCAAACAGAAATATATTATTATGGAGCACAATCTCAACCAGTTTCATCAGAAAAGTAATGTGTTCGTCTGAAAATGAGTGTTTAAGTAATGTGTCATGAATTGCTTTCATACCCTCTGTGTTCGGGATAGAGGTATAGAGACTCGTCACATCCCACGTAAATAGAATGACCGGACCTGTAAATGAAAGTCCTGCTATACGTCTCAACACGTCCTTACTATCCCATAAAAAGGATTGAGTTTTAATGACCAAAGGCTGGAGAACCCTATCCAGAAAGATCGACAGCGGCTGAAGCACGGAATCCGTGCTTGCCACAATCGGTCTCCCCGGTGGGTTCTCCAGGCTTTTATGTATTTTGGGCAACACGTAAAATACTGGCAGGATAGCATGTTCTTTTTTCAGATATTTATATAGATCCTCGTCTATGATGTTCTGTGTTAAGGCCTCTGAAATGACTGTATCAATTAATTTCTCTAGTCGTGTAACTTCACCCAAATGACTAACCCTATATGTGTCAGTGTCGCCGAGTTGCCGATTAACCTCCTTAACATAATCCACATGGTTCATAATCACTAAGGCTCCCCCCTTGTCAGCGGGTTTTAAAGTGATACTTTTATTTTCTCTAAGATTTTTCAACGCCTGTCGTTCAAGTCTAGAAAAATTAGGACGTTTACCATCAATAAATACATCAAGTAGATGATCAATATCTTGTTTCACAAACTGAACAAATGTTTCTATGGGAGGAGTCGTAGGTGGAGAGAAATCACTCTTAGTCCACAATTTAAGATCTTTAGCATGGAATGGGGTGTCAGAGACACTAGAAGTATCTATACCAATGGGTTCTGTCCTCCCATGAAAAAATACTTTTAGTTTTACATTGCGAAAAAACTTCTCTAGATCCACACGTAGAGCAAAAAGATCAATGGGGGCAGAGGGACAAAATGAGAGGCCTTTAGATAGTACCTTATATTCAATATCTGTAAGTACATGATCTGATATATTAATGACTAGCGGCGCTGATTGTACATCTTCGGGTGATAAGTCTTTTTTGTTCTCCCAGGATTCTGCCTTCTTTCCGCGTTTGTGGTGTTTCCTCTTCCTCCTCCGTCCTGTTTCTGTTGATCTCTGACTAAAAAAGAAGCAGAATTGGTAGGGACAAGGTGTGAATATAATTGGTCATCAGATGTATCTAGATCAGTTTCTGTAGAATCTTGGCCTAGATTGTGACTAGTATGCTTTTTTTGGAATCGTGGTCTTCGAAAATGAGAGGATTGTATAGGTGCATTTCCAAAAGTGGTGTTACTCTGGGTCCATCTATAGACTCTGCCTTTAGTATAATCTTCTAAATCTCTTGCAAATTTAATTCTCTTTCTATCTTCTATTTGCATCCTCATGTCCTCCATTTGTTTATTCAGTCGAGTATTTAATTGTTCCAAAGATTCCAAAGACAACATATCTTTTAATTGGATCTCAAGAGCCGCTATTTCGGTCTCTATTCATCGAGTTCTTTCTTTAATTGTTCAATAGTTCAATTATATATAATATTATATTATATATATATATATATATATATATATATATATATATATTTTCTGTAGATATGGATTGCCATGTCTCTTGGACACCCCTCCAAAATTTCTTTTAACCTTTTTAACCCTTTCAACTTAATTTCTTTCCCCTTTTTTTATTTCATCTATTTTCTGGAACTTATTTTTGTATTATATATTTTCTTGGCTCCCCCAATTTGTCTTTTCTTTGGGGTTGTATGTTTGCTGAATAATTCACCTGGTAGATAATTCATCTGCCTGCAATGCTTAATTGAATAATTGTTTAATTGTATGAAGCATGCAAACAATTAAGGCAGTATAAATACAAGGGTTTTTGTTTGTTGTATTTATGTATGATTAAGACCTACGGGTCGAAACGTTACATTACTTTGTTTTGAGGTCTGCTGCACCCGAATAAATGCTTTTGCCTCACCTGGAGATCCTATCTTTTTCTTTGATCGTTTATGGGACTGGCGGCGTCCCCTCGATGGTGATCTCGGCGAGGTTCTGCTATCTGGGCTCCCCCTTGGAAGTAGCCGCGGCATTTTCCTTCTATCTCTGCTGGCCGCAGCCGTGAGTACACAGGGGTTGAGCCCGACATCCGGAATCCGGAACCCGGAAGTACTGCGAGTTACGTTTCACTCGCCGACGCATTACAGGAAAATGATGGGGGTACAAGCAGCAACCTCGGAGGGGGTCTTCTCCTACACCGCAGCGGATGCGGACCGCATTGTTGGTGCCACCACATCACAGGACTGTTTCCTTAGCCATCCAGGAGAAGTCACATTAAAAATACAGCTAGAAAAAACGAAAGGAAGACTGGTAAGCTGTAAACTCCATTGTCTTACCTTGACCGAATACTTCAAAGTGAAGCGGATCCCTAGGGGTCTCCGCATCAAATTAAGACCTACTTTGTTTTCTGACAGTGTTGAATATTGTCAGAAATTTGAAATGATTCTTAACAAATGTTCCTTCGACATTATGCTGCTAACTATTGAACAATTAAAGAAAGAACTCGATGAATTAGAGACCGAAATAGCGGCTCTTGAGATCCAATTAAAAGATATGTTGTCTTTGGAATCTTTGGAACAATTAAATACTCGACTGAATAAACAAATGGAGGACATGAGGATGCAAATAGAAGATAGAAAGAGAATTAAATTTGCAAGAGATTTAGAAGATTATACTAAAGGCAGAGTCTATAGATGGACCCAGAGTAACACCACTTTTGGAAATGCACCTATACAATCCTCTCATTTTCGAAGACCACGATTCCAAAAAAAGCATACTAGTCACAATCTAGGCCAAGATTCTACAGAAACTGATCTAGATACATCTGATGACCAATTATATTCACACCTTGTCCCTACCAATTCTGCTTCTTTTTTAGTCAGAGATCAACAGAAACAGGACGGAGGAGGAAGAGGAAACACCACAAACGCGGAAAGAAGGCAGAATCCTGGGAGAAAACAAAAAGACTTATCACCCGAAGATGTACAATCAGCGCCGCTAGTCATTAATATATCAGATCATGTACTTACAGATATTGAATATAAGGTACTATCTAAAGGCCTCTCATTTTGTCCCTCTGCCCCATTGATCTTTTTGCTCTACGTGTGGATCTAGAGAAGTTTTTTCGCAATGTAAAACTAAAAGTATTTTTTCATGGGAGGACAGAACCCATTGGTATAGATACTTCTAGTGTCTCTGACACCCCATTCCATGCTAAAGATCTTAAATTGTGGACTAAGAGTGATTTCTCTCCACCTACGACTCCTCCCATAGAAACATTTGTTCAGTTTGTGAAACAAGATATTGATCATCTACTTGATGTATTTATTGATGGTAAACGTCCTAATTTTTCTAGACTTGAACGACAGGCGTTGAAAAATCTTAGAGAAAATAAAAGTATCACTTTAAAACCCGCTGACAAGGGGGGAGCCTTAGTGATTATGAACCATGTGGATTATGTTAAGGAGGTTAATCGGCAACTCGGCGACACTGACACATATAGGGTTAGTCATTTGGGTGAAGTTACACGACTAGAGAAATTAATTGATACAGTCATTTCAGAGGCCTTAACACAGAACATCATAGACGAGGATCTATATAAATATCTGAAAAAAGAACATGCTATCCTGCCAGTATTTTACGTGTTGCCCAAAATACATAAAAGCCTGGAGAACCCACCGGGGAGACCGATTGTGGCAAGCACGGATTCCGTGCTTCAGCCGCTGTCGATCTTTCTGGATAGGGTTCTCCAGCCTTTGGTCATTAAAACTCAATCCTTTTTATGGGATAGTAAGGACGTGTTGAGACGTATAGCAGGACTTTCATTTACAGGTCCGGTCATTCTATTTACGTGGGATGTGACGAGTCTCTATACCTCTATCCCGAACACAGAGGGTATGAAAGCAATTCATGACACATTACTTAAACACTCATTTTCAGACGAACACATTACTTTTCTGATGAAACTGGTTGAGATTGTGCTCCATAATAATATATTTCTGTTTGGAGACATGGTATATAAACAGTGCAGAGGCACAACTATGGGATCCAATATGGCTCCTGCCTATGCTAATTTATATATGGATACATTTGAAAATCAATTTGTCTATCCACATCCTCTCTTTAGAGATTTTGTACACACCTGGTGGAGATACATCGATGATGTTTTTGGTATTTGGACTGGAACCGAAACTGATTTAATCACTTTCCACACACAGATGAATGCAGTTAATACTCACATTCAATTCACTATGATCTCTAGTTTTCTTGAGATCAATTTTTTAGATCTGACTCTGAGAGTTGAGGGGACACACCTCATTAGCGACCTATTTGTAAAACCTACAGATAGAAACAGCCTTTTACACTATAGTAGCTTTCATCCAGAGAGCACACTTAAATCATTACCTCGTAGTCAATTCACCAGAGTTGTCAGAAATGTCTCTCATCCTGACATTCGGGATGATAGACTTCGGCAAATGACACATAGGTTCACTGATAGAGGTTATCCCAAAACTCTTCTACAAGATGAGTATATACGCTCTAAAACTTTGGATCGCACTTCTATCATTTCTCAATCTAAGGATAAACAGTGTAAGGAATCTCGTATTCCATTTATAACTAAATATAATGAGGCTAGTAGATCCATTAACCAAATTGTACGTAAACACTGGCAAATTCTTCAAAAAGCCTATAGTGGGATCCCCTCCTTTCAGTTTGCACCTATGTTTGCTCACAAAAGAAACAGAAACTTAAGGGATTCCCTAGTCAATGCTGACGTGGGATCCTTTAAGAAATATCAACAGGCCACCCTGGCACCTAAAAAATGTGGGACTTTTCCCTGTTTACATTGTGCCTCATGTAGTGCTGTGATCAAGGGTGACTCTGTAACACATCCACAGACAGGTGAGAAAATACCCATACAGGGTTTCTTCACCTGTGACTCTTCATTCGTGATATATATGCTTAAATGTCCGTGCGGCCTTTTATATGTAGGCGAAACAACTATGAAGGTGAAGGAAAGAATTAGCAAACATAAATCAACGATCCGTACCAGGCGATTAGAGCTACCTGTCGCTGAGCATTTTCACCTTTGCTCTCACGGTGTAGCACAATTACGGTTTCAAGTCATTGACCAAGTACCCCCACTTAGACGTGGTGGTGATAGGACCCGTTTACTTAAACGTAAAGAAAAAAGGTGGATACATAAACTTGACACCTTGTGGCCAAAAGGTCTTAATAGAGAATTTGATCTAAATATATGTTTTTGAACTTCATTCTAGATAATTATGTGCATCCTCCATTTTGGAGGTTCCACATAATGGTCGTTTGACAATAGGTCTCACCTAGTTGTTCTGCCTCACTATTATCCTCATTTTTTCATTTTTTCATGTTACTATATGGTCTGTGTTAATTATCCTTCTGTACTTTACATTATGTATGATGGGATCCATATATATGTCTCTATGGTTTCAGGTCTTACCATGTATTCGTGATGTAGTGTGCTATTTACAGTTTAGCAATGCTATAAATGTTTTTTGATATGTATTAATATAATTATAATACTTTGGTAGTAAGAATTTATATATATATATTTTCTGTAGATATGGATTGCCATGTCTCTTTGGACACCCCTCCAAAATTTCTTTTAACCTTTTTAAACCCTTTCAACTTAATTTTTTTCCCTTTTTTTATTTCATCTATTTTCTGGAACTTATTTTTGTATTTATATATTTTCTTGCCTCCCCCAATTTGTCTTTTCTTTGGGGTTGTATGTTTGCTGAATAATTCACCTGGTAGATAATTCATCTGCCTGCAATGCTTAATTGAATAATTGTTTAATTGTATGAAGCATGCAAACAATTAAGGCAGTATAAATACAAGGGTTTTTGTTTGTTGTATTTATGTATGATTAAGACCTACGGGTCGAAACGTTACATTACTTTGTTTTGAGGTCTGCTGCACCCGAATAAATGCTTTTGCCTCACCTGGAGATCCTATCTTTTTTGCTTTATTCTAATGTGGTGTCACTGGAGCCAATGTGTATGGTAAAAGTGAATTTAAAAAGGAATATACAAACGGTTTATAAACTTAATTTTTAATGTTAAAGCAAACATTTTCTACATTTAGCAAGTTATTTCTATTTCAATGAGGAGTCCACAGACTGCTCCTTCCGGACCAAAAAATCAGCAGCATTGCTTTCTCCCATCCGCTTCTATGTGGATTCAATGTTTCACTGCTGTCGAACAGGCACCGCATTTTGCTGGCAATTCGCCAATATTTGCCAGGTTTTGAGTAGCCGAATGGCCCCGGAATTGCACTGTACGGGGCAATTCACAGTTTGGTGCTATTTCGGGGCCAGTTCAGCTCTCTCTGAATAACCTCTATAGACTTAGCTGGTAAGTATAGCGCGTGCATGCGTTTAGGTCAGGAGAGAGACGCACCACAGGCTCTTTTAAATAGGAAGAACTAGGAAGTAAGAATAATGAATAGTAATTAGGAAAATGTTTCTTTTTGCACAAAGAATTGAGGAAATGAAAAAGAAACTCAAATTACTAGAATAACCCCTTAATGTCCTGTTTTTCCCAATATCCTTCATCACCAGCATCTTTAGGACCACTTGAGCATCAGATTCAAAAGCCCCTAAATTAGTCCTGTTCTGAAAGTTATGAAAAGTTATTTGTGCATAAAGAGCAGTAGGTTCTCTTTATAAATTAATCTTTGTAAGAAAAAACTTGGCCAAATTCTGAGTGACATTTTCAGCCAATATAGACATGGAACAAATGATCAATATGACCCTTTCCCAAATTGGAACCACTCTGGGTACCAGTACTCCCGGGAAACAGTGTGAAACTTCCATGGAACTTTATGTTTCAGATACAGGAGTGAGGATTATGCATAAAGTCCTAGGGTTTAAAGCAATAACAGGCATGAATAGAGTTTATTAGGACATTACAAATAAGGAACACTCAAGGTAATTGGCTTTAAACAATGCAGAGCCTACTCTTGCAGACACAGTTAATTTTGCTACATTAAAACACAAGGTGATGCTTGCTCTGTATAATGTTAGGCTAAATTATTGTACTACAAAGCCAAAGTGGTTTTATTTTACAAGGGATTAAATGTTTTAATGCGCAAAGATTGAAATAACTGGTCCTCAAAAGCTAAAAAAATGAACTTCTTCTTCTCTACGCTCTTAATTGTAAGCTCATCTGAGCGAGGCACTATATACAACCGAACACAATTATAATGGGCCCTATTCCACAGATGGTGTTAACAACTCCATAGGCTATAATGTAAGGTGACCAGATTTTTAAAATTAAATCTGGGGACATTTTTTTATTGGCAAATAGTAAAAAAATATATATATTTTATTAGCATATTTTCCTCAAACCATATATGCAGTGTATTTGGTATGCGTGGCATATGGAGTCACTTTATGATATGGTCTTAATTGGTCGGCAAGTCACAAACCAGGCACTCAGGTTCCATATTTGCAAATTATTTTATTATTAGTCAGTCAACAAATCAGCCGAAACATCAGCCATTATCAAGACCTTACAAAGACTCACGTATCAACCAGAAACGTTGTCTGGGTAATGTCCAATAGATTGGTCCCCTTTTCTTTTTTTGATACCTACAGCTGTAGGTCATGCTGGAGACTGTGTGCACCGGTTCCTTATCACGTAAACTCTTATTACACTCTAGTTTTGTATCAGTGGAGTAGACATTCCTTGGTAAGTATTAAGAAATATTTAAAGATATCTTCTCCCTACAGTGTCAGCTTTGGGACCACGTGCGTGATTGTTTGAAGTTTCTACATATAGTCTGTAACATTATGAAACAGTATGACTTTAAAGGTCCAATATAAAAAGAATTACATAAAATAGGAAAATGGTAAATCTATAGTAGACGTAATGCCTATATGCAATAGACAACGGAAGCACTTAAATAGAGGAGATTAAGCAATAATGAAAATTCCAATTTGTATAATGCTTATAGACACGGCTTCAAGAGAAGCAATGGATGTGAGTTTAGATCCCTTTTACCACAAATTTTTAGTATTAAGACAAATTCCATACTAGCAATCAATAGAAAGATCAATAACATGGCTCTTATTTATTGTTGTATAAATCTATGACTCCAGGGACGGCCATGTATCCCACTTTTATGGATTCTTCCTCTCTGGAAACATTTCCAGGATGATTGATGCAGATTCTCAATTTTTCTGAAGCTATTACTGGTACCGGCTAGCCTAAGAAGGGGAAAGCGATTAACAGGTTTATGCAACACGTGAAATGCAAGCTGCAAGATTAAGTGGCATGAATTTGGGAAAACTCTCCACTCCGTCAGAGTTTAACCTATATTGATGGGTTTAGTACAAGTCTACGGATTAGCTGAAAACTATAGGACGTATCCAGTCATTAGTCACTGCTTATGACGCTAATATGCATATGATGCTAATAACAATTCATGGTCATCCATGGGTCCTCTAATCTCCATATTAAAGACAAACATCTTGCAAAATGCCTTGGAGAAGGAAGTACTCCATTCCAACTCTATTGAGGCTCGTTAATTGCCAATAATTACCATAGGAAAGAATAAATCGAACAAAATATAAATACGTTGGAAATACTACAGCATAATGCACATTATTGTTAACATCCTGATAAGCTGTTATGAAATGTTACTACATATTATGCAAATCATTATGGCCGCCATTTTGAAATCCATTCATTATATCATTTTTATGTAGGATTAACACTGCAATATACGGATTACCTCATGGTATTGGTAGAAAACGGACTCAAACTCATCATCATGTCCTTCTACGCTTGTTTCTGCTGTTACAAATGACTAATATTTCGCCTAATAACACCTGGCTCAATCTCATATTGTGAAGAAATGGTAAAAAAAGAAAAAAATAACTTTTGTGGTTTGCAGTTAGTCACAATCAGTTTTCTTCTTCAAACCACAAATACTCATTAATAACGAAGACTATAACGTACCGGTGTGTGAAAAAAAAAAATCCTCTCAAGCATGATGTGAAGAAAATTTGAAACCCACGGTTAGAAAATTACACCTCAAATAAAAAAGAACTCTAATAGTTTGGGGAGAAGATGTGCTTCTTCCAGACCTGGGTGGAATTGAACCCTCGTCCATCAGTTGTCGCTCTAGCCCCCTAAAGCACTGAAGGCTCTGTATTTTTTACTATACTTTGAGAGAAGGAGCAAAATCATATGCTTCTGGGTTTAGAAGGGTTCACATTTGATACCTGTGTATCAGCAGCCCAGTCACGGTGAACGCCTGCTCCATAAATAGCCGATGACCCGGATACCCAACCTTTGCATTGGTTGTCAACCATGCCCATCGCCTTTATCCTGTATTACTTGCATATTTTCCTGGATTATCTGTTGCAGGACTTCTGCCTGGACTCCTGCTATTGGTCCTTCACCACCCTTCCCTTAACTCCCACTTGCCATTTGGATTGCTCCTTTGGAATATATGTACCTGGAAATCTTCTAGATTTTTCCATTCTTATCACAGACACCCTTTGCAAATTCCTTGCGTCTAACCTGAATAAAGACTCTCTAGACAGGTATGTGCTCTGTGGACTCTGCCAATGAAATCTGGATGAATTTTGTGCTTTTGGTTTTATCCTTTATGGTATGTGTTTTTTGAGAAAGGATTTTACCAGTAAGGATACATTGAGATTTCTCTCGTTTTCAAGTATGTCCTTGGTGGCGAGTATGTACCGTTTGGTGTCTTGCCCAAGGACACTTACTGGAGAGGTGCTCTTGCTGGGATCAAACCTGTGTCTCCACAGGCTCTCTCCATGCAGAGCAGTGATGTTACCTCTACTCCACCCAGCCGGTTTATGTGCCTGGATTTGTGTATAGTCATAATAAATTCATGCAATGGAATTGACCACACAATCCTCGTCTCTATCGTTTGCTGTAGATGGGTCCTACCTTGATTTCCTGGCATGTTTCATGGCATCCAGAGGATAGTTCATTTATCTTTCTGTAGTAAATAATCTGCATTATATTGTTGAATATTCATTTAGTAAATAGCTGTATAACCCAAGGAGCTCTATTGCCTTTTTCCTACATCCCCATCATCCTAAATAATAATGACTAGCCATGAAGAACGAGTTACAGAGTAGAAAAAAAAAATCAATTGGAGGAGGCCGTGATTTTGACCCAGAACAGAATCAGCCAAGATGATGTCTAAAACTTCAGTTGACCTTAACAACAACAAAAAAGTGCCGTATGATTTGGTAACAATACTTGGCTTTCTGTAATGTACTAGACTGATGTTACGCCGCAGCTGATGACTTTTACAATTATTTTTGTACGGGGAAGAACACAAGGTCAAGAAAACAGCAACTAAGCACGCGGTTCTCTTAAGAGATGTGAACCGTAAAGTGACTACTGGAAGCGTAAAAACTTTTCCCTTCAACTTCACAGGCATAGCAAGGGATGTGCTGCTTCTTCATTTTTATCTATTTATTTTTTAATCCTAATAAAAATCAGTAGTAATTATTATTAGAGTTATAGAAAAGCCAAAGCAATTTGACCTGCCTTACAGATTTCGGATGCTGGTCATCATCGGGAAAGGAGCGGTTTTATTAGCTTCTCTAGCTCATGACACGGAAAGGTCATAGTCTCTCCTGCCTTGTTAATGTAACTCTATTTTTCTCCTTTATGGCATTTGTATTAGAGGACATACATACACCATGACATAATGACGCCCTGTCTTGTGAAACTACTCCTGTTTTGGAGATGGGAAGCCTTGTGACGGCAAAGCAAAAAGAGGAAGAAAATGATGGCGATCAACTTTGAAGACTGCATTGTCTTACCGTTATTGGAGAGACGCGTGTCGGACAATGATGCATAAAAGGCGCCATATTACCATGTTGCCATTAAGCAGAGCACTTAAGTCATACAATATAACGACTTGAGCGCTGTGCTTATTTTGTTCATGGCTTGTTCCACCCGAGAAGAAAGTTCAGCTTGTACAAAGAAAAAATATGTCCTACATGCTCAACCCTGTATAATGCCTACAATATAAATATAAAGCCGGCTGGGTGGAGTAGAGGTAACATCACTGCTCAATAACCGTGGAGAGAGACTGTGGAGACACAGGTTCGATCCCGGCAAGAGCACCTCTCCAGTAAGTGTCCTTGGGCAAGACACCTAACGGTACTGTCAGGATCGGGTAACCCCGCTTGCAGACTGTAAGCCAACAGACCCTGACCAACCGGTCCTTAGAAATGGCCGGGTTATGGTCAGTAATACTGAGAATGATGAACACAAATAAAGTGGTGGAGTGCAAAGAAAAACAACCTGCGGAATAAAGGAACCCACAATGCTCTAGCTAGCCGGTCCTTAATAATGGCCGGGTTAAGCAGGGCAAACCAACAAAACACACATAGGCAGGGGTTAAGAAAATAGAGGTCCGTTTATACTATGCCAGAAATCAGGGCGCCAGAATACAGGGAAGTCGAGACAAGCCGGGATCGTATAAACCAGGAAATCAGTCAGAATATGAATCAAGAAATAACAACAAGGCACTAGGAGTAACAGGAAACACGCTAGGGCAACTTGCTAAGAGAAAGGAAGCCCTTTAAATAGAGCCACAGCACTACCTATTGGTGCTCAGAGGAGACGCCCTGCTCTGCTATAGGATAGCTGGTCATGTGCTGCGATTGGTTGTCCTTCCTGCATGTTGCATCTGATTCGCGGGCAGCACCATTCTCTGTCCTGTAGTACACAGTACCCTGGAATAAGGCTTTCTGGATATCAGCTGCTGTGACGGCCGCAACATTTCCCCGGACATGGGGCGAAGGTGCAACATTTCCCCAGACATGGGGCTCAGGTGCAACATTTCCCCAGACATGGGGCTCAGGTGCAACATTTCCCCAGACATGGGGCTCAGGTGCAACATTTCCCCAGACATGGGGCTCAGGTGCAACATTTCCCCAGACATGGGGCTCAGGTGCAACATTTCCCCAGACATGGGGCTCAGGTGCAACATTTCCCCAGACATGGGGCTCAGGTGCAACATTTCCCCAGACATGGGGCTCAGGTGCAACATTTCCCCGGACATGGGCCACCGTGACAGGTACATACTGGCCACCCAGGACGTACTTGAAAATGAGAGAAATCTCAATGTATCCTTCCTGGTAAAATCCTTTCTCAAAATAAAATAAATAAATAATTTAGATTTTTGGTTCATTTACAATGGCTATTCCAAGCATAAGTCCACCCACCACATCAAGGCAAATCTCATGGGTGAATAAAAACAAAAAAGTGCAACACCAGCAACAAAGTAATGTGAAAAATACTTTGTGAGAAAAAAAATTGTAAACCCTGAAGTGCCTCGTAAGGAGAAAACATCTCAGACAAATAGTGCCGACTTCTTATGTTTCCTATATTTAATGTGGGCAACTAAAAAGTGCTACAATATAACTTATAAAAAATTTGAATTAAGGCTGGCTGTCCACTGGAACCGTATTTGTGCAATCGTCCGTAGTCGCCAGACTAATCCGACAACACTGAAGAGAATCAACACTTCAGCTTCAGACGACTACAACACACTACAGCGATCTTTCCCATTTGAATGGGATTTGTCAAAGTTGGACGGTCTGGTACAGAAAAAAAATGAAGAAAAAAATTTGTATCGCTAAACCGCTGTTCGGCAGCAGGGAAATTATCCCATAGAGAAGTGATTCAGTTTGACATTCGGAGCCCATGGGATTAAATGTAAAAAAAAAATTTTGAATTTCAGCACCAGGGACACCAGCCGGAGTTTCCTTCACATCTTCGGCAGCGTTTTTTTTCCCTCCAGTTCGGCGGGTTCGACAGTCTGCCTGTTGGTCAATCTAGGTCGTCCATAGTCATTTGCAGTAGACGACCCAGACCGTTCAAAAAAGTTTTCCATCGTCGGACGGCCAAGTCAGTCGGGCAATACACAGCAACTGGGCCAACACCTCAAATGCTCAAAGCAAGGTCTCCTGTAAGTGAACCAAAAATTGTTGTTGCAAGCTTAGCTTGGGTCTCGGATGTAGCACCGTAATGCGCATTAACGTCTCCTATACTTTATATGGGAGAAGTTAATGTGGAGCTACCAGATGAAGAACGAGCTATTCCGACCTCATTCTTCATTTGCACCTGAAGTTATTCAGAAAAGATTGCGTTTCAGCACAATCACTTACCACATAAAACTAAACACACCACAAAATCCAACACTCATCTTCGATTCCTGGGTGGAGAGAGCGACTCAGTCCTCAGTCCAGGGGCAATTTAACAATGGGAACATATAGTTCCCAGTTTTCCTTTGCGAATCCTTCTGCTGCCCCAGCCAGAGGTCATGCGAGAGCACATCTGTCTCCATGGAGTCCTATGGACTTCTGTAGCTGATAACATCAGCTGCTCTTAGGCTAGTGTCAGACGAGCATCTTTGGAGAGCGTAAGTAAGTTCTGTGAGAGTCGACGTTCCTTCCACTTGACGCCCGTCTGGCCACCACGCTGAGCGCACTCAGTGTGCTCAGCGCTGTAAAGCGCGATCCTCCAATGGAGAATCGCGTTTTGCAGCTCCGTCAACGGCGTCCTAGCTTGGATTACGGACGCTTGTTGCGTGCGGATTTCGTGCGCACCAACAAGCGTGCACAAGCGTGTGATCGGCCCCGTTGCAGCGACACAACGCTGCGACGGACGCCGGTAAGCACATCAGTACGGGCGCACATTAGCCACGCTGTTATTTAACATCTCAAAACTATTACACCTCGAACTGCTGAGAACTCAGTCGGAATATAGGTGTTAAATGTCATATGCTAATGGAAAATGGATGACGCTCAGGTTTTCCATTAGCAAATTACATTTTACACAGCCCTTGGAATAGGGTCCTAGATTGGCCCCAAATCTTTAATTTTATGAAAACTTTAAGTCTTTGGACAACTCAAAATGTATGTCAGAACTACTTGTGGAGTAGTATTATCACGCTTTTAGAAGGTACTATCAAGCTTACAGAAGAAATGTAATTTATTCGGTATCTGGCATTTCCTTCCGATCTGAAAAAAAAAATCCCCAAAGGAAGATAGTGTTACAGAGGTTCTCACTATTTAACAGAAGATCTTGTTTTTTTTGTTTGTTCCTATTATTAAAACATTAGTCAACTATTTGCCAACGGGACAAGCATTTCTGTTTCTTCTCCTTTTAGATTTTTCAACCCAAGAGACGCATCTCTATTTTAGGTCTTTAGAAACAGTTAGGGCCATATTACATTCTCGGCGCAAATGAATTTTTTTTGCGTGCAGTGTCCAGCGTTATCGTGCGAAAATTAACGTGATATTCGGATCCGAACGCATTTTCTCATCCGTCCAAAAATAACGTTAGTAAAAAAAAATGCGCAAAACGAAGTGTAATACGCGCGCAGTAACGTTGTGCATGTAAATCAGTGCGCGGACTGTTTTTTTCACGGGATTCAGACAATCAGAATTAAGAACCTTAATTGACATCAATTCACCTTAATTGACTCACTAACGTTTTTGCGCCTGTCAAAATAAATCCGAGCATACATGCTGCAGCAATAAAAAAAATATGAACGAATTCACAATTTTTTTGTTTGGGTATGTGTAGAATGTGTAACTATACTGTGCTGTATTTTTTTTTTTTTTGGTGCTGGTGTATTTGGTTTCGGCCAGAACGTTCAGATTTGCAGTTACCACCAGCTTTTCATAGACATTAAAATTATGCGCACAAACGTCGTTCGTAGGAAGTTGCGCATCTATTGAAATAACATTGTGAGCGCAAATTCGTTACGCGGATGGTAAGTATAGGACGCGCACAGTTCAACACGCTCGCGCAAGTCCGTCCGCGTCAAACGATAACGCGCATCGTTTGCGCGAACGTTGAAATACGACGTTCTGCAAAAATGGTTTTGTCCTCGTGCAAATGCGCATTTGCGTGCGCGCAAAACCGATGCGCGAGGAATGCAATATGGCCCAAATTTGGCTTGAAATATTATAAAGCATAAAATTTGTCCAAAACATCAAACTAATTAAACTTTGTTTTTCAATTCACTGTTGATTCCAAGACAGAATAATATATATATATATATATATATATATATTGTTTTATTTGTTTGATATGTGCAGACAGCATTCCCACTTGGAAGCCAATTGAGGGCCTGATATTCAATTTGTAGACCATAACATGTAATAAAGAAATGGATTTCATTAACAATTTATAAGGGTAAAAATACTAATGCTTGGGAGCTACTGGCTTTAATTCAGTATTCAGGGTCATGAAATGTGTTGATAAGCCTTGGGGAGCGTAACCTGAAAGGCTAGAATTATTTTTTTCCACATTTCGAAATTGTAATCTTGGGTCAACAGCAGAAATCCAGGTGATTGGAGAATACTTTTATACATCTGAAAGATGATGATAACAAAACTTATCTTTGCCTGGCAAATACCAAGCTGAAAACAGAAGTGGCAAAAATAAATAAAAAATAAAAGTTTTTCCCCCTGTATCAATGGCGTTCATGAGTTTTCCAGGCTAAGCATTTTCTTCCAGGTAAGATTAACCAAAATTCTCTAAAAATTTAAAGACAGCGTTCCATTGTGATATGTCATGAGTCTTTATCAAATCTTATTTAATGCAAAAAAAGCTTTTTTTAATCCGTTTCTAAAAGGTCAAAGTAAGTATATTTTTAGAACTAGAAACCACTGGACCAGCAGCAGGTAAATAGAAAAGATATATATTAATTTTGAGGAGGCCCAAAGGAGCAGTTAACTGAATTCTTCTGCTCAACAAAAAGAATGTGCACTATTGTAGCCATGTTTAAATGACACGTTATATCTGAACATCATTGTTAATCACGTTCACAGCACCCATTCCCAGCAGCCGGATAACCCTATGGTAACCTCCACAAGCCTAATTAATTTAATTCAGAATGTAAAGCAATTTCAGTCATCTCGAGTGAAAAATAGTAATTTTAATGGCCAGTTGCATGGAAGACGATGTACAGAGTCTGTCATGCCCCAGGATTTAGGATTTATTGTATATTTTTCTGTTTTGTGTTGAATCTGCCTTTGCTGCTTACATGCTATTGATTTCATAGCTATTTTGTCCCTGCTGGGTTTCCTTAGCTTGCTGTATCCAGCTAATTTCCACCCTTTGCTCAGTGTCTTGTTCCAAGGGACTTCCTGGTTACATAGCAGCCATTCTGTACTCACTGCTGGAATGTCTTTTTACCTGCATTGCTTTACACTATTACAAGATTGTCAGTCTGATCATTAAACTCTTCAACTGGATTTATCTTTCTACGTGTCAGTTTTGCTGAGTAGAAGTTACACTATATTGCCAAAAGTATTCGCTCACCTGCCTTGACTCGCATATGGATGGGTGAGCGAATACTTTTGGCAATATAGTGTATCTGCCGAACTTCATCGTGTGAGTACTAGTCAAATACAGACTGCTAGTCTAAAGCACCCACGCCTCACAGCTTTGCTTAGGGAAGCAGAATAGAGTCACATGAAAGAAGTGACAGAGAGTAGGAATCTCAACAGTTTGTGGGCATTCTAGTTTTAATTTTTATTATTATTATTCTTTATTATTATTATTATTCTTTATTTATAAAGCGCCAGCATATTCCGCAGCAATGTACAATAGGCACAGTATAGACAGGGTTACAATACATTGAACAACATTTGACAAACAGTACAGGAGGAGATGAGGCCCTATTCCCGTAGGAACTCACAATCTAGAAGGGTTGGGGTTGGAAACAGGAGGAGAGGACTGCAAGGTGAGAGTGATTGATGGTTGCGTCAGTGAATTGGGTGGTAGGCTTCCCTAAATAGGAACGTTTTATTTTTATTGAATACTTTTGAAAATAAGCAAGTCACCCGGTACCACAAAGCACCAACACCAGAACCATAAGGCTGGGGTCAGACGAGCAGTAGTAAGAGCGGAAAGAATGTCTATGAGACCTTAAACCTGACGCCCATCTGGCTACCTTGCTGAGCGCAGTTAGTGCCTCAGCGCTGCAAGGCTCGACCCTCCTATGGAGGATCGCGCTTTGCCGCCCTGTCAACGCGTGTCCTATTGCTTTGACAGGGACGTTTGCTGCACGGATGCAGCACGGCCGCTGTCGTGCGCGCACCACAGCGTGTGGCCGGCGCCATCGCAGCGTCATAACGCCTCGACGGACGCCAGAAGGCACGTCAGTAAGGGGGCACATAGAACGTCTGACCCCAGCCTAAGGGGAAGTGTCAGAAATTGAAGTAACAAAGGAATAGAGAGCACTGGCAGAAACAAAACAAAGGGGTGGTTTTAGAACTTAAACAGAAGAGCGGGTCACTCCTTGGTGCAATACAATGAGAGCTGATTTATTATTGCAAGAAGGTTCAGTGTTTTGGTTCTCCTTGCAACCTTGTTCAAGCAAGCGGAAGAGAAACTGAAAAGTTGTACCTTGCTCCAATAATAATTTATCTCTCATTTCATTACATGATAGAGTGACCTGCTCGTCTATTTGATTCTCAAGCTGTTGCTGGGTTGGCGGCTTCGAATTGCCTGGAACTCTAGTATTACGGTATAAGTTGTATAGAATGTGTGTGTGCTGCATTATTTTTTCATTACACATTACATAACTCAAATCGAGGCTCTGAGACTGATAAAGTAATTCAGTCCAATAACAAAATGAAATGAGAAGTCTGCAAAATATAGGGGGTGTCATTAAGCACATCTATGCACAGTGGATGGACAGTCAGATATCAGGTTTTAACACTGAGGTAGGTCAGTGGAGATTCTGGTGTTATTTTAAAAGCTTTTTCTCTTTCAGTAAAAAGTATCTAATTATCATGGATTTTATAACTAAAAACAAACCACTTTTAAAAACACAAATAAATAAATGCCGGTATACTCCCATTTTCAGGTTTCTGGAGAAAATGCTAGTAGAATACACATGGATCTGAATTTTGGAAAAATAATACAAAAGAACGCGATGTATCATCTAATGCAGTGTTCCTCAGCTCCAGTCGTCTAGTTCCCTAGTGTTCCCCAAACCTCTCCTTGGGACCCTCAACCAGACCAGGTTTTAAGGTTTACCTTGGGGAAAAGCAGACTGAACCCTGCAATCACTGAGCAGCAAATCATATCACCTGTGCTGTGCTTCACATATCTGGAAAACCTGACGAGGCAGAGGGTCCTGAGGACAGGTTTGGGAAACACTGCCCTAAGCTTTGCAGATATCTGAAGCCCTACACAGGTGATATGATTTGCTGCTCAGTGACTGAAGGATTCCCTCAGCATTTCCCCAAGGTGATCCTTAAAACCTGACCAGTCAGTGGGTCCTGAGCTGAGAAACAATCATTTCTAATGCTTTTGTTGGTATGAATTAGCTTTAACACACTTTATGATCCACTCTTTTCATTCACGTAGTTGAAAGGTTCACATTTAATCTACTTTATATTTATAATAGTTAAAAGGTTGGGGTGGAAGCATCCCCATCCACCCACGGCCATTTAAAGTACATTAAATGCTCACGTTGGATACAGTGTCCCATTACGAGCCGTTGACCTTTCACACATGGAAATATGGACTAAAGATACTCGCACGCCGGCTGCACTTTAATGATATGAGGAAAGTGGGGGGAAACGTTGGAAATATAATGCAGAATCGGAACTCTTGTTTTCTAATAGTCTTTCATGTTCCGCTTCTGGCATGAAAAGGTACACAATTAGTAAATGCTATTGTTATTTCATTATTCTTGAATAACACAGCCATGTTGGTTATCTGAATGGGTCCGCTGTCCAAATAAGATTTACATCCTAAATTACGTTATGGACTCGTTCCCAATATTAAATTCTGAACACATTTTAAACAAGCTGATTTAGCGCAATCTGGTTTCAAAAGAGGTTTTCCTTTACGCCGGGGTCAGACGTGCACTCTATGTGCGCCCGTACTGACGTGCCTTCTGGCGTTCGTCGCAGCATTGTGACGCTTTGACGGGGCCAGCCACATGCTGTAGTGTGCACACAAATTGCGCACGCCACAGCGGCTGTGCTGCGGACGTTCTGAAAGCCTCTCTGTCGAAGCACTACGACATGTGTTCGACAGGGCTGCAAAGCGCCATCCTCCAAAGGAGGATCGAGCCTTGCAGCGCTAAGCGTACTAACTGCGCTCAGCGAGGTGGCCAGACGGGCATCAGAGTGGAAGTAACATCCACTCTCACGGACGTTCCTTCTGCTCTGCAAAACGTTCGTCTGACCCCGGCCTTAAGGGATTATGCTTATTTTACATGTATTTTGCAAGAAAAATAAATCCACGTCAGATCCTGAACAGCTCCTTCTGGAAACTTAAAAGCATGTGCCAGCTACTCACAAATATGCTCAGGTGTGTACAGAGCAAACAGAATAAAATAATACATGCAGTGATACTATAATAGGCATTTTATTAAAAAAAAAAAAAACAATTCCTTTGCTGTAGGCCAGGGCTCAGCAACCTTGGCCCTCCAGATGTTTTGGAACTACATATTTCACGATGCTAGGCTACTCATAAGGTAGACTAAACATCGTGGGAAATGTAGTTCCACAACATCTGGAGAGCCAAGGTTGCTGAACCTTGCTAAAGAGCTTGGTTGTGTGCTTTGTTAAATTGATGTCATGGAAATATTGCTGGGACCTTTCCAATACAGATATTATGTTCGTATGAATCCTACAAGCGAATGGGCACTTCATGTAATAATTCCATGTACTAATAAGATAAATACTTATATAAATGGTTAACATGACCAGGGAATTTTCTATAGATACATAAAAGACTCAAACGATCAATTGTTGGTTCTTCTAGTGAATCACACCTCTGTATGAAGACTACCTGGATGGCATAGCTTTCTATTGTGTATATAATGTGACTGCAAAATCGGAAAGATCGTTACGGATGATTACTGCATCACACATTGTGAGTGGATTATGTTATCTTGCAAAAGATTACATGCTAGGATTATCTGTCCTCCGGAGATATAGCCATACTTTCTTTTGCCTGGAAATGTAAATCCATACACTTGGCGGACAAGATAAGGGTTCCCTGTTTCTGAGGAGGAGGTTTGCATCTACTAAAAAGTTAGATTTGACCCAAAGACCACTAATTTGCCCTATTTATGTGGGTCAAACATGTAGGGCACCCTGGTATGATCGATGGCATTACTTTACTACACCTTTGGTGGGCCATGGATACGTCCAGAGACAAAAATTAAGTCAGGCCACTCAAGAATCCACTAAATAGCTGTGCTATAATACTATCGCTCAGATATGGGTTCTCACGAAGAATCCGACCACAGATGATTTAACTACTCTGATGTTGGATCTCCGGGAAGGATTTGGCAAGGAGGTGAGTGGTCAGAACGGAGATGTCAGACCTCGCGGCCTGTGTTCATCACCTGGAGGATTCGACCGCTGCTGCCGAGACCTTGCCCTCTTATGTGTGCTGAATTGTCAGATCTCAAACAGCATGTTGATGACCTAGACAACCGGGGCCACAGACATAATGTCCGCATCCGCAGCCTTCTGGAGTTTGAAGGAGAAAATCATTTTTTGTTCTCCAGGAAATATTCTATACCATCCTGCAAAGGGACATGTTTACCCTATTGGCCCTAGGCAGAGAGCACCGAGCACTCTGGCCTAGACCCCTGATGGTGATCCACTTAGCGACATCATTTGTGGGGGGAAGTTGGGAATTGGGGGAGAGGGTGGTCAAGGTGGACCGTAGTTTCTTTATATAAGGGCGTTGGAAGGCATGTATGTATTGGGTGGGAGGAACGGGGTGGGGGTATTAAATACATTACAATAGTACATAAACTGTATATAAAAGGGGGGATAATAATTATTTACAAATAAAATACATTAAAAAATTGTATATTCTGTGTTGCCAAAAAAGGCCAAAATGATCACTGGGCGCTGTGGGTCTTCTCGTACAGAGGAGACTTCCTTGGTATTTCAGTACTGGACTCCCTTTTGGGGTGACAGACTGATTTGCATATGGCTTAGCCACCTTGGTACTGTCACCATCAAGTTAAAACCTTGTGAGACCTGAGCAGGGACCCACCATAGGGCATGCCACTTAAGCTGTTGCCCGTTCTCAGGGCCCTCGCAAACTCTGCTCAAAGAACCTGGCCACTGTTAAAAACCATACAGAACATGCATTGTCTAGAAATGTGCCCTAAATTTTGTTTTGTTTTGGCAGAGTGGTGGGCTTTACCTGAACTGACCACATGGAACGATCCCAATCCCTGAATATACAGTGTATTTTTCAACTTTAAAACTATGGAATATCGATGGTTAATCTTGGAACTGCAGATGTTTGCAGACTATTTCACCAACGCTCAGGCATTTATAAGCTGACTGGGCATCTGCCAACATCTGCTATGCCAGGTTTACCCATTACTGCTGCATTTTCTAAATGAGAAAAAGAAAAAAAAGCTGCAAAATAAACTATACTGTGCCTGGGAATACTAAATAAATCTGATAATTTATAAAGAGAAGATAGATCTTCCTCTAACTGACATGCAATGAAAACCTGAAAAATATGATGCAAATAGAAGCCGTAAATTTCAAGGCATTAGACAAAACTGTATGATCCAGGGAGAAATCAATTAACACCACAAAACAAAATGTGACGACTCACAGTGACTTAGGGAGTTGAAGGGTATCGCAAAACTGCTTGTGAAACAAACCAGCTATCAAAATGAAAAGAAATATTGCAACTCCTGACTTCTACACGGAAAGGAGAGTGTGGATACCGCTACTTATTAAAACAAGACTGGAAACATTGTTTTAGTCCCAAGACTATGCATGTCTGAACTTTCTCTAACACAACGCATTGCACTTTGCCCGAGTTGAGCTCTTCACAAATGTCAGCTTTATTCTTAAAAAAAGTCAACATCTTTTCTAAACACTGGCAAAGGTACGTTTTCCTCTGGTTTACAGAGACCGCTTATTTGTGATGTCAGTAGAGAACTCTGCATGTATCAATATCCTAGATTTGTATTGTACACCTTGGGGGCACGTCCCTCTACGAGAGAGGCTTTTGGAAAAGGCTACCAAGGGTAGATAAACGATACCTGGAGGGCCAGCGCTGAACAGCTTCACATAACACTTTGAGGGGTCAGTGTGTCTAAGGCTAGGGTCAGACGAGCGTAGTGTTCACGTCCGTGATTGCGCCTAAAAGTACGTCCGTGATAGCATGACAGAAAGCCCATTGGAGCCCCACACACGAAGCACGTCCGCACTGAACTGCGGACGCACAACGGCCGCGGCCCACGGACGCAAGGCAGGCAAGAACGTACAACGTACAAATCACGCTCGTCTGACCCTAGCCTTAAGGACTGCTGGAAAATATATGGTTATAAACTTGTTGATGCCTTTAATCCCAACAGATAAATCTCCATCAATGATCTTGAATGGCTAGATTGAGATAACGAGATCAAAGGGGGCTGGCCTGCTGACCAAAAAAACATCTTTTATTTATGTGGGGAGATTCACTGGCAAAAAAGAAACTCTATAAAATATAATAAGTACAAAGAATAACAGACAGATGTATAAAATGTGGAATGTGAAATGGTGGTGATGGCATAATGGAAATGTACAGTATGTATGGATTGATGTGCCAATAGTAGTAAAATGTATCTAACAGGGATGCACCGAAACTTTGGCCACCGATAGAGTCTGCCGATAATGGGGTTATCGGTTTCTGCCCAAAAGCAAAACACCAGCCGAAAATTGATGATCCCAGCTTTCAATGCTGCTTAGCTGGAGATCTTTGCAATTGGAGAGAGGTAGGAGCTGCTACACATATTTATTTCTGCACACAAAGGGTTAACTGCCTACTCAGAGCTGCTGCCACTATCAGTGCATGCAGTAACCTCTGGCCTCTCAGTGACAAGGAACCAGTGATTTATCACTGACCTCCTGCCAGAGGTGTCTGCTCCGAGGACAAGAGGGGGGGGGTTTAATATGGGAGCTTACATCCATGCCTCCAAAATGTTAATGGGACGTTTTTCTGCTTTTTAAGAGAAACAGACTGATGTTTAGGCTCCATCTGAGCCATTGTAGTTGATAGATATTATCTACTTATTTAAATTGTGTTGGAGGGCAAACAAATTAGATTAAAAGCCTCCACACAACAAATAATAAACTTTATACCTGCAGAGTTCTCTGAATTGTTGGGATGTGTAAATGTCTTCTGCAACTATAAAATGTGTGTGTCTCTATAAATTTTACAAATGAATGTATGCATTAGATGCAAAATAACTCCACCAAAAATATCTTAAAAGTTTGATGTGGATTTAATGTGGATTAATTTAAATTCATGATATTAATTTAATAAAGTCTAGTATTAATACAGTTATATAAAAAAAACTTAAAATCTTAAAATAAATTGTAGGGGAAAATTCATTTTCCGTTTCGTTCCAAAATTTTAATTTGAGAGCATCACATATGTATGTATATATATATATAAATATATATAAAAGTATGTAGAGCAGGGATCTTAAACTCTAGTTCCTCGGATGTTTCGGAACTACAACTCCCACGATTATCTGACTATCTGCTGCTTTCAAGGAATTCTGAGAATTGTAGGCAATAAACATCTGCGGGGGGAGGAGAGTTTGAGATCCCTGATGTAGAGGGCGTAAAAGGGGAGTATTTCGAGATTTGAGGGAGTGTAGGGATGAGGTGTGGTATGTGGCAAAGTTTAGGTCTGTAAGAAATTGGTTTTGCTGGGTTTGGGAATCAAGTAAAGGAATTGGCATAGGAGGCAGCTGAAGCAGAACCATGTCTAAGATAGATCAGACGTGAAGAGGCATTAAGGATGGACTGAATGGGAAAGAGTATGGAAAAAGGAAGTGCTGTCAAGAAGTTATTGCAGGTCTCAAGATGGAAAGTGATGAGGGAAGGAGTATTTAGTGACATCTAAAGTTAGAAGGGGAATGAGATAGTCTGGTGACGACTGTAATGGAGATGTAACGGTTGAGTTGGATAAAACGGTTGGTTAGTCCCCTATCCTACCGGTCAAAAGGCTAGACGTTTGCATCCCAACACTACTTATGTAAAGAATAAATAACCATAAAATGCACTAAATTACATTGTTATTTTGCATTAGCCAACATTTTAAACCAATCAATATTCCAACATGCTATTTTATCCAACATGTGGCGTGCTAACAATGCATCCCCCGTTTTAAATAAATGTTATAACTTAAATAAACTTTATGGAAAACAAAAAAAAGAACAAAAAGCACTTTCTAGTGAAAGGCCGAAATAGAAAGACCCTTTGAGTAGTCCTTGGTAATATTAAAATTAGGTAGTCAGTTTTGATGTAAAACTCATTGAAAGCCTGAGAACGTGAACAAAAAAAAAATAGAACAAAAAAAGTACAAAACAATAAAACAAAGTTGATACTTTTAAAGGAAGAAAGAAGTGGAAAACTAAAAGCACATAACCGCATAACAAAAAAGTTTCACAAAGAATCACGTCTCCTGGCAGCAATATGTAATGTTCAGGGGACGCCCACAGAGGTCATTTGCACAGTCACTTTCATGCAAGATGTCCTCAATAGGCTTAATTATTTTGCTTTCCAATGTCTTTACCCTGATACCAAGTCCCTATACTCAAACGATGTGTGCAATTTTGAATTAAGATGCAGATAAAGCCGTCAGTTTAGTAATTATTTTTAGCACATGATTCAATTTCTCTAAAAAGTTCTGCTGTCGCGTTCCCTACTCTTGATTGTTTTATTTCTTTTAGAAACCCTCTTATTTTTTTTATTCATTTAGTTATTCTAGTTGTGCACTTGTAATATAAAAATTCTAACAAAATCTTTTGACAACATAGTTCTTATACAAGTATTCTATGAACTACTAGCATCTAAACAGAGTTCGTCTGGCAAGTCCACTGCACTTAATAATAATAATCATTTCTAGCATGTTTAGACTTTAAAATAGTCTACAGTAGGGATAGACCAATATCATTTTTTCAGCGCCGATACAGATTCCAAGCTTTTATTTTTTACAAACAATAACAGTTATAGACTCTGGCTTTTGAACTGATCCCTCATATGACCCTGCACGTAAGGTGTCGGCAACCATGGTCTTCCAGAGGTTTTGGAATTACACCTACCATAATTTTCAATTACTTATTAGGTTCTAAAAGCCTCATGGAAAGTGTAGTACCAAAAGATCTGGAGGGCCATGGTTGCTGAGTCATGGTGTGGGAAATAGGTACCAGAAATATAGTGGACCAATAGATCCCCCCTGCATCGCCTGTATAGGGAATTCCCTGCCAGATGGGAGGGAAGCCCCATTTCTGCTGTCATCATGCTCATGTGCAATACTGTTAGTAGGCAGGGGAAGTCGTAAAGCAAGAGTTGGCAGCCAAGTTGTCGGCCTGCAGTGAGAGAAGCCCCAATTTGGCACCAGATCGACAATATTCTGTGGGACCTCACGTATCGAGGCTGCAGTGAGTCAGCTTGTCCAATTATCGGCAAATAAAAAGCCGATACCAGTAATTTGCTGAATATAGACCACCAATAATTGATCTATCAAATAACAGGTAACAGGTAATAAACTTCTTAGATAAATCTCTACTCTGATTGAGGAAATCCTCAATTTCTGGACAGTTCCAGCGTAAACGCCCAAATAGATTTTTGGGAATATTATCCAGCCATTTTTTGTAGTGGCTACTTTCATAGTGAATGTATGAATTTTTAATCGGTGGGCTTAACGAAGGTTTTGGTACAGAAACGATTATTTTTAATAAAAATATTTAAATCTAAAAAAATCAACTCCAGCCCTCCAATCTCAACAGAAAACTTAAGGTTGAACTCGTTGACATTCACAAAGTCCAAAAACTTCATCAGATCACCACTAGATCCATCCCAAACAATAAAGACATTATCTATATATCGACGCCAGAGTGCCAAGTTTGCCCCAAATGGTCAGAGTAGAGATATGTCTAAGAAATTTATTGATAAACCGTATCCTCAGAGGTTGGTTGAGGAAAGTATTAGGGAAGTTCAGGTTCTTAATAGGGAGGACTTTCTAAAATGGAAGCGTGCTAGGAAAGATGGAAATCAAGATAATAATAAATTGAGTTTTACCTTTCTGACTCCATTTAGTGGTAGGAGTAGAGAAATCAAAAATGCCTTAAGGAAATGTTGGCCTATTTTGAAGAACGATCAGGTATTGGGTAAATACGTACCGGAGGCTCCACAGGTAGTTTTTCAGAGGGCTAATTCTATTAAAAAGATTTTGGCTCCTAGTGCCCTGCCCACTTTAAATAAAAAGGTTAATCTGATTAATAACCCGTACCCTCTTATGTGTAGACCGGAAGTTTTTTTTCAGATGTAGAGTCTGTTCAGTTTGTAGGTCACTAGAGGTTAAAATGGAAAAGTTCTCCAGCACCAGGACTGGTAGGGAATATAAAATTAAAGGTTTCATCAACTGCAACACTACTAATGTTGTGTATTTGTTGCGGTGTGGAGCCCAATATGTGGGCAAGACCAAGCGGAGGTTAAGGGAAAGGATATTTGAGCATTTTTATAATATTCGAAAAAAGAGTGAAAAACATAGTGTCCCTAGACACTGTAACAATTGTCCGTTTTTTAGTTTCTCCACATTTTTCTGGTTAGGGATAGAAAAAGTGTTCCCTAATTGGAGGGGAGGTGACATAGCTAAATCACTCTCCCTAGCTGAGACAAAATTGATTATTTGGAGACATTGAAGCCACCTGGCTTGAATGTCGATTTTGATGTTAGCTCATTATTATGATTTTGTACCCTCCTTCATCCTTGGCTTGGTCTCACATAATTATTATCTTTTCTGTGTATCTCTGTAGTTTTTTTTTAATTTTTCCTCTTCTCACGTTGATCAAGTTTATTGTCATCGGAACATTACTGCCTTTTATTTTGTAGAAGTTGGTGGCACTTAATTATAAATCACTAGGAGCAATTCTCTTAAGTCATGTGGTTTGTATTGCGGGAAATCCATTAGTTGTGTGTCTGGGAAGGTTGCCGCCACTTACATAGCTGTTTGCCCATAATTAAGATGGTGGTTCTGGATCGCAATGTCACTTCTGGCGCTGGACGCTGGGGGACATTTTCGAGTGGCGTCACGTCACTTCCGATGTGCCATTAAGGACTCCGGTGTTCTCGTTTAATTCCCTTAACAACTTGGCTGCTAAGGACGCTCTTAGCGCCCCCTCCCGGTGCAGGCTTGGATGTCAGCCCGGCACTCCGGGACCCCGGCGGGGACAATCGATGTCATTGCGCTAGCGCAATGACATCCTTTACAGGCCCCCCCCCCGTGAGTGCGGGGAAGGTGCCTGAAAGGGAGGGGGATGGTCCTTTGGACCTCTCTCCCTCCCCTTCCATAAAGGGGCAGCGGTGAAAGTCAGGCACCGTTTGGAAGGGCACAGCCCTTCCTTCCAAACAGTGGCTGGCTTTAACCCCTTGGGGACCGGATCGCGAATTGGCGCCAAAAAGCGCCAGATCGCGATCCTCTCCCGGAGCTGGCCAACATCTTGGATGTCGGCCAAGCTTCCGGGATCTTCCCCTGACGACTGGTGTCATCGTGCATAGCTTGATGACGTCAGTTCTGGAGATAACCCCTAGCTGTCACCAATGGTGGAGATAGGGGGTTCCAATGAACCCCCTATCTCCCGATCTGTTGCAGCTAGGGGTTAATGTTTGGTATCATTGGATCAGCCAGAGCATGGCCTTTCTAACGATACCAATCATGACCATGTTAAATGTTAAGAAAAAAATTATAATTTTAAAATAAATAAATTTAAAAAAAAAAAAAACATTTTTTTTTGTTTTGTTTTGTTAATGCAGCAATATTGTTCCCATTTCAATTATAATGTGAACAATGATGCTGCACTAACGATTTTTGTATGGGGTGCGTTTGTTAAAAATCGTGTAATTTTCCCCCAAAAAATGTAACAAGTGCCCATTTCAATTTTTTTTAACAAGCGCAACTCATAGAAAATATAACCGCAAACGCTCGCATGTTAAAATGTGAAAAAAAACACTTTACACGTTTATTTTATTGAAAATTCGAATTTTATTGCATTTTTTGTTATAATATACAAACAGGACATGACGTATACATATAATAGTGATATATTATGAATCTGCCGAGTCTGCTGGAAAGAACGATATATAATGTGTCTGGGTCATATTATAAAATATGACTTCAAAACGCGTTTAAACATGATGAGCGAAACCGGTAAAAATTAGCTCAGCACACAGGCGTGAAATGGCTCAGCAGCGAAAGGGTTAAAGGCTCTCCTGGGGACTATTTAAAGAGGACTTATCATCTGGACCCCCAAACTCTTGAGAAAGTCGAAGTACGAAACGCATCGAGCTGGTGGTCTTCGTTCTTGCTGGGAGTTGATCCTTCTACAGGAACCGTTGGTCCGGCGATGCCCTAATCTGAAGGTGGAATTCATCACAAGATATAGGCTGTTCAACCGGACTTTGGCATGTGGGGACTACCCATGTGTTTATATGCGGTTTCTGCACACATATTTGTTTATGTTGTGCCACTTATTTTGTGACTGGTTCCATATATATTTTACCTGTTATTAAATTGTATGTTTTTACGCTATGTGGCGCTTTTTATGCATTTTACTCCAACAGTTCATGTCAGGACACTGGAGTTCCCAAGATGTATGTGGATGCCAATCTATTGGTTATATCATTGTAAGCTCATTTTCCAGTTTTATATTATTGTTTCTTTGTCAGAACTGTGTGTGTGTGGGGGGGTGCTTGAGCTTCTGTGATAAAGGTGGGCTTTTAATCACAACACTTTTATCGTTTATAATTATAATAACTTGCCCTGACTGAACGGAGCGGTGACATCATGCAATTAATCTTCATTCTTGATTTAATAGAACACAGCTTTAAGTAATAAAAAATAGTATGCATAACTGGTAGTTTCTTATGCTTGATCTAAGCAGGAAATGACAATTCCACTTATAATATTATATTGATTGTTTTTACGGTGTGCCGCAGCATGGGCTGAGACACCTGTTACGTGTAAAGGATGCCACGCTCGTTCAGAGGGCCTCAAATGGAGAAATGGTGTCCTTTCTGACGCATCCATTTAAAGTGTGGTACACACTAACACTAGCAGTTAAGAGATCTTCTAGAGCTGTGGTTTCCAAGACTGGTCCTCAGATACCCCTAACAGGCCAGGTCTGCTAGATATCTATCATTTAAATACGTAAAGGGAATCCACAAGGTAGAGGAAGGGAGTATATTTAAAAGGAAACAAAGTAGCAAAACAAGAGGACATAGTCTTAGATTAGAGGGGCAAAGGTTTAAAAGTAACATCAGGAAGCATTATTTTACTGAGAGGGTGGTGGATACATGGAACAGTCTTCCAGTAGAAGTGGTAGAGGCCAAAACAGTAATTGAGTTTAAGCAAGCATGGGATAGGCATAAGGCTATCCTAAACAAAAGATAAATCCAGGTAAAGTATCCATGTAATTGGGCAGACTAGATGGGCCGAAAGGTTCTTATCTGCCGACATGTTTCTATATCTGAAGCACAGGTGAAATGATTTACTGATCAGTGATTGAAGGATTCAGTCTGCATTTCCCCATGGGAAAACCTCAAAATATGACCTGTTAGGGGGACTTCAGGACCAGGGATGGGAAACACTGTTCTAGAGGATTTTATGGTAAACAGTCATAAGTAATGGGCATGATGGCTGTGACACAGTGTCATAGCAATCCTACCTAGATACTTTAGGAAGCCTCTGAAATAATAATGGTAGAATGGGTCACATGCATCATGCACAATGAGGAAGGATCTGCAGCTACGTATGGTTTGGGGTTTGGCTGTCATCCGGGGGTTAAAATTTAAAACTGACGATCGTCCGCCAAAAACTTAGACAAAACACCTAGGGGAAATCTGTAGGGAAAATTAGAATGTGCCAAATTAACGCTTCGGATGCTAAATGAGTGAGTAGTGATGATTACCCCTCTGATGACAAAATAGATAAAATGTCCTGCAACAAAGTACTTTTTATAGGTTCGTCAGGCATTAGCGCAGTCATTATTCTTTTAATTTCCACAGAGTAAAAGTGCCATTATAGATCCTTTATTACCAGAGCTTGGAGAATGGCAGAGATTTCTAATTAAACCACATATGTTCATTATTGATACAGAGCAAAAAGAAGAAAAAAAAACGCACGCCCTTCAGTAAACAGAAAAAGGGGGGAGAATCTACAGCTGCACTAGAGACTTGCTAATTTCAATATATTTCCATTAAATTTACAAAAAATGTGTATATGTTCACATGAGCTTAATGACTAGAAGCCGTGGGTATTAATTAGAAATAAGCTTGGTATTACACACACATTGACATTCCTCAGTGACTCAAACACACAGGGAAAAAACAATCACTCTGCTGTATGGAATAGATCTGTAGGAGAAATAACTCAAGACATCCCATAGGGAGGTGGAATGGATATCATTGACAGAGTTTGACATTGTTGCTCATGAGTGAGTTTATACATTTAACAAGTCCTGCACCAATAACTCACAAACAGCAAGGACATTCACATCATTAATAAAGGTATGTGAAAAAGATCTATAAACACATAATTTAACAATAATGCTGGCATCACACGAACGTGGAAAGAACGTCCGTGAGAAGGTACATGCTTTCCATGTGAACGCCCCTCTGGCCACCTCACCGTGTGCACATTTGTGCACACAGCTCTACAAAGTGTGAGCCTCCTATGGAGGATTGCGCTTTGTAGACCCATCTGGCGCCCGTCGCAGCGGTTCAATGTTGAAGTAAAATCCATGTCAGTTGCAATGCATGTTAAAAATGCACACGTTGCATCGTGTGGTTCTCCCAGCCAATCCATCGAAACGCTACAACAGACACTGGGAGGGGGGGCGGGTGACAACAGACCCACTTAGTGCGCCTTTGTGGCCCCAGCCTAAACCATATCCAACGTTTTTTCTACATAAACAGATTAGGACTTCCTTCGGGATAAAGGTCTTCTTTTCAAAGAAGTTAACCCTCATTACTGAGTATTAGCGAAGGGGACAACGGAGTATGGTATGTTAAGATTCGAAAGAACCAATTGTCCTGATGAACAATAATATCAGAGTAACTGGGACAGTAAAGGCTAACTGGCATTTTTAAAAAAAATATTATTAATATCCCACTAGAGAAGGCCAGATGCGTTAATGTTGCTATGTTGCTATTTACGACTACTCATCTGTTAATCTGCTCTCCTGGATGGATGGGGGAATGGAAACCTGATCCAGGGAATTGTATCCCTGAAGCAGATAGATGAGTGGAGGTGGGGTGTGTGTTGGAAAGACAAAGGGCCAGTACCCACCTGTACAACTTGGTATTTCGTAAGGACTTTGGTTTGAGAAACATCTCTGAAAGAACATTCCAGGGACTTAAAAACCAAAATACCCATGGGAGTCTCTTTCTTAGTACTATCTATTTAAGGGTGTGCACAGTTTTAGGGGGGTTAGGTTGGCATAACTTGGGGGGTAATGTTCGTAAGTCCAGATGCTGGAGCTGTTAACCCCTTGTACACCCTCCCTCCGCACGCAATGACTGGACAGAAAGCGGGTGGTCGTTACAATAAGCATGCAAGTACATGTTGTCCAGATACTTAAATTTGCTACCTGTGGCACATATAACCCCCCATGCATGTGCATCCCAAGGGGGTTAAATGAGAAGCTCACAAGAGAACGCTTCTCACTATCACTGGTTCCCATCAACATTTTTCATAATTTTCTTCAATTTCTACATTTTACAATTGATATAGCTCTAGGGATAGTAATGTGTCTTTAAAAATAAAATCACATACATAAACAATAGTAATAATATATATTACCACAGAGTACCCTAACATTCACCAATACAAAGCGACCCTACCTGCAAAGTAGGACGTTAGGTCTATAAAACATATTGTTTCGATCTCTGCCCAAGAAAATAAATTGGCGTCCTACAATCTCTACTTAAACAGCCTGACAGCTATACGACAAATAGAAAACGGCAAGAGCATAAAAGTAGATTGCATGGCCTGCAAGGCATTATTCAGAAAAAGGAGAAAAAAAAAAACACGTTTTTTTCTTATTGTCATTTTAAAAATGCACTTGACCTGTCTCATGCAAATCCTTCCAGGTAATAGGCATCAAATTGCTCTCTTACCATTATTTTATTTTTTTATTTTATTTAACTACATGAAAAAGATAAAATGGAAAAGAGGAATAAAAGAAACAATTACAGGACCTTTCATTTCGTTCTACCTAACATGCCATTTCATTATCCCGAATGTCTGCAGGAAACACTAATCATAGCGGCTTATAGGAAAAGGGTGGCTTGTTCCTTGTGAAGTAATGAATGACCAGCTCATAATAGGACTGGTCCGAGGTCTTGCAATCAATATAAATAGTAAGGTACGGTTCACGAGGTAGAGACAGCTCTTATCAGTTCTCGCAGACAGCATGATACAGAAAGCCCTGATATCAAAGTAATAGGTTGCTACCTGCAATTCTATTCTCGGCCGGGGCTGTCCTTCATCAGTTTAACTACAAGATCAATCAGTTAACAAAACAAGGTTCGTGCAGACATTGCTTCCTCTGCTGCCGCCACGTATCTTTATTTAACCCACAAAAGGATAAATCTGATTGATGATTTACTGGGATTTAGTTCAAAACAAAGAACAGATATAAAATACTGTGACACTTTGTGCCTTACTGTATTTGATACATTAACAATAGCATTTTTCACTACTCCCATTTAACACTAAGGCTAGGGTCAGACGAGCGCATTTTCTACGGACTGTGCGTCCGTGCAGTACTGACGGACGTTAGTACGGAAGACGCAGTAGTGGTCACACAGTCCGTTTTTTTCACTGACGTTTATTTTTTGACGGATGTAGGAGGAAAAATAAATTAAAAAGCAAAACCATTTTGTCCGTGAAAAATGCTGGACGTATAAATGCAGTCTGTATGACCACGTTCCATCACTCACACATAAAGCTATGCAGACGTTGCAGACGCAGCACACTTTGTGCGGCCGTTCTAGGAGTTGTACATTCTTGCCTGTCTTGCGTCCGTGGGCCACGGCCGTTGTGCGTCCGCAGTTCAGTGCGGATGTACTTCGTGTGTGGGGCTCCAATGGGCTTTCTTTCATGCTATCACGGACGTACTTTTAGGCGCAATCACGGACGTGAACACTACGCTCGTCTGACCCCAGCCTAAGAGCAGAAGGGACACGGATCGAAGGATTGTTGTTTAATCAAGTCTTTTAATAAAACGATCATTCTAGTTTTTTATATAGTTTTATCAGTCACACCAGTTCTAACAGTACACAAAGTTCTGGAAAACGGGATTGGAGGGGGGCATGACCAAGAAGAGGCACACTTATGGTATTTATTTATTTATAAAGGATTTTACCAGGAAGGATACATTGAGATTTCTCTCCTTTTCAAGTACGTCCTGGGTTCATGAACATTAAAATGTTACAGTTGTTACAGAAATACAAAGTAATACAATGCAAAATATTTAAAAAAAACAAAACAACAACTATACAGATTAACATAAAATAGTAAAAAGAAACACCAGCCCTCCAACAAGTAATGCAGAGCAAATTTGAAGTCATGGCAGTGGTTTACAGCTCGCAGTTTCTGGGACTTTCCTCGTGAGCCAAGAAGGACATCACCAGGGATCTCAAGTAGGGACAATCATCCAGGATTTCCATTTTATTGTTCCAAACGACCATTCAACAGTAGGTGCTGTTCGACACATTGACGGTTCAAGCTTATATTAAAAGATGAACAGTACGTATGCCTGTAGTTCCGTGTAGGGATGCCCCAATCCGATCCCTAGGATCAGGAGCCAATCTCGTGATTTTGGTGGGATCATCTTTATCAAGTCTATACAAATCCAGAGTCCTTGCCCTATTGGTCTGCCAGCACCAAGGAGTTTGCAGTTCTCTGACATGACCCGTGACTGCAGAGCAGGAGGAAGAGAGGACCCAGAGAGCAAAAAAAAAATGAATGGCAGAGGCCACTGGCATGCTCTAGGTTTCCTTTTGAAAGGCTGCCATGGATCCGGATGGGGGGCATCACATCAGGTGCAGTATCGGACTGGGACTTAATCCTGGTATGATTCCAGATACTGCAAGATTCTGATCAGTGGTTCAAAGAGGTCAATGTTTTGCCTGCTAGCAAAGTCTTTGCCAAGCTTGAGAAAGGCTGCGGTAGCAGTCAAAATGTTGTGCTGGTGTCCTCAATAAAAAGGGTCTTATAGCTATTGGGAGTGCCTTGTCTCCTCTGTCTTTGTGCTCCTGAATTGATCAAAATAGACATCAACCCCTAACCGCCAGACGGGTGTGCCCAGAGGGGCATTAACTCGGGTGGGGCATAGCTTGCCGGCTGCTACAGCGGGACTCTCCTCTGGCCCTTTGAAGCACGACAGGCATCATTGGTTGCAGGGGACGGCCTGAATTCAGGCCGTCCTCCGACAGCCAATGACTGCAACGTGGGCCAACTGGTGGGTGGGCCTGACGCGGCCCATTGACACCAGCGGGGCGTGCTATGACGCACCGCAACGTTCTGTCTAACCCGGTGCATAGAACACCCCGCAGCAGTAAGTGGTTAAAGGTTCATTATAGTGGTTTTTAAAGTGAGTCTTTGTAATTACCGCAGGGTCTTATGCAAACACTAATGGCCTACTTGGCATTCAAAGTCAAAGGTTAGCAGCTTTACTGTACATTTGTTTGTCCTATATTACATGTAGGATGCAAAAAAAGTTTCAGTATCATCAAATAACTAGCGATTCCAAATTGCTCATTATCGTAATGGCGGAGAATTTTTTATAAAAAAACAGGGCCTGGTATCTAGTTACACGTATTTATAAAATCAAGTGATTTTGTGATGTCTAGTGTGTTATGTCCATATTTCATTTAATACAGGTCAAATTTAAAGCATTGGCTATAAGATTAACGTCTACCTGATCCAACATCAACTCGACCTTATTGTTCCGATTTGCATTTATTTAAGAAAAAGTCAAAGAGTGCAGAATAACCACATCAGACCTGTAACACACATAATCAATTTTAAGAATAATTAACGCGTATTCGGGATTTTCTACAAATTTGATCACAGCCTCCGAAAATCCAATTTGTATCACTTAGAAAATCTCATCTTTGTGATTGACACTTTGCTATTTATGAACACGTGAAATCGCTCCCTATTAACCTTTCCGGTTGACCCCCATCCCGAAAGAACGTATGATTAAACTTAAAATTACATCTAATGGATATGCACAGTAATTAGCCGATGTGCCGGCACATATTAATTGTCTGCAGCTATCTGGAAAGGTAGACGAGTGGCTTTTAACTTAGCCAACGATGGCGAGCGTTTAGGAAGATATCATTACAGCTAACAGCAATAAACGGAGAGCGCGTCGAAGAATGGGATTGGTTAATCTTCCCTGAACAGTCCACAACAAGAGCAAGCCTATTAGAAGTGGAAGACCTATGACTGCAACATATTGACAAAAGCAATGTGTTGCAACAAATCCAATCAATAAATCACTGAAAGGATGATTATTTCTACAAACTGAAGGTTGCGGAGGGTCACTTCTTTGAAGCAGAACAAAACTTGTTAATTTAATCTAACGGTCCTTGCAGGAAACCAAACAAGAATTCAATCAGTGTCTAGTGTGTGTGAACATTTCAGAAAATTGAAGGATCATTGTATCAACGAGCAAAAGTTATTATGGAGACACATATAGGTACAGAGAAAAGATCTTATTCCTTCCCTTTCAGCCATTAATGATTCAAGAACTAGAGAGGTGTCGAGATAATTTGTTGGGCGTGAAGCCATTTTTTTTTTAACCAGCAGTTACTAGATTTGTTCTACTAGATTTTTAACAGAGAGATGGTTAACCATGTTATCGAACTAAATCCTGGAAGAGCACAAAGGAAAGTATACCCCCTGCACCAACGATAACCATCACCAAGTTAGCCAAAATATTATTACTACCGACAAAACAATGTAAAAACCACAAAATTACCCATGAAGCTTTGTTATAAAACACAAATCAAGTGGATCATATATAAATATTAAAAGGGACCATCCAAGAACTGGAACAATTCAATGCAAATTTAATGGCAATCATGACCTGAGTGTCCTCACCCTCCTCAGGGGTCTTGGAGGTTAAGGCTGGGGTCAGACGAGCGCACTATGTGCACGTGTACTGATGAGCCTCCCGACGTCCGTCGCAGCGTTGTGACATTTTGAAATGGACGGCCACATGCTGTAGTGGGCATGCAGAAATTGCGTGCGTTACAGTGAGTGCACGTGCTGAAACCCTTCCCTGTCAAAATGCTACGACGCACATTCGACGAGGCTACAAAGCGCAATCCTCCATAGGAGGATTGAGCTTTGCAGCGCTGAGCACACTAACTGTGCTGAGCGAGGTGGCCACATGGGGGTCGGAGTGGAAGGAACGTCCACTCTCATGGACGTTCCTTCGACTCTGAAGTGTGCTCGTCTGACCGCGGTCTAATTCAGACCTCCAAATAGGAGGATTAACAACTCCCAGAAAGCTTAGATCAGCGTGCGTTGACCAGGCATCCTGAAAAACATCAACCATGAACAGCAGTTCAGTCCAGTCTCTAGTCAATTGCTCTGAAAGTGCTCACATTGAGAGTCATTGGATTGGCTGGATGGTTGTTCGAGCATCCAGCCTCCACTTGGTCATGTGACATGCTGCAGCTTGCAAGGAAGCTGAAGCATTTGGACCTGTGCCATTGAAGTCAGGAATCAAGGCGAGTATTAATGTTAAAAATGTTTAAAAAAAAAAAAAGAGGGGTGGATGCAGGGAGGGTCAGGAAGGGTTTAGGTTTAATCCCTCCATTTCAACACCCTCCAGTTTTAACTCTACTGCATCCATGTAATCAATGTGTGCTGGAGGAGTCACCAAACACTGAGCCGATGAACACTTTGATCAAACACTTTTGAATCTGCTTTCCAGCAGATACAAAGAATATGTTAATTACATATTGTACTATGTGCATAATTAACTTTTACATAGTAGATGAAAGAGCCACAGGCAGAGGGACCGGCTCTATAATTGTGCAGGATAGGCAGTAGCCCAAGGCCTCAACTGATGGAATTTCTTTGGACTACCAATATGCACATAAAATTCATATCGACATTCCATGCACATGTGCTCCTATATACATAATAAACCAACTAGCAAGAAATCTGTGTGAACCTGCTTAATTAGAATTGCATTTTTTTGCATAAAATGTTAACAGCTCAAGTCTGAGCTTTGCCCAAGGCCTCACTCTCACGTAACTCAGCGCCCATCTAATTCCCTGCTCAGAAAGGAAGCAGGAAGGCAATCTGAGAGAACGTTCTGCTGCACCTGTAGGGTGGGACATTCTTGCATCAGTCCGACACGCTTGCTTTCAGTTGTGTCATTCTGGCAACTCTTTCAGTCAGGTGCGTCATTCTGGCAATCACTCCTGCCTCATCCCAGCGATGATGGTGGAGGTCATTCTAAGACCTAACATAGTACACATGTGTTCTATTAATTCCTAGTAGCACCCAGCCCAAGGCTGTGTTCTACATCTTAGACAACTCTTTCTCTACCTCTGGAAATTGCCCTGATGCGGGTGTTTGATCAACAGGGCATTCCTTCTTCTTGTTAATTTATTTTTCAGGTTTTGACCTCAGATTTGCCTCTCTCCTCGACCTTACCATGGTGTATGGTGCCTCTGCTCTCTGGACATTTGGCACGTTCTTTGGTACAAATGTATTACTTTCAGCCCTAGGCGTAGAACTTTTAACCCTATACCTATCCAATGAAGACTGATCTACTATTTAGGGTTTCCTCTGGTGAAGTCTATCAGGGGTATTCAGTAAAAGGTGAAAACCTTGAGAATGACTGGAGAATTGAAAATTCTAGGTCAAAATATTCAAACCAGAAAAATTCTCCCATTTATTTCACTTTCCAAATTGGCTATTTGGTCTAGATTGTTCATTCTCCTGACAATTCTCAAGGTTTTCACCTCTCTGAATAGCCCTGTATGTGCTACAACGTGTCATTCATGAACTATAGAGCAATCTCTGCCCACTGGTGAATTTTTGGATAATCCTTCTGATCGCGTAACGGTTGGCATTATGCTCAAGAACTGCACTGTCTAGGAGTCCAGTTTTGCTGAATGCTTGAAATGTAGTGGCAATATGGATGAAGGCACCTACAGTTATGAATTTATTCCTAGTTTCTAGACATCTAATAAAATATCACAATCCAAAAAGGTTGTTTCCTGGTTGCCAAAAAAAAACTGCGTTCCAGATCCGATTATTTCTTACAATATATCCTTCCACATCGCTAGTATTAGGAAAAAACAAAGTCCTTATCATTTCTGAAATAATAATGACTTCTGCTTGAAACGCGTCCTTCAGTGCACAATACCCATGATCTGGCATATTTTACGCTTTGATTTACAATTCACCTTCTGTATTCATAAATCTAAAACCAGTCAATCTGCTTCAACATGTATTACATTACCACTGACTAGCTCAGAATTACTTTTGCACATGGTATTGATTACACAGAAGTCTCGCAGAGGGAGAGGAAGTGCAATATGGTCTGGGTGGAGATGGCGGAAGGGGGGGAGATGGAGAGAAACATTAATGAAACGGCTGAAAGATGCAGAACGCTGCAAAAGTTTCGAGCCAGCAAGAATTAAATTATGGAAATCTCTTAAAAATATTACTCTGCTGAATACTTTCCCGCACAACTAATATACAACTGATAATCTTGTTTTGCTTCCGCGGCTGCTTTGGGGTGATTGCTTTTGAGATAAACATATTCAGTTAGTTCCGTTGAGAGGTCATAAAAGCCTGTAGACCAGAATATTACTGTTCCAGATCTTTTGGAATTAAATCAGTTGTGTCTGTTCATCCATTTTCTACCCATTTTATTATAAGTCAATTTGCTCACACCGATTGCTATCCCAGGGCTGCTCGGGTGATTTTCTCTTTTATTTCATTAATAAGGTGTCCGTCACCAGCGAAAAAAGTTTTGTAGCAAAAATTGCAATAAAATTATTTTGTAACGGGACTAAATACAAAATAGATTCAGTCATTGATTGTACAATATAAATGATGTATATTACTATTAGCTTTTATCTCATTAAACTTTTCTAAACATGTTTTTTGGGGTTTTTTTATTGGTTATCCTCCCTGGCGGTCTAATTTTTTCAAAATTTCGTGTCTAAAAGAGTCTCGATTTTTTTTTAAAGGAAACGTGTTTTTGTACATAGTTAGCCTGTAATAATTAGGAATCACGCATTGAAATCCGTGCAATCAAGAGTCCTTACTGGTAAAATCCTTTATAAATAAATAAATAAAAAATAAATAGTAAATACACTGAGTCCGATAAAGTTTGAAACATGACATAATAATTTATTATCCCAAAAATAATTATCCAAAATAATGCAAATAAATGATATTCAATAAAATACAACAATAAACACTGAAATCTGTCTGCAAACAAGGGTGAGACGATGTATGGTCTATTTTTTAGACATGTGCATTCGTTTTAGTACTAAAACGATTTAGTCCGAATTTGGGGATAATTTAGTTTTCGTATGACTCAAGAGATACGAAATTGCTCAGTACAAAAAACGAAAGAAACTAAAATAAAATGCACTACATTTTAGTTTCAGTCCTTTTTGTGATATTACATTGAGTGAAGGAGACCAGCAATGAAGAGCGCAACATCCGAAGTTCTGCACCCTCCACATGCCATTGCAGTAGGATGTTCTATACAGAGAGGGGTATTAATTAATGCAGGAGGATGTTCTATACATTATACAGAGAGGAGCCTTTTTTTTAGCCCTTTAAATCCAGTGGCTGTGAGCGCTGAGATAAGCTGCTTGCTATATTATCTCAGTACAATGTATCAGGCTCAGCTGTTACAGTAACTGACTGTAACAGCGCTCAGAGTTTCAGTAAAACAAGGAAATAATATTGTTCTAACCTCTTATATATAAAAATATTATTTGCTAGTTTTACTGAAACTCTGAGCGCTGTGATGAGCAGCAGTCAGTTACTGTAACAGCTTTGCCTGACACGGGGCAGTATTACAATGTTCGTGCTAACTTAACCAGAGCTGTTGTAAACTGAAAACCTCCATAGACTATAATGACTCTGGGAAGTTTACGACAGCTCTGGCTAACTTAGCACCAACTATGTAATATGGCCCACATTGTGCTGAGAGTGAGAGATACTGTAACAAGCAGTGATCTCAGCCCTCTGAGGAGCCACTACAATAGTAATTGTATCCACTGGTTTTCGGATGAATGAAATTCGTTTTCATACTAAAGAACTGAAAACGAATTTCTTTAGCAACTAAATAAATTGCATTTTAGAACTAATCCATTAGTTTAAAACGAAATTTTGTGCTGTGCACATGTCTACTATTTTTTATCCTGTACTGCCACCTAGTGGCCGTTCATAACCATTACACTGTATAATCCAAAATGTAAACTGTAAAAAAGATTTATTTTATGCTGGTCCCGCCCCCCCCCCTGCATCGTGTGACTCGCAGGGAGCCTTCCAGGAAGCAGCTCACCGTGATCACACTGCGGGGGACAGCCAGGGAGCCAGGAGGAGGTGAGTAAACATCCAGCCGAGTGTGGCTCAGGGTTACCGTTCGCGGTAGCGAAATTTAACCCCGAGTCACACTCGGGAATACCGCCAGGGAGGTTAAATATTCCTGATTTTTAAAACCTGCATCTCATGGAGAGCGGTTCCCAACAGTGTTTGAAATCATCTTATTTGGTGGTACATTATATTTAATCACCAGGAAATTTGGTATTGGTAAGCAGGAGTTAAGCAGCCATGCAATAAAAGAAGATTAAAATATTAAAACATTATAGTATATAATTCAAATAGAATTCTTTTTAAATATTGAGACAACTTAAGGGTTGCAAAAGAGGGATAAAAGAATGGGAAGAAAGAGAAAAAATTAGATTAGGGAAGGAAAATAATATTCGTCATGTGTGCTGAACAGCAAAGTGAACCATAAAGATACACAATATTGCAATACATGTGTTAAAACTATACATATGTATCATCTGCAATATGCACAAACCGGGTCAATAGACAAAAGAAACAAAAGCACAAAGCAAAACAGGAAACCGAGAGAAAACCGTTAAAGGAAAGAAGATGTTCTCACAGTAGTGGAAATATTTATCAACATCTACAATGCCTCTACTTTTTTCGGCACTTGCCGAGCTAAATTTCGATATCAATGCTTTGTAGATTAGCCACAGCAACATTATTTTTTATTATTATCTAGTACATAGGGACACAGTAAATGGTTACACTCTTTATATTAAGACAAATAAAAGCAGCTGAAAAAATTAAGGACCAAAGTATCTTCTACACGGCTTGTTTCGTTATTCAAAAATCTTGTTTGTCATTTTGGTACTTTTACTTCTCCATGTAAAATAATAGAGCAGTGGTTTCCAATCCTGGTCTTCAGGTCCCCCTAACAGGCCAGGTTTTAAGGATTATTTTGGGGAAAATGCAGGCTGAATCCTGCAATCACTGAGCAGCAAATCATATCACCTGTGCTGTGCTTCACTTATCTGGCAAACCTGGCCTGTTAGGGGGATCTGAGTACAGGGTTGGGATCCACTGTAGTAGCGGGATGCAATGATTATAAACGATAGCTCTTGACATGAACCATATCCATGGTTTGTGGGGGCTCTTTGAGAACTACCATGACTTGGGGATGCATTCTCTTTTGGCAATAATGGCATGCATTTAATGAAGATATTTATTGATCAGTGATTGAAGAAGACATTTAATGATCAATGATTTAATAATTATTTACTGCTATTTCTGGGGGACTTTTCTCGGTTATCCCAGTAGCAGTACACCAGCAAAATACATAAACAAATGGTAGAGAAAAATCTGTGGCAACTGCTTAAATTCCACTGAGGATAATACTTTCTACAGGAGAGTGTTTCTCCCACCCTTGTTGCCAATTGTATGGTTGCTTCTTCCCAGCTGTCCATTCCATCATCACCACACTATCGTAATGCTCATTTTATAACAAGCCACATGTAACAGTATTAGTATTGTAACGATAAAAAATATTGGCACTATTACACAACAGTCATTAACATTAATGAGTGAGCTGTTAAGAATAACAGCCCCACTCCTCAATTATCAGCTCCAATTCAAAGGCTATCATCAGGGGTAGATTAGAAGTCTTTTAAGATCCCTGTTTTATCTCATTCAGCTGACATCTCTCATCTCGGGTACCCTGAAGACCATCAGCCCCTGTAGCCTTATCTAAACATTCCCTCCTCCATCTCCTTAAACTATTAAATGCTGTAGATTGGATAAGCCACAGAAGTAAAGAAGAACCTTAGGTAAATGTTGCCTCATAGGAAAAAATCTAAAGGGTAGGGGGATAAAACTTTTTTTTTTCCTATTTACATGCAATTACTGTAAACAAAAAAAACAGCAGCATGTGTTTTATAATGTAGTTTTAGGCTAATGTCAGACGAACGCACTCTTTGTGCGTGCATAACGGACAGACATACTGCCGGAAGATACTGTAGACACCACACAGCCCATTTTTGTTGACGGACGTAGATAAAAAAAGGGAATTATGGGAAATAAAATGAATATGAAAAATGAAAAAATTTGAAAAGGATATGAAAAGCCACTTTGTGCGTCAAGGTGCTGGACGTTGCAAATGCACCGCGTCTGACATCTCATCACTCACACAGAAAGCTACGCGGACGTGGCGCACTCTGCGCGTCAGTGGTAGCGGTTTTACGTTCTTGCCTAACTTGCGTCCGTTTGCCACGTGCGTTGTGCGTGCCCAGTTCGGTGCGGACGTACTTCGTGTGTGGGTCTCTATTGATCATGATTCTATGCTACGATGGACGTTAAACTGTGCGGCAACACGGACGTGATCACTGCATTCGTCTGACACGGGCCTTAAATGTAATGCACCAGTAACTTAGTTACAGCTTATGCCAGTGGTAATGTCCCTTTAAAGCTTGGTTCCGCCTCCCAAATGCAATATTTTGGTCGGTAGACAATACAGAGCCATCCACCACGCAAATAAATTAAATTGGTTTATTGCTCCATCACCGCACTGGACAATGTTTTAATCCATGAAGATATCTGTCAAAGGTCAAAGACCCTCAAAACATCATCCGGCGAGGTGATGGAAGAACAAACCTGTTGAATTGAGTCATGTGTTGAAGAGCTCTTTTTTCCTGGTCGATCTTTAAAGATTGGCACATTTCATCTGCCTCTGATTTTCACATACAAGGAAGAAAGGCAAAAAAAAATCTCATCTAAGAAATCTATTAAAGCACCGAGGTACCTTTTGAAACGGATTAAATCTAAATGCATACAATTTATCACGATATCTAACTTCTGAAACAAACACATCACAGATCTCTTTTTCCTTGGGAATGGTTTTAAAGAGCTCCCAAATGTCACTGCTTGCTGTAGATTACAGAATTTTAAAGGAACGAAGGCAGCTACCAGTGGGATTACTGCTGAACTAAAGAAAAAATAAATAAAATAAATAGAAAAAAAATAAAGAAAAGTCTGCTCTAAGATGTTATCAAATCAATTAATCTTCCAGAAAAGCTGCTGGCTACATTTCAGTAAGATTAAAGAATAAGAAGAAAAAAAAAGAGGGGGAAAAAAAAGAGCACAAATGAAAACCAACAAAAAGGTATGGGAATATGACGTCTTTGGTCTAAGAGAAGAAAATAAATATCATGTGTTCATAGGGCGGGTGACCTTAGAAAAACATTTTAAACGCTTACTGACACATTTACTAAGAGAAAACAAATACCGGTTGCCTTTGCTACCATAATACCGTTAATGCGAGAAAAAAAATAGCTTCTGTTGGGAATAAGATTCCATTTGTTGGAGTTTATATTTTATGTTAAGTCAATAAGTGTACAGTCAGCTGCCATCCTGACCGATTTGCGCCAAGAGACTTTGTCGGCAAGATTGCCAGTCTATGAATGTTTTAACCCCTCTGCTGGATTCAAGAGACACTTTCTTGGGAGAATTGTAAGGCTAAAACAATCAACTAAATGACAACCAATCGATAATGAGAATAGTTGACAACTAGTCTCATTATCGATTAATCGGTTGGTAGATTAATCAGTCTGTGTAAAGCACACACTGTTTAGAGTCAGACGGAGTTAAACGTTAATAACCTCAGACTCTGCTTTGGACCCGATTGGAGAAGCCGTGCCGCTGCTTTACTCGGTATGATCTAGTTGTAGAGTTATGTTAGACAATACCAGTTTGTTTTTATTTAGTTTACAACAGTAGCTGCGCTGTAGCACAAACCCTGGGATACTGCCACTGGGTATGGGCGCTGTAGTGCTGGTGTTTTATACTTACTTGGAGCTGGAGTCCTGTGAAACCACCCCACCCTCCCTGCCACCCCCACTTTGGTCTGGAGCTGCAATTCTCTCCATGCGGTCCAGTTCCTTTGCACATACTTCCTACCACACTCAGATCCAGTCCCTTGCCCAATCTCACTCCCTTCCACCTCCGGACCATCCTTCCACTCAGTTTGTTCATGAAATTATTTTAAAGGGACACTCTAAGCACCCTGACCACTTTAGCTTATTAACCCCATAAGGACCACTAACGTACATGGCATGTCCAGGGAAAAAGTTCCGCTAAGTACCAAGGATGCACCATGTATGTCATGGTCCTCTGACCCCAATCCCTCCATATACTCCCCTCTCTGGCCGGGGTCCCACGTCGGTCTGACCAACAGTTTTATGGGACCAGGCCGTCGCAATGACGTCAGTTTAAGGTGCCCCCCCCAGCACTTCATACTTTGACCGCCAAAATCTACAACCGCCAAAAAAGACCCCGGCTAAGGCTGGGGTCAGACCAGCACACTTTTAACGTGCATTCTGGCACACATAATTACGGCCGCACTAGCAGCAGATGACGGGCAATGACGGCCAATATACGATGTAAGGCCGCACAAAAGTCCAGCTGTGCAACGCAAGTGGAATTTGAACGCATTTTTTTGAGAACGCTGAACCGCTAGTACTGACGTACTGAGTGCGCAGATGCGGCATAGCGGCGTGTTTGCGTGATTAGGAGATGTCAGACGCTGCTAATGTCCAGCCTACATAACGTCCAGACGCAAAAAGAGTTTTATTGACGATCCGTACAAAAATCACGCCCGAAAATGCGCGTCGTCTGACCGTTTTTGCGCATTCCGTGACAAAAATACGTCAATGCGTTCGGACGCACTTTTTCACGTTCGCGGGGAAAAATGCTTTCGTCTGACCCTAGCCTAAATAGTTTTGAAATTTTGTCCTGCGTTTAGAATTTTAGAATTTAGAACCCAATTTTTACATGTTTTAGCTTTTTAGCCCCTTCACAGCTGAGCCATTTCACCATTGTGTGCCGAGATCATTTTGGCCATTTTATGCTCACCATGTCTAAACGTGATTTAAGGTCCTATTTTATTATACAACCCAGACAATTTTTTTTTTTTTTTACACCAAACATGGTCATGTTTGGTAGCATTGACAATGACACCAAACATGACCCTCTAGCTGCTACCAATTAGGAGACACATGGGTCCAAATGACCCCCCTATCTCCACTTGGCAGCTAGGGGGTTAACTGCCCAACTGACGTCATTGTGCACATGGCGGCAACAACATCAGTGGGCAGGCAGAGGCCCCAAAGGCTTAGCTGACACGCAAAATGTCAGCCACCTCCAGGAGAGGACCGTGATCTGGCACTGAATTGTGATCTGGCACCTAAGGGGTTAAAGAGAAGTACCGCTGGAAAGGGCAGATTGTGCTCTTTGCAGCAGTGCCGCTTTTTTTTTTACGGTCATCAGTTAGGGAGGGAGAAAACCCACAATAGCAGGCATCCAATGGAGAGAAGCAGCCAATGGATCGGTTCTGTGCCTGCCGCTCCAATACATTGTTTTGTGCAGGTGCTATTGAACTTGAGTAGAAAAGAGTGATGCACAGGTTGTGTAGGTACACCAATTGCATAATTCCTCATTTCAGAAGCCCTGAGCTGGTGGGGACAAGAAGTTTGCACCGAAGGAGGAAATGGGAATATTAACCTTCCTGGCGGTCTGATTTTTTCCAAATTTTTTAAAAACCGGTGTTCCCGAGTGGCTAGAGGTTAAATTCATATACTGAAAGCAGTAACCCCGAGCCACACTCGGGATGCCGCTGGACACATCACTTGGCCCGGTGCTCCCTCGCTGTCCCCGCTCTCCCCAGTATCCTCCGGCGATCGTGACCTCATACTTCATGGTTCCCTCCTTGCAAGAAGGGAATCCAGGAAGTAAAACACAGCGATCGCCGGAGGAGACTGCGGGGATCAGCAAGAGAGCGCAAGGAGAGGTGATGTACGCAATCCGAGTGTGGTTCGGGGTTACCGCTTTCAGTGGTGAAATTTAATCCAGTGCCACACTCGAGAATACCGCCATGGAGGTTAACTGCTAAAATAAAAAAATATTGAGCAGATGCTGTTGGTATTTATTTAAGGGGGAAAAAAGAACACGGGGGAATTATAATTCTTTAACGCTCTTTTCTTTTTTTTACATTATCCAAGGTTTAAATAACTAATGCCTATGCAGTTCATGCATGTATGTATACATGGGGGGGGGGAGGGATTTGAGGAATATTTCTTAATTTAAAACATTTGTCATTGTACAATGTTACTATACACTGTAAAAAAAACTTTAAGAGGATTCCCTACCAATGCTTACGTTCGGTTTGTGATCTGTGCGCGCCTTGCGTCCTTTACAGTATTGTAGGAAGATTAATCTGTATGTGCATACTTCTAATAGAATTCCACAATACAATTCTCGGTCGCTGACTGCGAAAATGAAAAACAGCAATTATCTCTAGATCTGTAAGCACAGTCTGCAGCATCTGAAGCCACCCAAAAAGGTGACGGATAACAATTGCAATTGTTGAGGCACTGTGGGGCTTTATAGAATAACGTGCTTCGATTAGCAGGTACCTATTGCGATACAGCTTAAGTGCAGCAGAAAGCGAGTGACTAGTCAAGGCTCTTTGAGAAACGGAAACGCCGTTATAAATTGGCAGCATTCCAGCTCAGAAGAGGACGGAGCCATCTATGGCCTTTGCAATTCAAAGTAGGAGTCGTGATGGAAGTCTGAAAAGCATTCTTCACTATACAAAAATCAGAGGGTATAATTTTAGCATTAGGTTTCGGTAACAGCTTTACAAAAATCCGAAAGAAATTCCTAATGCTCTGTAGTTTCAAACATGCCGAGGATTTTTTTTTATGGCAATAGTTTTATTTATTTTCGATGCTCTAGGGCTAATCAGAAAATAAAGTCACAAAAAAAAACCTCTTGCCCACCACCCATGTTGTTCTCATTCCCCCTGTTTTTATAGGAATGGATGTAAAATGTACCTTTATTCCAGTGCTATGGTCATCTGGATGGGCCAGCGCTTATGCCGGGAAGCTGCTTGATGACGGAGCCCTGATGATTGCCATATGAACGACCAGCGCGATTGAAGCCAATCAACGTATGGAAATTAGTAAGTCATTCAGGAACTGGTCATATCCACAAAGTGTAAATATCACAAAGTAGTTTTTAATAATCTTGCAAGAATAGTGCAGTTACAGTGTAAGCTTATTATTATACTTTATTTATATAGCGCCAGCATATTCCGCAGCGCTGAGCAATGGGTACAATCAGTGGCGTCACTAGGGTTGGTGTCACCCGGTGCGGTAACTTATGGTGTCACCCCCCCCACGAGTTTTAATGTTTTTTTTTTTAAATACATTTACTCATAAGTCAGTACTCCCATATAACACTGAATGCTCATAATACACGGCGCACATTACTGTGAGGTTTATTGCTGTGGAGCTCTGTGATATGCTCATACAAAATTTTGGCAAACTGACAGCAAGTACGGTGCCTGTTCGAAGGCAGTGAAAGTCCCCATAGAGAAGTAATGGTTAATCTGTTCAGAGACACCGAACAGCAAAGAAATGTCCTGATGTCCGGTGTTTTCTTTTGGCAGGTTTATTCAGGCGAACGAGCACCATAGGTGTCAATGTTAAAAATATTCCTGTTTTTATCCAATATTTTATAAACCGTTTATTCCTTTAATCCATAGTAAAAAAATCTATTTACTGATTTTATTTTTTTAATATACTTTAGCTATTTTTAAAAAAAAATCTATTTTTTTCTAATAGCAATTTTTATTTTTTTTCTCTAACAGACCTTTTTATTATCATTCATAGGACCTTATATGTTAATTCCAGACATTTTCGTTCAGTAGTTATTTTTAAAACAGCAGGCGACAGGTTTGCAGCAGCATTCGGTGGCTGATTCCCTGCACTTCAGGGACCCTGTGGTGAATTCACCGGGGAAATTTGATTCCTCAAAGTGCGGGGAACAACAGAACACTGAAATGTCTGCGTCATTTCGGTGCTCTGTGAATATCCTCTTTGTGGTGGTTTTTTTTGCCACCACCTGGAAAGTGGCAGCCTAGGCCTTGCCTACCTAGGACATACATGAAACTGAGAGAATTCTCAATGTATCCTTCCTGGTAAAATATTTTTGTGTAAAATTTTTTTTGGAGTATTTACCCTCCCTTCTCTCTCCCATTTTATTATTTATTCTTTACTTTCTTCTTTCTTCCCTATTTCTCACTGCTATACTATATTTCGAACTGTTTGTTAACCCTTATCAATATGACCGCAACGACGAGTTTCAACCGTAGTTGTAAAATGTGTTGTTTATCGACACGGTTTATTTTCCTCTATGTTATGACACAGTTTGTAAGCTATGAGTGGTGGACACTGATATGTAAGGTCCGCATTATTGTATTCTTGCTTCGCCGCTCTGAATAAAAAAAAAAAATAATTTTGGGTGCTGTCACCCGGTGCGGGCCACACCCCCACCCCCTAGCGACGCCCCTGGGTACAATATTGACAGGGTTACAATACACTGAGTCAAGAAGAGTTCTGTCCGGCGCTAAAAGTGCGCATGCAAGTGAAAATGAATAAGCCAAAAAAATACTTAAATAATTATTCGTGGATTCTTGTGGTTTTTCTCTCCCGGGAGTCTTGAATACATCAAAAATAAAACCCGAAAAATTTCCATTAGTGCAATATATCAATACATCAACGAGAGCGTGATGGGTACTTATATTGTATTACACACTCACAGAGGTTTACTGCTTCGAGGAGGTTTGCTAATGAATAAAGCACTGTAAGCTATATAAACTCCGCCCTTCAAGTGGGACTCTTTGTGGAAGTATTGGTAACACCCTATTTTTTACAAATAACTTATTCCACTATGGGAGTGCGGCTTCTGGTCCTATGTTTTTAAGGCGATCCAGTGAAAAGAAGAAATGTGTCACCCTTAGTGAACCGAATGCCATATACACTCAGAGCTGGTTATTGGGCTCTGAAGAATGTGAGTGTGTAATACAATATAAGTATCCAACAGGCGCTCTTTGATGTATTGATATATTGCGCTATTGGAATTTTTTTGTGTTTTATTTTTGAGATATTCAAGACTCCTGGGAGAGAAAAACCACAAGAATCCACGAATAATTATTTAAGTATTTTTTTGGCTTATTCATTTTCACTTGCATGCACACTTTTAGCGCCTGGCAGAACTCTTCTTGACTCAGTGTATTGACACTTCCCTGCCGCGGATCAACATCATTGGCCTGGGTTCAGGCAGTCACACCGGAACCAGTGACTGCGATCGGCCACGGTGAAGGGTGGTGGGCCGTAGGAGTTGCCAGAAAGCTGCGGGGTGTTTAAGCCTGCCTTCCTCCCTACGGACCCCTGTCAGTAAGGAACTAAAAGAGACGGTTAGTGAATCTAGACCAGTGGTTCCTAACCGCGGTCCTCAAGCACCCCTAACAGGCCAGGTTTTCCAGATATGTGAAGCACAGGGGATATGATTTGCTACTCAGTGATTGCAGGATTCAGTCTGCATTTCCACAAGGTGATCTGTAAAACCTGGCTGGTTAGGGGTACTTGAGGACTGCAGTTGGGAACCACTGATCTAGGATAATTTGTGTCACGGAAGAATCTCTGTGCAGAGATGTTGCCTTAAACGTATAGAACACACTTATTTACATACTACATGCCATCTTGACCCAAATACCTTGAGTAACTAAACCTCACAAAAGGTTTAAAAACACACTTCCGGTCATTCTTTGCTTGGTACATGGCTAACAGCAAGTCGATAGTATGTCACTGATGCCCTATCATTGAATAGCACATCAATTGGCTGTGCACGTAACAGAATTTGGGTTTAAATGGGTCTGTAACCCTTTACAGAAATTAAGCACACAGTTTCTCGGGCCATTCGGCTTAAAAATGACATGTCCTATTGAAAGAGGACATGTACTTTTTTCCAGTAGCATGATCCTCTAGGAAACCGTTTAAGTTTGCGACTTTGTGGGGTTTTTTTTATTCGTAGAGGTTTCTGTTTGGCAAAATTTGTTCAGTGATGTCCTTGAAACCTCAAGTAGTCTCAGGATCAAGCGAAAGGAGAAAGGTATTGAGGTTCCTTACAATTTCACCTGAACACTACTCGGCTCTGGCACACTGCAAGGCATTTGCCTCTATCGCCGGCGGGCCTCTAACATAACTAACCTTATACTTTGATGAAACATACAGTCTTTCCTTTGTCCTTGTAAACTAATTACAATGGTATCATAAATCAAGTAAAGCACGGCAATAAGAATGAATTTACACTTGAACAAGAAAAGCGTTGTATCAAACAAAAGAATATTAAATGTAATAACAGGAATATGAAATGCAAAAATGTAAACCGGAAACCATCCATCACATTAGTTGAACCTTCCTTCTGACCCTGTAACTCATTGGTACCTCACCCTGGTCCTCAGGATCTACTAAAAGGGCAGGTTTTAAAGATTTCCTTGGGAAATAAAGACTGAATCCTGCAATCACTGAGCAGCAAATCATATCACCTGTGCTGTGCTTCAGATATCTGCAAACCTGGCCTGTTACGGTGACCTGAGGACCAGGGTTGGGACCCACCGCAGTAACAGACAGGGAGTCGTCATCCAGCAAGAGGTCAAGTCTAATAATGCCACAATTAAATGGTTGACATTTCTAAATGTCAACAGTGTCTCGAATGTGTGTTCCAATGATAGCGTCACTTTAAAAGTGTTAGGAAACTCTTGCTTAGCTGTACAGGTTTACCACTACAAAACCAATATAAGGTATACTACAGAATGGACTTTTTGAAGCAGCTATTGGCTTATATGTTTAACATACAAACAGACTTTATTCTGCACTCCATCGCATAACCCAAGGCAGCTGAATTACTCAGAAGGAATTTTCAACAGGACTTTACTATGGTTTATGGAAGGATCCAGTCTGCATGAAGCAAAGTGTGGCCTTCCCAAAACAAGTGGAGGCATAAAACAAGCACCTGCACACAACACAATGCTGGAACATGTACAACATATCTTAAGAGCTTTGCAAGAGGACCATAAGTCCAAACCGCACCCATGTAGGTGCTGACAGACGTTGGCTACTCAAGGTACGGTCAGGTCACTCAATACAATAATTTCATTGCAAGGACAAATAGATGGATGAATGGAAGGAAGGATAGATGTGTACCAGATAGACAACGCGTGCATCCTTTTTGGACAAAGTGGAATCTGCATGAATTTTGGTCAATAAGTCCTGAACACAAATCCGCTAAACCGACACCTTACTGAAGGGGCCGAAGAAAGAATTGCCTAGGAATTTTGTGGAGTTCAAATTTGAATAGCTGCTCCCTCCACTTCTCTACACCAGCAAGTGAGGGGTTTAATCAGAGTAGATGGACTGTTTGGACTCTGATTTAACCACTCAACTGCTGGCCACAGGTGTGGGCTTTAGAAAGAGGATGCTCTGTATATATGGGAGCTATTAGGAGACGTGGGCTGCTGGAAAGCCCCCCCCCTGCTGGCGAAACAGATTCACTTACCTGCTGCTAAGGAGTGAGGGTTTAATTTGAGTAATTTATTAGCTGTGCGGTAACATTAGACCAGGCACTTTGGGAGATACGAAGCAAGCATCATTTTAGGATCGTTATAACAGTAGCAGTGATTGTGTTTTTGGGTTTCCTATCCATGTACTCGGAGCTTTTCTAGTCGATAGACTTCTGGAAGAACCCCAATGACATCACAGTTGGTGGACCATGCTTGCTAGAATATTCATACTGGTTTGGAATTTTTTTCTTTGGCCTGCAATGTCCCTGTAACGGTGGGCTATAGCGCTCACCTCAAAAAGCGTATGAGGATCCTTTAGGACAGATTTCTAAGACCCAAAGAGCAATAACGGCTGTAACCTGATCTCCCAAGCCAGGGAGTAACTGGACAGACCTGAAATGGCAACTAAGCTCAACTGGCTTCAAGGCCAAAAGACCGCTTAGTGCAAAACACAAATACTCAAAGTGAACAGATACAGAGACGTGATCCTTGAACAAAAACATAAACATGATACATGAACAGAATGGACAAGATAGTCGTGGATAATTTGAGAGTGGTCAGTAGGGATAGCCGGGTCAAAACGTAATCAGGGTCCTCGAACAAAAACAGGTCAGCAACAGATCAATTAGAATTCTATCAGGAACAAAACTCCACTAGACTAGACACCACAACAGTCCAAGGAGCACCTTCTCTCAGCCTCTTTTAAAGGCTGATGGCTCCTAGGATTTATGCTTGGCTCCGCCCCCTCAGATGCCGTTTTGCCAGCCCTTATTACTGGCAACAGGCTAGCCAGCGATGCCACCTGGCGCCCTGACCCCCCGGGAAGCGCCGCGGGGGCCAAGGATGTAACAGTCCCTTAAAAATATAAGAAATGAAAGGTGGAGCTTTGCGTCTTGGCACGGTCCCTTAATATGGACCCAAACCATGATGGCCGCAATAAAAATACCTCAGGAGAACACAATGATCACACAGTAAGTGGCCGCCACTAAAGGGGTCGCCATGCTATGCTCATCAGTGCAATCACAAGAATGTCTTTGGCTATAAAAGTTTGCCTGATTGCAAGTAAACATACCGTTTCTAACGGAAATGGCAGACTGTAATCTGCTATTACGAGCAGGTTGGACACATTTGCAAGAAAACCGAGTAAAGAGTAAATTTCACAAACGCAATAAACAACATTGTTAAAAAATAAAAAATCTAATCTTAAAATCAGGCATCCTCATATGTTTCCTTGTGGGTTACCGACCTTCCACACAGTCACTGGTCGTAAATACTTTGTAGCTTTTCCAATACAATGAACCATAAAACTGCAAAAGTCAATGGTTACTAATTTCATCCAAATACGGGAAAAAGCATCTTACCTTTTAAAGTACTTAAAATAAGGGAAATACAAATAAACAGAAAGTATTTTGACAGATGTTTATGCGGAAAGCCATAAGACGGGGGAATAAGGAAAACGCGTCTTGCATTTTCAACGAGTGCTCGGTTTAATAGATCGAAATGAAGGAGTACATTTCCAGTACTTTTTGCAGCTTTCATTTAATGAAGATGAAAAACTAGTGTACGTTCAACCCAAAGCTGCAGTCAATTGTTATATTTTATTAATAGAAACATTTTCTGAGATGCCATTTTCTCTGAACAGTATATGCATAATTAATTTAGTGCACGCCTGACGCATAAATATTTTAGAAATTTTAGAAATTATGTCAAAATGTTTTTTTTCTGACTTTTTCAATGTATGTACGAGTAAGACGGTCATGACTAATGTTGATTTTTTTTAAGCGTAAGAAAAAAAGCATTCTAGGTAGGAAAGCGTAAGATCTGAGAGACGGGCACCTATGGTGATCGTAGGACAGTGGCTATAATTTTGGCCGAATGCAGTACTCAATGCGACCCATATATCTTGAAGATGGTAAATGCTCTGTAGACAGCTTTATAATTTTTGTGCTAATGATTAAGTGTGAATATAAAGCGGAATACAATCATTTTACTTCCACTTCCCGAGTAAGAATGGGGCTTGCAGCCTTATTTAGAAAGAGAAGCCTTTTCTGCAGAAGGAGCTCATTATTTCCGAAATTTAGCAAAAACACAAATTTGATGCCCCAGCCCAGTTAAGTCTCGTAGTTTAGCAAGGTCCATGTAAAAGCTGGCTTATGGTTTATAGATATGGGATAAACGGCTTTTATAGTTTTGCGAATGAGGGAAAGACTATTTTAATGATGACAAACAAAGTAATGGCATGTCTTCCTCATTTTCCGTACAGATTTTGCATTCAGGGGCAATACAATGTCACATCACAACAAATTAAAATGGGCATATTCCCAGCATAGCTGAGAAACCAAAATTAGATCTATATGGCACTGGTCTCTTTGCATTGAAAAGCGTTTATGGGGATTCGAACTGAAAGGGCAAAGTTTTCGAGAGCCCATGTTAGATGCAAGAATAACATTCCAAGATGGCTGGATAGAGGATATGGGTTGTTTGCCACTGAATTCAGGTTGGTTAGCGTATCGGGTCGGGGAAAACCGCAGATCCCCTCTCTTTCCATCCAGCCTCCACTTAATGTATAGCAGGAGGAACGATTGAAGGAGAAGGAAATGCTTTGTGACCCTCCCGGAATAAGGTAGAAATGGATTTATTTGAAGGGATCAGGATCGTTTGATCTACCTAATATGCCTACACAGGTACAATGCCATCTTTCATGGACCAGCTGGGTAGACCAACTGCTATCCGTAGTCTACTATCAACTAGCTGGAATTTATTCTTTCCTCCACCCAATGTCCACCCGTGTTCCCCCAATAAAGCTGCCTTATACTTCACCCCCTTCACAGTGCCTGTATTCCTTGTATATATTGTGGATAACAGTACTAGGGTTAGCTTTCTGTACCAATTGCTTATATAGGCTGAAAAAAAACGTGAGTCCATCAGGTACAACCTTTCACACATTAGCTACTGCAGTTGATCCAAAAGAAGGCAAAAAACTCAGTCTGAAGCGCTCGCCAATATGCAACATACTGGGAAAAAATTACTTCTTGACCACAGAATGGCATCAGATTTCTCCTTGGATCAAGAAGCTTTTACCCACATATTAAATATTACAACCCTTAATATTCTGTGTCTGCAGGAAGTCATCCAGTCGTTGTTTAAAAGTCTGTACAGTCTCTGACCCAACCACCTCAACAGGCAGAGATTTTCACAGCTTTATTGTTCTCACTGTAAAATAACCCTTCCTATGCTTTAGGCTGAATATCCTTTCCTCCAGTCTAAATGGGTGACCTTGTGTCCTGTGTATAGTCCGGTTAATGAACAGGTTTACAGACAATCTTATGTTGTGAAATCACTGCTACAATGTAATACTTACACAGACTAGTTAGAGAGATCCAGCTTACGTAGCGGACTATAAATTACCTGTAAATTTCACTTTCCTCTACCCAATGACCAGAGCTGTGGTGTTTGTTAGTCAAATGACTAGTAAATTGAACAGAAAGGAACAATCTGACTTTGTTCACCCTACAGGATGCCATGCTCTGCACATTTGATATCCACATGACAATGTTTAGGTTGTAGAAGCCAAAAAAGTCAGATATAATTTAACGGGATCTCTAGCAATGCAAAGAAAATGGCTTAGAGTGTAGCGAGCTGCTTAATTTCTCCTTTTTCATAAAGTTTTCATAGGGCAGATGTATATTTTGTGGCTACAGTGCTGTCAGTGTATAACTGCAACAGCAAGCCCAAGAACATATACATTAAAAAAAAAAACATGTCGTAACTAAAAGTAGATTCCTAATTATCTTTCTGCTGAAGCAAATCCATATAACAAAGAAACAGATTCGCCATCCTACATGACCTGGAAAATGGGAAAGTCAATGACAAATCAAAGCATCATATAATTTTTAGTATGGTTTACAAACTGAAACCATTGCACATTTGCCACTGTAGCAGTAAAGAGAAATCAATGTGAGCTGCTAGAGGAGGTGGTTTAAAGGTCTGTTGGATACAGCCGTCCTTTATACGAAGTATTATTATTTTTATTAATAAAGCACCAGTATGGGCCACAATGCTGTAAATCTATAGGAAGCATTAGGGTACAGTGTGTTTCTAAATGCTTAAGGGGTTAGTCACTACTCACTGTTCTTTCATTGGTTGTTTAACTTTGATGAACCATGGTGGAGCAAGTACGGCCAAAGTATAGTGAATTCACTATTTAGCTACTTACCGCCGGATGGGTTGTGGCCGGCGGCAGGGCGTTAACACCGGCGGGGTGTACTAGTACGCCCTTCTTGCAGGCTTCTGTGGTGGGCCCTTCATCCGGCCCGCGTAATTGGCTGAACTGGGACAATCCAATGGTGTGCGCCACGTGCAATCTGGTGGGTGGGACTACAGAGGCCCATTGAAACTAGCGGGGTGTGTCTGCGGCTTAAAGGCCCACCTACTGTGGGGATGGCATAGCACGCCCTGCGGCAGTAAAGGGTTAAAAAAAATTGCCTCTTTAGTTTTACTGTACATGTCACTTCTCTTTCCACTGTAGTTTCTGCCTAGGTTTTTCAGTGTATTTTTCATTGTAGGTGTAAATGGGGTTTCTGCCACAGGAGTTTCACTGTAGTTTCCACTTTTTCAGTTAAAGTTGCCCAGCATTGTTTTCACTGAAGGTTGGGAGATCTATGGAGAACGCCACTTTAAAATATATTCACTAGTGATGCAAACAGCAATAAAACCGCAGTAAATTGAGAATATCACAGTTTAAGCTTTTTATGGAAGAACAATGATTGTACTATTGTTCACCATCTGGCATTATTTGCAGAAAATGCTTCTGCCGAAATTAGATTTTCCTTCTGTGGATAGTTGATTTTCAAAACAGTTGCAACAACGGTGAACATCAGTGTATAGTGGGTAATCTCTAGAGGATTACACCACTGGTCACCCTACCAATGATGGATCTACAGTGATATCACATTAATGGGTATTGAGTGACAATAAACACGACCGGTAACATACAACAACATGGCACATCAAACATGCTTACCATCTCTTATAATCAACTATACAGAGATTCCCGTCAAATTAAAAGTACTCCTATACATTTCTGCATCCATTCACCTCATGTTGGTTAAGGGTCTGCAACATCCAGTTATATCTCCTCCAAACACACCAATAAAACCCCAAAAATTCAGCTAGGATGAAGTCAAAGGAGGCATTGACCACTGCCGCCTCATTGAAGAATTAACGCAGACCTGTGTATTTTATCTTGTAGCATATATACCAGTATATAGAAACAGAGTATGTTATGAGGTCCTCGGATATTGTGCCCATATAAGAGCTAGGAGTGGTTAATGACAGATAAGCAAGGAAAAGGCTTCATTAGGTAATGCACAATTATCATAGACACCATCATGAGATATATATATAGTGTCACAGTGGCAGTACCACCAGGCACGCACCACCCTATACTTGCCCTCCGATCCTTGGAAGTGGTCGGTCTGTATATATATCCCTATGAATATAACTCGCAGGAAGGTGATGCCTTGGTTCCTGAGAGAAGCCCCTATATGCAGAGATGCAGGGTAAACTGCAAGGACAGGTGAAAGCAACAAAGGGTTAACAAAAGACCTCTGTACGGCAATACCAAAGATTCCCTGCACTGAAAGACCGGTCTTTAGGATAGCCGGATCTAATCTAAAGGAAAGTATTACCTTGAAGCCGTACAGAGTCTTTTGTTGTATACAGATGACAAGGTTACCTGAAAACGGTACAGGCAAGGAAAATACTATAGAGTAGTCATAAAGAGGAAAGCCAAAGGTCATAACCAGAGAGAGTACGAAATATAGGATACAGGAATCAGAACCAGAAGGGAAGTCAGCCAAGCCAAAATCAGTAACCGGGGAATCTGAATGGAACATAAACAGCAAAACAAAATACAGCAATAGACAGAACTAAATACACAGAAGGAACTGACATAAACTGGAACAGAAATAATAGAGACAAAAACTGAACAAGGATGAACAAATGGAGGATATCAGGAACACAGCAAGGAGCTCTCAGGACACAAGTGGCAAGGAGACCAGGCAAAGAAAAAATGACCCAGCAATGTACTATAGGTACCTTGCTCTAATATAGGCAGGGGAATCAAGGCAAGGGTCAACAGGTGAGCAGCACACAGAACACCAATTAACCCCTGGGAGGCCACCCAGGAATTGGCAGCAACAGAAACACAAGGGAAAAAACATATATTACAAATACAGAGGGCAGGAAGACAGATTTGCCAGCACAGAACGTGACATATAGACACTGCTATAATACTAGGAAATGGCAGGTAAATGGGACCTATATGAAGATTGCCCTGCTACACGGCAGGAAGAAATTCACCGAGGACCTTTGTAGACTCACCAAGACTTTCTCTGCTTGAGAAAACACTCCCGAGGAGCAATACACATGTATTAAGTACAGATTTACGGATTTATATAAATAAGCTAAACGTCAATAAAATCCTAGTTGCAAATAATTGTCTTCCGTCAATCGGTTTGAAATAAAAGAGGAGAAAAACACACACGAGTACTATAATACTATAAAATGTTGGATTTGGTTTCTCTAACAGTGTTTTAATTCAAATTGCTAATCTGTTTGCATGAAAGAAAGTAATATCACTGTTCTACGAGCAAGAACATAAATCTAAATGCTAATTAGAAAATCATATTAGGCCAACTCGAACCTCGGTAGCTGTAAAAATGAGCACAAATATCCTTATAATCAAAACTCGAACAGAGCTAGATTACAATATACTGGAAAGACACAACGTACAAAGAAAGAACAAAGAAGGTGTAAAGGTTAACAGCTACAATGGAAGAATGTATAATGAAGCCGGGGTTCTGTTCAATTAGATCATTCATTACAAAAGGTCTTTATAGTTAAGTTGAATATTTATTCTTTGTTTGTGTCATGCTCCCCACCGCTGACTGTACCATGCCTGCCACTTGTCGCTGGACAGCGCATGAAGAGTGCTGCCCATGCTCAGCACCAGTGTTCTGTACCTGAAACAGTTAAACATAGCAGCACACAACATACCCTGACCCTGAATAAAAGACCACTTCATTCAGTGCTTCGGCATTGTTGCCTAATACTCCTAGTGCTCAGACCCATTCCAGCTTTCCTCCTGATACCTGTGAATAGACCCAACATTTCTCTCGACTACTCTCTCTGGACAATCCCTTTGGTATCGCAAACTGATCCCTCCTGTGTTTTGTCTCCAGCACAACTGTGTACATCCATCCAAGGTACCTGTGGCTTCCTTGTGTCCCCCTCAAGTGTCCACCAGACCCTGCTATATCCAAGCCTCCTAGTGATCCCTCCAGTGTTCCAGCAATCTAGTACCCCCCACCCATCTCTGTGTCTAGACAACCGCATACTGGGCTCATATCTGCAAGGCCAGTGACCCCCGGCGCTGCACCTGACAGTGTGGGTATACACAAATTTTGGGCCCCTATTCCAGTTAGCTTCCAACCTACACCTAAAAAGAGGTTAAAAACATGCAACTTCAGGCATGGTAGCATCATTATAAGTACATGCTGCTGAGTGTTACCTTTGTGTGTATTCTTCCCATTGAGATTATATACATACTGTACATACATACATACACACACAGTACACTCCAAAACTCCGTGAGGCCTGGAGTTTTGGGAGGCGTCTAACTACTTTTTAGGCCAGGGTCACACAAGCGCACTGAGTGACCCCACCTCTCAGTGTCCATTGAAGAGTTATGACAGCTTGACTGGGAGGGCCACAAGGTGTTATGTGTGTACCAGAATCGCACGGTACAACGAGCGTGCTAAAATCCTTCTCATCGAAATGCTACAGCGTACATTGGATGGATCTATAGAGCGTGATCCTCCATAGGAGGCTCGCACGTTGTAGGGCTGAGTGCACTAACGTGCAATCAGCGAGGTGGTCAAATGGGTGTCTGAGCACAAAAAGCTTCCGTTCTCACCATCACAAACAGGCATCATTTTCTGCAAGCAGTGTGTAAGATTTTAAACGCAGAATTGGTGTTTTTTTTTTCTCTTGTCATTGCAAAGGAGTTTGCAAAGCAAGGCCACTGGTATTTACAACCCTGATCTGACCTGCTCTCTGGGGCTGAAGGGAAACTTGAAACCTGAACCAAATGGATTGGGGGTTGGTTGGGGGTGTTGGACAAACAGCCAGCGCTCACTGTACAATTGTTATTTCTCCAAAAGGCTGGGTTGAGTGAACATCTAAGAACCTTATGGGACATTTGAAATCTGGATATACCCATGGAAGTATCTACTCAAATTAGGTTTTCTATGCAAGTCCCATTTTATTTCAAGAACTGTATTTGCACGTTTTCGTATATTTTGTATGTCTTGTTTTTATGTGATACTGGCACTGCGTAAAGTTTGTATTTTATCTTTTTCTATTAAAACTTAAAAGCCAGTACTGTCTCTGCTCTAGATAATTCATGCTTCTCGAATAGAACGCTTGGTTTATCGTTACTGTAGTATTTAACATTTGGTCTATATATATTAGCTGTATATGGTTGGGCTCCTGGACTGGGGGGGGGGTCGTATACAGTTAGTGGGGTTTCGAAAGTGCCCTAATTACTTTTGTGGTGGCAGCATATACTCATAAGGGTGTGTACGGTTTACGGGGGTTGGGTTGGCATAACTTGAGGCCCTGAGAGCGGGTAGAGATAGTGAGTCCAGAGGCTTCGAGCTGTAACCCCTTGTACGCTTTCCACGATACAGCAGGGTAGGTAGCTTTTTTCTTTCTGTAACCCCTTGTAAGCTGTAACCCCTTGTACGCTTTCCACGATACAGCAGGGTAGGTAGCTTTTTTACTTTCTGTGACATTCACGTACATTCCCTCCACACTCGGGTGATCCTGGCCTTAGATGTACGTGGGCAGTGTCAACTCATGCCGCAGGTTTAAGATTGTCATCCCATCCATCCCTCCTTTCCGGCACTAATCTTATTTTCTTACTTCTTGGGCTGTCCCCCTTTTTCAGGCATATTGCACTGTTGGTTCAGGTCCTATCATCACAGATCACACACACTTTTAACACTCAACCTTCCATTAAGATTTTGTTTAAAAAAATCATGCATTACAAGTAAAAAAAAATCATATAAAACACTATAAATCTCTGAAAAGAACACCAAATATTCTATTAAAAGTTTTTTCCTTGATCCTCTGAATTTTTTTTATTCATAATTACAATTTAAAAAAGAAATTAAATAAATGTACTTCTTCAAGAGGACTAGGTGTGGCCCATAGTGGTTTAATAGCTAAACGGAGTTTAAAGGTAAATTTAACAAATTTTTCATATACTTTTTAATGATCTTTTTTAAATTTTATAAAATGCCAATTCATTTTGTGTAAATTCATGTATCTATTAATATATAAAAGGATTACTTGTCCATGGAGAGTTCTATCACTTCTGAATACTGTAAATTTGTTCTAGTAAGAAACCAACTTAAGCTTCCATTTTTGTTGGTCTTTGATTTTGTTTTAGATTTATTCATATTAAAATACAAAAAAAAACAAACAACATTTTATAGACTTACAGGCTTATAATTAGTATTCATGTTATCATAGTAGCAAAACATAAAAGACTGCAATTTAATTCTGGATTTTGACCTTTTAGCGTGGTGCATGTGAAGAATGTGTAACAACATAAAGAGAGATTAGGCAAATTCTTTATAAAAATCTATATGTCACTTTCCCACTTCCATAGGAAAAAAAAAATGTAATTTATATTTTACGTTCTCTATATTGAATGTTTGGGTTTTAAGACAATATATCAAGCAATCTAATTTGTCACGAAAGAGACTTTTAAGAGATGGATATTAGAAGCAGTTTAGATAGACAGAACAAAGATTTAAAACTCATCTTTCAAGGAGAAAATTTAGATTAAGAATTCATTGGCATTCATAAAGATTAACAGCATTATGAGTGAACATTATTCACGTTGAGTTCATGAGTTATGGATTAAGGCAGCTCATTGCTTTTGTTGACAGAATGTGTAGGGCAGTGGGTAGGATTTATAGTCACGTACAGAAAGAACCAATGTACGGCCCTGATTTAATATAAAAAGAAGAAAAAAAAATCTCCTTCTATTTTCAGCTTGACTGCAAAGAAATAAACAAAGAAAAACGTCAACTGTAATTATCCAAAGAAGAAAATGAAGTGATAAAATTTTTTTTTAAAATGCTAATTAGCTGACAATACATATGCAAGTAAAGATGCTTGAAAGGCTGCCTAATAAATATATGTTTCTGAAAATAAAGCCTTGGAGACGTGAATTCAAAAATTAGGAGAAAATGTTTTAGTGTATAAAAAGTTTTTTTCACCTTTTAAATAAGCTTTAATAATTACAACTCCTATTACACACAAACACGATAATAAGGTGACAGTCACCATAGAATATTCATTAACCCCTTAGTGACCAGGCGATATTTCCATTGCCTGTCCGAAAGTACCCACCTGTTGTTTTTACATTTCTGTACGGTTTGTGTTTAGGTCTAATTTTACGCTTACTCATTTATGGAACTGTAACCGGAATCTGCTAGGTTCACTCGGGACGAGGCCGGACCGGACACGAGCAAGGATTGTCTGAACACGAGTCTCTTCAGGAAAGGCAAACTTTATTGTGATATCACAACAGATGCTCAAACAGGATTCAATCGCAAAGAATGAGCCCAGAGTCCCTCGTGACATCCAATCTTATACCCCAAATACATAATTAGGTACATCCCAATTAGCCCACCTCCCGATGACACTCTCCCACCCCACGTGGGCTAATACCTCCCTTAATCTAATACAAAGACATTCCATTACTTGGCCGTAAATTGGCAAACTTTATATTAATTTCAGTAAATCATGATTAGTCGCTTCTCCTATTCCGGGCTGCGCCCTCCTCCCTTGCGCCTACAATCATTTGTTACAGCTAACACCTGGTCTGATCTCTATGCTCCTTTGTCTCTCAGCGGGCCTCAACGACCTTGGTGAATCTACTCCTCTTTCTGCCCTTCCGTCCCAGGAACAGCCTAGACCTTTCTCAAACTTCTAATTACTTTTTCTGCTAATCTAACACATTTCTAAATTTCTACGTATGCCTCATTCCAGTTCCAACTAAAACTTGCCTAGTTATTTTCAAGTGAACCAATATTCTGAACAAGATGGTCACCTGGCTTATAATGGCAGCCATCTTCCAGCCTATTTCCACTTCAGAACCACACATATTATATACTGGTTTTCTCACCATTAAATGGACATTCTAAAAGATAACCACTATTTCCATCATATTGTATAATTTACTATTAACAAAATTATGAAATATGATGAAAAAAAATGGAAAACACACACTTTTTTTTAACTTTAGTCCCCAAAATCTACAGCCGCCAAAAAAGACCCCGTCTAAATAGTTTCAAAACTTTGATGTCAGCCACTTCTGGGTGTGAATCGCAATCCAGAATTTAAGGGGTTAAAGAGAGGTATCGCTGAAAAGGGCAGACTCTGCCCTCTCCAGCGGTACCTTTTTTTTTCTAGCTCCATCCGTTGGGGAGGGAGAGCGGTCCAAAGGACCTCCCCCCTCCTGTTTCAGGTTCCCCCTGCAGGCACCAGGGGACGCCTGAAAATGACATCATCGCGCACAGTGATGACATCATCGCTGCAGTGGGGCCCATAAAAAATTGGGCAGGCTTCAAGGAAGCCATTCCAGCGTGGGACCCCAGCTAGAGAGGCGAGTATAGGGAAGGAGGGGGTGGGGATAAAGGACCATGTCATACATAGTACGTCCTTGGTCCTTAAGAGGAATTTTCCTCAGGACGTACTATGTACGTCAGTGGTCCTTAATGGGTCAATCTGACACCTCGTCTCATGGAAGTGGCCATCTTTATCTGCTTGTGGGAGTCACCCTTTGCTCAAGCTGTGTAATTGACAGCTCATCTGTGTGTAGTTGGAGCATACAGAGGGGGGGGATGTTCAGACTGCATAGGATGAATGCAATACTAGCCATCATAAGGTCAAGTCTTGTTTTTTTTTACTTTCCCATCCCAATGGGCTCAGGGCTGGAATTGTGACACTTAGCTGCAGTGTAAACACACAAATATATCCACACACAAAAACTATACATTTACTTTATTTAGTTGGCACTCACAGGAGAATCACAGCACTGTAGAGAAGGGTTAAAAGGTGAAGCTTACATTGGATCTATATCTGTTCAGGGATGAGGAAGGACAGCCCAGTCTTAGCCATGCGGTCTTGAGAATTTGAGATCAGGCAGCAAATCTGCTTTGATGGAGTGTTCTACTGCTGTGAGAGCCATAAATCACTCCCCAGGGAAACACGGCATTTGAAGTGCCACAGTAGAGAGAGCAAATAGGAAGCTCAAGGAGATCAATATTTTTTCAAAAAACTATCCCTTTGGGGGCGTGGTCTGACCGCGGAGAGAGCTGGCTGCGTGAGAGCAGAGCTCCGTCAAAGGGGACACTGAATCAACGAATATCTTAAGCGATTATACCCTAAAAAGCAATTATCAGGCAGGAGAAGGCCAGGTGAACGCGATGGCAACACAAAAAGCCGCGAAAAAAACGACAAAGGCAGAGTTTTTTACACCGCGGGGACTGAAACCGAAGGAAGGCCTGGGCATTCAAGATGGCGGCGGCTCTACGCAGACCTCGCCGGGAGCGGAGGCAGACCCAGGACTGGCACAGCAAGGTATGGAGGCCTTTGCCACACGCATAGAGGGCTTAATTACCTCTCTTTCGGACAGATTGACATCCCGCTTAGACTCTGTAGCGGCGGATATTAAGAGAGAGATCCGGGAGATTGGAGACCGCACTGATAAATTGGAGGAGAAAATGGCGGAGCAGGCTGGAGCACATAATGAGATGGCGGGGAGAGTGGAGGATTTGGAGGAACAACTGAAGGGGGCTCTATTGAAACTGGCGGACATGGAGGACAGGTCGAGGCGCCACAATTTAAAGATACGAGGGGTGCCAGACTCGGTGACTACACAAGCCCTGTCGCAATATGTGACGGATATCCTACAACACCTTCTACCTGATGCTACCCTAGACTCCCTCTTATTCGACAGGATCCACCGGTTGCCAAGACCTCCGTCGGCGCCTGAGAAATCACCGAGAGATGTCTTACTTAGGCTCCATTACTTTAAACCGCGAGAGGATGGCTTCGGGCCTTGCGTACTCCTGATGTTCTTAAACCAGAGTATGAACATATTTCTATCTTTCCTGACTTGTCCAAGGCTACATTACAACATCGGAGGAATTTCCGCCAGGTGACAGAGGCTCTGCGTGCGAATGGCGTGGCTTACAGATGGGGCTTTCCGGTCAAGTTATTGGTGGCCAGAAACTGAACTTTCCACGTAATCACCTCGGTGGAGGCCGGGAAAAGGCTCCTTAAAGTGTGGGGCATTGAACAACTTGGCTCGTCTTCTCCTCGGCTCCTCCGTCCCGGGCCTCCACTCAGCGTCTAGATCCGGAGTGGCGTAAAAGATGAGATCAGTGCTCTGCCTATGCGACGGATGGGCCTACAGAATCTGAAGAAGGCGCCTTCCCATGTGAGGAAGTCAGAGGAGTTCCTCCTTGCCGGCCTGGAGGGTCTGGGATTGCTCTACTTGGACTTATCTGAGGGCTCTCAGGATTGAACATGCCGCTGTAGGTTCGTCTGGGGCACGACAGCATGCCCGCCAGAAAAAGCGGGAAACTGGTCTCTTCGTTCTGAGGGTTAAGCTCCATGGACAGGTGTTCCCCGAAACTGGGCTCACTTGGCTCTCTCACCTTTTTTTTTTTTTTTTTTTGTGTGATTTCTCTTTTCTCTCTTATTTTGCGGTTCTTTTTACCTCCGCAGACCTAGAGGTTCCCCCCTCTCCCTCCTCCCGTGAGGAGTTAGAGAAGGTCCCCCATACTTTGGGGCTTCTCGCTGGAGATGTTTTTGCTCAAGGATGTACATAGTTCTCAGGGGTATCCCTGGTTTGTGTGTTTTTTTTGTTCTTGTTTTTGTGTGTCGCCACCTACTCGCTACCTGAGAATAGGTAAAAAAGTGTACTGCCCACATATTGTTATTATGCGCAATGTTAAAGATACTCTCATATAATGTTAAGGGGCTGAATGCTCCTGTTAAGCGTCATTCTCTGGAGGCGGAAGTGTTGAGGCTGAAGGCGGATGTGGTCTGCTTACAGGAAACTCATTTTAAACGCCTTGCTCACCCTCTGCTGCGAATACGTAACTTTACCACACAATATCACGCTACGGGTCCTACCAGAGCGAGAGGGGTGTCGATTTTAATTAGATCTAATGTCGTATTCCAATTGCATAGAAAGATTTCGGATCCGCAGGGTCGTTATCTCATTCTGGTCTGCTCACTGAATCACAAAACTTATACGTTGGTTAATGTATACTCGCCTAACACTGAACAACTTTCTTTTATCTCTGGAGTTTTACATAGGGTGTCCCTTGTAGCGACTGGTATATTGTTGATCTGTGGTGATCTTAATTATAGTATAGATCCTGGGAGAGATGTTCGTTCCCCTAAGATCCCTATACCGACCAAACGTAGTATTAGACAGGGACAGAAACTGAGTGACCTGTTCTCCTCTCATGGCTTATATGATGTATGGCGTTTATGGCACCCGGGCGAGTCAGAGTTTACGTTCCACTCTAAGGTACACAATATGTATAGCAGGTTGGATTATTTCTTGCTACAAGGCTCCTCTCTACCACAGGTCCTGCACTGCGAGATACTGGATATCACGTGGTCGGACCATGCGCCGATCCTTTTGACAGTTGGGGAGGGAGGGGAGGGGGGAGCTGGGAAGTTTACGTGGCGCTTTAATGACTCCATTTTGTCTGACCCCGGGGCTCTGGCCAAAATAGAACAGACTCTGAAGGAATACTTTGTGCTCAATAACACTTCGGGGATTACGCCCGAAACACTTTGGCAAGCGCATAAGGCTGTCCTGCGAGGCGTGTGTCTTAAATGGGCTTCTCGTTTAAACAAAGCCCGCCAGGCTGATAGACTCTTAATATTGTCTCAAATCCATCTAGCTGCACAGGCGAACAGTTCAGACCCTACTCCGGCTCACTTGAAAACACTCTGGAAGCGCAGGCGCGCCTGTCAGAATGGAATTACAAGGCCCTTCTCTACTCCCAGCGTAGACTAAAGACACGCTACTACGCGTTTAGGGACCGTCCAGGACGGCTCTTGGCCCGCTGCCTTAGACCCATGGTGGCGAATTCTAGAATTTCTCACCTAGTGATAGACTCCGGAAGGAGGACGGTGTATAAGCCACTGGAGATAGGGAATGCCCTGGCCACCTACTATGGGAAATTGTATAATTTACAATCTGACCCACTCCTTCCTTCCTCTAGCGAGGATCGGGTGGATCGGTATTTATCGGACCTTCATCTTCCTTCCCTAACTCCCACTCAGAGGGACGGACTGTCGTCTCCCTTCACGGAACTAGAGATAGCAACGACTATAAAATCTCTTCCATCCCATAAATCCCCAGGCCCGGATGGGTTCACAGACACGTACTATAAGAAGTTTTCTGCACTGTTGACTCCCCACCTTCTCTCGCTTTTCATCTCTGCTGCGGAGGAGGGCAGATTTCCTGAGGAAATGTTACGTACTACTATCATTCCTCTCCCTAAGCCAGGTAAATCCCCTACTTTGTGTCCAAACTTCAGGCCAATCTCTTTATTAAATGTTGATGTCAAAATCTATGCCAAAATTCTAGCAAATAGGGTGGCGGATCTATTACCCAAGCTGATTTGTTCAGACCAGGTGGGGTTTATCAGGGGGCGGCAGGGGCCGCATAATACTAAGAAACTGATAGATTTAATCCAAGTGATTCAGACTTACCGTATCCCGAGTGTACTGTTGGCGCTAGACGCTGAAAAAGCGTTTGACAGGGTGGACTGGATGTTCTTGCGAAAAGTGTTGCTGAAGTTTGGCTTTCCGGTCTCGGTGCTGCAAAGTATTTTTGCGCTTTATGCTTCTCCGACGGCGTCGGTTTTAACGGCGGGTTTTTTATCGGATCAGATTAGAATTAGTAATGGGACTAGACATGATGACTTTTGAAATGCTTAAGCAGCGCTATAAGTTAACGGAGACCTGGAGGCTGTCTTATTATCAGATAGCGTCTGTAATACGTAGACCGGGTATGTGCTTGCCACCTACCCTGCCTCAGGTTCCCTTGTCGCCATTTGCGAGCTTTGTGGTGAAACCGAGTACAAAAGTGAAACTCCTTTCTATATGTTATGAAGCATTGAATGTTCCATCCTTAGATCATATCTGGTCCTTCCAATCGGCTTGGGAGGGGGAGCTGGGCATTCGGATTCCTTCCCAGGCCTGGGAGAGGGCGTTCGGATTAGACAGGGGAGCATATAGATGTGCTTCCCTGATGGAGGTTAGGAGGAAAGTATTGTACCGCTGGTACCTGGTACTGGCGAGGGAATGTCATATGAATAAATTGGTCTCATCAATGTGTTGGTGCTGCCTGCTACTAAAGGGTACCATGGCTCATGTTTGGTGGGATTGTATAGCATTAGAGCCACTATGGCGGGGAGTTTCAGGCCTGGTGGAAAAGGCAACGGGACTACTTCTACCGTTTGCTCCTGCGGATTTCTTATTGGGGGTTTCAATGGTTCGGATGGGTAAATTGCAAAGGAAACTTTTTTGCGTAATAACCTCTAGCACCATGTTGCTGATAGCGCGGAGATGGAAGCAAACGTGGGTTCCTACAGTCAGAGATGTGAGGGATATGGTGAACAACATAAGAGATTATGAGCTGATGGCTAGACACATCTATGACTTCCCGCAACCGGAAAAAGACCACTGGACCCTCTGGGATTCCATGCTAGCTGCGGAGTGCACTGCAGCCCCAGGTTCTCCGATCCAGAGGGGGTCCTGACCTGCTTGGGGTACCGTACCACCCTGCAATGGTGGGAGTCTAGTTAGTTAGTTAATTTTTTTGTTATTTCTCTTCCGATGCGTTACTCTGCAACTACGAGTTGGTGGCTTATGTTTGTTCGTATTAGTATGTTTGTAATGTTCCCCTTATATGTAATTTGAAAGGATTTGAATACCCTGGTTTTTTTTTCCTTCTGTATCCCACTGTCATATTTTCGGTTTTCAAAAAATAATAAAAAAACTTTGAATTTCAAAAAAAAAAAACCTATCCCTCTGTCAGCAGTTTGACTTACAAATTTATACACAGATTTGGGAGATCTTTTAAATGAGCTAAAGTTGTTTTGGAAATGATTGCGCACTTTAGGCTGGGGTCAGACAAACGCAGTGCGAACGTGCGTTTACCCGCACTTTATTACGGCCGTGGTAGCAGCAAATGACGTCCATCGCAGGCCCACACACGAAGTACGGCCGCACGAAAGTTCAGCCGCGCAACGCAAGCGGCAAACAAATGCATTTTTCCAAGAACGTCTAACCGCTAGTACTGACGTACAGAGTGCGCTGCGTCCGCATAGCGGCGTGTGTGCGTGATTAGGAGACGTCAGACGTTGCTCATGTCCGGCCAACATAACGTCCAGACACAAAAAGTTTTCTGGTTTGGATCCGTGAAAAATCACGGCCGTAATTGCGCATCGTATGACCGCTATCGCGTATTCCGTGAAAAAGTAAGCCCATGCATTTGGACGCACCTTTTGACGGTAGACGTGAAAAATGCGTTCGTCTGACCCTAGCCTAAACTCCAAAGTTAAATTCTTTTAATAAGAATAAGGAACTCCATAGAGTAGCTAGTTATTCTCTGGTTGGCAGATATTAAGCAGCTGTGAAAGCTAAGGTGCATGCAAAACTTGTAATTTAACGGCTAAAGTCGCTATTAACGAGTGGGGGGGTCTGTTAGCTGAAATTTTTCTGCTTACAAAAGAGTTAATCTTTATCAGTCTTCCTTGACCTACAGAATCCAGCTCTGTGATCATTAGCTTTAGTAGTAATAATGGATTTCACGGATCCTAAAAAGCATTTCAATAAACTTCCTTCTCAGCAGCAAATGTACCACCACCTATATAGGTGGCGACTGAAGTGGCGCGCACATGTATCCCAAGTCCTGTGTGGCGAGTTGGTGTATACAATTCATGCGCTTCACTTCATTCGCCACATTAATGGTGGTGTTAGATTTGCTGTGCTTTTGTGTTTGTGATTTGGGGGAATTGCGCAAGAATGTTAGCCGCATGTCCATTATAGTGGCGCAATCACACCTATTCCAAGTTTGACAGATTCCTTCTCAACAGATACAACAAAGAAATTACTAAAATGTTTATTTGCTGTATTGGACTCCACAATTAATAGTTTTCGTCTTACGACAATACACTAGTTCATCATAAAACTCCAATATATTTGTAACAACGTGACAGAACATTTTAAGGGTAGAGAAGACCTGATACTGCAGCGCACACGTGACGCACCTTGAGATGCGTTTATCTCATCTCAGCAGGTGAAAGGGCAACCCTTCCAATAAGATAAAATCTGAAGAATAAAACATAAGAAGTGGGACTGTACCTTTAGGGGGAAATTCGGAGCTCATTAATACAAAGATTTGAGCGCATAATTGATATTCTCCACACCTCAAAACGTTTAATATTTTATTAAATTTAAAATGTGTCAAAAGAAAAAACAAAGTCTAACTTCAGTAAATTATTAAATAATTTAGTAATATATATCTCAAATATAAAGCTAAAAATATTTGCAAAAATTGTATGTGCTGGCAAAATACCACAAATTATAGACCACCCATATCACTATATGAAGGGACGGGCAGAAAAGCAACCCATATCACCCTGCAGATCATATTTGATCACGTTTAACTTATTATTAGATATGAATTACTGTTTATACAATATTCTATATTTTATTAACTTTGAAACTACAATGGAAACCCCATTTAATCCTTCGCCGAGTACTAGGCTCGGCAATTTCAGCAGAAACTACGGCAGACAGAAGGTTGTATAGTACGACATAACTAAAATGAGAGTTCCCTGTGTAGTGAATTCACCAAAGTTTGCTTTAAAATTCAATGAAAGAACAGTGCTTGGTGAATCAAATGGTATTTTTTGCCAATTTTACTGAATGTTGTTTGAATTAGTTGCCAATTGATTGAAGTGAAAGGAGTCTAAAATCACAAAGCCATGGAGAGTAGGGAATGGATAAGTTAGCCATTTTGAATTAAAAAGGACACGCCTGCGATAGACTTTGTCATGGAAACTCTACTAAATATTTTTTATTGCTACCATGACAACATTGAAGTGATTTCTAATGCAAACATGTACCTTCTAAAGAAGGAACATGAAAAATTTGTAGGGTCAAAATAAAAACCAAGCACATACCCAGGAACAGACGACCACGCAGTTCAACAGAGTGACTGATTTACATGCATTTCATGCCATTCTAATATATCAAGGAAATGAATCAAACCAGACAGCGTGATCGATATGCGGCCTTACATCTAAAGTGGCAATAAAATGTTTTAGTAGAAATTGCAGTATAAATAACAGCTCGAAAAAGTAGTATTGACCCTTAAAAAGGGGAAAACCTGAGGGTGAACGAAGAAAATTACATAAATTAGATACAAAAATGATATTTTATGACGAGCGATGATTATGTACAGTATGCATTTTCCAAGGTACTATAAATCTTTAACGCAGGGAACCTGCAATTTCAATATATCCATCCATTGAAGGAAAGACCAGGAAATTACTTTTTTTTTTTATGGTGTTCCAAGAAGCAAGCTACACTTTATTTCTTCAATATTTACTGCGATAGGTGGATCTGAAAACTAACATTATAAGCAATTTACCAATTTACTTTTATTTAGAGGTCTTTTTAAAAAAAATGCTAAAGCCATCAATTCAACATCTCAATCGAAGATGTCAAAAGTGATTATGACATTCAAATATTTTTATTTTGTGGTTGTACTGAAGTGGTCGGTGGCAATTTTTCGCAAATTTATGCAACTCCAATATATCCTTGTATCGCTAGGCCATGTTGTTGGCCATGATGTTGTCAAACATCAGTCGGGAGTGATAAGTTGAACTGCCTGCGGAACAATTTGTAAAGGGACGCTCTAGGTTTTGGCTTTTCTTTCTTTTATATTACATAAAATTATATAAAAAAAAGATAAGTATTTAAAAAAAAAAGCTTAAATAATAATGTTTTTTAATAAGGGTTCTAAACTTGCATTCATTCCATTAAAAAAAACATTATGTTTATCCAGACAAATCAACCCACTGTGATAGCACTCAGCACTTCGAAGGTCTTATGGTCATTGCCCAATGAAACGCTACTCAAAGAGAAACACTAAAGATGTGCATAGAGTATATATTCAAAAGCACAATTGCAATCATATTAATTTTAATTAGATGCATTTTTCTCATACATACATACATACTCACAAACTGCACCATTTAAATATACTGTATATTGGGTTACGGGATTTGTTGTGGTTTTTGAACCTGCATAACACATTCATGTAGATGAGGAGCACAGAGAAGGTGCTATCCTGCAGCATAAAGATCCTGAATCACGGATTTCTCACAGGAATTGTCTGTAAGTGACTTCACTGAACCCTTTTGTAAAGAATGCCAGGAAATGTGATTTCCTGGCTTTCTGATTGCCAAGACTTCCAGTATCAGAACAAGCTTAGCTTTCATATTTTGTTACAAGAAAACCAAGTAGATCTGAATCTATAAACTGGAAGAACAGGGTCCTTGCTTTATACACATGCTAGTAAGCTGAAGTTGCTATGGTGCCTAGAATGTCAAATTAAAATTCCTGTAGAATACTACTGGATTATTGATCACAAGGTTGACACATAAAATTCAATAAATAATGAAAAGGAACTTTGCAGAATTGTCATCACTGTACACACAAACCATTTTACCTTTCAAAAACTAGTAAAGATAATAAATCCGGTTTTGTCAAGACATGATTAGTCCAGGGTCTTTTTTACCATTAATGGTCTCCCAGGAACGCGTCTCAGCAGGCCACCACCTGACACTTTAGCAAAGGCCTACACCTGCTGAGGGGGAAATAATTCTGCATTTACGCAGCACGACAGATCCCTTACAACTCAGCACGGAAAAGGTAGAAAAGGATTGCAAACAACCGCCACAGTGGGCACCATCTCCGTCGAACACATGAACATGGAGCACTGGTGATCAAATCACAGTGAACATCTGCTGAAACACAGCACCGTGTACGCAATCTACATCTTCCATCATCGACGTACCCATTAAGACTGCCACATGCCGCTTATGAAGAACACCGACTGTAATCGGAATCCTTGTTCTATAGTTCACAGGCAACTCGATGGAACAAAATAAAAACTGTATAGAACATGTACAATGCCAACAGAACAAGTAAATTAATTTATATTAAAAATGGAGGAATAGCACATTGACAAAATGAAAACTGAATTATTAATACATAGGAATGCATGTAAGTCAGGCTATATTAAAGTATTTTATATCAATGGAAAATACACTAATACTTCCATATAGAAAGTGTCTCGATCCACATTTTCCTACAGAGCACCGCAATTATGGAATAACCTCCCAGACGCCATCAAATCTTCCCCCAGTCTTAAGTCACTCAAGAGCTCCCTATTAGCATACCTCAATACAGAATGCACCTGTACACATGTAACACTGTGACTATATACAGAATGCACCTGTAAACATGCATCATAGTGAATATATTTCCTACATATTTTCTGTATTAATCTGTATATTTGTGCTTTTTTTAATATCTTGCATTGTATTACTTTGTATTTCTGTAACATTTCTATGATCTTGAACCCAGGACATACTTGAAAACGAGAGAAATCTCAATGTATCCTTCCTGGTAAAATACTTTATAAATTAATAAATAAATATAGCTTGAAGAGCATGTATTGCATACAAATATAGAAAGAACACTTGAATTAAAATTAACAGTTTAAATCACAATAAATAGGGAGGTTCAATTTGTTTAGCTGTATGTACATGTATACTGAACTCATTAATAGTAAGGGAAGGTACAATGAGAAGATCAGTTAAAACCACGATAAAATATGGCACCCAAATCAAAAACAGTATGCATCAGGGTTGGTGGCCTTTTGCTGGATCAGCTCGTGATGGAGTCAGAAGGTGAGAAGGTAAGAGTGTAAGTGCACGAATGCTAAAAAAAAAAATGTATGAGTAACTAAATTATTTCCAATTTTAATATTCCATTTTCTAAATGCGGATTCAGAAGGATTTTGAAATTGTGGCCTTGGTTTGTGAGATGAAAGGGACCGAAATCAGAGTCCAAAGAGGTTCTTAATGGAAGAGAAATGGCAGGATGGGGAAAGATCATATTAAGAAAGAAGAAACTTGACATTTTCAGGAAAGAATAAAACAACCAAGTTGAAAGCTAGTAATGTGTGTAGTGTCAGACAAATGATGCCAAAAGCATGGACAGTCTTGGATAATGGTACCGGGTAGCAGATAGGATCAGAAGATGATGAGATGCGCCCTTTGGATTAGGCCCCGTGATGAGTATTCAATATCTTTTGAATGGCGGCTTCGGAGGATGTGGTGACGTAAAAGTCAGAGTGCTTTGGGTTCATTACATTATGAGAAACAAGTCATGTTTAAAAGGAAATTTCCGTTCAGAAGCTAGTCGCGAGATCAGGTGACCTACCATTAAAAACGTTCAAATATGGAATTAAGCTGTAAATGGCTTTTGCAATTATTTGAAACTGGAAATAACATATTTAAAGGATGAAGTTAATAAAATAACACTATGTTAAAATACTTCAAAATAGAGCCCCGGGCTTCTAAATCTACACAAACAGCAATAATCCAGTGCGGTAATCATTTGTCAGCGCTCCTGGTGCAACCCATTGTCCTGCTTTAAGGTCAATTAATTATGTAAAACACATGCATACATTTCTTTTGAACTTTCCGATGGAATCCTCACAGGCTTCGGCTTTCATTTAGAAGTTCAAATTAAGAAGCGGCCAGACATTATAATCAGGCAGTTAATATTAGACGTAAAAAAATCCTAGGGAACCGGAGTCTAATCCGATGAACATTAGAAAGACGGGAACAAATATTTACAGAAAATTAGAGGCCGCAGCTGTATAGCGACACCTGTAATTTCACATGAAAAGATCAAAATATATTAACAATTCTGCATCTATGCCAGGGAATGATGAGAAAAGGCAGAGCATGGGCTCAATGTAAAATGACCAACAATAATAGAGAAAAACACATTTTTATACCCAAAATCCTTCTGCTATGTTAATATACCATAGGATTAACATCATCAACCAATCAATATGTTCAATATTTGGACAAAGCTAGAAATCTTTTATTCCAAACATTTAAAATGGGTATTGAAAGTGATATAAATATATTCGGTCTACTGCCAAATACACAGGGTGTCCATAAAGTCTCTTTGCAAATTCAAAAATTTATTACAAAGGCAAACGAAAAGACAAGGGAGAATTATTACAAAATGAGACGTATATATTTAAGGTTTTTTCCCTCATTTAATACACCTATATATGGGCACCATTTGTTGCAGGAAGCACATCAAGACTGTGCTCAATTTCTTGCCATGTTCGCTGTAGCAAACCCTCATCAATGGTGGCAATGGCATCAGTGATCCTCTGCTTTAGATTAGTGACATCCCGTTCATTTGTTCGATACACAATATCTTTAACATAACCCCATTAGAAAGAAGTCGAGGGGAGTGATATCTGGTGAACGAGGTGGCCAGGGAATAGGGTCAGCCCTGCCAATCCACCGGTCTGGAAATGTTTCATTTAGGAACCCACGAACATGCAGTCCCCAATGTGGTGGTGCAGCATCTTGCTGGAAAATGATGGTTGGTTGAAGGTCATGTAGTTGTGGTGCCACGTCTTCAGTCAAAAGGTCAGGGTAAACATTTGCAGTAATTGATGTCTCGCCGCAGAAATACGACTTCTTTCTATGGGGTTATGTTAAAGATAGTGTATCGAACAAAGTTACGGGACATCACTAATCTAAAGCAGAGGATCAATGTTGCCATTGAGGGCATGCTACAGCCAACATGGCAAGAAATCGAGTACCGTCTTGAAGTACTTCCTGCAACTAATGGTGCCCATATAGAGGTGTATTAAATGAGGCAAAAAACCTTAAATATATACGTCCCATTTTGTAATAAGTTTCACTTGTCTTTTCATTTGCCTTTGTAATAAATTTGTGAAATTGTAAAGAGACTTTATGGACACCCTGTATGATAAATCCCTTTAGATCTTGAAAAGAACTTGCCAAACAATGACATTTATTACCTCCACAGTTTAGTAAAAGCAGTGGATGCTTGTTTTCTGCTGTCAAGACTCTGTCTCTAACCCTCAAGTAACCTGAACTCAATTTCCCACCCCCTGCAGCCCAATACTGAATGATGGGAGCTCCTGCCAACGTTGAAATTGAATTATCTCAATTAAGGCTGGCGGCACACTAGCAAACATTGTGCGTCCGTTTGACCGTACTGTTTGACGTCCGTCGTAGCTTTATAAATTAGTCAATTAAACACACCACACAAAGCCCCTGCGCACTTGTTAACGGACGGGCAAAGCATAAAGCTACGGACGCAAAAATAACAGCGACGGAAAAAGCTAAACGGACGCAGAAACTATGCTGCCATGTATTTTCCTAGGGTGTGGAGACATCAGACGTTACAGACGCACTTTACACAGTACTCACAATATCTCCCGTGAAAAAGTGCGTCCGTAACGGACGCAGTACAGTATGCTCGTGTGCCGCCTCCCTTAGGCCGCAACAAATGAATAGTTTCATTGCTTATATTTTCCATACCCCTAAACTGGATTTACATGGGATTCCAAAAAAAAAAAAAAAAAAAGAACTCCAGAAAATCCCTAAAACCTATTAATGGAAAAAAAAAAATCTATTGACTAGAACAATTGCAGAATGTAAATCAAGGTGAAACATCTGTGTAGGGATCAGTTTTCCAGTAAGACACAAATCACATCTGCTGAGATTGTGCTGCAAAGCAGGTTGATCCGGGTTAAGCTCCTAATAGTGCAAATGCATTCGTTAAGTTTGCATCAATCAGAAGAAGAAAAAAAGAACCCCGTACAAAAGAAATGGAACGCTCAATATTTCCACAAATCAAGAATGCACTAAAATAAACGAAGCCGCCGTTTTAAAGCTAAAACCTGAATGAGAAGGCGAATACCACTTATTTAAGTAGTTGGGATATTGTCGCTCTTAAATTTGATGGTGGTAGAGCCTGTCATCTTGAAGGCTTCCTTAAAAACGCTACATTAAGTAATTACAATAAATAGTCTGGCAGAACAATGGAAATGTTAAGCAGGTAATTGCAAAGTCCAACATTGATTCAGTTGTGGATACACTGAAAATGAATTAATTAATCTTCACAGGGCTCCAAACAGAGTCCATGCGGCTGGCAGACGATGAGCTCCGAGCTGCCAAAAATTATTTCATGCCGAGAAAAAAATAGATACATCAAGGAGAATAAGATATAGTTAATAATTTAGAATTAAAGACAATTGCAGACAATAGAAAAGTGGGAATAATGTATCATTTCTATTAAAGATTTGGCCCCCGGAAACTTTTTTTCCTCTTGCAAGACATTATAGACAGGAATGCCTAGAGGAAATAAGGAGGGATTCTGAAAAATACTTTTTTCTCTGGCTTCCTTGTCATACGGTTTGATTTAGGAATATAGACCACAGGGGATGCAGACGAATATATACTTTAATTCCTATATGTATTTTCTAATCTTGATGTTTGAAGCTGTGACAAGGAAATCAGCGTCAAAAACTGAGAGAACGGTTACCCTTGGCAAACATGGTGGTCTAAGAACTGGTAGTAGATGGCACGTTTTTCAAACAGCAGGCTTAGGTTCGTTAAAAACGCTGACGCTTATAGATTTGACTGTTTTAATTAATGCCGACAATCTCTTCTAAAAAGGTACCACTCTTGGTTATTGCCGTTTCCGAAGCAGGGGGTAGGTTATGGGTTTTTTTTGAGGAGAAGAGGGGTTTGCGAGGGTCCTGAGAACGAGCAACGGTACTAGTGACCTGCTCTACGGTGGAGCCCGCTCAGGTCTCAAGGTTTTAGCATGTACAGTTGTGTTCAAAATTATTCAACCCCCAATGCTGTAAAGGGTTTTAGGGAATTTAGTGTACATTTGTAATTGTATTCAGAATGAAATCCTACAAGGACTTTTTAAAGAACCATATTGTCACGGTGGGTCAGGGGATGGGGCGCCTGGCAGCAGCTTCCTCGCTGCTCGCTGGCCAGGCGCCGAATATAAACGCTTCCGGGTGCGCTCACGTGGGACGCCGAGGGGCGGGGCCTGGCGTTGTGACGCGGACCCGCCGGGTTTAAAACCCAGTCTCACCATTACACCGGTGCCCTGACGTGGTATTCACCTCCCGCAGAGCTCTTGTGATATTTGGCAAACGAATCCTCCTGTGTATAACCCTTGGCATTGGCAAACGAACCCTCCTGTGTATGACCCTTGGCATTGGCAAACGAACCCTCCTGTGTATGACCCTTGGCATTGGCAAACGAACCCTCCTGTGTATAACCCTTGGCATTGGCAAACGAACCCTCCTGTGTATGACCCTTGGCATTGGCAAACGAACCCTCCTGTGTATGACCCTTGGCATTGGCAAACGAACCCTCCTGTGTATGACTCCTGGCATTGGCAAACGAACCCTCCTGTGTATGACCCCTGGTATTGGCATTTACTCTGCTCTAGGTTCTGCCCTTAACGTTGGTACCGAGGTCAGTCTATGTGGCACCCTAAGCACGCATCAGATTACCTCTGCTATTACTAAAGTCCTAGGGAGGACTTGTGATCTGGTCTGTACCCCTGTCTGGTGTTTCCCTTTCTTTATCTGTTACCTGCTTCATTGTCTATATAGCTTTGCCGACCATTCAAGGATCGGAAGAGTAGAAAGGGAGCTACATAAAGAGATCAATATCTTGGTAGTCAGAAGGATTCGTGACAACACTCTATTCAATACCTCTGTCTGGTGTTACCCCTTGTTTATATATTGTCTGGTTAATTGTCTTTCTAGTTTTGCCGACCATTCAAGGATCGGAAGGGTAGAGAGCGGTCTGCGTAAAGGGACCACACTTTTGGTAATCAGAGGGATCCGTGACACATATGCAACTAAAATGACATCAATTGGTTTTGTAATACAGTAGTAAATGTTTATTTTGTGAATTCTTCATTGACACAATTATTCAACCCCTTAAAGACTACAACTCTGAAGAACAGAGGTTCATTCAAGTGTTTTCAATCAGGTATTGAAAATACCTGTGGATGTCACGGAGCAGCAATAAAGCATAATAAGCACCAATTAGGCAGCTTTAAAATGACTGATACTCAGCTCCTTCTAGACATTTACTGGTGTGGTTACAAACATGGTGAAGTCAAGAGAATGGTCCAGATTGCAAAGATGTTAAACATACCAAGAGAGACCATAGGAAGCATCATTCGCAAATTCAAGGCAAAAGGCACTGTTGAAACGCTACCTGGTCGTGGCAGAAAGAAGATGCTGACTTTGACTGCTGTGCGCTACCTGAAGCGTAGAGTGGAGAAAAGTCCCTGTGTGACTGCTGAGGAACTGAGAAAAGATTTGTCAGATGTGGGTACTGAAGTTTCAGCTCAGACAATACGGCACACACTGCGTAATGAAGGCCTCCATGCCAGAACTCCCAGGCGCACCCCCTTGCTGTCTCCAAAGAATAAGAAGAGTCGACTGCAGTATGCCAAAAGTCATGTGGACAAACCACAGAAGTTTTGGGATAGTGTTCTGTGGTCTGATGAAACAAAATTCGAACTGTTTGGGCCCATGGATCAACGCTATGTTTGGAGGAGGAAGAACAAGGCCTATGAAGAAAAGAACACCTTGCCTACTGTGAAGCATGGCGGGGGGTCAATCATGCTTTGGGGCTGTTTTGCTTCTGCAGGTACAGGGAAGCTTCAGCGTGTGCAAGGCACCATGAATTCTCTTCAGTACCAGGAGATATTGGATGACAATGTGATGCAGTCCATCACAAACCTGAGGCTTGGGAGACGTTGGACCTTTCAACAGGACAATGATCCCAAGCATACCTCCAAGTTCACTAGAGCATGGTTGCAGAGTAAAGGCTGGAACATTTTGGAGTGGCCATCGCAGTCACCTGACTTAAAGAAAGCAGTTGCAGTGTGCAAGCCTAAGAATGTGACTGAACTGGAGGCTTTTGCCCATGACGAATGGGCGAAGATACCCGTAGATCGCTGCAAGACACTTGTGTCAAGCTATGCTTCACGTTTAAAAGCTGTTATAACTGTAAAAGGATGTTGTACTAAGATTGAATGTCACTTGGGGGTTGAATAAAACTGATAATGATGTGAGCACAGAAAAGACATTTGTGGTTATTTCATTATAAATGTTATGTTATATTTGTCTGACCTACACGTGCCTCTTTGATTTAATTGTAAGCAAGATGACTGAATGATCAAAATCAATGTCAAACTGGCCAAAACACTCAATTTCAGTGGGGGTTGAATAATTTTGAACACAACTGTATGTGCCATTACAGGGATGAATGCTCCATATGCAAATCAGCCTGCTCTCACCCAAAAAGGGTGGCCAGTGCTGATTGCCAAGGACGTCATCCCTGCACGAGAGGTGCAGCAACCCCCGACGATCGTTTCGGCCTTCTTGGGCCTCGTCAGGAGGGTATAGCTGACACCCCTCTAGGCACACCAAGCAAGGGGTCCACGTCTGGATAACCATGTAGACTAACAGTGAGGAGAAGAGGGGTTTGCGAGGGTCCTGAGAACGAGCAACGGCACTAGTGGCCTGCTCTACGGTGGGGGCCCGCTCAGGTCTCACAAGGCAGGGGGTAGGTTATTTATTTTTTTAACTGCAAGTTTCATAAACTTTATGAATGCATTGACAAATGAACGTGCACACATCTGTTCACCTTAACCCTTTAAAAACAAAGAACGATTATGGTCCACATTCCATTAAATCTGTGAAATTTGATTAAAGTCCGACATCTTGCTATGGGCGGTACGTAACCCACAAAGCTGCATAAATCTTAAGTTCAACCGGGTTGTTCTTCACTGGACAACTCCTCAAGAGAAGGAAACTTGCATGTATCATAAAGATCAATGCAACTCTTCAACTCATCACATCCCAAGCAACAATTTACCTTGGAATTGTGAGGAAAAAAAGAGACAAAAAAAAAGAAGAGGTTGTGAGGGTCCAGGGGAACGCACAATGGCACTAGTGGCCTGCTCTACGGTGGGGTCTGCTCAGGTCTCACAAGGTTACCTTGAAATTGCAATAATCATAAGGTGCAGAGAGCTATGGGACAGCCTTGTGCAGCCATGTGTAGCTGGCCTTGTCAATGCGCCAAGACCTTTGCCAGAGTGTCGACAATCCGTAAGAAGGCTTCAGAGAGCTGAAGAAACACCTGCTGGGCAGTTCTCGCTCGCCAATCACTGTTGAGAAGTGAAGAGGGTCCTGCACCAACAATTTGAGTGACTGCAAGAGCAGCAAATAGTAAAATGTATTTATTGAAAATCTATGTATCTGTATGCTGCCTGACTAGCATGATGTAAAGGCAAATTTTGAATCACTACTGAATGATCAAAACGAGTCGTAGCACCTCAGGCTCATTTTAACCCCTTCACTAGTGTGAGAGTGTATACTTGATTGGCGGTAGCAGACACCGCAGCCTGAGACCGTGTTAACACGTTCTAGGGCTATGATGTAGAACTGCAATTTAAATTTGTTTGTTGGAAATTAATTTCATTTGGATTTGGGCTCCAGAACATGCCTGTAAATTTTTAACACCTTGGGCATGATGCCTGATATAGTAACACTTTTTAAAACCAGCTTGGGAATGTCTCTAATGAACATCTCCCCAGCTGATTCTGCAGAGCCCTTAACTGGGGTAAATATGTTTGGCCAGTAGATGGTGACACCTGGCTGTCAAATAGGTTATAACAGTAAGGAATACATTGGGAATATCCCTATTTCTTAGTGTATAATTAATTAAAATTTTAAAAAAAACACTGATTCATGACACGGTTTTCTAGTAAAATTATTTGTGGTGAAGGGGTTAAAGAACATATTTTGTAACTGTTCATATCAGAGTATTTTAGAGTCAGAGCTAAAAGGAGACATTCTGTGGTTACAGTGAATTAAGGAAACATTACAGCTATGATTAAAGATTTCATAAATTCTTCAGTAACGAATAGATTGTAGTGCTCGATGTATATTGGTTTATCCTTCTAAAACCATTTATTAAATAAATCTGTTTAAAGCCATTTAGAGATATAAATAGGATATAAAACATATTTTCTCTCTCAGAGATGTAATCCAAATAACAGAATTTGAATGGAAAAAGAAGCTTCAATTTAATAATTACGCCAAGTTATAGCACCCTGCTACAGGACCATGGCCTGACACACATGTATAGATCACTTGCAGCTCCAGGTATATAGGAATTTCAAATAGTGAACGATGTATATATATTAAAAACAGAAAATACATTAGCAATGACTTCTGTCCATTATGGCAACTTGAAGTTCATTTCTGATACTCGGGTGAAATCCTCCAAAGCTTCTCATCTGATGTATCAAACAGCTGTTACAGGCGATGAACATGCAGTATTTATAAGTTTGTAACAAAATTACTTTTCACTCCAAGACCTTCTAAATATGTCAACGTCGTACTCGTCCGAAATACGAAACTAATAGAGGAAAGTCAACTTCTTTTTTTTTCTTCCATTGGGGGAAAAAAAAAATAAAGAGCAGTAAAACAACATTCAATTGAGATGAGAGTAGACGGCAGACATTGACGTGGTTTGAATCAATACCGCGAACAATAAGTGGCAAAACAAGCACATTTGGAATCTCTGAATCGAAGATGTCCTGTGGGAAATTTCACATCTGCGCTGTAAATGTTTACTTTTTCTACAGATAATTATTGCTAAACTTTAGCGGAAAAATATTCCGCCCAACGGACGGCAATTTTCTCTCGTGGGACAGACTTCTTAGGCTGGGGTCAGACTAGCGCATTTTTAACGTGCGTTCTGGCGCACTTAATCACGGCCGCAGTAGCAGCAAATGATGCGCAATGATGGCCAATATACGAAGTACGGCCGCACGAAAGTCCGGCCGCGCAACGCAAGTGGAAAATGAATGCATTTTTTCAAGAACGCATAACCGCTAGTACTGACGTACAGAGTGCGCTGCGGCGGCATACCGGCGTGTGTGCATCATTAGGAGATGTCAGACACTGCTAATGTCCAGCCTACATAATGTTCAGACGCAAAAAGTGTTTTATTGACGATCCGTAAAAAAAAAAAAAAAAAAACACGCACGAAAATGCGCATCGTATGACTGTTTCCGCCCGTTCCGTGAAAAAAAATACGTCAATGCGTTCGGACGCACTTTTTGACGTTCACTGTGAAAAATGCATACGTCTGACAATAGCCTTACTTTTCCAGTTCCCACTGGTTCTATTTTGACACTAATCTAACAGAACTTGAAAATTTTGATAAAACCTTACTTTCTCCTCTGTTTTAGATGTACCCCACAGAATGGGTAGATTAAATATTTAACACAGTTACACCTCCACATTTAGGGAATAAAATTGTGATATAGAAAACCTATTTGGGTGCATAGATTAGATACACGACAGACAGTTCACAATGTATTGGGAAAAGTGGAGTAGTGTCAGATATTAGATGTTGAAATGGATCCTTAATTTGCCTCCTGAAACGGTTTCAGTTTTCATTTCTTCAACTCGTGGTCCAAAAAAGGAACACAACCACAAGGCTTACACCAAGTCATTAGAAGCAGAGATAATTACTTGACTTGAATGTGCAAAACAATCGCTGTTGAGCACAATATGGACAAAGTTTGGTACTTTGCATACTATAACGTAAATAATGGTGTTTTCACATCACGTTTACACAATAAAAAAGAAAAAGGCCATGTTTGCTTATTTTAGAAAGATCCATAGTTACATAGGCTGAAAAAAGACATGCGTCCATCGGGTTCAGCCTCACACACAACACCTACTGCTGTTGATCCAAAAAGAAGTAAAAAAAACCCAGTCTGAAGCGCTCGCCAATATGCAACAAACTGGGGAAAAATTCCTTATTGACCCCAGGGATGGCGTCAGATTTCTCCTTGGATCAAGAAGCTTTTACCCACATATTAAATATTATAACCCTTAATATTCTGTGTCTGCAGGAAGTCATATAGTCGTTTTTTAAAAAAAGTCTGTACAGTCTCTGACCCAACCACCTCAACAGGCAGAGAATTCGACAGCTTTATTGTTCTCACCGTAAAATATCCCTTCCTAGGTTTTAGGCTGAATATCCTTTCGTCCAGTCTAAATGGGTCACCCCGTGTCCTGTGTATAGTCCTATTAAAGAATAGGTTTCCAGACAATGGTTTATAATGGCCCCGTATATATTTATATAAAGTTATCAGATCCCCTCTAAGGCGCCGTTTCTCTAAACAGGTTTAAGCTTGTTAGTCTTTCCTCATAACTTAACCCTTCCATTCCCCTTATTAATTTAGTCGCCCGTCTCTGCACTTTTTCTATCGCTATAATAGCTTTTTTTAAGACAGGTGCCCAAAATTGCACGGCATATTCAAGGTGCGGCCTGACCATTGATTTATACAGAGGCAAAATTATGTTTTCATCCTGAGAGTGCACTCCTCTTTTAATGCATGCCAATAACTTGCTGGCCTTGGCGGCTGCTGTTTGACATTGCACATTGTTACTTAGTTTGAAGTCTATGATTATTCCCAAATCCTTCTCCTGCTTGGATTTCCCTAACTCCGTACCATTTAGGGTATAAGTTGCTTGTGTGTTCTTCACTCCAAAGTGCATAACATTGCATTTATGTCCATGTAGCTGCACTTTAGTACATCCGTGGCAGCAGATAATCATGACCAATGAAGGCCCACACACGACGTACGTCCGCACGGTAGTGCGGACTCACTACGGACGCGGCAAAGGGGCACAGGTTAGCAAGAACGTCGAACCGCTAGGACGGACGTGCGGAGTGCGTCACGTCCGCATAGCTTTGTGTGTGAGTGATGGAACGTGGTCAGACGGACTGCATTTATACGTCCAGTATTTTTGACGGACAAAATGTTTTCTTCATATTAATTTATTTTCCCTCCTACATCCGTCAAAAATAACGTCAGTCACAAAAACAGACTGTGTGGCCACTACTGTGTCTTCGGTCAAAAAAAAGTGCGTCCGTAGTGCACGGGCGCACAGTCCGTAGAAAACACGCTCGTCTGACCCTAGCCTAAAACCACCGTATGAGTAGAAATTTCAGATAACACCATATTCAAGCAACAACTACAGTCATTTAGACAAGTGTCGACTTAACCAGGTGTCAGCACAGACGTCTAATTACTTAGTTTGGCCGACGACTTTACTGAATTATAAACTTAAGAAATGCCATAAAAATAGAAAGGAATTTGAACTGGGGTCATATATGAATGAACACCTGTGATATTCTTCCACTGATCCACCAGTTTCATTTCTTATTCAAGCACTTTTATTATTTTTTTATTTGCCATGAGCAAATTGTTGAATATGTATTACATGTATATAGCATAAGATAAGTGTACCGTGGAGAGTTTACGTTTGTGTGTGTAGGTAGTAGGGGGGTTAGGCTTAACCTTTTACATGGGGACGCTGTGTGTGTACATTTGAATAAATAATAAACACGTACGGATATCTCCCTGTGTGTACACCAAATGCATTCGGACTCCTGAGGCAGCTTTGCTCTAATTATTCCTTTAATACACTCCCCCATCCCCTGCCAGGTTGACCTTTAAGAATTGGAGTACTGGATGTTCTGTAATGATGTTTAGTGCATGTAATGATCATGGATGATTTCTGCCATAAATTATCATATTTTAATATTAACTGATTGACATACCAAAGAAGGACCACTAGGGGCAGTGTGTAGGCTGTTTGCCCAGTGTGGCATTCTGTGATGTCATTAACCCCTTAAGGACGGGAGTAATTTTACAACTTCGGCGCTGTTTCGGAAGTAGAAGTTTGCTGAGCTCATTTTGACCGTTTTTAAGTCACGTATTATTATACCACCCAGACAAATTATATATTGTTCTTTCCGGCAGACTCGGCAGATTAATAATATATCATTATTATATGTATATGTCATGCCCTGCCAAAATGCTATAACAAAAAATGTAAAAAAAAGTAAATAAATGTGAATTTTCAATAAAATTTCAATCTTCCACAGTGTGTAAAGTGATTTTTTTTAAAATTTTATTATCCGAGGCTCTGCGGTCATATGTTGTGGGGTAGATTTGTTAAAAAAAATTAGATCGGGGAATCCATTTTTTTTTTTTTGGGGAGAAATTGCGTGATTTTAGCTAACCCCCCCCCAAAAAAAAAATCGTTAGTGAAGCATCATTGTTCACATTATAATTGAAATGTGAACAATAGTGCTGCATTAAAAAAACAAAACACGTATTTATTGTTTTATTATTTAATTCATTATATTTTTATTATTTTTACTTTTTTTAAACTTTTATTTTACATGTAACATGGTCATGTTTGATATCATTGGAAAGGCCATGCTCTGGCCTTTCCAGAAATATCATACATGGCCCCCTAGCTGCCGATCAGGAGATAAAGGGGTTCAAAGAGCCCCCCTTTCTCCTCTAAGGGATTTCCATAGGAAATCCCTTTGCAGCTAGGGGGTTCCCCGGTTAACTGACATCATCGCGCATGGCGCGATGAGTCAGTTGAGCGGGGGGGTGACCCAGAGGTGGGGGCTGCCATCCAAGATGGCGGCCCCCACCGGAAATAGGCCGCGATCGGGCACAAATTAGTGCCTGGTCGCGACCTGGCAACTAAGGGGTTAATCCCCCATACATCGCTGGAAAGGTCAGGCTGTGACCCTTCCAGCGATGCTGGCCACAGCCGCCTGGTCCCCGGCGATGGGGAGATAGAGGGATCCAAAGGATCCCCCCCTCCCCTTCAGGCGCTTCCCCTGCTCCGGCGGGGGGGGGACGCCTGAAACTGACGTCATCGCGCCCCCGGCGCGATGACGTCAGTGCACCGGAGGAGGAAACCCTGCCGATCTGACTCCGTGGGAGTCAGAGCAGCGAGGGAGCCGCCGGAGGAGGTGAGTATCTCCCGGGGGGGCTGAAAACGCAGAGGACGTACATTTACGTCCTGCGGCGCCAAAGCCCGCCTAATGCAGGGCGTAAATGTACATCCTGCGGCGTTAAGGGGTTAAGCCAGCCTACTTTAGAGAGGTTTACCTATTGGTAGAGAGGTTTGTCTATTGGTTACTCCCACTGGGAATAAAAGGGACTTGCAACAAGAGTTAAATCCTTTTAAGCTGTGGATACCGGAGATGCTGACCATGTGAGGACATTTGCGAGCCCCCCAGCTTGGGGCCTAGTAAGCACGCTTCATTTCATTGCTGCGTTTAATGTACTGTGTGATATGACTATTACTATTCCATAACGGTCTGTATGTTAGTCTTTTCGTTACTGTAAAGCAAATGCTGTAGGTTATAAACTGTGAATATAGATTTTATGTTATAAACTGTGAATATAGATTGCCAAGTAAATTGTCATTCATATTGCACCGGTTTATGTGTGTTATATATATATATCTCTCGACCATATTACCAAAAATAAATAAATATTATTGTTGCAACTTAGGGCCTTAATTATTGCATATTAATTCAATAATTAATGATGGATTTAATGCCCAAAATGAAACAGTGCATCAGAGATTAAGATCCTGGTGTTTTACCCAAATGGGGCTCTCCGAAACATATCATTTGTTTGAGAAAGGATTTTACCAGGAAGGATACATTGAGATTTCTCTCGTTTTCAAGTATGTCCTGGGTGACGAGTATGTACCGTTCGGTGTCTTGCCCAAGGACACTTACTGGAGAGGTGCTCTAGTCGGGATCGAACCTGTGTCTCCACAGTCTCTCTCCACGGTTATAGAGCAGTGATGTTACCTCTACTCCACCCAGCCGGCACAAGATGTTTAAAGATGTTTCATTGTAGATGCCACAAAGTGTGAAAGAGAAGAAAGCTCTAAAAGGTAATATCGCAGATTATGAAAGTTAGGGCACCTAATAGTATTATTTACCGGACCTTTTCCATTAGAAGGCTGGCAACGTTTTTAGTGGCTGTGTACAAAAGACACACCGCCTATGTGCCATTATGAAGGTCCCATCACCAGAACAGGAGACTATATGGTAGGGATAGGCAATCGCTTCAATTTAGCCTGATTTAGTAGAGGTTGACCTCGATTTTAGTTTTGCAAAAACCTATATTTCTGGGTTTGTTCACGTACAGACCGTCCAAGCATCGGCAGAGCCGACAGGTTTGGCATTCGCCTGTGCAACCTGTTGATCTGCTGCTCTACCAGTGCTTGGACAGACTGTCCTTCAAATTAACAAATCCAGTGTCCTCAATTTCTGCAAGAGTAAAATAGAGGTTTTATCTCGATTAAATTAGGCTAAATCGAGGATAATGGCCAGATGCCAAAAAGGTTCTTTGATAAAGCTACCTGCTCATCTATTTAAAAACAATTGTTGCCATCTTGCACTGTGCTACTCTCTAAGGTTTTAACCCCTTCACAACCAAGTGCTTTTTGTTTACATTTTTTCCACAACTTATTGGAAATATGGGACGTAACGTTAACAATATAAGGTAAAATAGAAATTTTGCACAGAAATTGTTATTCTGAGAATTAAAACATTAAATAGAGTAAAGTTACTCATTTTTAATATTTCCGGTATTCGTTTATCATTACAAAAATCTTGCTGGAATGAAAAGTTCTGAAATCTAGAGGGTGTCCCCTGTCTTATACAATTTCACACCGGTTTTGCATTATCAGCATACAGGCATAAATAATGTTATAAAAGATAAATCGCTGAAGCGATCATAATGAGATTATTAGCACTGTACCCTACAAAAAATGCCAACAGAATATAAAAAGAATATCTGTATGTGACATAATGCCTATATATCGAAATTACAGTAACACCTTGTATCTGTACTGTACAGGGATTTCAGTCATTATAACCCCTGAATTCTATCCATGTTACGTTACAGTTACAAGCATCTATAAAGCGCCAACAAGTTCCATAGCGCTGTACAAAAGGGAGGGACAGAATAACAAATATACATACGCAAAACAGTAGGTGAGAAGACCCTGCTCGAGAGCTTACAATCTAAGGCTAGGGTCAGACGAAAGCATTTTTCCCTGCGAACGTGAAAAAGTGCGTCCGAATGCATTGACGTATTTTTTCACGGAATGCGCAAAAACGGTCAGACGATGCGCATTTTCGGGCGTGATTTTGTACGGATCGTCAATAAAACTCTTTTTGCGTCTGGACGTTATGTAGGCTGGACATTAGCAGCGTCTGACATCTCCTAATCACGCAAACACACCGCTATGCCGCAGCTGCGCACTCAGTACGTCAGTACTAGCGGTTCAGCGTTCTCAAAAAAATGTGTTCAAATTCCACTTGCGTTGCACGGCCGGACTTTTGTGCGGCCGTACATCGTATATTGGCCGTCATTGCCCGTCATCTGCTGCTAGTGCGGCCGTAATTATGTGCGCCAGAACGCACGTTAAAAGTGCGCTGGTCTGACCCCAGCCTAAGAGGAGAGGGGTGACATGCTAGGTGAGTGTTCATTTATGTTATTTGCAGCTTGATTACAGTAATACAGGGTGACTGGAGAGAGAGAAAATAATTCTGTTTTTCCACAGGATGCACACTAATCTAGCTTTAAATTGGTAAGCAGACAGAGTTTCAATATGCTAATGATTGCTTTTCTATGTATTATAAGTAAAAGGGCTAAAAATAGTTAAAGATTTACAAATGCAGGTTGGGAGCAATTACCTTTCATGATAAAAGTTTGCTCTGACCCTCTCAAATCCTTGTAATGTGGCAAATTTGGCACACATTGGATTAAATATAATTACATCAAGATGGGGGTAAAAAAACAAAAAACTGTATTATACGGATTGTTAATAGAAACAACTATTAATTTGCCACCAGCCTGTTTAAGAACCAGAACTCAGTCTGAGCCCTGTGAGAAGTATTGTGGCTCATAAAAATTTATTTAATTTTACAGATAAAAAGGTTTTAGGTCTCTGCGTTTTACTGATCATGCAAAATTAGGAGTATTCCAATTTATACATGGTCAGGTGCTTTGTGCAAGGCTTCATTTACATTAAAAGAAACATTAAGTGCTGTATTTTATTGTTCTGAAAGCGAATATAAAATCGCAATAGTATGAAAAACAGATTATTTATAAAAAACACATCTGCAAACTCCAATTCAGAAGAAAAATACATTTATATATAAAGAAAACTCGTGTAAACAAAGTTTTAAGTAAAATTCCATATTACATGATACACCCATGGATTGTGTATCTGTGATATTGATTATTAAAAATTAAAAAAAAAAGCTGTTTATTGTATTTACAAGTCCAAGTGCGTTCTCAAGTTCAGTTTATATTCTATTTCATAGACCTTAGCACTGAGCAGTATTCCTTAATCCTTTCGCTACCAGTGATATACAAAAGAGATATAGACGATCAAGAACCTGTCATGGTTTTTTTGTTGTTAAATCATTGTTAACTATACAGTAAGGAATATTTGGGAATATTCCCAGTGAATTTCTTATTGTATTACTTTTTTCGGGAGATGTCGACATCTGCTGGACAAAAGGAGTTACTTGATCTCGGGGTCTGTGCAGAATCAGTTGGGGAGACGTCTGTTAGAGACAATCTCCAGCTGATTTTAATAAGTGTTAGCACCCAAGGTGCTAAAATGTTGGGGGCACGTTCAGGAGCCCAAATGCAAATGATACAGCCATAGCTCCTGATCGCGTTAACGTGATCTCAGGCTGCTCGGTCTGCTACTGTTGGTCGTTTATACACAATCACAGTAGGGAAGGGGTTAAGGGAGCTGATAATTGTATTCTGGTTGAGTGCTAGACTTGTGTATACACATACACACAGGCACGCATGTCAGAAAGAAAAGGGAAAAGTACACTACACCCAGGAATGCATATTATAGCACTACTGCCACATTCAGGAAATATTTTATTTTTTAAAAAAAAAACCTTAACTAAAAACCCTAGTGATCCATCGCTATTGATATTTCCAGCTGGTGAAGAACTGAATTTCAGAGCGGGTGATAGATCAATGAATTTGATATGGAGAGTTGTCTGTTGGATCCATATCTAAAGAACACGTGTGATGGCTAGAATAAATGAAAGGCTGGGATTAGACACCTTCGTTAGAATTCATGGTTCAACATGGAATTCTCCAAGTGATAAACAGAAAAAGAATTTTGGATTCCGTATCATAGTTCAATTCAAATCCTTTAACAGCGTTACATTGGGGAACTATCAGGCTGAATATTCTGACACATGGCAGGCAAGGGTTAGGTTCTAAGATGTATAAACATACTGTGCATGTATACATAAAATGTATATAGGCAGGTCTACACCTATAGATTGCATGATAAATTATTTTTTCAGTAGATCTCTGATAACAGGAAAATTCAGCCTCTGCTAGATCTGTGTCCGTACTCTTCTATTCTGTAAAAGGATAACTAGTTATAATCATCTCTCCGTAGCAAAGGAAACCATGGTCGACCAGAGACAAAGAAGTAGCTGGAAATAAGACACGTAATAACAAGTTTCCTTCGCTTCATTATCTTCTTTTTGGTTACTATAGTGTAGCGCTGCTTTAAAAACACTGTATTCTGGTGCATTGAACTATTGCTGCCACCAGAGGGAGACAGAGACATTGTGGACTATGCTGGACAAAACCAAACTACATCTACCATCATGCTTTCTGTGAGGACAGGAAGGGGGTGGTACAAGGAAGAGGAAACCAGATCAGCAGCCTCGTGCAAGGCATGGGCAGAGTGAGCGGAGCAGTGAAAGGTGGAGGATGCACGTTGGAGCTGTCAGGGATTGCAACCAGGCCGGAGTACAGATGCTGTCTTACTAGTGCTGGAGATCGGGACAGTGACCGTGTTGAGACCTACCTACGCAGGGCTGAGAGGTCTGGAGGACAAGCTGGTTCCGGCAGGACCCCGAGTTAGGAGACAGCGCCGATCGATTGGGAGTGCAAGCGGTGGATCGTTGTTCCAGTTGCGGAGATTTGGCAAGCAGGGATTCAGTGGCACGGAGTCCCAATACACAGTGGAGAAGATCTTTTGGTCGAGGCATCGAGTGCTGACGGTTTCGTGCACCGGATGGGTGAGAGGCCTCCAGGCCACAGTTCCAAAAACAGAAAAACACGCTGCAATATTGTTTAAATTCACAGGTCCCCAACGGTGACTAGTCGAAGATTGCTCTTTTCATTCACTGGCCAGTTTGAACATAGTACCCGGGTACCCTAGACAACACACATATACATTTTTGAGCTATTTTTTCACGGGACTTCCACTCCAGAACTGAGGGGGGTTAACCGGTTTCCTTTACTGCCACGTGTTTTTCCCGCGTTACGAATTCTTGAATACTCAAATACCGTATATGCGTATTATATGCTGCTTTATTGGGATCAGTAAAGAATATAATATAGAAAAATCCACAACAGTGCTGGTGTATAGTTATTTCCTAGTGCGGTGAGACTATCCCGAGGTTTATTCAGCGGCTCCTTCGGGGGTGAGCGCTACAATAGCATATACAGTCAGGTCCAGAAATATTGGGACATCAACACAATTCTAACATCTTTGGCTCTATACACCACCACAATGAAGTTGGAATGAAACAAACACAATGTGCTTTAACTGCAGACTGTCAGCTTTAATTTGAGGGTATGTACATCCAACTCAGGTGAACGGTGTAGGACTTACAGCAGTTTGCAGATGTGCCTCCCACTTGTTAAGGGACCAAAAGTAATGGGGCAGAATAATAATCATAAATCAAACTTTCCCTTCTTAATACTTGGTTGCAAATCCTTTGCAGTCAATCACAGCCTGAAGTCTGGAACGCATAGACATCACCAGACGCTGGGTTTCATCCCTGGTGATGCTCTGCAAGGCCTCTACTGCAACGGTCTTCAGTTCCTGCTTGTTCTTGGGGCATTTTCCCTTCAGTTTTGTCTTCAGCAAGTGAAATGCATGCTCAATGGGATTCAGGTCAGGTGATTGACTTGGCCATTGCATAACATTCCACTTCTGTCCCTTCAAAAACTCTTTGGTTGCTTTTGCAGTATGCTTTGGGTCATTGTCCATCTGCACTGTGAAGTGCCATCCAATGAGTTCTGCAGCATTTGGCTGAATGTGAGCAGATAATATTGCCCGAAACACTTCAGAATTCATCCTGCTGCTTTTGTCAGCAGTCACATCATCAATAAATACAAAAGAGAACCAGTTCCATTGGCACCCATAAATGCCCACGCCATGACACTACCACCACCATGCTTCACTGATGAGGTGGTATGCTTAGGATCATGAGCAGTTCCTTTCCTTCTCAATACTCTTCTCTTCCCATCACTTTGGTACAAGTTGATCTTGGTCTCATCTGTCCATAGGATCTTGTTCCAGAACTGTGAAGGCTTTGTTAGGTGTTGTTTGGCAACCTCTAATATGGCCTTCCTGTTTTTGAGGCTCACCAATGGTTTACATCTTGTGGTGAACCCTCTGCATTCACTCTGGTGAAGTCTTCTCTTGATTGTTGACTTTGACACACATACACCTACCTCCTGGAGAGTGTTCTTGATCTGGCCAACTGTTGTGAAGGGTGTTTTCTTCACCAGGGAAAGAATTCTTCGGTCATTCACCACAGTTGTTTTCCGTGGTCTCCCGGGTCTTTTGGTGTTGCTGAGCTCACCGGTGTGCTCCTTCTTTTTGAGAATGTTCCAAACAGTTGTTTTGGCCACGCCTAATGTTCTTGCCATCTCTCTGATGGGTTTGTTTTATTTCTTCAGCCTAATGATGGCTTGCTTCACTGATACTGTCAACTCTCAAGATGAGATCCAAAGAGCTGTCACTAACAGATTCCAAATGCAAATAGCACACTTGAAATGAACTCTGGGCCTTTTATCTGCACATTGTAATTGGGGTAAGGAGGGAATATCACACACCTGGCCATGGAACAGCTGAGAAGCCAATTGTCCCATTATCTTTGGTCCCTTAACAAGTGGGAGGCACATCTGCAAACTGCTGTAAGTCCTACACCCTTCACCTGAGTTGGATGTGCATACCCTCAAATTAAAGCTGACAGTCTGCAGTTAAAGCTCATTGTGTTTGTTTCATTCCAACTCCATTGTGGTGGTGTATAGAGCCAAAGATGTTAGAATTGTGTTGATGTCCCAATATTTCTGGACCTGACTGTATGTATTACATCCCATTTTAGGCTGGTGTCAGACGAGCGTAGTGTTCACGTCCGTGATTGCGCCTAAAAGTACGTCCGTGATAGCATGAAAGTAAGTCCATTGGAGCCTGACACATGAAGTACGTCCGCACTGAACTGCGGACGCACAACGGCCGCGGCAAACGGACGCAGGTTAGGCAAGAACGTAATACTGCTAGAACGGACGTGCGGAGTGCGCCACGTCCACAACGTCTGCATAGCTTTGTGTGTGAGTGATGGAGCGAGGTCAGACGGACTGCATTTATACGTCCAGCATTTTTGACGGACAGAATGTTTTTTCATTGTAATTTATTTTCCCCTCCTACATCCGTCAAAAATAACTTCAGTGAAAAAACGGACTGTGTGACCACTACTGCGTCATCCGTACTGACGATGTCCGTACTGCACGGACGTACAGTCCGTAGAAATCACGCTCGTCTGACCCCAGCCTTAACAGGAAGTATAGCTGTCCTATCACAGAGAAGCATATGCCTACATACATGAGCATAATAAAAGTATAACATACGATTAATACGTGATAAAACAATACTTGAGTAGAGAAAGGGTCTTTAAACAGCACATTTAATATTTCTCCAGCTATGGAACATCTGGTTCCTATTTGGCGTTTTACTTCTTTTCCCTCAGCATAATTCTTCCCCTCTGTCTCTGGAACGGATGTCTAGCCAACCACAATTGCACAGGAAGTATGTCTTAACTGCCACACTGACAAGGAAAAAAGTAAAATACTTAAAAGTGAGAAAACTAATAATAAAAAAAAATCTATTTGAAAAAGATTGAGTTGACCTCAAGTGGTGCTACCCGACTTCTAAAATATTACAATTGTGAGTGTGATCACATAATCCCTGTCGTTAGACATATGCGCAGCCAAAATTTCGGTTCATGTCAGCAAATTTCGGATTTTTCCTGATTTGCCAACTGATTGCTCCAAAATTTCAGACCAATCCAAAAATTATTGGAAACATCCGAAATGTTGGAGGCAGGTGTACTTTTAGTCACTATGCCACCTCTATACTTCTAACCCCCTTTAAACACACCGTCTTTACCTGTAACTTTTCCCTATAGCCTTTTCTACAACCCCAAATGTTAGGGTAGGGCTAGAATTCCTTCTAGGGATTGGTTACTGTTGGGGTTAAAGTTACTGTTAGGGTTACAGTTACTGTTTGTATTAGGGCTAGGATTCAACAATAAGTGCAATTTTTTTCAGTTAGCAAAATGATTGATTTGATCTGAGAATTTTTGGATCGATTCAATAACATTTTATCTTTTTCAGGCGATTTGGAATTTCAGATGCTCCAGATACACTAAATGCAGATATTTCACCCAAAAATCAATTCTGAGGGTAAAGAATGCACACGACTAGGAATCATTACATAAATTTGTGGATTCAGCAGATTGTTACTTTTGTGACTCCTGTGCCTGTGTTGGCATGCGCATCTCGGCTACCAGTGTCAGTCTTCACTAGTCCACAACTTAACGGTTTGTAAACAGACCCCTTGAGGTTCGTTGTGTCAGTGTCACATTTCCATCCAAGTCTCCTGTATGTGAGCTGATCCGGTTTGGGTCTTGGAGACCAGTTGCCATTCCTGGGTTCCAGCCCAGGGGTTTCTTGTTTGCAGTCAGCTCACTCACCTGTCTCTCTGATGTTCTGATCCACTCCCTATTTAAGAACACTGCTCCCATAACGCATTGCTACATAATTTTTGAGTCACTCCTAGTCATTGTTTGTCACAGGGGCACCCGGCGTGAGCCAAGGTGGGCCCTTTATGCGGGATAGATAGCCCTTTGGGCAGGATTGCCGTTGGCTGAATAATACACAGAACAAAACTACAGGTTACAAACAACAAAACAACAGGAAGGGTAATGTCATGGATTCAGACTGGGATTAATGCAGCAGGTGGGGTTGTGAGCCCAGGATGCAGTGAAATAGGCAGGTATGCAGGAGTAACAAAAGGGTTTATTAAATAATAAACACCAGAACATGAAAAGATACAAGAGATCTGAACAGGACACTAGAGGAGACTGGGTACAATGGGGAATAGCTATAGGAGGAGAGGCAGGAAAAGGAGGTTGAAGCCAAAGGGATGGCTGAGAGTAGTGGGAAGGGAGGTTTAGGGAGAACTAAAGATGAGAGCAGTTAGAAAGCAGGAGAAATGAGGGATAGCAAGGAGACTAAAGATACTGGAGAAGGGAGCAGAAAGAGACACAAAGGGAACTTAACAGCACATTGGGGCAAGCAATGAATAAACAGATATATACATACATAAACACAGGATATCAGAAGCAACGGTATCAGGCAGGGGGCAGGCAATAGAATGGTCGTGGGCAAAGCAGGGGGTCTAGGCAAGGCGGCAATCAGGGTGGTCAAAGTCCAAGATCAAGGGGGTCTGGTAGCCAGGGGTTCAAGATGGGGGGGGATCAGGATGCACAGGGGTGTTACCGGCTTGAAGGGAAAATGTCCAGGAAATAGAGGGTCCTCAGGAAAGGCTTTGGATCAGGCGTTTCTGGGATAAGCTCTGCACTGCAATTCAGTCTGGGACTTCAAGGAGGAAGTCCAGGGTAGAGGGTGTGACTTCCTTAAATGCAGGACTGATTAGGGAGGATGAAGGGCAGGTGAGGTTCCAGGGTAGAATGTCAGAGTCCAGGAATGTGCATTGTGCAGGTTGCAGGGTTGACCCTGACAGGTAAGGGTTAAGGGAGAGAATAACGACAGAATGGCACGCAGCAGTAAACTTAAAGGTTAACCCTGATCTGTGTTACGGTGGGCTACGTCGGGCATGAACGCAGAAGGGTGTGATCCTACGGCGCAGTGAAACATGATCCAGGATATAGCAATGATATTTATTATAAGTATCCTCGGACATAAACCAGACTGAATCTATCACAACAGGGATCCAGCACAAAAGCACATTAGACAGACACAAGAAATAAAACCTAAGAACCATGAAAGAAAATACAATAATAAACCAGATACAAAGATATAATATTAATACAGAGTACAGGGCTACAATCAGGGTTAAATATACTATGCAGTGATGCAGATGAACCAGAATAGCAAAACCAAATAAGAGGAGGTGGCTGGACAGTAAGGAATAAACTAGATCAGAGGAGAGATACAGAAAGGGGCTACGTAAGAGAAGGATGGCTGAGAGTGATAGGAATGAAGGAGAACCTAAATATAGCAGCAGCAGGGAGGCATGAGAAACCAGATGAAACAAGATGCGAAATGAGGGACTAAACCTAGAGGGAAGGGAACCTACATGAAAGGCAGAATATAAATCAAACCAAATACTGAAAAGAACCGATATGAAATCAGACTCTGAAAACACAATATGTAATAACCAAAATAAACATAACACAAATCTATCCAATAAACTATCAGAAAGAGCAGGTAGAGAATAATCACAACTAAGCAGGAGGTACATATACAAGAAGATCATGAAACAGAACACGAGGGCAACAGGAAGGTACGAACAAAATAAACCTGAAACTAGAAGTCCTTAGATACTCAGGTACAGACTGAAGATCCTAGGAGCAGTGCTGCAAACAACCAGGGCAAAACATGAAATGAATGAGTAAGTGAATACCCTTCATAGGGTGTAGTCTCTTTATATACGCAGTTTAATAAGTTCAAGGTGTCTTCAGATGAGATCCAGGGCTTGAACCTGTGAGGAGAATCACGTCCAGAAACCTGCATCCTCAATGCAGGACATATGAAAGTTCATGTACCAGAGGGGGTGCAAGATGCATAAAATCAGTCCAGATCATAACAATCTGGATACGGTCCTTAGGATGACCGTCTAATCTAACAGAAGGGAACCTCAGTTCTGGGTGACACACAGAACAAGAGACAGGACACAATGAGATCTCAGGCCAGACTGGCTATGGGGAGTTCCTGGAGCAGAGGAGGAATGGCCCAGATAAGGTAAGAACTGGTCCGAATCGATCTCACCACCAGGGGGCAGAGCTGGAAACGTAACATTGTTGCTCTGTGCTACTGTTGCAAGCAAGTTCCTGTTCTGTTTGTATATTTTGTTCTAGTATATTTTTCTCTGTTTCTCTCGGTTACTCCTGGCGCCGTGTCCTTTTTTTATTTTGGTTATTCCTTTGTGCCATTTCCCATCCTGGTTCTTGTGTGGTTCAGATCATGGTTTTCTCTCGCTATGCTTTCGTTTTCTGTTTTATTTCTCTGCTGATATTCTGGGTATGACCCTGTCTTGTTCTGACGTCCCTCTCTGGTGTTCTGATCCCTGGCAATTTTGACTACCCGCTCTGGCAACCGAATCCTGGCTGTTATATGACTAAGAGTTTGTGTTAACCCATACCACGCGAATTCCTTTCTGCATATACTGTTTATATACCAAGATTCTGCACGGCTCTGTGGTATGTTCTATTAGCTCAGCTACAGCTACTCTAAAGGCCGGCCTGTCAGTATTAGGGTTCCTTATGGTTGTGCCGCGCAGGAGTCTCTGTCAAGCTCTGTGGTGTTCTCCTTCTGTCATATGTGTTGTCTGAGTGGTATCCCCTGCACTTTGGGCTTTTCATCCTGAACATGGGCCCCACCACGGCTCACGCCGGGTGCCACCGTGACAGTCTTACTATTTCAATGCTGAAGTCCTTCTGAAACACTTCTTTATTACTTACACACCATTTTTGTACACAAAATTATATATGAAATTAAGAGGATTTATACTACATACAGTATAAAAGTTTGAGTTGTGTATAGTGGGTGATTCTTGGAATTTCTTGGCAGGTTTTCCAAGTAAAGAATCCGATTTGTTCATGATCGTAAAGACAGAATAAATGATTTGACTAATTTAGAAGCATACGTTTTGCTTAGCGTATTCAAGATTGCCAGGAGAATAAAAATGCACGACTGAGACATAATAAAATACATCATCATATAAATTACCCAAAGAAATTAAAGTTAAATCAATTAATGTTAGGAAACCACATTCTCCTGCGCTATTTTACTATAATAAAAAACTGCAATTTATTTATGCTGACATAATGTCATAGTCAAATATAATAAACCAAGATCGAACCCATGATTTTCTAATCATGCAGAAAGCCTGTTCTCCTGATTGATTGGGCAGTATTTGGGACTCGTGAGTGGTTGGAACGACCTAATCAAAATAAAGCTGGCGTAATCTTTTATATACTCTCTGCATGCTTGCTTTGCTACATAATTGATAAAATTTGGATAGCTCACTAAAAAAGACTAAAAGAGACATTTAAAAGGCAAGAGATTTTTTTATTATATATTATTTTAAAAATAATTAAATAGTATCTTCAAATACTTCCTGACATAACTGAAGCTTTTTCCACACATACAAACCTATATTTTCCAATACATAAATGCCTTCATACATGTCAGAAATCACCATACTTCTGTTCAGAGAAGACCCCTATCTGACCGGCGTCAGTGTACTTGTCAAAGTGCTGCTGCATCAATTGCCTCAGTATACTTGGGCTCTATGTGTCACATAACATCACTGTTCCAGCAGTGTGCTGATCCATTGACTCAACTTCTGCTGTACGTCCTACTGCTAGCTGTATTGAAGAGTAAAACTCTCTGTGCAACAAAATTTATATGCAAACGATCTGGCTTTACAGAAATGACGCAGTGTCACCTCGTTTGACACATACATACATTCTGCCACTAGGAACTGACGCATACCAACGGGTGTCATTCATTGCCTATTTAAACCTTGACATGAACAGATGCTCATTACCCGTTTGTGGTTTCTTTATCCCTCAGCACGTTCTTATTGCCTAGTAGGACCTTCTGTGTACGACCTTGCATTTGTTCCTATTCTACCCGTATTTCTCCTGTGATTGTATATTTCTGGTATCTCGACCTCGGCTTGTCTTCCTTGATATCGTGTACCTCCAGTGTCCCTAATATAGGCTTTGTGTCAGGTCCCTCCTCCATATAAAAATATATGATCCCTGTACGCAGCACAACTATCCTACACTTCCGATCCTTAGAATGGTCAGTACATCTACCCAAATACCAGAAAGCCAAACCCAGAGGAGTACACGAACAGAGAAACAGACACCAGGGGTTAAATACAAACTCGGGACGTTAGATGAATGCCAAAGGTCGTATGCCATAGTGGGTTGACAGGAATGGCAGGGGTCGAATGCTAAAGCGGGTTGTCAGGAATGCCAGAGGTAGTAAGCAGGTTCTCAGGATTGCCAGGGGTCGTATGCCAGAGTGGGTTGCCAGGAATGCCAGGGGTCGTATGCCAGAGCAGGTTGCCAGGAATCATATGCCAGAAAGGGTTGTTAGGAATGCCAAGGGTCCTATGCCAAAGAGGGTCGTCAGTAATGGAGCCAAAGGGGTTAACCAGGAGAGACGCTAGACAAGGCAGGTCGGTACACAAAATATCAATCAGAATATACGCAAGCACTGAGAGGAGTGAGAACCATGTCAGGGCAAGGAACACTTCTCAGGCGCTTGAATTTAAACCATTTAAATCACGCTTCGCCCTCGACCGCGAGCGGCCTACATATCACAAGGCAGCCGGCCAGCGAGCAGAGTGTTGCCGGCTGCCGATGCATGTGGACGACGTGGGACGCGACACTTTGTTTCTGACTACTCTTTCTCTTGCTCAGTATCCAGCCTCCCAAAGAACCAGCCCATCAGAAAAGGGATTTCCTTAACCCTTATATTTACTATATCTGCGAGTTGGGCCACTCTATATCTTAACACATTTGCCCCAAATCTTGCACTGCTACAACTAGGAAACCTGGAGTAGTGGCAAGTACAGGTTCACATTTTTAGATTTTAGTTACGTCTTGCAAACTTCTAAGAATCTGTCTCAAACGTTCAGTCAAAATTTAGGTTTACATCTAAGAAAATCTAAAGTACTTCCCCACTGCTGTAGGAAGTTCACTTTGGGACGTTGAGTAGCCATCAGTGGAGAAACAACTAGAGTACCATTGGATACTTGTCCAACAATAAGGTTACCGCAGGTCCTCCAGCCCTGAAAGCCTCTATTGGGACATTAGGAAGGTTATATTGGTTTCATAGTTCCACTGAAGGAAGATATGGGAGTCATAATTTTCAACATTATTTTTAACATAATTTTCAAATCAACATTGCACAACTGAAATGGTTTTGGGTTGTCATTTAGCCTAATGTTGAGATCCATCGCCTGTGAGCTGGAATTGATGTTCCATGAAATTGAAGCATTAACAACCAAAAAGTTCAGATGAATTTTTGTTATTTTAATCCCTTCACTCCAGAGATCACAATACCTCGGGTCTTCAAAGGCAAAACCAAATTAAATTAATTTGTTGCAAACAAATTTCATTTGCTTTTCAACTCCAAAAAGGGGACTCAAAGTTTTAGCTCTGTGGCAACTGTATAAAATCCGCTATGTAAGCCTGATATCTAGGGGCTTTCCCCAGCTGATGCACAGAGCCACAGCTGCAGTGCTAACTGCATGAACTCAATTTGGCCAGCAGATGGTGATGTCTGCGAAATAGGAATACATTGGGAATATCCCTAAATATTTCTTACTGTAGAATTTAAATGATTTTGAAAAACAGGTTATTTTTGCAAAACACGTTGGTAGTGAAGGGGTTAAACCAAAACCTCCAGCAGAGAAAAAAGAACACTAAATCTTTAACTCTTTATTGTGCCCCCCTCCCGATGGGGCAATTGCCAATAGTCCACCCTATCTACCGGCATCCACTGAATCAGAGGTGGGGTTGTGTGCCCAGCAAACTCTGAGCTAAACCAGTTTCACCAGGTCAGGCAGTGGGGCATATTTCTCTATAAAGGCCCAACTAGATGCATTACAGAGAAAAGGGTTTATTAAAGTTTCACAGACCTACTGACAAATCATAGAAGCCATTAGTGGTTCATTCAACCACACACAATGTAACACACACCATTGGCTTTTTGTGTGAATTATAAATAACGACAAAAAGCAAAATAAAGTCAACTTCAATATCACAGCAGAGGCGTTATTAAAATCTAAGAAAACACACACAATGAGATTTGGATCCCTACGTACCCCGGCAGCTTTGAATCTGTCAGTAGGATTTGCACACATAAGCAAACATCAAAGCAAACCTACTCAATGTTGAGAGTGGGAGTACACGATAAAGAAAACAGAACAATACATGTTTCCCTTGAAGTGTTGTTTGCAGAGAATATTGGCATTGTTATACTTCTGTTTGTATAAAGCCGAATAGTTTAAAGCAAGTATGTGGGATGGTAAGAATTCATCCTGTGGAAAAATGGGCCGGCGAGATTTTAACCCGCAAACGATTAGGGCAACAAAACTTATTTTCCAAAAAGGAGATAAACCAGCACATTTTCTGGATAGACATTTTGGAAAAGGTATAGCAGGACCGATGTGTGACAGACCTCCTACTATCACTAGGAGGTTATTCATAAAGCATTGGTGTGTCCGGATGTTGCGAAAATCCCTGTTGTTGCAATGGCGACAGACAGGATTCTTCTTTTGAGAAATGCCAAACAGACACAGGAGAGGTTTCCTAATGAAGCTTCTCCTGTGGCTGCTTGGATTATTCTTTTGAGAAGAGCCGGCATTTATCGCCATCGCAATGGAGGTGTTTGCGTGTGTTGGCAACATCAGCACAGTATGCATTAACGTGTAGGTGTTTTTACAGCAAATAAGGATAAGTGTTTATTTGTGTTAATGCCGCCATTACATACACACGCGGATATATCAAAGGCTAGGGTCAGACTAGCGCACTTTAAACGTGCGTTCTGGCGCACTTAATTACGGCCGCACTAGCAGCAAATGACGGCCAATGACGGCCAATATATGAAGTACGGTCGCACGAAAGTCCGGCTGCGCAACGCAAGTGGCAAACGAACGCATTTTGTCGAGAACGTCAAACCGCTAGTACGGTCGTACAGAGTGCGCTGCGTCCGCTAGCGGTGTGTGTGCGTGATTTGGAGATGTCAGACACTGCTAATGTGTGGCCAACATAACGTCCAGACGCAAAAAGTGTTTTATTGATGATCCGTACAAAATCACGAACGCAAATGCGCATCGTATGACCGCTATCGCGTACTCCGTGAAAAAATGCGTCCATTCGTTCGAACGCACTTTTTCACAGACAACGCGAAAATGCGTTCGTCTGACCCTAGCCAAAATCATCTGAAAAAGTAGAATGATATGAAATACTGTAAAACAAAGGAAAACGTGAATTCCATTACAATATCATCTCAAACCTTATACACTACAGCTTTAAAACTCAATGTAGTCCCTATACCTGAAAACCACATACTGAAGCACTAGAAAAATAAAATATGGGTTAATATGGGTTTAGCGGAAACAAAGTGAAATGAGAAACAAGTCATAGTACAGTTCACTTACAAAGAGGAGGCATTTGGGATAGTAAGTAGTATCGTGTGTTCAGGTCATTTTTGGGTGCGAAGTCCAAAATATTATCTTCCTTATGCGTGTAGCAGTTCCATTGGCTATTCAAGACATTCTCAACCGTAATGAAATCCTAAACAGTTTAACCCTCTTTAAATATCCACTGGAATTGTAAGATATATAACACAATCAAAAATCTTTCTGCTTTATGTTGTGAATGTGTTGAAAATCCACTGGAATGTAGAAATGTCATTTATACAGCGCCACAAATTCTGCAGCGCTTTACAAGATCGGTGTATAAGGTGTTGATACATTAGATTACCCCACATTGGATGAAGACCTGATTCAGGGGGTCCCTGTTACCAAGGGAACTTGCAATTTAGTTAAAGTATTTTGTGAGGTAGGCGCATCCATATCGTTAGGGGTCTTGCCCAAGGACACTGGAGTCTGCCGAGTTGGATCGAGCCGGCTTTTCACGATTGTGATTGTAGATCAGCGAACTGGTGGTTAGGTTGAACCCGCTTCTCATAAAGTCAAGACTTGCTTCTCCACAGTTGTATTGGACGCATGTGCTGAATGGAAGTTTGACTTGCTTACCATGGGCGAAGGGCAGCGATGATACCACTGGACTCCACAGCAGATATTGTGCGGTAGGCAGTTAGGTGTATTGCCCAACGACACTTAATGGAGAGGTGCTCTAGCCAGGATTCAAACCTGTGTCTCCACGTTATAGAGCAGTGTTCCATCCAGCCGGTATGACATTTCAGGCTGTTTGCAAACACTCACATTGTATTTTTATCCTAATTAGAAAATATGCATGCAGGCAAAAAAAGAAAAGAAAACAGAACAGATTGCAAACGGTTTTCCTACCTCATATTCTTCAGCTTCTGTTAAAAGCTTGGCAGTTGTGATACGGGATTCATATGGTGGCAAAACAATCTGTAGGTGAAAGCAAAAGGTCCATTGTAAGAATTTAACACAGCATTCATAGGGTATATAATAAACCTTACAACCATTCTGTATTAAAGAAAATGATATAGCTTAGAAAAGAAGTCTATCAGGGTTATCCAAAGAGATTCGAAAAGTCACCGCACGTTCGGTGACTTTTCGTTCTCTTCAATTCGGTTCCTTTTGCCGATTGCGATTCGGTGACCCTGCGGTGTATTCAGCAAGCCCCACAGGGTCCCCGAATTGCAGGGAAAGGCTGCCGACAACCTGACGAAAACTAACCGAATGCACGCTGAAAACAAGCAAAAACATCTGGATTAACCTTCGAAAAAGCCGAACAGGAGCCGAACATGAGCCGAATCACACAGAGCCGAAGCAGCTGTGACGTAGAGGAGGCAGTGAATAAATTAGAAAAAACATTTGTATGAATCTGGGAAAAAGAAACGCTGTTTGCAAAGAAACTACTGAGCGAAAATGTCTGAAATTTTCACAGGAGGTCCAGGGAATGATAATAAAGAGGGCTGTTACAAAAAAAATAAGTAAACTGAAAAAAAAAATCAAAAAAAAAATCGGACTTTTAAAAAAAAAAAAAAATCAGAAAAATGCTTAAAGTATCCTAAAAAATCTATAAATAAAGAGACTTTTTGCTGCAGAATTTTATAATGAACGGTTTATTAGATATTGAATTAAAACAGGAATATTTTTAACATTGAAGCCTATGGGATTCTCCTGAATAAACTTGCCGAATTAAACCACCGAATGGCAGGGCATTAGGGGAACCTTTCACTGCTGGTTTGTGTTCTCTGAATAGCCGAAGCATTGCTTTTTCATGGGGATTTCACTGCCCTCGAACAGGCACCGAACAGGCACCGTAAGTGCAGGCAATTTGCCAGGATTTGGCGAATTGCCTGCTCTCTGGATAGCCGAATGGCCAGGAAAGGTAACCGAACACTGATTTTCAGCGTTCGGTTACCTTTCTCAAGCAATTCGGATCTCTTTGGATAACCCTGCCTAGAAATTATTTGTTCATTTTTTTTAAATACATTTCTGCCGGTTAAAAAAATAGTTATGCAATTCCCAAGTTTTAATTTTATTTGTTACCTTAGGGTTTAATTTTTTTTTATAAAAATTAGATTTGGAAACATTTACGTATTTCAACCAAGCGAAAGCGAATACTATTTATTCAGCAGCCTCCAAGATACTACAATCCCAAGCCGTATCCTATAATGGCTCCACTCATTTTTGAATTTATTAGCTCTAGTAAGCCTTAACTCTACAAAGGCACCTTCAGGTACCCGGAAAAAAAAGAAAAAGAAAAGGGATAACACTTTAAACTTATACAGGGTTATTCAAAGAGATCTGAATGGCTGCCGAAAAGGAACCGAATGCTGAAATTCAGCGTTCGGTTACCTTTCCTGGCCATTCGGCTATTCAGAGAGCAGGCAATTCGCCAAATCCTGGCGAATTGCCTGCACATACGATGCCTGTTCGGTGCCTGTTCGAGGGCAGTGAAATCCCCATAGAGAAGCAATGCTTCGGCTATTCGGAGAACAAAACCCAGCAGCGAAAAGTTGCCGAATTGCCCTGCCATTCGGTGGTTTCATTCGACAGGTTTATTCAGGCGAATCCCATAGGCTTCAAATGTTAAAAATATTGCCGTTTTAATTCAATATCTAATAAACCGTTCATTATAATATTCTGCAGTAAAGAGTCTCTTTATTTATAGATGTTTTAGGATTTTTTTTTTTTTTTAAACTTTCTTCTTTTGTCTGTAACAGACCTTTTTATTATCATTCATTGGATCATATGTAAATTTCAGCCATTTTCGCTCAGTAGTTTCTTTGCAAACAGCGTTTCACTTTTCAAACATTCAAGCGAACTGTTTGTTTTTTCTCACTGCATTCATCTGCGGTGTCGGCTTTTTCCGGCGGCTGCTCTGCGTGTGATCAGCTCCTGCTAGGGTTTTTCTGGCGTTTTCGGCAGGGTTAATCCAGATGTTTTTGCGGGTTTTCGGTGTGCCTTTGCCGGGTTTTGCAGTGAGCGGTCGGCGGCTTTGCGGTGACTTTTCCCTGCATTACGGCGTCTCTGTGTTGCTTGCTGAATACACCGCAGGGTCGCCGAAATGGGATCGCCAAATCGAACCAAATTGAGGCGAACGAAAAGTCACCGAACGTGCGGTGACTTTTCGAGTCTCTTTGCATAACCCTGATAGTGAGGAAAAGGGAGATTTGTGAGGGTCCTGAGAATGAGCAACAGCACTACGGTTGGGCCCGCTCAGGTCTCACAAGGCTTTAGCTTAATTGTGCCATTACAGAGACAACTGCTTCATATGCAAATCAGACGTTAATCACCCAGAAAGGGCAGCCAGTACTGAAATGCCAAGGACGTCATCCCTACACAAGAGGTGCAGCAACCCCAGATGATCGTTCCTGCCTTGTTAGGCCTCGTCAGGAGGATATAGCTGACACCCCCCTCTAGGCACATCAAGCAAGGGGTCCATGTCTGGATAACCCTGTAAACTTATAGTGCGGAAAAAGGAGGTTTCTCTCACTATATGTTTACAGGGTTATCCTCAAACCCCCCCCTTTCTCTCGTTAATAAACTCAGGCTGGTAAAATGAGTATTTTAGCAACTGAAATGATTCACTTATTTTCTGTCTATAAGGAATTAATCCTATTTCTTCAGAGACGTACAGGACCCAGAAGACCATAGCGGAGATACCCATTCTCCTTTTCAGCAGAATGAGACCGTGTTAATGGCAGGGAGGACGACGTAGATTGAGATCAGAAGACAAGAATTATATAAAACGCTTTTAAAAATGTGATTATATGATAAGCCTTTGCCAACATTTAAATAAAGTAATGACTCCTTTGGCAGTAAATAGAATATATTTATGGTATAATTCAGCATTATGTATTAAAAACATAAAATTATCCCTTACATTTGTGCAACTATTACCCCATTTTATTTGGTCTTCCACTCTAATTTGCAGCTTCTGTGCTTGCTATAAAGTGCTATATACAGTGACTATATACAGAATGCACCTATAAATATGTAACATAGTGACTATATACAGAATGCACCTGTAAACATGTAACATAGTGACTATATACAGAATGCACATGTAAACATGTAACAGTGACTATATACAATAATGCACCTGTAAACATGTAACATATTGACTATATACAGAATGCACCTGTAAACATGTAACAGTGACTATATACAGAATGCACCTGTAAACATGTAACAGTGACTATATACAGAATGCACCTGTAAACATGTAACATAGTGACTATATACAGAATGCGCCTGTAAACATGTAACATAGTGACTATATACAGAATGCACCTGTAAACATGTAACATAGTGACTATATACAGAATGCACCTGTAAACATGTAACGTAGTGACTATATACAGAATGCACCTGTAAACATGTAACATAGTGACTATATACAGAATGCACCTGTAAATATGTAACATAGTGACTAGATTTCCTACATATTTACTTTCTGTTAATCTGTATATTTGTGTTGTTTTTTTAATATCTTGCATTCTATTACTTTGTATTTCTGTAACGACTAACATTTCAATGTTCTTGAACCCAGGACATACTTGAAAATAAGAGAAATCTCATTGTATCATTTCTGGTAAAATATAAATAAATAATTTACTCCCACCTCCCTGACCCTCAACAGGTCACATACAGGGCTATTCAGAGAGACGTGAAAACCTTGTGAATGACTGGAGAAGTGAAAATTCTAGGTCAAAATAGTCAAACCAGAAAAATTGTCCCATTTATCTCACTTTCCAAATTGGCCATTTGGTCTAGATTGTTCATTCTCCTGGCAATTCTCAAGGGTTTCACCTCTCTCTGAATAGCCCTGATATAGTTACATATCACCACACACTATACAAATAAACAAAACACTGGAGATCTGCACTTAAACAAAACATGCACTTCAAATTGTATTCAGGGCCGGGGCATCTGTAAGGCCAACTATGTACAGTTGTGTTCAAAATTATTCAACCCCCACTGAAATTGAGTGTTTTGGCCAGTTTGACATTGAATTTGATCATTCAGTCATCTTGCTTACAATTAAATCAAAGAGGCACGTGTAGGTCAGACAAATATAACATAACATTTATAATGAAATAACCACAAATGTCTTTTCTGTGCTCACATCATTATCAGTTTTATTCAACCCCCAAGTGACATTCAATCTTAGTACTTAGTACAACATCCTTTTACAGTTATAACAGCTTTTAAACGTGAAGCATAGCTTGACACAAGTGTCGTGCAGCGATCTACGGGTATCTTCGCCCATTCGTCATGGGCAAAAGCCTCCAGTTCAGTCACATTCTTAGGCTTGCGCACTGCAACTGCTTTCTTTAAGTCCCACCAGAGGTTCTCAATCGGATTTAAGTCAGGTGACTGCGATGGCCACTCCAAAATGTTCCAGCCTTTAATCTGCAACCATGCTCTAGTGGACTTGGAGGTATGCTTGGATCATTGTCCTGTTGAAAGGTCCAACGTCTCCCAAGCCTCAGGTTTGTGACGGACTGCATCATATTGTCATCCAATATCTCCTGGTACTGAAGAGAATTCATGGTACCTTGCACACGCTGAAGCTTCCCTGTACCTGCAGAAGCAAAACAGCCCCAAAGCATGATTGCCCCCCCGCCATGCTTTACAGTAGGAAAGGTGTTCTTTTCTTCATAGGCCTTGTTCTTCCTCCTCCAAACATAGTGTTGATCCATGGGCCCAAACAGTTCTAATTTTGTTTCATCAGTCCACAGAACACTATCCCAAAACTTCTGTGGTTTGTCCACATGACTTTTGGCATACTGCAGTCGACTCTTCTTATTCTTTGGAGACAGCAAGGGGGTGCGCCTGGGAGTTCTGGCATGGAGGCCTTCATTACGCAGTGTGCGCCGTATTGTCTGAGCTGAAACTTCAGTACCCACATCTGACAAATCTTTTCTCAGTTCCTCAGCAGTCACACGGGGACTTTTCTCCACTCTACGCTTCAGGTAGCGCACAGCAGTCGAAGTCAGCATCTTCTTTCTGCCACGACCAGGTAGCATTTCAACAGTGCCCTTTGCCTTGAATTTGCGAATGATGCTTCCTATGGTCTTTCTTGGTATGTTTAACATCTTTGCAATCTTCTTATAGCCATTGCCCTTCCTGTGAAGAGTAATCACCTCTTCTCTTGTCTTCCTGGACCATTCTCTTGACTTCACCATGTTTGTAACCACACCAGTAAATGTCTAGAAGGAGCTGAGTATCACAGTCATTTTAAAGCTGCCTAGTTGGGGCTTATTATGCTTTATTGCTGCTCCGTGACATCCACAGGTGTTTTCAATACCTGATTAAAAACACTTGAATGAACCGCTGTTCTACAGAGTGGTAGTCTTTAAGGGGTTGAATAATTGTGTCAATGAAGAATTCACAAAAGAAACATTTACTACTGTATTACAAAACCAACTGATGTCATTTTAGTTGCATATGGTTCTTTAAAAAGTCCTTGTAGTTATTTCATTCTGAATTCAATTACAAATGTACACTAAATTCCCTAAAACCCTTTACAGCATTGGGGGTTGAATAATTTTGAACACACTGTAGCTAATAGCTGCGCGCGCTGTCTGCCTGCAAGCTCACGCCGCTGTCTCACAGCGAGCAAGGTTGCTGTCCCGTGGTCTGGACCCCACATGCGTATGAGACGTATAAAGGGAGCGGAGGGGCAACAAAATATTGTTTTTGCATAAGGTGGCAGAAATCTATGTACTGGCTCTGAAAGTACTAAAATTGAAAAGACGGGAGAAATTCTTTCCAACCGATTCTACTTCTTAATTTTTTTTCTCAGTAATTTTTTTTTTTTTTTCTTAATATAAAACATACCATGTTTCCTGTAGATCTTCTGCTTGGCTTACTGGGTGAGTTGTGCATATTAAATATTTTATTTGCAATGTACCTTCTATTGCTTTCACAAAGAATGTATTAAAGAACTAACAACTGTTAAGCTAATATTTCCAAAGCATCGGGGACTCGAAACCTAAATTAGAAAAGAAAATTTCCGAAACGGAAAAGAAGAGAACCGAGCAAACAACATTTTTTTCCCTTCCTCAAAGTGCACCAAGGGGAAAAAAAGAACATAAGGTTGGCGGTAAATAGCCTATGACTTGCAAATGTTCTGCTAAGCCGTGTCTGCCCAGCGCTGCAAGTCGTTACGAAAAGAAAAGTCTTGTTGGTAATTTTACCAAGCATTAAAAGAAGTTAAAAGTTTCAGCATTCTGCCTTGTTTGCAAAATAATGTGGACACCAGCATGTCTCGTGAATCTGAAATTCAATTTTCATGTGGGTAACAAAGTGGAAAAAAGATATTTTGATAACAGCAGGGATCGTTTTTAACACTAAAGAGAAAGGGAAGGGAATGAACAATGTTTGCCAATAATAAAGGAACACATATACACACACACCATTATAGCAGACAGATACAATAAAGAAAAACAAAGAATGTTACTCTTGTTTGATTAAGTTCTTCCTTTAGAATTTAATCTGATTTTAAGATCACCCAGCAGTGCATGTATGTGTATATATTATATTATATATCGCATCAGAGTATAGCAGTAGTAGTGATATTTTTATATTGGACTAACGTTACGTTTAAAAGACGAGCTTTCGAGAGTGTAACCTCTCATCTTCAGGTCTAGAAGCTACACTGAGCAAAATTGTAGAATGGAACAATAAAGAGCCAAACAGAAGGGGGGGGGGGGTAAATACGAATAATGGTGTGTATGGTCAAGAAAGGAAAACCGAGAGGACAGGTCATAGGCCCATAAAACAACACAGATAAGCATATACTGTAAGCATCACTGTGAGCATCTGATGATGGTGCCTGAGAGGAAAGAGGAAATGACCCAACTAGAAAAAGAAAACAATACAAGAAAAAAGAAAGAAAGAAAAAAAAGTGTATAATATATATTATATATATATATACACTGTATATTCAGGAAACAAGCGGCACTCTCGGGTCTCACCGTGTATATCAATTGATCAGGATTTGTGGATAACAAACTGAAACGTTGATCCAATAAAATTTATATATACTGTATGGTGAGACCCGAGAGTGCCGCTTGTTTCCTGATATATCAATAGCCAAGTGCAGCACCGGGCAAGGACTTGAGAGATCCTGGAGTGCCAGATTTGAACGAAATATATATATATATATATATATATCTTCACATATTTTAAGCTATTATTTTATTTTAAACACTAGACTACGGGCTGAGCCTCATGGGTAATGTAGTTCAAAAACATCAGGGGGGGGGGCATGGTTCCCTGCACTAGACAGACAGGATCATGAACAAAGAAGCGAAGACATCCAGACAGCATTTTAGTATATTACATTCAAATAATGTGCTACAGACGATTTCAGATGTACAATTCTATCACAACCTGTATGAAATCAGTAAACACAATTTAATTGAAAGCCGATAAAGGCCCAGTCTCTAGCTGCTTCCCAATAGCTCGCTCTACTGTATTTATGTTTTTTATTAATGTAGTTACTCATGTCAGGAGAAGTCAAAAGCAGCTTCATAAAAACCTACTGGAAAAGCAAGCGAGACTGGGAAAGCATGGTATATGACCCGTTTCAGTTTCCTTTAACACTTCACTACCAAGTGGTTTTCCATAAAACCACTGGCAAGACCCAGTGGATTAATGGAAAACCAATTTCTATTACCCACACAGTGAAAAATAAAGAAACCTCTCTACTGTAAGCCTTGACAGGCGGAGGGCTCGCTCTGCTGGCCAAAAAAGTACTACTACGTGTACATTACAGATTGGGCTCAGTGTTTCCGTAAAGGAAACATAAATGGACCTCAAAGCTTTTCAAACATTTTCGGCACGTCAGAAGTTTTATCCCATGTGCTGAAACTTATGGGGCACATTTTGCAGCCCATTAGCAAATCATTTTTATCTGCTGTAAACAAAATTCCTTTGCATTGCTCCAGAATTAGACCAGTTCGAGTATACTCGATCTCGAGGCGCCTGCAAGTGCGTTTGAAGATTGAGTAATCTTGATTATGGAAGAAAAGGGGGTTAAGAGGCAGGACTGGGAGAGTAGAATGTAAGTCTGGCCATGGAAACGTTAAATGTATTTTCTTGTGATTATTCAGTGGGGTGGTTTAATTTCTGGTGTAAGCAACAGAAGACCTTGTCTATCTGGGGTATGATGCAGTACCTAGGAAACCTAAAGAGCCCCTTATAAAAAGGACAACCAATCTGTGGCGCTCCAAAAGGAATCAACCAAATATTCTATATTTAATTATTTAAAAAAATAACTGGAGATTTCACAGATGATTTCAAACAAATTTTAGTCTAACATAACTCAATTTCAAACATTTCCAAACTCTGGTACCTTTAAAACGTGCAATTCTTCATCAATTTGCCAGTTTGAGTAACCCTTGAAGTAAATGAAAAGGTGTCAAATGCTTTAACATTGTGCATTCAACTTCTTTTACTCCTTTTTTTTCTTATTTTAAATGTGAAAATTAACTACAAAAAGCCTTGGGCTTTCACTTAATTTGAGAACTTAATTTAGATTTGTGGGAGACGGTGATTCGAGAGTAAGAAAAAGAAGCCGGTGTTTGATGTGCTTCTTTAAAGAGATGAATTTCGCATTAATAGCGCTTTTCAATCTATGGCGCATCATTAAAAGGTGAGAGAGAGAGCGCCGAGGCTTTAGGTCGCAACACTTTTGCCAATCATTGGAAACACTACGAACGGTTTGTAAGGATAAAGTAAAAACAAAACTCGATAACTAAAAATGTATAGAAAAAAAAAAAGGAATAAAAAACCCTAAAATGCCAAAATTAAAGAAGCGACCATATAAATAACCGACCGTAGAAGTCTGCAACATATTGCATTTGTAAAAAGTTTAAAAAAAGAGAAAAAAGGTAGGAAATAGCGCGTGAGACCATGTGAGCACGTGTCTATGTATATTGCATTTGTAGATTCCAATCATCTTTGTTTTCAGGGATTTTGCATCCTGGGTGTGTGTGAAAGCAGACCCTGGATGCAAAAAAATGGGAAATTGGGTAAGACATGCAAATGACGTCTGCAGAGTTCTGTGCTGCATATGGGGAATGTAGCACATGAGCTCTGTGATGCAGCTCTTTGAATTGCTGTGATGTGTAAATGGCCTATGCAATAATAAAATATATATATCTATATATCTAAAAAGTAACTTAGCCTCAAAGAAATGGAGCTTCGAAACATCTGGGCCGATGAATCCTGTTAGAGACCATATGTAACCCACAGAAGTGCACCTTGCATTTTAATACGAGCCGGAGCCTGCAACGTTTCAATTATTCTACTAATCCATATTAGTTCCAATTATTTCTCTCGCTTTTACAAACCCGGTGATTAGGGCCCTGAAAATGTGTTGTTCTAATAAAAACAATATGTAACCTCAATTATCGCCTGTATAAATAGTAACTCTGGATACACAGAGCAGGATCCCACCTAGCTTCAGCATATGCTGCTTTTTCCCCAGGACATCCCTAACAATGAATCAAACCTCAATACCGTTCACGGTAAAAATCTATAGAAATAAAAGGTTATATTAAAGTACAGCTCGATATCGCCTGCAGTTTTCCAGCTATGCCAAATCTAAATATCACTGTTACTCCCAATAGGAACTGAATAATAATTTATTGGAAGATTATAGAATGCAACTGGCAGTGAATTTACTAATTTCCAATGGGGAAAAGGGGGGGGGGATATAAATAAATAAAACACTTCTGATATTATCCTTTCCGCAGCCTCTCCGTGTAATAGACTACATACTGCTCCACGTCAGGTTCTAATAAGATGTAGCCGTGTCGATTTTGACTCATGCAGGTTGGCATCTGTAGAAGTTGAGATTCCAATCCTCCTTAGCACCAGGGCGAGTGAATTGCACTGACATCCCGGTGACAGATGCACTTTCCATTAAGTCCGAAAACTGCAATACTTCATATTTAAGAAATAAAAAAACAATCACGTTTTCCACAAAATGAAAGCGGAACCTGAGTCGCATAACAATGAACCGGAATTCTCACGTTTCTTATTGCAGTTTTTAGAAAAAACTCAACAACAAAGTGACAAGTACATTGGGTCATGCTGAGCCAACAAAGACATTTAGACCAGGATGCCCCATCATTTTCACTCAATTGCGGCATATGATCAACCTGTGCATGGATCGTCTGTGTGCTGATCTCAACTTGAGTTTATGAGGGTGTTCAACCCTTGCAAGAGAATTCTTTTAAGTCAGCGGTTCCCAACCCTGGACCTCAGGTACCCTTAACAGGCCAGGTTTGCCAGCTATCTGAAGCACAGCACAGGCGATATGATTTGCTGATCAGTAATTGCAGGATTCAGCCTGAATTTCCCCAAGGTGATCCTTAAAATCAGGTCTATTAGGGGTACCTGAGGACCAGAGTTGGGAACCACCACTTTAAGTGAGCATTACTGTTACATCCTCAGCCCCTGTTGTGCTCCCTGGGGGGTCTGGGCATGGCGGTGTGCCGCTGGCTGGTCGGTTGCCAGCACTTCCTGATGGCAGATTGGCATCTGAGGGGGTGGGGCCTGGTGTAGTCACAAGGAGCCGCCGGGTTTAAAACAGGGGGAGAGGAGTTGCCTCGTCGCCCTGACGTGGAGTTTGATTCCAGCAGCGCTAAGATTATTCCTACATTGATATCCTGTTACCGACCCATTTCTGTATGCGATTCCTGCTCCTGTTAGTTTACCCGGCTTGTACTTCTTTGACCAATCTATCTGCACGTTTGTATATCGCTGTCTGCTGTGAGCGTTGGCAATTTAACCCTATGCTTACTGCTGGGTTTATTGCTCGCTGTCTGGGTTCTGTCCCATCTGGTCTTGGGGTATCGCTTGTGACCTTTCGAGGTACCGTTACCCAACATACAGCTCATGTTAATGTTCATGTGAAAACCACGATTAAGAAAGATTATTTCTGCCGTTTGTTATTTCTAATCGCTTCTCTGAATATACTCGTGAGAACAACCTTATATGCAAGTCAGTACCTTCTGGTATTAGCCAGGTATCTACTATCTGCAATTTCAAACCAGTCCATACGGTGTCTGCATTTCTTTTGACTGCCCTGCACCTTGAATACTTCACGGACTGTCGTCCCACGTATCATGTTTCTGAGCGTGTCCTAGGTAATCTGTTGGTCTCGAAACCTTCAGAGCCTAGAGGCAATTCAGCTAGCCCTTGTGGCTCCTTGGCTATTAAGTTACAGTCTGTAGTTTATGAACCTTTTGTGTTATTCAAGCAGATACTTTTGCCCTCAAGGATCTCAACTCCGCTACTCGTGTGGCAGCGTTACAGCTACCGTTACAATTACATTCCCAGGTTCTTTTTGGATATGTTAGCACAATATATACGCTATACCCATCTAACTTTTAGATTATACTGTCCTCCCATCTATCAGTCAACTTACCAGCACAGCTGTCTTCTCTGGTCTTTGTGCCGATGACCAGTGACTTTTAGAGCCTCTTTAGTGGCTCTGTATAACACTCTTTGGCTGTAGGCTATATTAAAAAGTCAACCTCTGTCAGGTTTCTGTATCCCTGTGGAGGTGTAGTGAATAACCCAAGGGACGTCGTGGAGAGCAAAGGTACAAAAAGGACTGGCAGGAATTGGTGGTTGAGGTCACAGACTGGAATCATGCACAAGTGGGAAAGAGCAAGTAGGCAGGAAGTACTGCTTCAATAATGGAGCAAAGATGGACTGGCACTTTAGCCTTTTAAACCCTGTGGCTCCTCGACCTCCAATAGGAGACCTGTAACGTCATTGGCGCGCGCCGCGTCCTGGATGGCATTTTGCTGGAGACCAGTCGCGCGCACGCGCCTGGTCAGAGGCCTATATAAGGCCCGAAGCCTGTCTCTGCCAGCCAGCGGCAGGGGAGCTGGCGATGGGGGAGCCGGCACTCGACCTCCTCGGGGCCTGGTGACACGTCGAGGAGGTGAGCCAACAACAACCCTTGGCCGTGAGGTACCACCTCCCCCTCCCCTTTTATCTGATATATATCACTGAGACCCCCTTATTTGGGGATGTTTGTTTTTCTTATGCCGTATCTTTGATGTCAGTTTGAGATGGTCCTGCGTGGCCCTTACTTTTCTCTGTTTGTATGCAGACTTACTTACAAAATAAAATTTTTATTTTTTTTAAAAAAAATAAAAAAATCTTGTGTGACCTGATTGGGGACCCACCATAGGGCAAGACACTAGTGCTTTTGCTCATTCACAGGACCCTAACAAACCTTGTTTTTGCTCCCATTACACTAGCAGCGCTCTCATAATACATATGGTAAAAGGGAGACATCGCGGGAAATGGCTGGCGACGCATATTCCTTTAGCAGCTCCCCAATACTAGTCCAGTCTAGTCCAGTTGCAACAGAGACCCCCCCAAGCCCAACTTTTGTTTCTTGTATCGAAACATGCAATTACAGATTTCTCAGCCTGTACCGCTTCCTGTGATTATTTGCTAAATTTGTAAATTTATATGTGTGACTACTGATAGAGTTTACCCAAGCATTGCTTGACTTGCTTGGTTTGCCAATCAAGAATTGCACGAGACAAAAAATTATTATTCCTCTAGACTTTTTTCTCCCTCCTATTTAAATCTAACATGTATGAATTTATTAGCCTTTTCTCCATAATTTCTAGTGTAGTAGAAAAGGTCGTGACGAAAACCCCCTCAGATTTACAGAAAAAGAGGGTACAGCCCAAATCTATAAAGCAGTGACAATTATAAATTCCTGCAGAAAAAAAATTCTCACCAGCTATTTTTACTGCTATGCTATCCAACATTAATTGGCAGAAAATGTATGTTAGCTTCAGAATTTACATTTTAATAAAAAAAAATTAAAGTGAGAGACTGAAAAAAATGCCTGCATAATAAATTGACTATCAATTAATAAAAAGGAGGCAATTAAATATGACAAAGCACAAAAAAAATGAAATAAAGTATAAAAATAAAATAACCACTGCAATATACCAAAAGCAGATATACGGTACTTTGCTTCTGAAAATTTTTGTCAGTACAAAAGTCATGCAGAAAAAAAAGGACTACTTCACCTTGACCTGATGTAATGAGAGTAGAGATTCGGCACAATGAGATATACCACACATCAAAGCTTCTTGTAAAGATATTCTGCATTATCTGGAAATATTCATTTAAGCTTTAAAATATACTGTAATTGAAGAATACTCTAACTTGTGCTTGAGAATTTTAAACCTGTGTGTCAGAAATGAAAGAAGTTTAAAAAAATGCTAGTTTAATATTTAAAGGAAAAAAAGGTAAAAAAAAGAAATTTTGGGACCTTGTCAATTCTCTAGTAATTTGGCCGGTGCACGGTGTACAAAAGCTATTTGGTTGCATTGTACTTTCACAGCTGAATAATGTATCACATTTTTGTTCAGCTATTGTACAGGATCCACAGAAATCCTCCGTCCCAAAAAATATTCTCTAAACTATGGAAATGTACAAAAAAAATAAAAAGCAATTTCCAAATATTCTAAAATCATCTACGCCATCAAATATATATATTTTTCTACAGTTTATGTACATTAATTTAATGGATAAGGTTCTACAGAAGATTCTGTCTCTGTTATTAATGATACATTAGAGACAAGGTATCTGCCATTTGAGCAACTCGAGCAGCCCCCAGGTATGGTGAGAGTGGTACAGGTCCCCCCCTCTGGCCTACTACTAGGAAAATTAATCCCTAGGAGATTATGTTTCTGCTGCTGGTGGTGAAGCATGAAGAGGGAATGATTTCCAAGGTGCGCACGCCTCATGAGAATACACTTCCTCATCTCTCAGTGCTTATCCACAGGTCGAAAAGGAAGGTCGGAGGCGGCATAATGATTGACGATTCCTTAGTTGACTTGCAAAGCTGCATCAGTTGCCAATAACAATTCTCATCTTGGAGTCTTTGCACACAAACAAAGTAAAACTACATCAGGTAACAGGCAGAGCCAATCGAGCCTGAAGTCCAGGAAAGTTTTGTTGTTTTCTCCAAAATTCATCAGCAAAGTGACTCAAACTCAACACAGGTCCGCACCCTCTTAGTTACTCTGTGTAGTGAGGTTCTGCAAGGGTTTGCGCTATCTCCTGCATCCTGGGCTCTAACTCCTGGTATGTCCCTGACTGGGAACTTCCAAAATTTGCGATACTCTTGATCAAAGCTTCTGCCAAAGTTGTTTCAGTTTAGTTTTCAGCGGTGTTTCTAATGTAATTTCTGATGAAGTTATTTGGTATGTCGACGTCGCTGTAGCTTTTGTCTAAGCTTTCTATCATTTCTCCCACTGTTTTCAGAGTTTACAGCTATTATTATTATCTTTTATTTGTATAGCGCCACAAATTCCGCTTTACAAGATCAGTGTACAAGGGGTTGATACATTAGAATAAACACATGGATGATACGGCCTGATTCAGGGGGACCCTGTTCCCAAGGGAACTTACAACTATTTTTGTGAGGTAGGCACATACATATGGTTAGGTGTCATACCCAAGGACACTTGCTGGTGGTGTCTTCTGAGTGGGATCGGGTCGTCTTTCCATGATTGTAGATCAACGACCTGGTGGTTAGGTTGAATCTGCTTCTCATAAAGTTGAGACTTCTCCACAGTTGCATTGGAGGGAAGTGCTGAAAGGTATTTTGACTTGCTTCTCCACGGTCAAAGGGTAGAGGCGTTACCACTGGACCCCACAGTCGATATTGTATGGTAGGCAAGTGTGTACCGTTAGGTGTCTTGCCCAAGGACACTTACTGGAGAGGTGCTCTGGCCGGGATTCGAACCTGGGTCTCCACAGTTATAGAGCAGTGATGTTACCTCTACTCCATCCAGCCGGTGGCTATCAGTTGTCAACAAAGAACGACAAAGTGCTGTATTCCTTCCAACCCTGGGGTAAATTTATCCAGAGCTGTTGTAAACTTAGCTTCAACTTCATAGACTATAACACAAGTTACTCATTTTATGTAAAAATAATGTGTGGTAGAGAAGTTCACCATCGTTTATAGCAACTTCACAAACTGTTGAGGAATTCTGCTTCACTGACTAGCCGAACTTCATCCTTGTTGCAACAAGGGTGACTTTTACCATTATTTCTAACTATAGTAAAGTGAACTTCGGTGCCACAACAGCCTATAGGAATAAGCCCTACAATGTAAACAATGAGTCCGTAACCTTGGCCCTGCAAATGTTTTGGAGCTACATTTTCCAACGTTCATTCTAGACTAGGAATCACAAACTATGGACCACCAGATATTACTAAACTACACCTACCATGATTCTCTGACCATCTATTGCATTCAAAGAATTCTGGAAATTGTAGGCAATAAACTTCAGGGGGGCCTGAGTTTGAGATCCCTGTTCTAGACTGATGCCAGAGACAGGATTCCAGTTTCTGATACATCATTTAAAACATTCAGGGGCCACACCAGAAAAATAAATGGCTATCTACACCTTCACAAAAAGCAATTGGATATCACAGTAATATCATGTTAAAATTGGTACACGGAAACACAATTTTCTTTAGGAAATGGTATTTATCAACCGGAGAAACAAATATTCTAGAGTTGTTTCGCAGATTCATCTCTTTGTACAGAATTACCTGCTTTCCTGTAACCAATTTTGATTAAAAGCCATTCAATAAGGCTGTGACAATTGCCTTTCCTTCTCAATTACTCTAGGTAAAAAGGGAAGGTGAATAGTACGTGTTAAAAAAAGGAATTTCTATTTTTAAATGTCTCGTACCGTGATCAATGGTTTAGTCACCAATGCGCACCGTTCACTTGTTAGACATGTATTGTTCCTGTTCGTTGGCGTTTAGAAATGCAGTCTATAGCAATCATCTGCCCTGTCTCTGGCTAGAAATAGAAAAATGTACACTTCAGTGTGATCCCATTGTAAATGTTCAATGGTGATTCCCCTGCTTAGATTATCAGGGCTCAGGAACAATGCAGTTACATAGCGGTATGTTTTACAGGTAATTCAGTGATATTGGATTAAAAAATACAGCGGGTGGATGAGAATAGAACAAACAATTACTTTGCAAATGTGAACACACGAAATAAAAAAAATCAGAAAAAGAAAAGAATATAACCCCCATCACGCGGTTTACTGCATGCCTGCCCTGGCAAATAAACATAATATCTGATTAAATACAGAGTCCCAGGACCCGCTACTCCCACAGACCCCAAACTTCGTAGAAAGCGGGGAGGGTGTGGTGAAATGTCAGTTCATCTATTGATTAGGGCTGAAACAACTAATCGATTAAATCGATAATGAGAATAGTTGTCAGCTATTTTCCGTATCTATTAATCGTCTAGTCGATTAATAGGACTGTGTATAGCACACTGTGTTTAGAATCAGACTGAGCTAAAAATTATTAACCGCAGATACTACCTTGGTGCTGATTGGAGAAGACGTGCCACTGGTAAAGGCTAGGGTCAGACTAACGCATTTTTCACGTTGTCCGTGAAAATGTGCGTTCGAAGAATGGACGTATTTTTTCACGGAATACGCAATAGCGGTCATACGATGCGCAGTTTCATCCGTGATTTTGTACGGATCATCAATAAAACACTTTGTGCATCTGGACGTTATGTTGGCCGGACATTAGCAGCATCTGATGTCTCCAATTCACGCACACACGCCTTTAGCGGGCGCAGCGCACTCTGTACGTCAGTACTAGTGGTTTAACGTTCTCGAAAAAATGCGTTCATTTTCCACTTGCGTTGCGCAGCCGGACATTTGTGCGACCGTACTTCGTATATTGGCTGTCATTGCCCGGCATCTGCTGCTAGCACGGCCGTGATTATGTGCGCCAGAACGCGCGTTCGCACTGCCTCAGTCTGACCCTAGCCTTACTCTGCATGATTTTGTTCCAGGGTTATGTTGGGCATCACCAGTTTTTATTTAGTTTACAACACTAGCTGAGCTACAAAGACCGTGGGATACTGCCACTGGGTGGTTGGAGCTAAACCACCAGTGTTTTACCCTTACTTAAAGATGGAGTCCTGTGCCACCACCCCACGCTCCCTCTTTCCAGTTTAGAGCTGCCATCACTCCCTTTGGTCCTGGTCCCCTCCCTGCAAACTCCCATCCAAACTCAGATCCAGTCATTTTCCCAAACTCACTCTCTTAGCTCCAGTCCCTCCCTCCACTCAGTTTGCTCATGAAATAATTTTAAAAAGGGACACACTATGCACCCTGACCACTTTAGCTTATTAACATGATCAGGGTGCGTAGAGTGCCCCCCACCTTCTCATCCCGCTTTGCATGCTGACATCGTGTCTATCCGAGCTTCGTAGCAGCGTTTGCTCAGGGAGAAAGAAGACATGAGATTGATGGATGATACTGCGTGCACAACTCAATCTGACCAGGCGGTCGAGTATCTTGTGTGTGAAAAAGTATGCGAGTAACGAGAGATACATAAATTGTGTATGTACATTTACAAATGTTATGTATACTATGCAAGTTACGGAACAAACTTTAAAAAAAAATTATTACTGGAATAGATTAATCAAAAATAAATAAATCAGCCGACTAATAGATTATGATAATAATAATAGTTGCAGCTCTACTATTGATGGACTACATCACTCATGTACATTTTATTGTTCTTCAACTGTACTAAAAAGGTACATATTACAAACACACTATGTTGTATATGCACATTATATATATATATAGAGGTCATTTGCATATTCTACCCAGAATTCCTTGCTGCATATGGGGAATGTGGCACAGGAGCTCTGGGATGCAATTCTTCGAATTGCTGTAATGTGCAAGTGGCTTCTGCAATATTAAACACACTTATTATAGTGTGGAGGCTTTTTATCTCACTTTTTGTCCTCCACCACAACGTTTATAGATACTGATTTGCCTACGGGTCCCAAGCATCCACCATGGGCGTCCACAGCATAGGGCAAGGGGCACTCGCCCCCCCCCCTGGATCAACAGGCTTAAATTATAATTTATTCACTTCACGCTGCAGTTCCTTGGCTCTCCACTAGGCTGCACCAGCGTCACATCCCCACTCCACCTCCAATCCACCACGTGCTCTCCCTCACTTTGCATGCTGGGAGAGGCAGGGCTGAGATGCAGCTGCTCCTATGGGCCACAGGAAAAAAGGTAATGATTGTCAAATAAATACTTTTTTATTAAGCTTGATGCCAGTGTCTTTATTTATGAGAGTTTACAATCTAAGAGTAGAGAAAGATTGTAATCTCTGGAGCAGGGTCCTTTCTCCTCTTAGATTGTAGGCCCTGGAGCAGGATCCCTTCTTAGGACACTCCTCTTAGATTGTAAGCTCTGGAGCAGAGGGGACCCTGCTCCAGAGTTTACAATCTAAGAGAAAGGACACTGCTCCAGAGCTTACAATAGTTCTCTTAGATTGTAAATTCTTGAGCAGGGTCTCCTCTTAGATTGTGAGCTCTTGAGCAGGGTCCCCTCTCTTAGATTGTAAACTCTGGAGCAGAGTCCCCGCTCCTCTTAGATTGTAAGCTCTGGGGCAGGGTCCCCTCTCCTCTTAGATTGTAAGCTCTGGGGCAGGGTCCCCTCTCCTCTTAGATTGTAAGCTCTGGGGCAGGGTCTTAAGAGGAGAGGGGACCCTGCTCCAGAGCTTACAATCTAAGAGGAGAGGGGACCCTGCTCAAGAGCATACAATCTAAGAGAGGCTTGAGGAGAGGAGGGGTGTGTGTGTGTGTGTTTGCAGGGAAGGTGAGTGTGTATATATATATATATATATATATATACACACACACAGTATGTGTGTGTGGGAAGGGGGGCTGGTGTGTGTATGTGTATATTTATATTTGGAGTGGGGAGCCTGGTGTGTGTCACTATCTGTGTGTGTGGGGGGGGGGTCATGGTTTGTGTATACAGAGATGGCCTTAAAAAACACTTCCCTTAGTGCCTTGATCCTGGGTGTGTGATTAGTGCGGTGCATTGAATGGCATTAACAGACTAGAAAATGCAACACTCTGATCAGACGCTTACACCTTTTATTCTTCAATTAGACTTGCATCATGTTTCGCAGCCTTTGTATTAATACGCATTATTTTATGACTGTCCCCTTCATGACATTGTCAAAACGGCAGAATATGGATGCCATTAAAATTTTGCCCCCCCCTGTAAAAATTTCTGCGGACGCCCATGGCATCCACTGCAACTGGTCATCATGCCTAGCTCCTAGCTGATGAGGGTCCAACAAACCAGAAACCGCGCCGTCCTAGGAGTGGCTTTGACCAGTTGCATAACCTTATCTCTGCTACAAAGCCATAGTGTGGCATAGCATTGATTTTATGGTTCTGCGTAATAACAGACCCAGGATGCATAAAAGCAAGACAGAGGTCATTTGCATATCCTACCCAGAATTCCTTGCTGCATATGGGGAATGTAGCACACGAGCTCTGGGATGCAATTCATCGAATTGCTGTGATGTGCAAGTGGCTTCTGCAATAATAAACATACTTCTTATAGTGTGGAGGCTTTTTATCTCACATTTTGTCCTCCATTACAACCGTTATAGATATATATATATATACGCACACACACACAACTCTGCATACGGACCTCTTCCTCCTTTCCACTTGGTCATCTAGATAATAGCAAAGTCTACAAGGTCTAACACTGGTCATTATGGGTTACGATCAGGGTTTCCCAAACCAGTCCACAGGAAGAACTATATGGCCAGGTTTCGAAGGTATCGGGCAAACAAAACAGGTGATCGGATTTGCGGCTCACCGGTTGCAGTATTCAGTCTGCATTTTGGTTTTAAAGGTCTCCTTTCACAGTCTAAAATAGAACATTATCACAGATTTACACATTCCCCCTAGAATGACCTAAAAGACGACAGTGGCTTATGATGTCATGCCTTCTAAAGTCAAAAATGTCTCAGAAGACAGACATTGGCCGAATTCCGGCCATTAGTGGCAAAGACAGAGGAGACTTTCAGCAGATACAATTTGATTTTCCTTTGTGTTAAATGAAACCCAGAACAGACAAGTCACCAAGTAAAAAGGACAAAATGAATACCTTGTATTCACGCCCGCAGATAAAGCTTATGGTTTTTAATAAAGAAAAGTAAAATGAAGTCAAACAAAATGCAACTTGATTATCATTTGAGTACCGATTCTTCAACATAGCCGTGCTAAGGGCCGTCAGCATCTGGCATCGTGAGGTCTCTCTAAACAAAAAGAGAATACGTAACAAAAACACAAGAGAATTCTGCTGGAATTTAATGTAAGAGAATGCTGCTCTCTAGCTGCAATCCAACGCTGCATTTCAAATTACACGTACTAATGGTCCACTCGGTTCAAGCGTTCAAGGCATTAACTTCTCCCCACTTATTCTTCTAAAGTGCTTTCCATTCTTCGCACCGGTTCAGTTTTTTGATTGTTAATATAATTAAGTGAATGTTTGAAGTTATATTGACATTTGATTGCGCAGGTGTGACTTCATGCAGTTAAATTACATTTTTTTTCCATCTCAAATTTAGCAGTGCATTACAGTGACATAATTTCATATAAAGATACATACAATGTAGACATCGTATGTATCCACATTTACTCCCACGAATGTTGGGTGTAATATTTATTAGAGTTCCACAGCAAAGTGTTATATATTCCCGCATCATGGGATGTTGTCGTTTATATAGTTTGTATTTATAAAAAGGAAAGTTACAAAATGCCTATGAATGAACTTAATAAAAGAAAAACAAAAATTCAAGCAAATACTCTTTACCATGAATGAAGGTTTGCATTTATTTATCAGAAGTATTACTATACAATAATAAATAAAAAAGGAAAAAACGCATAAAAGCAATGAAATGTCAATGCCAAGGGTGATTAAATGGACAATGAAAGAGCACAGGGTGGTGCAAATTGCAGTAACTAAAAGCAGTTATTCACCAACCTCTGAATTGGCCCTGAAATTGCACCAAACATTGCATTCACCATAGGTTTCGGGGCAATTCATGTATTCACAAAGCTGTCAATTGACCAAATACAGGCGAATTGACAGTGAAACACGGTGCAATTTGCTGCAATTCAGCAGCACCGAAATTGTCCCATAGAAGACTATAGCGTTGTCTATTCACAGAACGCCAAATTGTACCGAAACGACCTGACTTTCGGTGTTTCAATCCAAATGGTTTCAACAGGCGAATCCCATAGGTTTAAAAAGACCATTTATTCTTTAAAAAAATTTAAAAGAAGCCTTAATTTTTTATTTGTAAAAATAACTTTTTGTATTTTTTTTATAGATTTTTGTTTTCATACTTTTAAAAAAGACATTTTTATTATTTTGAGGGTGTTGGGCATTGCTCCAGGGGTCTGGGCATAATGGCCGGTTACCCCAGTAGCAACCACCTTTCCAGCATACACAAACAGACCACATTTCCTGCACTCTGCTGTCCCACCCAGGCCTGGTCCATAATTTCAAGGTCTCTTTTACAGCTGTTTCCACTCCTCTAATTACTTTAACTCAACCCAAGCTTCTGGTCCTTCCCATGCAATCGTTACGACATTTCTTCTAGCAACCAGCTTCATCTTCCCTCTGCTCCCATTTGTCTCACTTACCCCCGTCCCTTAGATTGTAAGCTCACAAGATGTCTGGCTGAGCACTTGGTTAAAGTGCTGTATTTCCTACACAAGATATCCTATGGGTAGGGTTGTCTTTTCCTTATTTATCATGTATGTCCTCCCCATTGTACAGCACTGCGGAATATGTTGGCGCATTATAAAGATTAATAATAATTATTTTTTGAAGGATCTTTCCTATTCTTAGGACAACATTTTAATACATTATTGATTTACCCATCTAGATACAGTTTATGGAGATGGGCTACCAAGAAGTTTGCAAGTGAAAAAAAAGGTGGTAACAACTTCCTTAGATGAAATGAAGCTAGAGAAAGACATGTAGTGCCAGTTTGTCTCCAGTCGTACAAAAAAAAAAATTCCAAACACCCTTAGTTATCAAAAGAATATGATCTTTGCCACATATTTAAACGGATGTAGGATAAAGTAGAGAAGCTAAAGGGACCCTACCTCATTTGTAATGCATTGGTGGGAAATGTCCTTATGGGGTTTATTTTATATTGCTAATATCGTTCATGTGCTTTGTTTATCTCGTTTGTTTAGTTAAGAAAATATTTTACTCCGTACGTGTTAATGGGTGCAGCCATTGTGTGATCTTGTGTGTTGTACGCCCCCCCCACACTAATACAGTACTTTATCTTCACTGTGTGCCATTGCCAGAGAATGGAGTGAATGGGTCAGCCAGCACACTCAAATCATGGTACTGTGTGAGATGTACTCAAAGGACATTACCAGGGGGTAGATTAGAAGTCTTTTAAGCTCCCTGTCATCTCACTATGCGGTCATCTCAGGTAGCCTGGAGAACTATAGACCCCCCTGTAGTTTATCAAAACATTCCCTCCTCCACCTCATTAACTGTTAAATTATATAGATTAAATAAACAAGAGCCACAAAGCAACCCTTTGCATCATGGGGAAAATATGCAAAATGGAACCAAGAGATCAAAATCTTACTTTATTTTTCATTTTATTATTATCAACATTATTTATATAGCGCAAATAGTTTCCGCAGCGCTTTACATTAACCAAAGGGAACAAGACACAAACAAACAAACATAGGAATGGAGACAAGAGGTGTAGAGGGTCCTGCTCATCAGAGATTACAATTTGGAACAGTGTTTCCAACCCTGGTCCTCCAGTACCCCCAACAGGCCAGGTTTGCCAGATATCTGAAGCACAGGTGATATGATTTGCTGCTCAGCGATTGCAGGATGCATTCTGCATTTCCCCAAGGGAATCCTTAAAACCTTGCATGTTAGGGGAACTTCAGAACCAGGGTTGGGAACCACTGATGGAGCGACTGCGGTGGAGGAAGACAAGAGGAGTTTTATTGGCTGTTAGGACCACTAGTGCCAGTGGTTCAGGAATGGTGGGACCATGGAAGTGGCATCCATCATGATGACTGGGTAGGTGAGAAGATTACAATGACTTTGAAGTCATTGCATGACAAGTCCAACAAAGAAAACAACAGCATGTGTTTAATAATGTGGTTTTATTTGTCATGCACAAGTAATCTAGTTATAGTTTATGTAAGTGGTAATGTCTTTTTAAGAGATTAATTGCTCAACATAACATCTTAATTGTCACATGGACACATTCACCCACTAATGCTAATTTTTATTGTTAAGTAATAAATTTGCATATTGTTTGTGGCAACGTAACAGAGAAATGTGCTTTCTCGTATGTTAATTCAGTTGGCGAACAAGGAGAGCAAATGGCGGAGATCATCAATGGAGAACAAATTCTTGGACTGAGAGTGTCTATGTGGAGGTGGTATATTAATGATATTTTGTAAATATGTGTAACTTCCTAAGGATTTGTTTATAAAAGTAGAACCTCCATTACAATATGTAACGCCCCCTGATGTTGGTGTCTAATGACCAAAACCTTATGGCTCACTCCGGTTTACATTTTTCCAGAATAAAAAAAGCTGAAACAATTTATTATCAAAGGCATTTCTCTACCGAAAGCAGAAACAAGATTCTGATATTAAAGTGTATCTATCTTCTGGAAGCCTGCTCAATGGGATGTAAAATATGTAGGATGCTTTCATCTGTTAGAAACACAATGTAACAATAAGCGTGTCACCCAGAAAATGAAGAAAAATATTTAAACTGAACCTTGGTCCGCTGCTATGATAAACAGCTTTTATTACAAAACACAGGCCTCTCCTGCTGGAAGCAATGACTATTATTTCACTAAAGTGGCAATTAAACACTGCATGACAGATCAAGCTTTCACCTTAACCCAAGTGGCTGGTCATTAGATGGTCTCTGGATGTCAAAGGGATAATGATGATATGGAGGAACAACAAAGAAGGGAGAATGATGGAGATTGCTTGGAGTTGTTTCATAGAACATGTCTCAAACAAATGACCTAAACGGAACATCAATTACTAAGTCTTTCTCACAACACACAAATAGATCCTCAGTACGTATGAAAGTCCTGAAGATGATCAGTTGGCTCCCCTACAGTAGGTGTTGTACTGAGCCACGCAATATTTGATCGACACATTTGACTAGTGAAGGTATTGGCCCACTGTGTCTGCGTGATAAAACTATCACATTTGTTGACGTGAAACTGGCGACCTAAAACAAAGCCACATGTGAAGTGGACTACATTTGACCCACTGGAATATAAGCCTGCCACAGTCCAGGCTTGAAGATTAAATGTGAAGAACATTTAAAATCGACATGCAGTTTTCATCTCTTCCCAAGTGAAATTGGCAACGAGCCAAGTGAAAGGTCACTTGTCCACATCTGGCCAATCAGGATGATAGCCTGTCACATCTATATAGATTGAATGTCCACATACTAAAGGTCGCAAAGCCTGTCTACAGGTTCAAGAACATTTGCCAAAATAAAACCGATGGTGAACAAATCTACGTGGGCAGGTGTCCTCATCTGTTGAATCGAGATATTAGGCACCCACCCTACAGGTTAAAAGATCACGAGACCTTTCTGAAAGTTTTAGCCATTTCTTCAGAGTGAAACTGGCAGGCATTGAATCAGGTTACCGGTGCAGGTGTTCACACCACCCCAGTGGAGAAATAATAGCCTACTGCACATCTCTAGGTTCATTGTCTACATAACAAGGTCATGAAGTATGTCTGCAGCTTACAGTCTACCTTTCAAAATGAAACTGGTAGATGACAAGGTAACCTATACACAAAAATGGCAGCCCTGACAAGGTAAGCTATACACAAAGATGGCAGCCCTGACAAGGTAAGCTATACACAAAAATGGCAGACATGACAAGGTAACCTATACACAAAAATGACAGAACTGACGAGGTAACCTATACACAAAAATGCCAGACCTAACAAGGTAACCTATACACAAAAATGGCAGCCCTGACAAGGTAACCTATACACAAAAATGGCAGCCCTGACAAGGTAACCTATACACAAAAATGGCAGAACTGGCAAGGTAACCTATATACAAAAATGGTAGAGACCAACAGCTAGTTGATGGAAAATATCAAAATGTACCAAAACATCATCAGGAAGGTCCATTTTAGTGTTGAAAACAACATTGCAGGGCAAATGGATGTCTTTCCTTGTTAGTCCCATCATGATTTAGCCTGTGCCCTGTATTGATACATCTGCAGAGGTCACAATAACCCAAATAAAGAGAATTGAAAAGGTACTTTTGCAGTGTCTGCCACGAACCTAGCACTTTTTATGGAGGAGATTAGGGTACCAGATAATTCTAAAAACAAATAAAATGAAGACTGTATAAAGAAAATGTATAACTGTACTTTTTTAAAATCAAATTTAAAGAGCACAAATCAGAGCTGAGATGTCATTCTCTGCCACCATACATCACATAGAACCTAACGCACCTGCTTCTTTCTAACAGCGGATATTGGGCTTTAATATTTTTCCATTATTCTTTTCGGATACCATATCTACTTCACAACCAATTTATTAACAAAATTTAATTGCATTCATGTGATGTGTTAAGGTACGTTAACACTACTTCATACAGCCATGGGTGTTAATGTCTAACGTTTACATATGTTGCATAGAACAGTAAAAATTATTCATTGATGTTAATGAACGGTTATCACCACTGCGTTACAAATAAAAAAAATAATAAAAAAAAGCTGATAAACACCAGGACATCGGGGTATCAACTCATAGTATAAAAATTAAAAAGAAATATATACACCTATCATCATCACTGCATAAATGATCTGGTCCTGGCACTGAACCGAAAGAAGGTGCAAAGAAAAACATCAGTAAAATGTGATATTTGGAGTACAACCAAAGTATCTTTTTTTAATGACTATAACGCAGGGCTCACCACTCTGGTGCAGTTATGCTGGATCCATTAGCTGGAGAGGAAACAGCCTGTATTATTGCCAGAGGCGCGTTCAATACCTCAGCCGCTGCAAGTGCTAAGTTAGCAACTTGCCATTGAACGACGTTCAGCCGCTCAGCTCTCAGCACTGCTAACTTAGCACTTGCAGCGACTCGAGGAGATGCTGCGAGTAGCTGAGTGTGACGTAGTAAAGATGGCCGCCGCCATGAAGCAAGTAAAATTCAGTACGGCAATGTTAATTTTGAGGTTTTTGTTCACCAAAGCACAAAAGATTTATTTACTATTTAACCCTGCACAGACATATGTAGCGCTCACTCCCGGAGGAGCCGCTGAAAATGAACCACGGGTCAGTCTCCCCGCACTAGGGAATAAATATACTCCAGCACCGCTGTGGATTTTATAAATTATATAGTTTACTAAAGTCAAAGGCATATAATGAGACACGGTGTTCGTAGATATATTTACAGTATTTCGTATCGCGGTAAACGTGCAGCGGAAAAAGAAATACGAGGCTTCGTATTTCGGAAAAATGCGCGACCGAACAGAAAAAAATACAATGCTTCGTAATTTCGAGAAACGCGCAGCGGAAAGAGAATACAATATTTCGTAATTCGAGAAACGCGCAGCGGAAAACAAAATAAGATGCGAATCTTTGCCCCTTTTTCGAGTACTAGGGAGTGAGTCCCGAACAGGTTAAGTCCCGAACTGTGAGTGTATGTGTGTGTTATGGTACCCGGGTACTATTCAACTGGCCAGTGAATCTCTTAAACGATGTCTTTGACTAGTCAAGTTGGGGCCCTGTGGGTTTTAGAAATAAACAACAGCGTGCTTTCTTGACTTTGTAAAACCGGCCTTGGAGGCCTCTCACCCATCCACTCGATCACCAAGGTTCCTCTGATCCAGGACGTCCCTCCGCTCGGTGCCTTGCTGGGATACTGGCTACTGGATCCGTTGTCTGGCTCTCTCTGCTCCGACAGTGGCTGGTCCAGCTACCGCCTGCTCTCCCATCCAATGGACCTGCGGTACTCCTTACTCGAGGGTCCTCCGCTTCCTTGACAGCAGCTTGGGTAATGTCTGTGGATCACTGGGTCTCCTTCTTGCAAGGCTGGATAACCCCACTTGGAATCCTGATAGGCCGCACTTGCGCTCCGGCCTAGTCACGGTTCCGCTCTGCAGCACTGTGTCCTCTCTCATGCACTCCCTGGCGCTCTGCCAGCTATCTCCACGAGGCTCAGGATGTCCAGCGTCTGTTTCCCACCCACTTCCTGTGTCTGTTCGCAAAGCATGCCGGGAAACGTAGTCCCAATGTTCAGTGTCTCTTATCGCGCTTGTCTCCCTCCGGTGGCCAAAAATAGGTACTGCCACAGTAAGGGTTTAATCACAGCGCTACACATATATTACAGTTCAATTATATTTTGTTTCAGAAGTAAACATAACGTTTATTCAATAAAAACTATCATTTGTGGTGTGTGCATACAAAACGGAATTGTGCTGACTGCATTTAGTTATTTCAAAGATGGCCTCAGTCTCTGCTAATAAAACTGCGGATATTGCAGAAACTACAGAAATCGCCATTTTGTTTTGCAATTCGCATCCAAAGCGTTCAGAGTCACTGCTGCAGCAAACTGAATTGCTGCGCTGCATCAATTCAGCAGCAGCTGCTGAGGTATTGAGCGGGCCTCTGGGCTTTGTGCAGTAGGGTAGAGCACTGCTCAAATATGCAACACTGGGAGCTGTAACCAAACTATGGTGTAAAGGTAACAAGAGCTATTGTAAACTTTCCAGAGCCATAATAGGGTCCTATTCCTTAGTTGTCATTAAAATGAAGATGGTAGGAAGAAAAACCTGCGCCTGCAAATTTTTCTTCCTGTCTCTATTTTACACAGTGTATTCCAGGGCAAGCTCTTTATTAGCGCCTTGCTCTGCTCCTGGCGAGAAGAAATGGCAGACTGTGCTGTCCTTTTCACTGTGGGAGGTGGGGTGAATATGGGATTTAATGAGGGGTTAGAAGAGTATATTAAGGGATTTTGTAAATGCAAAATCCTTTAACACCAGCTTTGTGGAAACGTGATTTCACAGTGAAATACCATCTCCTGGGTGAAAGAGCAGGCTAATTTGTAATAGCCTGCGCTTCCACATGGAGGCCACCCGTAATATTTATAAAAAGAGTTAATTTACAGTTACCACACACATGGAAAGGCTACATTCATGACGCAAGCTCAGCTTGTGGACTCGAATGGAATAGTTTTTCCTGTCGATTAAATAGCTACAGGAGACTTTTAGTGTAACGTTTCCTGTAGTTAGCGTAATCGACAACTATGAAATATGATCCATAGTCTATGGAGTTGCCAAGTTTATAACAGATCTGGTTAAGTTTATACCAGGGTCGAATACAGCCCTAGGCATTTAAATATACCGTTGTTTGCAAATTTGTAGGACAAATAAGGACTAAGGCTCTGAAGAGACACAAAGAAGAAGGTCTCCAGGCACTACAGTTTTCAAAAGGGAAATTACCTTTAATGTGACACCAGCAACAAGCTTTTTCAAGCTTGAAAAGGGCTGTAAAATAGCCAAAACGTTGCTGTTGATGTCACATAAATGGTGATTTCCCATTTGAAGAATGGAGTTCCTGGAGGCCTTCTTCCTTGCTTCTGAATATGTGAGATTGGCCTCTTTGAAGTCCATGAGCACCCTACTTTGTACATCTGTTTATTGCCAGGAAAAAAAGTTATGCATGGAGTTTCACTGCATGGAGTTTCAGTGCCCTCTTTGGGGCACTAAAGAGGACCTGATGAGTGTCAGGATTCCAGCCTGAGCCCTATTAGTGAACCGATATGGCGCGACTTTTACTCCTCTCTGGTCCACCCCTCTCCACCTTCTGCTCATGGATTTTCCTGCAGCCCGCCTAGTCCTTGACCACCTGACCATAGAGCACTGGCGGTGTCCCTTTATAAAGGCAGTCACTCCCATTCAGCAATGCTCGATCATAAGGTTCCATCTGCTGCCTGTTATTCTGTTCCTGCTGATAGGATTTCTCGCTGTTATTTACCCTTTGTTTATTTAGTTCAGTTTATTTTTGGTTCCCCTTGTCTGTTTGTCCCTCCAGTTGCCTTGTTCTTGCCATTTGTTTTATTTATTTTCAATGGTGTTATTTCCTGTAATTTTTGTTTTGTTTTCCACAGTTTTTTCCTTTCCTTGCTCCTGTGTGGTATATTTTACCCTTGCTGTGTGATATTCCTATGTACCACTGTAACAGATCTTTGTGCCTGGACAGGGTCACATCTGCCCAATGCTGCTTCCTCGCTGGACACCCAGGTTCTCCTCGTGACTCTCACGCCTTTCTCCGGTACCTTAGTTGCCGCTTAAGGACAGGTGCATGTAGAGAGCCTGGCTAGCACCCCAGAAATAAGCCGAAGCTGTAGACCTGGAGCCTTTCATTGGCACAGCAAGCAGAAGATTCCTGGTACCCCAAATCATGAGTCGTGACTTCAAGCTTGGTAAGACTAGAACCAACTGTTTATTACACAGGCACAGAGATACACTCAACCACCATTTGCATACAATCAAGCAGATAGCTGCACAGATCAGATAACTACATAGGACCTTCAAACAATGGAGAATGGGGGAAGGAGAAAGCAAGGGTAAACAAAAGGAATTTCTTACAGAGAGAACTTCCACAATAGAGATAGCAGGTACTAATACAGAGATCTACACTATACAGGGAAGGGTTATATAATTGAAGGAATGTATGCAAAATACTCAACAAGAGACTATACAATAAATACACAAGGGAATAACACACAGACATCAGAAATCTTTAGTTAACTGGCAGATATATAAAACCCGCGTAAACCAAATATTTAAAAGGTCCACTAGTTCCCCCTATAGTCTCTTTCACGGGCCATAATCTCTGGGCAGGAGGCTAACGCACAGCCCCCTCCAAGTCGCACAGTGACAGCGTGTTCGGTCACAACCACCTTGGCTTGTTTAGTGACTATTCTGTAGGTTATCCTTTCTGCCTGTTTTACTCCATGACCGTGTATCGTACCTAGCTTTTGTTTTCTGACTACATCGCTTGATATTCCCCTTTGTACTTTGATGTGTTTTATTTTATTTGTTTCACCCAGCAGTACTAGTACCACCCTTAGTTTAGACACGGCTATCTAAGGACTGATATTTCGATTCAGGTTTCCTTGAGTGCATCTGGTTGCCTGTGTATTAGGTTCTCCCCTTAACCCTTTGCCCTTCCTGCTGTTCAGTGGGGTGTCCTTTCTACTGCGTTCCTTGTGCAGCTGTGTGGTGCTTTATCTCCAGTCTGTTGGTTGTGCAGCATGCAGCACTCCTGCCTTCTGGGCTATCAACCCCGAATATGGGCCCCACTGCGGCTCAAGACAGGTGCTCCAGTAACAATGGGGAACCGTCATATGTAGGTTTGTTTAATCTAGGGATTATTTAGCTCCCGTTAAAAAGAAAGAATACCCACCCTTTTGGCAGACATAGTGCACCAGAGGAGGTGGAAAAAGAATGAACACATGGAGTTTAGTTCAGATTCATAGTCTCTAGGGTTGACGCTGGCCTCCATGCTTCTCCAAAAACCATAGAGTCTCTCCTTAGTGTCGTCAAGGTGGTGGGTGACTGTGTCAGGCGGTGTGTCACTGTCATGTGCGAAGTCCGGTAAGTACCGGCGAACAGGGTAAGAACCCACGTGCAGTAAATATAAAAATGAATGACACAAAAAGGTTGTTGAAATCGGAGGAAAATATCTGGATACAAAAATGGCAGCAACATGTATAAACATTAACAGTCCTTGAAAAGCAATGAATAAGATGAAAAAACACAATCATTTGATAAAGAAACCTGGATATAATAAAGAGTCCTTGGTGAGTATAAGTAGGAGGCTGATGAATATGAAGGTAGACAAAGTGGTCATCGGTTGGCGGCGTTGTAGGCAAAGTCTTGGTGTAGGCAGTGGCATCAGAGGCTGGCAGCGTTCATGGAAAGTCGAGGTTACATAGTTACATAGGCTGAAAAAAGACATGTGTCCATCGGGTTCAGCCTCTCCCACATCACCTACTGCTGTTGATCCAAAAGAAGGCAAAAAACCCAGTCTGAAATGCTTGCCAATATGCAACATACTGGGAAAAAAATTCCTTCTTGACCCCAGAATGGCGTCAGATTTCTCCTTGGATCAAGAAGCTTTTACCCACATATTAAATATTATAACCCTTAATATTCTGTGTCTGCAGGAAGTCATCCAGTTGCTTTTTAAAAGTTTGTATGGTCTCTGAGGTACAAGCAATGAGTTCGGTACACAGTCAAATTCAGGTAGGATAGCCACAAGACTCAGGAGTAGTTTCAGCACGCCCTTACTATGTAAGGTTCAGACTCAAATGACAGAGCACTGGCTGGATGTAGGAGTGGATCTTTTAAAGGAAACCAGCCAGTGTCAATTAAGTCCGCATGATGATGCTAGAGACCTGAAAGAAGACAAGGTGTATTCACAAATACATGAGTATGCAACAGGGTTAGATTCCGTAAACTCAAGGTTTGGTTTTCTTTCTGCGGCATCGCCGTGGAGTCTGGGTTGGCACATTACAGTCACGTAGGATGAAGAGGGAATCTAAGTAAGTGGAAGAAGCTACTGCTATAGTAGGTTAGCAGGGTCTCATCTGTCAGCCATCAGCAATATTAGACTCACATTATATTTTTTGAAGATCCAATTAAATGGGTCAGAAAAGGCCTTTCTACCGACCAAACCAAGATTGATCAACTTAAAGACCGGCATTGCAAAGGAAGTGTGTCGATCATGCACTCAGCAGACATATTTAGAGGACGACGACTTTTTTCCACGCAACAGACTATACATCTGGATGTTGCCAAGTATTCTCTTACTTTATTTCATAAATAAAAAGGAATATTTAAAGTGTTGTGATTGTGAATGAGAAAAGTGATTGGAACTTTCTATCAAAAAGAAACTTCAGTGGTTGCCATAGTGATTTCTTTAGTGATCCTCATTTGTCTGTAAACACCAATATTTGAAAATTTGAATTTCACATTAGGAGCACCGTATGCATCAACCGTTGGAGAGGATCGTACCAGTTTACCCATAAACCATTGATTGAAATGATAGAGTATGGAAAGATTAAACATACCTAAGCTGCTGTCAAAATTATTTGAACAATAAATGGTTTGTCCCAAGGGCATTCCATACAGATCAAGGGAAAAGGTAAGCAGCTCTGATGGGGCATCATACGTCTATTCCCTGTTCCTATAAGAGGAGCATCAAGAATATCCTCACAAATAGGAAAAATAAAAACCTTATTTCCTTCCTTGCTGGGAACCTCAAATAATCTTTTTATTTTCACAACCTGCACTGCCATGCCAGTGTTTTCTTCAAAACAGACTAAAAAAATCGTATGAATTTGACATAAAGGCATTTGAAGATCCAGATCGGGATGCTGCCTAATGCTCCGTGTACTCCGATTCCTGGTCATTAATCATTTACAATCCAGGAAGCATCCAGGGGCAGTCATGAAGTGGTTAAATGTGGATCAATAGATGGTCATAATTAAAGTTGGATGAATCAAACTCACCAGAAAGGAAGAAGGGGGGAAAAAACCCCAAGAGGGTTGTAAGAAAAGAATTCTGTCAAGAATAGCAAAACATTTTCCTGAAACATCTAAAAAGGTAAAAGAAGGGAAGTCAAAGCAGATGTAAAAAGAGCAACACAGAGAGCTGGGACGCATGAATTAGAGTTAATAATCCAATGAGAGAAAGGAATAAGAACGTATCTCCCAGAGAAATGATGGCTTCGGCGAAACACGGATATTCACTTATTAAGCATAAAGCATTCTAATGAGTCACCCTGGCAATAAACGGGCTAATGTCACATAGCCGTGATTTCTGATGAAGTCGGTGAAAGTCTCCATTTAGACAGGGACGCGGCTGTGTTACGTGACTGCCACCTAAGGGCAGCCCGATACAAACGGCCTTTCCGTCGCATATTGCGACTTAATGGTAAATCATTCAATTTTGCAATGTTTTCTTCTAAGCATGAGGAAACAAATAAATCTGCGCGCTCCTCTGTGACTTGTAAAGGTGGAATGGGAAACGCAATGGAATGTCAGCCCGGGCTTCCACATTAGATTTAATACAAAAATCATTGCAAGTCTGCAAAAAGACCATGACAACCCCAGCACTTTTTTTTTTTTCTTCTTCCCTGAAACCGTAACTGGATTACATAAAAGGTGAATATATTTTGCTTTCCCTGGTGCATCTTATTGGAAACTGGAAATTCTGTAGCGGAAGGCCCTGTGGCGATGCAGCAAATATAACATTGCATGTAACACAGTTATTAAGTGATAACCTGATCAAACCTGAAGGCTTGGTCACGGGATGACTCCGTCAATCCACGCAAAACAGAAGAAAGTATAGAATTCTAATACTATAGCGGGAACAGACATTCCTATAAAATAGGTCACTAACCACAATAATACATTCTGTAAAGCGCTACTCAGACATACGGTATATATTGCTTGTGTGTTATACGAAGATCTTAAATGACAGCACACCTAAAATAACAAAACCATTGCTCAGTTATTTAAGATAATTTTAAATGGTTTTGAAGTAGAAATATGGCTCACTACAATACAATTTTTTACTAAAATACAGCATTTCTAAAATTATAGATTTTTTTATTGCTTTCAGATGGTTAAAAGGATACTCTATTAGAGTTCCTTTTTTTGCCCTTAAATAATTGAACAGATGCTGCTGACAGCCTCTGCCCCATTATTATTTTTCTTCATCTTTTTTGGAGAACAGCCATAGTGTAATACCGTAGATACTCGAGTATAGCACGACCCGAATATAACGCGATGGATAGAGATTTATTATGAAAATGAGAAAGAATACTCAAGACTCGACTATAACGCGAGGAGCAACATTTTACTGTACCGGTAAACAATTAAGATCCTTCCAGGTTCTCTTAACACAGTCAGGCTCCCCCTCAGGCCAGGGTGCTCTGCTCTAGAATGATTGCAGTTGTAACTAAGTATGAAGCTACCAGCCACCTGTCTTCTTTAGATGGCCAGCAGAGGCGAGCGAGGTGAAAGATTGGCTTAAACCGAGCATGCCCTCTAGCCGTGATGGATACCATCTCTCCTGAATCCAGGAGTTCATGAAGTGTTTGCAAGCATCAGGGAGCCCGCATTCACTTCAGCGAGACATTTTTTTAAAAAAATTATTACACGCGATGCAGAGGTCTCGAATATAACGCGACCCCTCCAATTTTAAGGTAAATTGTTGTCACCAAAATCTAGCGGTATACTCCAGTATCTAATGGGAACAAAAACACCGTTGTGGTTGTTCGCATCACCTGCACAATTTCTCTCTTTAGATAGCTGATGTGCACTATGGTTTCGCCGCCGATGAATTATACCATTATTTGGAACAACAACGAACATAGAGAATTAGCTCAAGTTTCCAATCAAAGCACTGCAGAAGGGACACAGTAAAAGCACGACCCTTCATCCAAAACTTACAGTTATGAACAGGTTATACTGCTCCGTGGATTGTAAAACAGTTATGCAGAGACACCTGGGGCCTTTTGTAAACTGAGCTGTTAATTGCGGCTCATGAACAGATGAAGAGTGCAAGCTTTATCCATTTGCGGCTTGTTATTAACAGCTCTTTTTCGATCGAACTGGCGTATTAGCGGCTCTACTCAGAATATTTGAGAGCCGCTCATCGATACTGGCAGTGATGCCTTGAACAGACTCCAATATCGACTCCTGAAGTCCAATGTACTCCACTGAGTGAAGAGCAACCTCTGCATGAGCAGCGCCGCCGGACACTGCAAACCAGTACTCCTCTGCTTGAGGCCAAAGCAAGCGTTGGATTGGACTGCTGTGTACACCATGGTATCAGAGGTAAAGTCAGCCTTTTACCCCCCAGCTGTTTAGTTTTAGGTGTTCAGTATCTTCTCTTCCAAAATCCCTTAGCACCAAGAGTTAAGAGAGCCAACATCCATTCTTGGATACCAATTTGAGCCAAGAAGAATGAGCATGTATGGAATAAGCTTGTTCTTTCCAGATACCTGTGAATTAATGGCACCTATACAAAGCATACCAAGCACAGAGCTGGGAATTTAAAATAAGCTGCCACAAGATCTGAGCCACAAAGTGTGCAGATCGGCTGGACTCGGGTCCGGAATGGCTCATTCGGCTAGATCAGGGGTGCGGAACGTCCGGCCCGCGGGCCGTATATGGCCCGCGGCTCCCTGCGACCGTCTGAAGCCATGCAGCTTCAGCGCTCGCCTGGGGGAACCACGTAACCAGCCGAGTTCTCGCGAGATCGCGGCTGGTCATGTGGCTCCCCCAGGCGAGCGCCCAAGCTCCACACCGCTGGACGCTCAGAGCCGAAGACGCGGCGGCGGCAGGATCCAGGAGGTGAGCTGGGGGCAATCTCCATGTGCGCTGGGGCATATCCATGAGAGCTGCTGGGGCATATTCATGAGAGCTGCTGGGGCATATTCATGAGAGCTGCTGGGGCATATCCATGAGTGCTGCTGGGGCATATCCATGAGAGCTGCTGGGGCATATCCATGAGAGCTGCTGGGGCATATCCATGTGCGCTGCTGGGGCATATCAAGGTGAGCTGGGGGGCAATATCCATGAGAGCTGGGGCAATATCCATGAGAGCAGGGGGCATTATCCATGAGTGCAGGGGGCATTATCCATGAGAGCAGGGGGCAATATCCATGAGCTGGGGGGCATATCCATGTGAGCTGGGGGGCATATCCATGTGAGCTGGGGGCATATCCATGTCTGCTGGGGCATATCCATGAGAGCTGCTGGGGCATATCCATGTGAGCTGGGGGGCATATCCATGTGAGCTGGGGGGCATATCCATGTGAGCTGCTGGGGCATATCCATGTGAGCTGCTGGGGCATATCCATGTGAGCTGCTGGGGCATATCCATGTGAGCTGCTGGGGCATATCCATGTGAGCTGGGGCATATCCATGAGAGCAGGGGGCAATATCCATGAGCTGGGGGGCATATCCATGTGAGCTGGGGGGCATATCCATGTGAGCTGGGGGCATATCCATGTCTGCTGGGGCATATCCATGAGAGCTGCTGGGGCATATCCATGTGAGCTGGGGGCATATCCATGTGAGCTGGGGGCATATCCATGTGAGCTGCTGGGGCATATCCATGTGAGCTGCTGGGGCAATATCCATGAGAGCTGCTGGGGCATATTCATGAGAGCTGCTGGGGCATATCCATGAGTGCTGCTGGGGCATATCCATGAGAGCTGCTGGGGCATATCCATGAGAGCTGCTGGGGCATATCCATGTGCGCTGCTGGGGCATATCAAGGTGAGCTGGGGGGCAATATCCATGAGAGCTGGGGCAATATCCATGAGAGCAGGGGGCATTATCCATGAGTGCAGGGGGCATTATCCATGAGAGCAGGGGGCATTATCCATGTGAGCTGGGGGGCATATCCATGTGAGCTGGGGGCATATCCATGTGAGCTGGGGGCATATCCATGTCTGCTGGGGCATATCCATGAGAGCTGCTGGGGCATATCCATGTGAGCTGGGGGCATATCCATGTGAGCTGGGGGGCATATCCATGTGAGCTGCTGGGGCATATCCATGTGAGCTGCTGGGGCATATCCATGTGAGCTGCTGGGGCATATCCATGTGAGCTGGGGCATATCCATGAGAGCAGGGGGCAATATCCATGAGAGCAGGGGGCAATATCCATGAGAGCTGAGGGCATATCCATGAGAGCTGAGGGCATATCCATGAGAGCTGAGGGCATATCCATGAGAGCTGGGGGCATATCCATGTGTGAGCTGGTCTGGGGCAATATATCCATATGTGTAAGGTACCAGCGTGGCAGGCAAGATTACGAACCAAAGATGCAGTGACACAACACAAACCAGGTTCAGGTTTATTGAGGGCTTCAGATAAAATAATAAATCCAGATTATGCAGGGTGAAGGGCAGAACTTAAATGAGGAACCAAAGGGATATGCAATGTTGGTGGGGACACAAAGGGATGCAAGAAACACGATACAAGGAGACACACGTAGGAGACTTACTGGGGATTCGAGACAGGACAGGAAAAGGTCTGGAGGGAATCTTGTTGGCTGAGGAATTCAGGAGGCAGATGAACACGGGGAACCAGGATGCAGGGGTCTTGGATGAAATCTCCGGAGGACACAGGATACTGGATGCAGGGGTTTCCCAGGATAGTTTCGGGTTAGCAGAATCTACAGAGGGCACAGTCCACTGGGCTTGCTGGCTTAGAGAACTTTAATGCTGAAGCATTGCCTTCTGGGTGCTCCACACTTAAGTAGGTAAGCAGTCTCAGTGTTAATTGGAGGCACCTGTTAGGCCTGCAGTGCTGTGAACAAGGTTGGACATAGGAACAGCAGTTTTGTGGAAGTGCTGCCCTGCACTCAGGACAACGCAGCACCAGGTTTGCCTTTCTTGCGTTTGCAGCGGGCTTTACGTGGGGTGCTGGAGGGCTCCAGACAGGGGTCCTGACAATATGTGAGCTGGGGCAATATATATCCATGGGTGAGCTGCTGGGGGCAATATATCCAGAGCTGCTGGGGGCAATATATATCCATGTGTGCTTTCACTTTCACTGCCTTCGAACAGGCACCGTACTTGCTGGCAGTTGGCAAAAATGTGTGTGTGAGCATAGGAGAGAGCTCCACAGCAATAAACCTCACAGTAATGTGTGCTGTGTGTATGAGCATTCAGTGTTATATGGGAGTACTGATTTATGAGTAAGAGTAGTTAAAACAAAATCCGCAAAACCGGGGGGGGGGGTGGGGGTTTTTGACACCATAAGTTACCGCACCGGGTGAAATTTTAAATTGTTAATTTTGTATGACCCTCGAATGATCTTATAAATCTCCAAATGGCCCTTGGCAGAAAAAAAGGTTCCCCACCCCTGGGCTAGATCAGCCTAGGCTCCCTGATGTTTTGGGAACTACATTTCCCATGTGGCTCAGTCAGCCTAATGGGCGACTGAACATCAAGGGAAATGTAGTTCCCAAAACATCAGGGAGCCAAGGTTGCCGACTCCTGGGCTAGATCTATGTGACCGATAAATATTCGGTATCGGAAAATAACCGATAATTATTACGGAAACACATATTCTTTGGACCACATCACTGACCAAAGGAACAGTGAAAAATAAAAAATAAAAACCCCACAAAAAAAATATAATAAAAAAGCAAGGATATCATTAGCGTAGGATGGAAAAGGAAATTCCTTTGTTCTCGTCGGCAGCATCCTGAGAAACATAGAGCGGGAGGGCTGTGTGTAAGCAGAGATAACCTGGCTTCTATAGAAAAAGAATGGTCTGGGTAATGACCACAGCGCTGTCTTATTAGGGCATTCCTTTTAACAGAATCAATGCACACAGCTTCTCATCACAGTCTGAGCATTAATCCGAGTCGACTGAAGACTTTGACACAAGACAGCCTGATAAGATAAAAATGCAAAAAGAAACTGCTTGCACAGGAACATCAAAATTGAGTTGCACTGCTCACAGCTAGGCTTTTTATTTGCTGGCAAAGATAAGACAAACTTTAAAAGGAATTACAAAAAAGTGTAAGGTTTTTCCATATAATAATAAAAAAAAAAAGGCTGAACAAACAAGCTAGGGAAGCTTTATTATTAAAGGACGGATGTTTTTCCATGTGCGAGAAATTCTGATTAAATCATCGTCCAGGTGAGAGACGAAAGCGCAAGCGAGTGAAAACAAAGATGGCCGAACAAAGGAACCCAAGATAAAGTGTGCGGTACCGGATAAAGGAAAAGATAGATATGGTGGCTAGCACAGAAAAATGGCATAACTGCATTATGTTCATGTGATTATTTCACAATAAAGTTTTATTTTAAAGCAACAACACATCTCTTTTTTAAAAAAATCTGAAACATTTTTATACAATAGGTGATGGTTTCTGGTTCCACCCAGGATCTATTTCTAAATTATTTAGAGATGCATTTTAATATCATGTCATAAAAAGAAGAAAAAGTAATAAATATTTTTTTTAAATTGTCAAAATTTCAGTTTACCTATTCTGAAGTGTCAAAATCCTCACTCTGATCTACAAAGCTCCCACTACCTGTCGTCACTAATCACCAAATACACCCCAGCCCGCTCCCTAAGGTCAAACAATGACCTGCGCCTAGCTTCCCCCCGCACCACCTCTTCCCATGATAGACTGCAGGATTTCTCACGCGCAGGCCCCATCCTCTGGAACGCTCTCCCTCGTACTGTCCGACTTTCCCCTAGTTTCCTTTCCTTCAAATGCTCCCTTAAGTCATTCCTATTCAGGGAAGCCTACCACCCGACTCACTATTACACCTCATTGCCCCAACCAGTCCATCACTCTCACCTCGCAGTCCTCCCCTCCTGTTTCCATCCCCAACCCGTCTAGAGATTGTAAATTCCCACGGGAATAGGGCCCTCGTTTCCTCCTGTATTGTAACAAAATGTTGCTCAATGTATTGTGACCCTGTCTATATTGTGCCCTTTGTTCAGGGCTGCACTATATAAATAAAGAATAATAATCCCAAAGATTCTCAATGGGGTCAAGGTCTGGACTGTGTGGTGGCCAACCCATGTGTGAAAATGATGTCTCACGCCCCCTGAACCACTCTTGCACAACTTGAGCCTGAGGAATCCTGACATTGCCATCTTGGAATATGCCCGCTGTGCCATCAGGGAGAAGAAAATCCATTGATGGGAAAACCAGCTCATTCACTATATTCAGGGAGTCAGCTGACCTCATTTCTGGGCACATAATGTTGCTGAACCTAGAACTGACCAACTGGAGCAACCTCAGATCATGACAGTCTTGTATGGTAGGTGGTGCAGTCACAACAGAAGAGCTGCATTCCATCTAAACATGCATAGGTCATAATGATGCATCTGAGAACACTAAGGGTGTTTGCGCTAACAGGAAAAATCTGCGACTGCAGGTTTCCCCGTAGTGTCCCCATGTTACCTTCATATTCTGGGGCACGCACTAACTCAGCACCTTGACCCGGAACGCAGAGCTAACCGCTGGTATACTCACAGCGGCACGGAAGTGCTACCGCGAGTATCACCTCCTGGAGTCCATAGAACTTCCTCTTCCATGCTGCGAGATCACGCATTACTGCAAAGTGATAGCAGAGGGAGACTGGAAAGTATTTGTTCCCAGTCTAACTCTGCTCGCAGCCAGAAGCAGTAGCGGATTGGCGCCCTTGTCGCTGTGGGAAGAGAGGTGAGATTTAAGGGGGGGTGCTAAATGATTTAGCATTTGCAGACTCATTTAGCACCAGCTTTCAGAAGGTGCTAAATTTTTATCTTGCGCATTGCTGCGCTAATTAGCGCTAGCACTTTGTAATAACATAGGAAGTGCAAAGTAAGGTAAGTATAGGATGCGCAAACTACAGTAAAGCTTGCGGAAAAAAAAAAAAACAGATGCACTAATGGGGGCAACGTCAGGAATGTAATATGGGGGGCATGCTTTAAACACACTTATCCTGGCACTAGCGATTACACATCCAGAAACTAACGTTACCCCCAACTAGGGAATAGAGCCCCAAATATATTAAGTTCAGGGTGCTCCAAACAGGATGCATTTAATTGGTGAGCGTTCAGTTACAAAATATGGTCTCCAGAGGCTCCGTCGAATACAAACTTCTCGGGAGAGGCATATCGCGCTCGCTCCAGTAATGTTGTGCCCTCGTCATAGAACAATCTCTATGAATTTGTAGAATCACTCCAGGAAAGGGAAAAAAAAAAAATCAACAATGCAATGAGTTAAAACAACGTGCAGATGGAAAACTGATCGCTGACATTTATCTTACTCTATATTTATGTTTTTACCCGGATTGCGCTTTTTATTGTAGTTTCCCGATAAATTTATTCCCTTCCGTCCATGGGTCGGAATGCGGCGTGTATGTACGGCTGATGCAGGAAGCCAATCATAACTCACACGAAAACCCAGCATTCCCTGACATCTTATTATTTGTGAAGCAATCATTTCCTGTGGAGATACTTGTTCAATTTGCTGGAACCGCTGTGAATTTGGGTCCACTACACAGATAGAACAAATACTTTGAAGGCTATTTAAAAAATAAAAAAATGGCAAATTAATCCATTTTCTGGAGGAGTAGAAAAAAAAAAAAAAAAGAAGAAGAGACACACACAGAGGTCAAATATAATATTATTTGATTTTATTTGTAAGAAAGTCTTAATATGAAATTCCTTTGAATCATTAGGAGGAAAAAGGAAAAGGAATGGAAAAAAAACATTAAAACTACACATTGTTTATTTTATATATCGAAGAGATGGATGTGTTGCATATTCAAATTATCATTTCGGCCCAATTCATTACTTATCGAATGTTGTAACACAACGACATTTGTAAGATGCCTAACATAGAAGGTGATTAAGAAATGTCAGAGGCAGAAAAGTCAGTTTGAGAAGGGAAATTTAATTTTTTTAATATAATTTAAAAAAAATATATATATATATAGTCTTGAGAAAGGCTCCAAGTGAGCCGAAACGTCAGGCATGTTTACATAATTTTTTTTAAAATGTTTATTTAACAAACAATTGCTTTTATTCATTTCCCCAAGAACATAAGTGCATCCTATTTTTCTTTTTTCAGGATATTTGCACAGGATTTTTTTTGCACCGAGGCCCTTGTGAAATTTGTAGGCTATAACAGGCTGCCTACTAGATATGCACACACACACACACACACACACACACACACACACACACACACACACACACACTAGGCAACCGCCTGAGGTGCACTGCCACCTAAGGCGCAGCCGGTCCCACCTGGGTCGCCACTGTTCCTCATTACGCGAACCGCAAAGCCGACATGGCCAGCTCACGGACGTCCCCCACCCCCCGCTAGCAGCCCAGAAGGTGGGCGTCATCTGATGATGCCTACCTTCCGAGCCATCACTGCTGAATGGATAAAGGGATGTGATGAGGGCCTTGTTTTCGGTCTGGGAAGGCAGCGGGGCAAGTCAATCATTTCATGTACGCTCTGAGCCTTTCTGTAACCCCATTTAACCCTGTGAACTGAGGACCGCAGGCGGCTGTGCTGTAAGTACAGGAGGTGCAGGCGATGATGCCATGGTGCTGCACAATGTGCTCACAGGGAGCAGTGGTGGCACAGGGGGTGAGGACAGACGATGCTGCAGTTCCTGTCTCTGCTGTCTAAGACATCCATATGCTGTAATGTCAGTGGAAAGCATAGCGCCACAGCTATAAAACCCAGCTTCCTCTCAGCATCTCTCCCTGTGTACCCTCACTGCGTGCTTCACACCCAGATCTGTACCAGCTCCTTGCGGGTCAAAAAGCTGGTGTCACCGAAACGCTGGCTTCATGAGGTAATGGTTTCTTCCTGATGTGCTGTGTTACTGCTTGAGAGATCTGCCTGACCGGTGTTATATCTGCTGTTCGACTGGGGGTGAAATTAAGCTGATGTTTACCTTGGAATATGGAGGAATATGTCATTTTTGGGTAGTGTGTGTTTGTGTGACAGAGAGAAGGGGTGTATAAAAGAGATGTCGTCTTATTTTTCTCTCCCTTTTTTTCCGGTCAGTTGACCCACCCTAGTGCTTGGTACCGGCTTCCGCACCGCATGGACCCCGCAACCTCGTCCAGTGATGCCAGCCAGGACTTTCCCCTCCCAGGCTACAGAAATGCCTGTCAGATGCGGCTTTAAACAAAAGAGCTCAATCCACAGGCCTGCTCATCTACAAACTGAGCCCTATAAGGGGGAAGGCGCTGACAGACATAAACGCATGTCAGTGGGTGGGGGGTGACCTGGAGGCTTGGCTGACATCCACGATGTCAGCCCCCTCCAGGTTTGAATCGCGATTTGGCGCAAATTTGCGCCGAATCACAATCCAGCAGCGAAATAGTTAATGCTGCACACCGCTGAAAAGGGGAGACTCTCCCCTTTCTAGTGATGCAACTTGCAGCACTTTATCTTCAATGGTTGGGGAGATAGAGGGCTCCGAATGAGCCCACCCCTCCCCTCCATTGATTTCAATGGGGGGCTCCTGCTGATGACATCACCACGCAGCGTGGTGACGTCATCGAGCTTGCCGGCCCCTCTAAAATACGGGGGCAGGCTTCCTTCCTGCCAGAACTGCGAGGGACCCAGTGAGGGAGGGAAGTATTGGGCGGGAGGGAGGTTAGGAGCCGCTGACGTACTATGTACATCTGTGGGTCTAAGGGAGACCCGTGGGCAGGACGTACATGGTACGTCAGCGGTCCCTAAGGGGTTAACGCATACCCCTCTCGCCAGCAGATAAAGAGGCCGTATCAAGGCGACTGAATGCACAAAAGAGCATGGAAAGCTATTTGTCTCGTATTTGGAGTAATATCATTGTGTCTTGTTGGTGCTTTGATGTCACCGGCATAGTGACGTCACGGCCGGCTCAGTAACTCAGCTCCTATATATAGCAGGATTTTCCTAACCCCATTGTGTTCTATGGAAGGATGTAATCTCATAAACAAGTATGCGTTGCAGTGTGGGTGCGAGACTCGGGTCACCACTGTTCTTTATTGCGTGGCTCACGTAGCCGGCAGTAGCGGCTCACAAAGCCAACAGTGTCAGACTCCTGCTAGCAGAGTGGAAGGTGCGCATTTTCTGATGACGCTCGGGCACCATCTGAGGGTGCAGAGAGAAGAGGCGCAGAAGAAAGAACTATCTGTAAAATAAAGCATTCATTCCTGCTTTTACCAAGGATCAAGTCTCACTTGTCGTGTATGTTGAAGCTCTCTGTAGTCTGGAAGGTGACTGTGGTTCTCCTGGCGTGGTTCTGGGACAGAGAAGGGACGAACAAATAACGGGCTGGTTCTGGTCCTGGACTTTCAGATAGAAACCTGTGTGTTCCCGTTACTACCTAATCAGAGCCATTATAGTCTATGGAGGTGTTACGTTTACAAGAGTTCTGGTTCAGTTTACACCAACCTCGGAATAGGGCCCCAAATCTCTGTAGAAAAAGAACACTTTTGCCACTGGGAGGGGTATGGCCTGTAGGTGAAGATCATGGCTGACTGATAAGAACGGAATTGTAGTCAAGTGGAGGTAAATTCATATCTAAGAATGTACAGCACGGCTTACAGATATTTTGCTGTGGATTTCAGTTTCAAGTGAACCTGTACTGGACAGACACACTTTTGCGGAGATATCCCATTAGGGATTTTGGAGAGTATGTGCTAACAGAGAGCACGAGGCAAAATAAATGCCTGTAAATAGCTTTTCTACATAAAGGGATGCTGTAGGGTTAAAAATGGGAGAAATTTAAAATGGAAGGGGTAAACATTAACCCCTCCTTCAGACCCGCTCTCCTCCGAATTTATTCAGAAAAGGAGTATAATAGCCCTTTATTACAACGCCCGGCTCCCTCAGCCCAGGTCCACGTGTGACAAGCTGCAAGTGTCACATGACCAGGAGGGAAATAAACGACCCATCCCATGGCTCTCAATGTCTTTTTCCTAGAAGCCTAACTGAAAAGAGCTGGTCTCAGCTGCTCGGGTAGGGCTAATTTTCCCACACACTCAGAAAGCTGAATCATCCCTCTGGAACACACTCGGTGGAAAGCGGCAGACGCTCAGGTCGCTGTGACCATTCAGTGCCTGGAGAGTCCCTTTAAATATGTGAGAAAAGAAAAATGCTAAACCTTCAAAGACAAAGGGATTAACTGCATCTGAAAAGGGAAACTGTTTCGGCTAGTATTAGAACTCAACTGTGCTCTTAATCTTTTTTTAGGCTTCATTTAAATCCCCCCCCCTCATCACCAACGCGATTTTAATACAAAGGGCGCTCTTTCAGCATTTGTTTGAAATAAGATATTATGGAAGATAGTATGGAACTAGAGAGAGTGCACAGAGAAGGTACAAAACAAGTAAGGGGAATGGATGATTTGTTATGAAGAAAGCCATGACAAAAAAAAATAAAAAATTAAGAAACATGATATCACTAGAACCATACACAGGGCAAATGCAGACAGACAGGCAGTGACCGGTTCATTAACAAGACTGTACAAAGGTCATCCACTGACACTTGAAAAATGAGAGGAGAAAGTGTTTTCTTTTTTTCCGTGTAGGAAACAAAAAAAAAAAAAAAAAAAAAAAAGCAACAGAACAAAAAAAGAAAAAAAAGAAGAAAACCAATTTGAATCTTGGTGGAGGTGTTCTGATTTGATCGAGCGCTTCAAGAAAAAGGATTGCTTTGCTTCGTATAAAGTCATGATATTGCAGAATACAGCCGTTATAATATCTGAGTCAAAAAGGATTTCTCTTTTTTTTGCAGTACATTTGGAAATTACTTCTGAAATAGTAAAGCCTGAACCAGATGAACACAGATCTTTTTTTACCACGTGTTATAAAAAGTCAAATAATATGATGGAACAGAATTACTAGAAAAGCTTGTTTACAGCCTATTCGATGACATCACATGGATGGAAAATATCCAGCACGACTCTCCTCCAATCAAATGAATCCTTTCATTTAATCCGGCAACATTACATCCAGTATATGTCTTTATGAGCGCCTGATAATGAGCAAATACTGGGCCAAACACTGCTTGAATAAACAAAAATTACCCTAGATTGGAAATGACGAGTGCTGGATCCATTTCATCTGTACAGTCACTTTAAGGTTGGACTGGTTTTGGTGGGATGCGTGAACATGGGACACTAAAGTCTGTATATGCGGAGGAAACGTTGCTTTTAGCCTGCACTTTGCGCACAAAAGCTTTCTACTATGATTGGAATATAAACAGCAAGTACGCCAAACAATCAGAGGAGTTTTATGATTCATTTGTGCTGGAAGTCGCCATGCAGTGACATTTCTGTTCAACATCTTTCAATGTGTACCTGTGTAATACTGTGCTACAAAAACAGAAAATTACCTTTATTCAAAGAAGGCAAATAGCATGTGGGGCAATCTGAGGATTGCATCACTTGATTTCCATGGTGTTTATTTCTTCACTTTAAGAGGTTTGCTCCAGAATTGTCCTGGGATTCCTATAGAAAGCAGCTAAAGCTGTAATTCTGATGATGCATGCGCAACCTGCACGAGCGCAGCCAATCGGATGCCTCTCAATGCTTGCACACCAACCACCGATGGATGATCAGCTTTGGAGAACATAGCTGAAGGTGATGTAAATCTCAGACCGCTGTGCAGTAGGATGGGCATTCATCATCATCGCCACTTACAGCTTTCAACACCATGATCCAGGAGTATACTCGATCTCTAAAAGCTCCTGCAGGATCCAAAATCAAGTAAACATGATCCGGTCTGGAGTTTTGTTTATTGTACATGAAATTCATCTGCAAATGGGCTCCAGAACATGCCCTAAAGTTTCTACACATTGGACATGACAGCCAATGTGTTGAAATTGTTTTAAAAGCTTCGAGTTGCATTTTTCCTTTAAGGAAATATGGAACCCAAGCTGTAATGTACATATTGGAGTACTTTTTGGGCAGCAGAGGGTCCTCTACCAATCAAAGAGACCTTACCGACCATGAAAATGTACAGAAAAGACACATCTGTATAATTTAACTAATGGAAAGTGATTTTCCATAAATCCACAGAGTTCTACAAGTGGTGTTATGGAAAAATCACTTTGTAGTGGAGACGTCACATTCCATTAAATGGTCACAGTGCCTAGAGAGCTTTTTAGAAGACCAAGTGGGGAATTTATAGCAACACAGTTTTTGCGGTTGACCCATTGGAAATGGAAACCAATGATGGTGCTTAATAACGCACTTACCTCTGACAAGTCTGTAGGTACCAGGTTCTCGCTGAGTAAATCTTCTGTCTTTTTCTGAAGACTGGGTAACCACCGCTCTACACATTTCATTAAATATTCTTTCCCATCCTGCAATAATAAAAATATAAAGTGTTTTGTTAACCTCAAAGGCAAAGCAGTAAATGTATCTGGTAATCTGCATCCCAGGTGTCACTGCAGCTTGGTGGGCCTGCAGCGATTTACGACTGTCGACAAGCAACACGTGGATGTGTGGACAGGACCATGAAAGGCACGCCACAGCAGATGACAATCATAGCATATAGATTCATGAACCCCCCTATAAAAATGTAAAACAATTCAGAGCTTTAGAGCCCTCTTTCTTTGATTCTATAACACGATTCTAACCATTATAGAGTTATGAATTTTTTTTTGTATTTTTGGCAAGGACAGTTAAGTAGGGATGTGCATGGCTGAAAAATTTGTTTTGTTACGTTTTTAAATAATTTAGTTTTTGGAATTTCGTAACTAATTTAGTTTCGTATTTCGTTTAGTTTTTCGTATCGATTTTGTATTGATTCGAATTTCATATAGCGATTCGATAGTTGTTATTAATTCAAATTTTGGATCACTAAATAAAAACCCAATTAATCAAATTTTGCTGTTAAAAGAAAAGCTAGGGTTAAATTTTAAGCTGTGTCACAGATTTAGTATTTGTGTCAAACAGTGAAACAAAATTAGTTTGTTTCATAAAGTCCTTTGCTGACTATAACTTGTATTGTAAGTTAAGATCAATTCGTTGGTTCATTTCAAGTTCGATAGTTGATATCAGTTATTCAAATTATTCTTTTATGATGACACAGCGTAAAACTAAATCAACTCGTTATATACCGTTTCGAATTCGTATCTTATCGATTCGTTATTCGGAAGTACTTCCGAACTACGAATTATCAAATTTCGTTACAAATTCCGAATTTTTCCGAAACGAATGCACAGCTCTAATTTTAAGTATATATACACCCGTTTTTATATTTGGTGCATTTATATCCGATACATCTTATTTGCAGTAAAACTAAAAAATGTTGGATTGGATTTTAGCACAGTAAAGGTTTATAATGACTTCAAAATAAATATCCTATTTGCTTATTGAGATTAAATTTTCCCGCTTTATACCTTTTTTGTAACTTGAACAGAGCTGTGAAGCATCAGCCATCATTCCCAATGGGCACATGTTCACTTAACCCCTTCACTACCATTATACAGTATGCTCCATCTTCAAAAAATCCTGCATGCGCCCCAAGATTGAGTATACTCGATCTGGTCGGTTTCAGGAGCAATCCAAAAGGCATTTTCACTTATTATAAACAAAATACATTTGCATTTGGTTTTCAAAAAATGCCCATGCAAATTCAACACATTGTACATGATAGCTTTGAGATCTGTTTTTCCTTCACAGCTATAATGTAAATGTGGTAGAACTTTTTGGCCAGTAGAGGGAGCTCTCTGCCAAGGAAACAGGGCTTCTTTATAGTGAAGATATTTAGTGCACACCTATTTGTCGTGTGGATAATGGAAAGTCATTTTCCATAAGACCAACGGGTCTTGCCAGTGGTTTATGGAATATCACTTGGTAGTGAAGGAGTTAAAACGTGCGAGAATGATACGTTAATATTTACATTACCATTGGATTGATTTTAAGTTGTTTATATAGTGTTACTGCATTTTACTTTAGAGTTATTTAGTAACTGCTGCAGAGACCAACACGGGAAACTCCACTGGCTTAGATTTGTGACCTAGCACCGTGCACGTAAAAAGCAGTGTATTGGGCTACGAGAGCATGAACGGGCAGATGACCGATATGCAATCTCCGCTTACTTGATGTTTCATTAGCAGCGCTAATAGACCGGCTCCATTAGTTGGATGTGGGGGAAATACAATCTGTGTGCAGCACTGCTTTGTGATAGTCTAAATAATTGTATTAGTAGAAGAGTATGTTTGAAAGAATGCAGAAAAAACAAAAACCCGACAGCAAAAATTATGAGAAATATTGGACTTGGTTCAATACTACCACCTTGTGGTCAAAATTTATTATTGCGTGCAAATAACCCATGTCCCCATCCACAGGAAACACATCTATACTATTTGCAATCCAAAATAAAAGGTCACAACTCTGCAACTTAGTAACCCTGTAAAGGCCTGACCGATGGAAAAAAAGTTAAAATATATATATATATATATTATATATATATATATATATATATATATATATAATAATAATGTTCTTTTCATTTTTTTAAACTTTTTATTGCACCTGTAGACAGATTTTTTTTGGGGGGGGTTGCATAAAGTATCAGATAGAAGGATGCGAAAATATGTAAACATTATACAAATAAAGAATCAGATTTTGCAAAAATTGCCACGATAACCAAAAATGTCAAGTTTTGCAATGCAAGAAATATTGCAAAAGTGAATTATATCATTAGCCGACGGAGCATAAAAAAAAAAGCTGATAAGCATTGCATAGCATCACTCGGTCCTCTCACACGAAATAAAGGATCTGAAGTTTTAGAATGCGAAACCAAAACACTGATCCACATTAAAACACATGGAGCTAAATGAAATAATCATCAGATTTGCGCAGGCGGTGAGCTGTAGCAAAATATGATCCAGAACCCCTGGTTCCAGCCAAGCAGATATGAAATGAGTGCAGTAATTTATACTCTGCCCCCAGGCGACAGTGCTGTAATTCCTAGCATTAGCGCGCATGCGGAGGGCCGGTGAGATAGCTGCTACCAAGAGGACAGCTCAGGATATCAGATGGCGGAGCAATAAACGATGGGAACATTATGTGTCTGTGTATCAATCTGAACATATTTACAGGCGTTTTCAAGGTGTGCAGCGGCAGGCGCCAACCAGAAGCTTTTGATATTACAGCTACAACGTAGCACGGCTTGGGAATATAGAGGTAGTTAGGATTGCTATATGCAGCCATCAGCTGAAAATCACCGCACAGACAGGGGTCAGCCGCCAGACAACCGCGGGACAGAGGTAAAGGATTATGGATGTGTGAACACCTGGCTTTTTGATTATAGAGGTTGATTTGCCAAGCAATGAGTATCGGCGTGTTAAGAATGCATCTACATAACGGAACCCCTCCAGCATCTAGAAAGATGTAGAAGAGAGTTTTGTCTACAACCACGGATAATAAAAAATGAAAATACAGGTCTCTTTTAAAGTTCACCTGCCATAGTTACCAACAGGGCGCCGCCATCTTGGTGATGGCCATGGCACAGCAATCTAAGGTACAAAGAGAGCTGTCAATATTGACAGATCAGAATAGCCTGTCAATAGGAGACAGACAGCGGTGGCACCCAGTGGATAGCATGTTAGGTGCGCTGTCAAAGATCACAGTTCTTAAAGGGACACAATATGCCAGAAGTCAGCAACCTTGGCCCACCAGATGTTTTGGTACTACATTTCCCATGCGGCTCAGTTAACCAAATGAGTGACTGGACATCGTGGCAGATGTAGTTCCAAAACATCCGGGAGGCCAAGATTGCCGTCCCCTGCTCTATGCATTGTTGCCAATCTTATTTGAGTAATCAGTGTCCTCGCCTCCGTCAAAAATGGAAGGGGTTTACTTTGAGTGCTGAAACAACCCTCTGAATGTTGAGAAGTGCTCAAGAGTACTAATGACAGACTAATGGCATTGGAAGCCATTGGATTGGCTGCACGCTCCACACGATCAGGTGACATGTTGCAGCAGCGCTGGATTTAAGGTAAATTGCCAACTGAAATTAAGGGTTAAAACAGGAGAGGGGATGTGAAGGGTCAATGCGTAACCTCCGATGAAGTGGTCTAACCAGAAGAAGGAACGATGGAGAAGAATGTTTTTGGCACTGCGGAACAGGCACCTACTGGTTACAAGTGGTTTTCTTGCTTTTAAAGAATTACTTAAGAGATTGACTTCAATTTATCTAGAGTTAGGAAATCTAAGATATTCCAAAATATCTTTGAGTGTCTGCATGACACCAAAAGTGGAATATTCCAGGGGCGTCAGTACGTGGGGGCGGGGGGGGCGGCCCGCACCAGGTGACACCCGCCCTTAGGGTGACACCGTCACCCTAAGAGCGGGTGTCTCACCCTGCGACGCAGTGTTCGCTCCCTGCAAGCGTCCGAAGCTATGCAGCTTCAGCGCTCGCCTGGGGGAAACACGTCACCAGCCGAGTTCTCGCGAGATCGCGGCTGGTCACGTGGCTCCCCCAGGCGAGCGCCCAAGCTCCAATGCCGCCGGACGCTCAGAGGGAGAACACGCGGTGCAGGTGAGCTGGGGACATTATCCATGAGCTGGGGGCATTATATCCATGAGCTGGGGGCATTATATCCATGAGCTGGGGGCATTATATCCATGAGCTGGGGCATTATATCCATGAGCTGGGGCATTATATCCATGAGCTGGGGCATTATATCCATGAGCTGGGGGCATTATGCATGAGCTGGGGGCATTATGCATGAGCTGGGGGCATTATCCATGAGCTGGGGGCATTATCCATGAGCTGGGGGCATATCCATGAGCTGGGGCATATCCATGAGCTGGGGCATATCCATGAGCTGGGGCATTATCCATGAGCTGGGGCATTATCCATGAGCTGGGGCATATCCATGAGCTGGGGCATTATCAATGAGAGGAGTTGGAGGCATAGTCATGAGAGGAGCTGGGGCAGTATATCCATGAGAGGAGCTGGGGCAATATCCATGAGAGGAGCTGGGGCAATATCCATGAGAGCTGCTGGGGCATATCCATGAGAGCTGCTGGGGCATATCCATGAGAGCTGAAGGGGCATATCCATGAGAGCTGCTGGGGCATATCCATGAGAGCTGAAGGGGCATATCCATGAGAGCTGCTGGGGCATATCCATGAGCTGGGGACAATATACATGAGAGCTGCTGGGGCATATCCATGAGCTGGGGCAATATCCATGAGAGCTGCTGGGGCATACCCATGAGAGCTCCTGGGGCATACCCATGAGAGCTCCTGGGTCATATCCATGTGAGCTCCTGGGGCATATCCATGTGAGCTGGGGCAGTATCCATGTGAGCTGAGGCAGTATCCATGTGTGCTGGGGGGCAGTATCCATGTGTGCTGGGGGCAGTATCCATGTGTGCTTGGGGCAGTATCCATGTGTCCTGGGGGCATATCCATGAGAGCTGGGGCAATATCCATGTGTGAGCTGGTCTGGGGCAATATATCCATGTGTGAGCTGGTCTGGGACAATATATCCATATGTGAGCTGAGGCGCAATATATCCATATGTGAGCTGGGGCAATATATATCCATGGGTGAGCTGCTGGGGGGCAATATATCGAGAGCTGCTGGGGGCAATATATATCCATGTGTGTTTTCACTGCCTTCGAACAGGCACCGTACTTGCTGGCAGTTGGCAAAAATTTGTGTGAGCATATGAGAGAGCTCCACAGCAATAAACCTCACAGTAATGTGCGCTGTGTGTATGAGCATTCAGGGTTATATGATTGTGGTCCAGGTTTTTGGACTTCTTGCACAGACTGATCATTCAGAAAGGATAACAACTGATGAAGCCTATTGGTGAAAGCGCGTTTTTGTTGATCCTACTTAATTAGTACTTTAACAATTGATTTTATAGTTGAAGGTCTACCTTTTTATTGATTAATAAATGCATTTTAATTGAATTATCTGCCGCTCTGCTGCCTTTTTTTACATCAAGTGGAGAAATACCCTCCCCCCTCCTTTTTTCTTGGGATACCGAACAGCTACATCGCAGGACCCCATGCTGAGAGAGGGAAAAAAAGAAACACCACTGAACTATAAGTATTCCTTAAGTTATACACATTTATCATTATAATATAACCACTGTTTTGTTTAAATATTAATTCATTAGATGTTTGCGGATTGGCCATTTTTGGTTTTAAAAAAAGTGGAAATTTTAGTAAGGTGCGCCTGGAAGTGTTTTTTCTTTTCTATTAGGAGTAAGAGTAGTTAAAAAAAAATCTGTAAAACTCGGGGGGGGGGGGGGGTGACACCATAAGGTACCGCACCGGGTGACACCAACCCTAGTGACGCCACTGGAATATTCCACACCTGACCTCATGTGACGGCCGGGAGGTGAAAAAAATATTCAAAAACGTTGTATAAAATGACCTTAGGGCTGTGTGTTTAAGGTGTATATGGAACATAAGTGAGAACATCTCTGGTCCCCAGCATTTTGGATAAGGGATATTCGACCTGTACTCATATTTATCCCATGAGCCGGCTCCATACTCCCAGCATGGAAACCGGGCTTCTGGAGGTTTCAGTTACCTGGATCTGCTCCATACTGAAGAGGTAATTTGCCATCAACTGGAGGGCTTCAGCGCTGTTGGGATCATATTCTAGGGCTTTCTGGATGGCTTCTTTACATTTATCACCAGCACCTTCCTCCATACTGTGAGCAAAGGGATGACCAGGTTAGGAGAGAAGGAGGTAGGGATCAAATTACAAAAAGCAGGAAAAGAAGCCAAGGAGGAAAAATGGTTAAATAAAGAATTGTTTTGTATCAATAAAAAAATGTTGCCAGTGTATTTAGAAAACATAAAATATATAGGGCCCTTTTACAATCTTCGCGTTAAAACGCTCGCACAACGCGTGAATTTGTGCGCCAAGTGTTGAACGTTAATGCGCGTAAATCAACGCTGGAATTACAATCCTCGCGCATTTTTTTCATCTGTCAAGCAGTAACGCGCGTAAAACGGATGCGCACAGCAACTTTGCACGCAGAAATCAGTGTGCGCACTGTTTTTTCTCACGATTCAGCCAATCAGAATTGAGAACCACAATTATCTCACGTTAAGAAATTGCTCCTGTCATAGTTAATCTGAGCATATGTCAGGATCCCTGGCTGTAGCCATCCTGAAACCCCCCCTGGTGGTTCACTTCCATCCTGTTCCTGCCCTGCAGCCAGCAACCAGCATCCAGCAGTGTAAGAGTTAACACCAAAACACACGTGACTCACAAAATAAAGGGCTCTGCCCCTCAATGACACATTGCTGGTTCATTACAGCTTTTGCTCACAAAGAGTAAACACCGTTGCTGATCTGCTACCTGATATTCCTGTTCAGTATTCCTGCTACTACAACCATCATTTCCATGATCCTTCTGCAATCAACCTGGTCAGTTCTCATATTCATCCACCCTCCTCTACCCTTATCCTCTGTTTATCGGTGCAGACCACTGCATCCTGGGCTCATACCCTGCCATCCAGGTGCCACCCAGGTACCGTCCCCACGTTCCTGACAGAATGAACCAGCCCAATACTAATGAGCCCGCAGTGCTGCACTTTATGGTGGAGTTATAAAAAAGACCTTCCAGGACCTGTTTAAAAACCTGGCTGATTCCCTGATGACATTACTGCAAAATTTTCTGGGCACCTCAACTAAGGTGTGCGCTCCTCCAATAACACCATGATCCTGTCTCCTGAAGAGCGTGTCAGGAGACAAAATAGTAATTTGTGCCTGTACTGCGGGGCAGGATCGCACTGGATATCGAATTGCCCAGAAAACCCCCAGATCAGCGTTTGTCAAACCAGCACCGGTTTCCAAACCAGCTGCAACTTCCAAGCACGCTCAGGTGCGTAGATCTCCGAAGCAGTTCCAGGCCTGCTACAGCCACTGTGTAAAATACACCTGCTTCTATGAGACCTGCCGTTCCTAAGCCGGTACCTACCCAGACCGGCCCCCAAGAGATTTCCTGACCCAAACCTGCACCTCGAACAATCATGCACCTATACCGTCCCCGAGACGAACTGTACCCGCTGTATCCAGACATGTGACGTCTCTGGAGGTCAGTTCAGAAGAGGAGTATGCGAACCCTGTAATGCCTATGGAGACTGATTACACTGTGCCCATAGAACCTGTCCTTCCCATGGATCTGGAGACCACCGTACCTGTGGAGACAGATCTACCAACCCCTATGGAGATCATGTCCATGCCAGTTTCTACTGTGACACAGATCCCTTTCAAACAGGTAATGAAGGCCAGGCTGAAGAAAGCCCAGAAGATTAAGAGCTCCCTTATGGCAATTACAACTCCCATCACTCCCAGCCAGCACGATCCGCCGCTGTCTTCCTGGGTTTCTTCCCTGTCTGAATATGACCCAGAGGACATCGCTGTCTCTGAGGAGAGCCCACCGAGACAGACGGCCCGACGCTCAAAGGACCCCCAGGTCAACACCAGGGGTCTGACACCCCTTTGAAGGCATGGCGAGGCTTCTGTTCTTCATCCAGCGATGGTTCTGTATCAGAAAGGGATTGTGGCGAGGAAGAGCAAGAGGACGAGGGCCTGAAGTCCTGGCTGTGCGACTATCCTTCCCTTAGTGATGGATCAGGTTTAGAAGGGGAACTGGGAGAAATGGAGAAGATGCCTACCCCGATGCCTTCTTCCTATGTGGGCACCAGGTTCGAAGGTGACTCTGCCTCCTACTTGTCTCCTTCGGTCGCCAAGGCCAGACGCTCCAAGGACACTCCTGTTCATCAAGACCCCTTACCCGAGGATCCATGTCCCTATACGGTACAGGGATGTTTTGCTCTACCTACCTTGGTACCATCTGGATACATGGGCACCCTCCTTCCTGATGCTTCTGCTGACCTTAAGATAACAAAGGCCAAGGTACGACGGCGTCAAAGAAAGGCACGTGCCCAACTCTGTACTACCACTCCTGACCCTCGTTCTGCCTCCAGTGGTGCTACGACTATTGGAAACCGCACCCACTAGAGTGACCCGTGCCTGGTCATGGGCAGTCCTGCTGCCATCCTTGGTCACGCGGAGCGTGACCTGAAGGGGGAGGTACTGTCAGGATCCCTGGCTGTAGCCATCCTGAAACCCCCCCTGGTGGTTCACTTCCATCCTGTTCCTGCCCTGCAGCCAGCAACCAGCATCCAGCAGTGTAAGAGTTAACACCAAAACACACGTGACTCACAAAATAAAGGGCTCTGCCCCTCAATGACACATTGCTGGTTCATTACAGCTTTTGCTCACAAAGAGTAAACACCGTTGCTGATCTGCTACCTGATATTCCTGTTCAGTATTCCTGCTACTACACCATCATTTCCATCATCCTTCTGCAATCAACCTGGTCAGTTCTCATATTCATCCACCCTCCTCTACCCTTATCCTCTGTTTATCGGTGTAGACCACTGCATCCTGGGCTCATACCCCTGCCATCCAGGTGCCACCCAGGTACCATCCCCACGTTCCTGACAGCATATATGCTGCATCAATAAAAAAACCACGCACAACTTCTCCATTTTATTGGTTTGGTATGTGTAGAATGTGTAACTATACTTTGTTGTGTTTGGTTTCAGCTAGGTTGTTCTGATTTGCCATTAACACCAGCTTTTAGGAATTGCTAAAATTATGCGCGCAAAGGCTGTGCGTTAAATCCTGCGCATAGATTGTAATACCATCCGCGTACCAGCACACATACGCATTTGCGTTCACAATGTTAAGTATAGGACGCACGCAGTACAGTAAGCTCGCGCAGGTTCACCCGCGTTAGACGAGGGCGTGCATTTGTTGTGCTGACTTTGTAATACGGCGTTCTGCGCAAAGGGTTTTACCCCTCGCGTTAATGCGTTTTTGTGCCGGCGCAAACGTTTGCGTGAAGATTGTAATAGGGCCCGTAAAGTTTATAATTGTAGAAGACATTTACACATCGCAGCAATTCAGAGCTCACGTGCTACATTCCCCATATGAATGAACTCTGGGTAGGACATGCAAATGAAGTCCACAATTTCTCTCCTTTATGCATCCTGGGTCTGTTTTAACACAGAACCCTCCATGCCAGTGCAACGCCATACTAGATGGCAAACAGACCCAGGATGCAAAAAGGGGAGACATTTTGGACTTCATTTGCATATCCTACCCAGAGTTCTTTGCTGTATATGGAGAATGTAGCACATGGGCTCTGTGAAGGAGTTCTCTGAATTGCTGGGATGTGTAAATGTCTACAACTATAAACGTTATTATTATTTGCTATGTGGAGGCTTTTAATCTCATTTTTGCCCTCCACCATAATTTATAGATTTCTCCAAAACCAAAATTATCAGCATTTGAGCCTAAATAGTCAGAATCCCCACACCCTTGGTGCAAAATATCCCAAGTACCCATATAATATTCCAAAAAAAAAGGGATGACCCTGAGGACTTTCTTAAAAAAAAGACAATTTTTTCAAATAACCATTAAAAAAGACCAACGATTCAACTCCGGGTCGAGGGTTTATCAAGGCTCGACTTCCAGCCGAAAGGTCGGTCATTTTTAATGGTTATTTAATAAAATAGTATTTTTTTTAGTAAGTCCTCGAGGTCATCCCTTTTTTTGGAATAATTATATATATTCTATGAAAATCTCAGTGAATCTCTAAACCACCGCCACCACCAGCAATTCCAAAGACGTGAAAACCCACATCAGAGCAGCCTTTGTTAGGATTTTAGAATCCGCGTCAGAAGTCTGATTGTGTTGGCCAAGGTCTAGACTTTGCAGCAGAGCATCGGCGAGAGGTTTCCTTTCAAGGTATAATTCAAAAGGCTATCCTGTGTGAACCGGGGCTATGTGTGAATTTCTGAAAGCTTACAGAGGTCTCTACGAACTGAATGTGTAGCGCTACTCAAGGAAAGAAAAGGAAAGGACGGGGAGGGGGAGCGGACATCTTGTAAATTACCAAAGATCAGTAAGATAAATCTCTGCCACCGAGCAGAAAGCAGTAGAGATGTCCTTTGTGGTGACTTCCATTTCATCAGGACAGCTGGCGGCACCCAACTGTAAAGAAAGAAAGAAAAAAAAAAGCATGTGAAATATATAAAAATCCTCATTTTTACAATTTAACCCCTCCACTACCAAGTGGATTAAAAAAAAAAAAAAAAACGGTCAGGAACCATTTTTTTTTTTGGAGGAAACTATTTTTTTTATTATACAGCAAGACATTTGTGACTATTCTCAATGTATTCCTTACTGTAATAACCTACTTGGTAGGCAGATGTCGCCATCTACTGGCCAAATGGAGTTACTGCAGTTCTAGGCTCTGTGCAGGGTCAGCTGTCAGAGACATTCCCCAGCTGGTTTTAAAAAGCATTAGCACCTCGAGCATCACGCAGTAACGGTAAAAACTTTAGAGGCACCTTTTGGAGTCCAAATGCAAATGTAATTCATTTTCAACCAACAAATTTCATTTGCAGTGATAGAGCACAGCCCCAGATTCTGTTAACATGATCTCAGGCGGCTGATGATGATCATGTAAACACATTCACTTTAGTGAAGGGTTAGATAAGTGTATATAATGTGTATCAGTACAAGAATCACAATGCAGATTACACACAGAAAAAGGAAAAGGTCTTGCCATAATTTACATTTCCAAAAGAGGCACATCTCTAAACCTGACTCTAAAAAGGGTTTATTCACAAAGCACCAAAATTTCAGCAAATTCACTATTTAGTGAATGGTCACTTTAATGCGCCGAAGATTGAGTCGCCGAAGCAGTTATCGGATGTCAGCAAAAACCGCAGCAGTGCACAGCTAGCATTGGCATGAGCGAATTCCACAAAAAAAAGAAGAAAAAAAACAAACAAAAAAACAGTCTTATTTCTCCTGATAGGTTTTTAAACCAACAATATATTAAAATGTGTGTAAATAAAAATGGTCCTTAAAAAAAAAGAAGAATTTTTGTTTCCCAACAGACCTTTCTAGTTTCACCTGTTTAAACTTGTCGAACTGAAACACCGAAAATCAGGGCATTTCACTATAATTTCGGTCAGTTCAGTGTTCTGTGACAATTTTCTTCTATGGGGAAATGTCTGCCGAACGCAGCCAGATTGCGGCAAAATGAAGTGTAATTTGCTGTCAATTCGTCAGTATTTGGTTAAATTACAGCTTAGTGAATAGACGAATTGGCCCAAAATTACACTGATTGGTGAAATTCACTGTCCGGTGCAATTCGGAGGTAAGTGAATTACCCCCTATAAGATAAAAGGTGTTATTCATAAAGCGCCGGTATTGCAGCCCTGACAAACGTCACCATTACGCAAGACTAATATCCAAAAGGATTCTCCTGAGGGCACCCACCTGGAGCGCGTTACGCCTGTAAGCAACCCTGTTGGTGAGTAACAAATCTATTTCTTTTATATAATGTGTTTTCCATTTGTGATATAACCTTGATAATGGCTCCCAAAAGAGCCAAAACGACAGTAATCTTTTTTAATTCATTATAATAAATTTTGAGATTTCCAGCTTTTGGATGCAGTTCTTTGAATTGCTGTGATGTGCTAAGGCTGGGTTCACACCTAGCCGTTTTAACGCGCGTTCATGCGCGCTTTAAAACGCAGGAACGGGAAATCCCATGCTTTGCTATGGGACCCATTCAGACCTAAGCGTTTTACAGCGCGCAGGAACGCGCGTTAAAACGGCCAATGCAAAAAGAAGTTCGGGAGCTTCTTTTCGTGCATACAGCAGCGCGTTCGCGGCCATATCATAGCCGCGAACGCGCTGCAACGCACGTTCGTGCGTTTTTGCGAACGCACGTAAAAAAAACACGCGCATTGCGCGACGCAGCGCTACGCCCAGGTGTGAACCCAGCCTAATGGCTTCTGCAATAATATATATACACACACACACACAGGGTGTCCATAAAGTCTCTTTACAATTTGAAAAATTCATTACAAAGGCAATTGATGAGATATCTTCATCAGATTTGTTCTATGCACTCAGTGGTTATCAAGGCTTTTATCACATTGCATTTGTGTATTTCAGGAACCCTGCTGACGAATGAGGTACTGTTAAAAGTCCTAAATGAAACATTTCCAGACCGGTGGATTGGCAGGGGTGACCCAATTCCATGGCCACCTCGTTCACCAGATATCACTCCCCTTGACTTCTTTCTATGGGGTTATGTTAAAGATATTGGCCCCTATTACACGCTTGGCGCAGCGCATTTGCGTGTGCGCAAATGCGCTTTTGCGCGAGGACAAAACCATTTGCGCGGAACGTCGTAGTACGACGTTCGCGCAAACGATGCATGTTAACGTCCAACGCGAGTGACCCTGCGTGAACCCAGTGCGAGCGCAAGTTCCTGCGCGCATCCTATACTTAACATTGACAGCGCAAATGCGCTGGTACACAGATGGTATTACAATCTTTGCGCAACGAAAGTTTGAGTGCATTTTCGTAACGTCTTTGAAAAGCAGGTGGTAACTGTAAATTTGATCGTCCTGGCCGTAACGAAATACACCAGCACAAAAAAAAAAAAAAAAATACAGCACAGTACAGTTATTTTATTAATTGTCCAAAAATTTTTTTTGCTCCAGCACATATATGCAGATTGACTTTGACAGGCGCAACAACCTAACGTTAGAAAATGGTTGTTCTTAATTCTGATTGCCCACCGATTCCTGCACGCAACAGTCATTTGCGCCCGGCTTTTGCGCGTCGGATTTGCGTACGTAAAAAGTTGAAGGCTGAAAAACTGTGCTCGGAGCGTACTACCGCGTTAATTTGCGCGCGCTAATGTTTTTTTGCGTGCGAAAAAAAATTGCGCTGCGCAAGCGCATTTGCGCGACGCGTGTAATAGGGGCCATGGTGTATGGAACAAAGGTACGGGACATCACTAATCTAAAGCAGAGGATCACTGATGCCATTACACCATTGATGAGGGGATGCTACAGCCAACATGGCAAAAAAATGGAGTACTTGATGTGGTTCGTGCAACTAATGGTGCCCATATAGAGGTGTATTAAATGAGGCAAAAAAAAACTTAAAATATTTACGTCTCATTTTGTAATAATTTTCACTTATCGGTCTTTTGAATTTCCTTTTTGTAATAAATGTTTGAAATTGAAAAGAGACTTTATATATATATATACACACATACATAAATGCTGATATAGGATGCGTACAAACACACACTAAAAAGGAAAATAAACATTTGATATATGAGAACATAATTATGTAAAACATAGGTGTATTTTCTTTCAGAAATATCTGTGATGCTAATTAGTAGAAGATTTGATAAAGACACAGTGTAGACACGAGAATCTCACAGGCGGCATCTTGGGTAATAAACGCAGCAGAAAAGCTGGCAAATAAACGCGGCACCTTAAGTCTTGTTAAGATGTTTTATTCAATACCTTACAGCTTGTGTATTAGCCGCCGTAATCTGTAATAATCTGCAATGTGCCGCGTTTAGAGCATTTTAAAAAAAGGTGTGAATAAAAAAAAAAAAAAGGTGAAATTGTAAAAGTGGCGATGTGTAGGATAAGGCACTCACGGCGTGTGGCTGGCTTTGATAAGCGCTGATCATGACGTCTAATCCTTTACTGAAGTACTGTAATGCTTCTTCTTTGCCATGTATCTGTCCGAGATACATATATTTGGCGTGTCCTTTGTCAGGGCTGAGCTCCACCGATTTTAAGAAAACCTATTCTGCAGTTAAAGAAACGATACAAAAATACACGCGGCTTATCAACAACAGGTACAGCATTAAACGGTGAAAAGGCTGGGTCTTTCACAGCGCTTATAGTGTCCGGGAGTATTTTAAGGGATAATTGGGGCAGAGAAAAGAAAGAAAACCCAACGTTCTGTGCAGGCGCTACGGAACTGGCATGCGTAAAGCGTGCAGGTCTTTAGCAGTGTGCAGTTTGTGGCTCCTACGTTACGTAAGTTGTGTAGAAGCACACATTGGTCATTAAAGCTTCAGAGACTTCCGTGTTTGGGAGACCCTGAGCCGAAGAGGAGGAGCTGTTCGCAGTGAGGGACAAAAAGTTGAGTAAAGTCATGCACACAAAAAATAAATAAATTAATAATAAGTCAGCAGCATCCGCCCAATTATTTAAAGGGCAAAAAAAAAAAAGGCGCTGTATTGTTACTGGAGTAACCCTTTAAGGGGTTATTCAGAGAGCAGACATTTCGGTGCTTTCTCATTCCCCGCACTTCGGGTAATCAAAGTTCCCCACACTGCGGTGTATTCAGCATTCACCGCAGGGTCCCCAGAGTGCTGGAAAAACCCACTGCAAACTCACCGAAAACCCGCAGAAACCGCTGCAAAAACCACACCGGAAAAAGCCGACGGGCCGCTGATCACAGTGAAGACCACCCGGCAGAAAAAGCCAACAGGCTTACGAACGGGGGGAAAAAAAATATAATATAATATATATATTATACACATACTGTATATATTTTGCCAAAAAAATCCCAAAAAATGCCTAAAAGATCCTAAAAAATTTAATAAATAAAATATGTAAAGAGACTTTTTGCTGCAGATTAAAAGAATAAATGGTTTATTAGGTATTGGATTAAAACGGGGAATATTTTTAACATTGAAGCCTATGGGATTCGCCTGAATAAACCTGTCGAATGAAACCACCGAACAGCGGGGCACTTCGGCAATTTTTCTCTGCTGTTCGGTGTCTGTGAATAGATTAACCATTGCTTCTCTATGGGGGATTTCCCTGCCCTCGAACAGGCACCGAACTTGCTGGCAGTTCGCCAAAATTTGGCAAACTGCCTGCTCTCTGAATAGGCGAATGACCCCGAAAGGGGACCGTAAGCTGAATTTCAGCGTCTGGCTACATTTCAGAACTCTCTGAATAACCCCTTTAAATTTTTTGGCCATGTGAACTAAAACCTAAAAATGATGATGTTGGCAAAACAAAAATACCACATTCACAACAGCGGCTTTAGAAGGAACCCCCTGAATACAAACGATGGCGGTTCTGATCCGGAAAGTGATGCCATTTGTCTGTACGTTAGACATACTGCTGATTATCGTATTAAACCAAAACATTTCTTGTCATCTTATGTTTATGTGCATATTTAACCCGCTTCAGCGAGTAGGTCCAGACACATGAAGGATATTTGTTTCGTTTTGTCTGCGTCGCCCAGCTCCATGCAGATGTTCCCCATCATATCCAATATCTCCAAGTTGGTCGGATCGATATCCAGAGCTCTCTGACAAAACAGCTGTGCCATCTCGTAATTAAAATTATCCACGTACTCCTCAACCTGAAAGAAAGAGAGAGAGAGGTCGATGGAAACATAAATTTCAAGCGTGCGCCAGGAATCAATACATGTGGCATGCAGGGAGACGACGTGGAGATTTTCAGAGTAGATGTGCCAGGGGAGCATTGACGTTTGGCACAGCCACCCCAAATGTGCGTTTCATGAATACTTATTGACATGGATAAGAAGATCACCCGATAGCTCTCTCGCTCGCTCCACCTGCTGGATATGCAGACCAGTGAAACCATTATGACCACATGTGTCCTGTTTGAGTGTAAGAGGCCAAGGGTACATTCCTAGAACTACGTTCAGTTCTACGAGATTGTGGGGCCCTCAACAAATACGTAAAAACCTCCATCACTGCCAAGTGATTTTCCAAGAAGGAACCAGGGTTTGCTTTTTTTAAATAATTTTTAATTAGAAATAAATATTTGGGAATATTCCCAAAGTATTCCTTACTGTAATAAGTTAGTCAGCAGGCAGATGTCGCCAGCTACTGGCCAAATGTGGTTACTACAGTTACAGCTGAACAACAGAAGTTACAACAAAGTTACAAAAACACAAAAACAAACTGCAAAACACCAGATCACTACTCCCATCCATGGCACCCGAGCGAGAGGGAACACATGACCTGCGCAGAGGCAGGGAAGATGCCGCATGAGCCAGTGCAGTAGACGCTACCTGACATTTGTAGAACTTGATAAAGCCGATCCCCGTAAAATGACTATCTAGGGATCCTAGGGATTGGATCCGACTGTCCATAATTTTTGACATTACAGTTACAAGCAGTTATAAAGCGCTAACAAGTTCTGTAGCGTTGTACAATGGGAGGCAGAATAACAAATATACATACACATTACACACACAGAACAGTGGGAGTGAGGACCCTGCTAGAGAGCTTACAATCTAAGAGGAGAGGAGTGACACGCTAGGTGAGGGTGAATAGCGTACCAGAAGTACGGGCGCATGTGGGCTGTGTGGGAAGATGGAGCAAGAAATATACAGTGGGGGAATTCTGGAGTGAGACGATAAGCTTCTCTAAAGTAATGTGTTTTCAGAGACTTCTTGAAGAACTGGAGAGATGGGGAGAGTCTGATGTTGCGGGGGGAGGTAGCACCATAGAAGGGGGTAGCTCGGGAGAAGTCCTGAAGGTGCGAGTTGGGGGTGTGGGTACGTGAAGCTGATGGCATCAGATCATTGGCCGAGCGAAGTGGCCGGGATGGGATGTACCTGTTAATAAGGGAGGAGATGTAGGCAGGGGTGCAGTTATGGAGAGCTTTGGACAATTATCCTACAGGCAGGGTTGGCTTTCCTCTTGTATCATGTACGTCACCTGTTTGTGCTTCCCCATTGTAAAGCGCTACGGAATCTGTTGGTGCTGTTTAAGTACTTGTATCTGTAACTTTGTACCTGAGCAACAATATTTTGAAATTAATTCTAAAAAGAAACAGGAAGCCAGTGTAGAGATTGACAAAGGGGTGAGGTGTGAGAGGTGTGAGAGGTGCGGGAGGTGAGGTGGATGGCTCAACCACCTCACCTGCCGCACCTCACCCCTTTTGTCAGGCTCTGGCACAGGTGTTCATTACAGACTGCAGAGGGAGAATCTGGAATCTTTTAAGGCCAGAGAGAAGGAGGTTACAGTAGTCGAGGCGGGAGATAATAAGAGCTTGGATAAGCATTTTAGCAGAGTCCTCATTAAGACAGGGGCAGATGAGTGCAATGCTTTTTTAGGTGGAAGCAGGAAGATTTGTTTAGTGACTGAATGTGAGAAGTAAAAGAGAGATCAGAGTCCAAGAGGCCCTTATAAAACGAGCCTGCGAGGTGAGGTGGGCTGGGTGAGAGGGAGGTGGGAGAGAGGGAGATGGGCGAGGGGAGAGTGGGGTGGGAACAGGAGAAAACAGGGAGAGGTGCTTGCCTGTGTCTGCAGGGTGGAGATGTGATGGAGGTTGCCGAGGGGAAAGAAAGATCACATAGGATCAAAGGGGTTAAGGTGTCATAAAATCCTGAAAGTCAGCGATGCAAGACAGGGGGATAGATAAGAATATATGGTTTGTGAGAGAGCAAAAGATGAAGCTAGGGAGAGAAATAGGTTGGCAACGATTGGATGTAATACAAAGTAGCAAATGTGTCTACCTGCACAGAAACTGAATACATATGGAGAAAACCACACTCAGAGATATATACACACACACACACAGAATAGCAAATATGTCTACCATCACAGAGACTGAATAAATAGGAGTAGATAGATAGATAGATATCTATCTATCTACACACACACACACACATGCTGACAAATTATAGTGCAATCATAGCAAACATTCAGCAGCATAGGAGGCAAAATATGGGCGAGAGTCCAGTTTTTGAGTCACCTTGAGGAGTAAAGTTACTTGTGACATTAATGTTTTTATTACAACTTTTAGTTAGGTGTATAAGAAAAATAAATAATTTGATCCATAAAACAGAAACTGATCAATGGCAGGAGACGCACCAAGACAAGAGAAAGTCAAATCCCAGAAATGATACATTTTAACAGTCACTGATCAGCTGGATTTATCCATATCCGTCAGTCAGTGCATCACACTATATATCAACACTTTCAGGGATATTCAAAGAATTCGAAAAGTCACCGCACGTTCGCTGACTTTTCCTTCTCCTCAATTCGGTGCGATTTGGCAATACCATTTCGGCGACCCTGTGGTGTTTTCAGCAAGCACCACAGGGCTGTCGTAGTGCAGGGAAAAGCTACCGCAAACTCGCCGAACACAACGCAAAACCCAGCGAACGCACACCGAAACCCGCAAAAACATCTGGATTAACCCCGCCGAACACGCCCGAGAAACCCGAGCAGCCGTCGATCACGGCGCAGAGCAGCTGCTGGAAAAACCCAACACCGCAGACGAATGGAGTGAAAAAAAAACAGTACGCTTGAAAAGTGAAACACTGTTTGCAAACAAACTACTGAACGAAAATGTCTGAAATTGACATATAAGATCCAATGAATGATAATAAAAAGGGCAGGTACAGAAAAAAGAAAAGACGATTTAAAAAAACCAAAACAAAACAAGAATTTTCGCAAAAAAATCCCGAAAAAATGCTCAAAAGACCAAAGAAATCTATACATAAAGAGACTTTTTACTGCAGAATGTTATAATAAACGGTTTATTAGATATTGAATTAAAATGGGAATATTTTTAACATTGAAGCCTATGGGATTCGCCTGAATAAACCTATTGAATGAAACCACCGAATGGCAGGGCAATTCGGCAACTTTTCACTGCTGTTTTTTATTGTCTGAATAGACGAATCATTGCTTCTCTATGGGGATTTCACTGCTCTCGAACAGGCAACGAACAGGCACCGTATGTGCAGGCAATTCGCCAACATTTGGAGCAATGCCTGCTCTCTGGATAGCCGAATGGCCAGGAAAGGTAAACGTACGCTGAAATTCACTGTTCAGTTACCTTTCGGCCACAATTCAGAGCTTTGTGAATAACCCTGATAATTATCCAAATTCCCTAAGGGCCTGATAATTATTTTTTATTTGAGAAAGTATTTTACCAGGAAGGATACATTGAGATTTCTCTCGTTTTCAAGTATGTCCTGGGTGGCGAGTCTGTACCGTTAGGTGTCTTGCCAAGGACACTTACTGGAGAGGTTGCTCGCTGGGATCGAACTCATGCACAGACTCTCTCCATGCATTATTGCCGATATATTGTGTTTCTATTGTCCTCCATTCATAGCTATTCTGCGGCACCATGTGGTACTGAACAAATAAAAACACATTAGGAGGAAAAAAAGGTAAAGTAAAGCAATAAACATCTAGAAACTGTTTTGCTTCGTATCAACTCACGTTTCTTGTCAATTAAAACGGGTGCTTGATAAAGTGCCTTCACGTTACCTTTTCTAATAGCTGTGCGATGGAGTACTTCTCTGCCGTCGTTTTCTTTGCCTTGCTCTGCATATTGATTTTCATCCTCTCCTTCGCTGGCACGCCACAAAGATCATGTGCTGAGATGCAGGAGAAAAACAGGACCGATTGTTATAGATAAGCACAAAGCTGAAAGGGAAAGTACGCAACATTAATTGTCAGAAAATGGGCCTGCGAGCTGGTATAGTGAGTGTTACCTGCTCCTCGTACCCGAACCCCCAACTCCCGCCTTTAGGACTTCTCCCGAGCTGCCCCCTTTCTATGGAACTCCCTTCCCAGCAACATCAGACTCTCCCTGTCTCTCCAGTCCTTCAAGACATCACTGAAAACCCATTACTTTAGGGAAGCCTATCGGCTCACTCCCTAATCCCCCATTGTTCATCTCTTGCTCCTCTTCCCACACACACCCCGTTACTTCTTGTACTCTATTCACCCACACCTAGCATGTCACCCCTCTCCTCTTATCATTATAAGCTCTCGAGCAGGGTCTTCTCTCCTACGGTTTGATGTGTGTAATGTGTATGTAGATTTATTATCCGCTCTCTCCCATTGTACAGCGCTAAGGAATCTGTTGGCGCTTTATAAATGCTTGTAACTGTAACAAGTGTCAGAAAATCGCTGTTCCGCACGTGTGTGGAGAGTGGCAAACAGGACAGGCCAAATGGTTAAACGAGAAGAAGACCGAGGTTGGGGAAGCCAGCTGACATACATAGTCAATGAAGCTAGTAGAGGTTGGGGCAGGTAGCTGGTTGGCGTGGTCAGAGTGGCTAGCTGAATTCTGAGGTAGGTGAATGCTTGGCGTGGTCAGAGTGGCTAGCTGAATTCTGAGGTAGGTGAATGGTTGGCGTGGTCAGAGTAGCTAGCTGAATTCTGAGGTAGGTGAATGGTTGGCGTGGTCAGAGTGGCTAGCTGAATTCTGAGGTAGGTGAATGGTTGGCGTGGTCAGAGTAGCTAGCTGAATTCTGAGGTAGGTGAATGGTTGGCGTGGTCAATGTGGCTAGCTGAATTCTGAGGTAGGTGAATGGTTGGCGTGGTCAGAGTAGCTAGCTGAATTCTGAGGTAGGTGAATGGTTGGCGTGGTCAATGTGGCTAGCGGAATTCTGGGGCAGGCGGCTGGCAAAGAATAGTTGAGACGTCAGTCTGGGGGTTGAGATACCAGAGAGGCAGAGCAGGGGAAAAAAATGGAGAGGGCTAGGAGAGAGATACTGCTTCACTACTGGATCGCGCCGCCATCTTGGGGCCTAGCGCGGGCCTGAAGCCTTGCGCTTCTCTGGGCAACGTTGGAAGGCCTAGGAGAGGCATTGCGGCTTCTGTACGCTGCGGGACACCAAAGACTAGTAGCGTTGCAACTCTGTCGCCTGCAGGGACCTGCCGAGACAACCGCGGGCTGGTGAGTATGGCTGGCCCGGCATCGGGAGCCCTGATATTAAATCGCCAGAGGAAATATATTAGGAGGGGCACTATTCCTTTCAATCACTAAAAAAATTTAATAAGTGCATAAAAATATACACATGTACGTATATATAGAGGCAACAAATAGATTTACAATTTACAAATCAGACAAAAAAAAAATAATAATAATAAACTAAATCTCCCAGCAACAAGTCTCTACACTATACGTTTTGATAGAACTTTCCCTCTGTAAATCAGATGCTTATCTGTTGTCCTAAATTACAATTTAAGGTATTATATTAAATGTTGTCCTCGTTGGGTTGTGATGTCATCTGAAAGGTCTGGGAATAGCAGAATTTTCAATCCAGCCTCCAGGGACATTGCCTTAAAACACTTTATGAAATATTTACACCCCCCCCCCTTCCTTAATAGGTGGTCAGATGCTGCTAACAAACTTGGGATGACGAGACAGGGAGGCAGGACTGGCCCACTGAATACGTAAAGGTCGCGGGAATGGTCACTGTCACAGGTTCCCCTTTCCTGTGCCACACAATATCTCAGATGTAGGAAGGAAGGGCATAACTCTTTGGAAGACGGTACCACCACCTCATCTTCAGTAATGCTCTCAGGTTCATTTATTCCTCGCTTCAGCATAGTATACTCACCTTCTACTTCGGTGCTGTTGGTTTACAAGCTTCCAGATTCTTGTCCGATTGACCAAAACAGCATTATTATAGATTCTGTTACTGATACGGTTTACTGCCGTTTTGTTACGAAACGTCATCTGTCCAAAATTCTGTGGATACGTATTGCGAAGGTACTTCCGAAATAACAAAAATCGATTTCAGCTGAAACAATTTGCACCCGAAATGAAACGGTACATGCCGAATCGATTCGTTATAAGAAATTTGTAGCGTTACGTTATGAGGTTTCACACAGGTGGAAAGATTTACAGTAACCTGAACCGATCAGTGCTAAATTCCAAATTTACAAGCCTAATCTAACCCTAATTCCTAACTAGATGTGTGCGTTTCATTTCTTAACGAATCGCATTTCAGCTCAAATTACAGCGATTCATAATCAGACTCAGGTCGTCCCCCTTCAGCCAATGACATGCCCAGCGTTTCAGCAAGGAAGGCGGGGTGGAGTTTTTGCCGGAGAGCCGTGGGGCGTCCTATGTTGCCCCAAGGCTTTCATGACTGCCTGCCGGCCACAATCTCCCCGGCGTTAGAAAAGCTGCCAAATATTAAATGGCATGGAAAGATTTAAAAATACACAGATTATACATATAAAAATATGAAATATCGGCTCCATTAATAAACACAATATACACTATATTGCCAAAAGTATTCGCTCACCTGCCTTGATTCCCATATGAACTTAACGGACAACTCATTCCTAATCCATAGGGTTCAATATGATGTCGGTCCACCCTTTGCAGCTATAACAGCTTCAACTCTTCTGGGAAGGCCTTCCACAAGGTTTAGGAGTGTGTTTATGGGAATTTTTGACCATTCTTCCAGAAGCGCATTTGTGAGGTCACACATTGATGTTGGACGAGAAGGCCTGGCTCTCAGTCTCCACTCTATCGGGTTGAGGTCAGGACTCTGTGCAGGCCAGTCAAGTTCATCCACACCAGACTCTGTCATCCATGTCTTTATGGACCTTGCTTTGTGCACTGGTGCACAGTCATGTTGGAAGAGGAAGGGGCCAGCTCCAAACTGTTCCCACAAAGTTGGGAGCATGGAATTGTCCAAAATGTCTTGGTATGCTGAAGCATGCAGAGTTCCTTTCACTGGAAGTAAGGAGCCAAGCCCAGCTCATGAAAAACAACCCCACCCCATAATCCCCCTCCAAACTTTACACAATGCAGTCAGACAAGTACCGTTCTCCTGGCAACCGCCAAACCCAGACTCGTCCATCAGATTGCCAGATGGAGAAGCACGATTCGTAAACTCCAGAGAACGCGTCTCCACTGCTCTAGAGTCCAGTGGCGGTGTGCTTTACACCACTGCATCCGACGCTTTGCATTGCACTTGGTGAGGTATGGCTTGGATGCAGCTGCTTGGCCATGGAAACTCATTCCATGAAGCTCTCTGCGCACTGTTCATGAGCTAATCTGAAGGCCACATGAAGTTTGGAGGTCTGTAGCGATTGACTCTGCAGAAAGTTGGCGACCTCTTCGCACTATGCGCCTCAGCATCCACTGACCCCGCTCCGTCAGTTTACGTGGCCTACCACTTCGTGGCTGAGTTGCTGTCCTTCCCAAACACTTCCACGGTCTTAAAATACAGCTGACAGTTGACTGTGGAATATTTGGAGCGAGGAAATTTCACGACTGGATTTGTTGCACAGGTGGCATCCTATATCACAGTTCCGCGCTGGAATTCACTGAGCTCCTCAGAGTGACCCATTCTTTCACAAATGTTTGTAAAAACAGTCTGCATGCCTAGGTGCTTGATTTTATACACCTGTGGCCATGGAAGTGATTGGAACACCTGATTCTGATTATTTGGATGGGTGAGCGAATACTTTTGGCAATATAGTGTATATGCCGCCCTGTCAAAGGCTGCGGCATGGAGCACCCAGCACTGGACCTCAACAAGCCACCACCAACGACCAAGCCGGCAGCAGATTGAGGCTGAACCTGGTCACTCAGCTTGCTGGAGGTGGGCTTGCAGCGGGTTGTGAAAACAAGACAGAATGCCTGGGACTTGCTCCCTAGAGTCGCCATCTTCCTTCCGTCCTGCTCCCAAGTGTGTATATGAAGCGGCCCAGACTCAGACCTCGATCGGGCCTGGGCCAGGGCTGTGAGTACGTTTATGGATTTGTAGTGTCCGAATGTGCGTGTGTAGGAGCGTGTCCGAATGTGCGCGTGTAGGAGCGTGTCCGAATGTGCGCGTGTAGGAGCGTGTCCGAATGTGCGCGTGTAGGAGCGTGTCCGAATGTGCGCGTGTAGGAGCGTGTCCGAAAGTGCGCGTGTAGGAGCGTGTCCGAATGTGCACGTGTAGGAGCGTGTGCGAATGTGCACGTGTAGGAGCGTGTGCGAATGTGCACGTGTAGGAGCGTGTGCGAATGTGCACGTGTAGGAGCGTGTGCGAATGTGCACGTGTAGGAGCGTGTGCGAATGTGCACGTGTAGGAGCGTGTGCGAATGTGCACGTGTAGGAGCGTGTGCGAATGTGCACGTGTAGGAGCGTGTGCGAATGTGCACATGTAGGATAGGAGCGTGTGCGAATGTGCACATGTAGGAGCATGTGTGAATGTGCGCGTGTAGGTGCGTGTGCGAATGTGCGCGTGTAGGTGCGTGTGCGAATGTGCGCGTGGATGTGAATGTGTGTATATAACTGTAGGCGGGGATATGTGGAATGCTGTGATACGCACCTATAAACCACACATTATTGTGCGTTTTATTGCTGTGGAGCTCTGTGATTCACTCACACACTTCACATTACTGTATTGAAGTGGACTCAGGCTGGAAGCTGGCCGCCATTATACATTATAAGCCAGGCGGCCATCTTGTTCAGAATATTGGTTCACTTGAAAATAACTAGGTAGGTTTTAGCTGAAACTAGAATGAAGCATACATAGAAATTTAGGAATGTGTTAGATTAGCAGAAAAACAATTAAAACCTGAGAAAGATCGAGGCTGTTCCTGGCACGAAGGGATAGAATGAGAAGTGGATAAATCAAGGTCACAGAGGCCCCAGCAAGACAAAGGGAAGCATAGAAGATAGACCAGGTGCTACCCGCAACAAATGAACACAGGCGCTAGGGAGGCGAGCACAGCCCGGACTGGATGTAGTAACTAATTATGATCTGTCGAAACTAACATGAAGTTTGCCAATTTAATGGAATGTCTTTGTATTAGACTAAGGGAGGTATTAACCCACGTGGGGTGGGATAGTGTCACCGGGAGGTGGGCTAATTGGGATGTACCTAATTATGTATTCGGGGTATAAGACCCCTTGTCGGGGTGAACTCAGGGCTCAGTCTTTGCGATTCAATCCTGTCTGAGCATCCTCTGTGATGTCACAATAAAGTTTGTCTTTCCTGAAGAGACTCGTGTCCAGACAATCCTTGCTCGTGTCCAGTCCGGCCTCGTCCCGAGTGAACTAAGTGGATTCCAGTAACATTTCTGGGGGCTCGATAGCCGGGATACGAGGCCCTTTGCCGGCACGGCAACGACTGCTGGACAATGTAGCGGTTGACTGCAGGTGCGAGTAATCCCGCTGGTTGGGCGTCCGTTGAAGGGGAGCTGACATCTGCAGGCGCCAAGCAGGATTTCCTGTTCAGTGGACCTCGTCTCGTCCCAAACGGACCCTCGGCCCGGGAAGCTGGGACACCACCGAGTCCGAGGAAACAGCGAACAGCGCGGCGATAGGTAAAGTGTCTTCTATGTTTGTATGTCTAATGGAAATGTCCGGCCATAGTCGGATAAGGAGACCCGCGGCCATGGTCTCGTTGACATACCGAACCCGCCGCCGAAAGCACGGACAAGCAAAGGAGCCAGAGTGGCTAGCGCGTGTCTGGACCCGGGGGATCGGATGTTAACTAAAGGGTAGAGTCTGTATGAGAGGGAGAAGGGAGCCACGTGGAGTTGCATAGTCGTAGTCAGTGTTTGTAAATAAAGCTTCTACACGTGGACAAAAGGAAAGGAGGAGAGATTTCTGTGACTGGGCTGAGAGCCCTGAGTCAGTGCTAGTGTGTACGTCGTGTAGTGAAGAGGGCCCATTGGGGCCAGCTGCAGAGGAAGTGGTGCCGGGTGGGTAGATTACCCATAGGCAAATTGGAATTGCAGACGGAAGTGTAGTTATAGAACGGGGTGCACATAGTCACAAGCAGTCAAGAGTTAGAGTTCAATTAACGGGGTATAAGGAGCCAAAAGGAGGGACGGTGTGCCCTCGGCTAGTAGAAAGAGTTGAATTGTTTATGTACTGTTTTGTGCTGAAAGTATCTGGTACACTATGGGTTGTGAATGATTGCTGAGAGTGCTGTGAGTGCTTGTGCGCCTACTCGCCTAGCGAGAAAGCAAACTTGAGAGTGGACTCCCAAAGTACGTTTCCGGCTCAGGCGACTGCAGTCCGGCTACTGACGGAGGAAGCGAATCCGATATATATGAATTGTTGACTGAAGTACCACACAGTAAATTTCAAGTGGTTTTGCTAAAAAGTAATATCTGTATCGTAAAAAAGGTTACTGCCCTTAAGAGTAACAATGGGTAACGGGTCATCCAAGCCCAACAAGGTGAAGAAGGGTGAGACGCCCTTAGGGTATATGGTGCGTAATTTTGAAGCACTATACACAACACATGATTATGGTGTAGAGTTAACTAAAGAGAAATTAACAGGAATGTGTACACTTGTATGGCCACTGCTAGTTCCAGATTCGCCAGAGCAGGGGGTCAATGGACCCGGAGTTAATACAGAGAGTGCATTCCCAAGTAACCGGGAAATGCGGATATCCTGAACAGTACCCATATATAGATATATGGAGGTATTGTGTAAAAGATAAAAGTCATTTTATAATGATGGCGGGACGTAACAAGAAGCAGGTACCCCCAAATAGAGAAAATAATACGAAAAGGAAACCGGTGTTAGTAGAACAACCGGAGGAGATTGATTCCCTGTCCCCGCCCTATCCATCATATTATGGGGCAGCGAGAGAAGCTTTGCATGCTGCGGTTGCGCTGGCGGAGGGGGGGGGGAGCGGGCTGCTGCTGCTGCTCCGCCGGCTTCCTCCGCTCCGGCAGGCGGTATTGCGGAGGAAGATGAGGGGGCAGCGGGTGGAGGAGACAGAGAGGTCCCACCAGGAAAGATTGAAATGCCCGATGGGAACGTATATAAACTAGTAACCCAAGAGGACAGCGATGATGAGGGTGAAGATGCAAAGCAAGGTGCAACCACTCGCGCAGTGAACAAAATATGTAAACCGCGAGACCCATATCAGCACAATCCCAGTAAAAGTAAGATGCAAATGCCTCTACGGGAGGTGCCAAGCCCTGTACTGGAAAACGGAAAACCTGGGCCAGTGCAATACACATATGTCCCATTTACGACAACAGATCTGTTTAATTGGAAAACACACACACCACTGTATTCCACTAACCCCGCAGTGGTGGCCAGTATGATAGAGTCAGTCATGCTCACACATAACCCCACATGGGCAGATTGTCAACAACTAATGCTGACAATGTTCACCACTGAGGAAAGAGCCAGAATAAATCGTAGCGCGCGAAAAATTCTACTTGCCCAAGCCGTAAAAGATGCTGGAGCCCAGCCAGAAGCGTCCGGCTAGGAACACTACCCCAAAACAGATCCCAAATGGCCGTACAATACTGCTGCAGGCATTGCACACCTGCAGATGTACCGTACAGCGGTAATAATGGGTGTTAAAGTGGGAGGGAAGAAACCCACAAACATGGGGAAAATAGCAGATATTGTGCAAGATTCTAAAGAAACCCCAAGTGCATTTCTAGAAAGATTACTAGATGCATATAGGATGTACAGTCCTATTGACCCGGAGGCAGTGGAGAATCAGAGGTTAATTAATTCTTCCTTTGTGGGTCAGTCACAGAGAGACATACGGAATAAAATACAGAGACAAGATGGGTTTTTGGGTAAAGGTATTAGCGAATTGGTAGAAATTGCTAATAAAGTGTATCATAACCAGGATCTGGAAGAAAAGTGGGAGGAGATAAAGAGACAAAAAGGGCACACAGGGGTGGTCGGATATATGGGAAATGGAGGGAGAGGTGCCCCGGACAGAGGGAGAGCGAGAGGTTGGGGAGGCAGAGGTAGGGGAACCCCTAGGGAACCCCATCAGTGCGCTTGGTGCCGGGGCGAAGGTCACTGGAAAAATAATTGTCCGGCATTTTTGGCTAAATTTGGGGTACAGGGGGAGGCTGGGGAATCGGGAGGTCAGGCCTCCAATGGTCAGGTAACAAACGGCAGATATGAGAGAAATGATGGTGCCGGTGAAGGGTTTGTTGGTCTGGCGGGAACGTCATTTGAAGGGAAAGGTACATATTGACACGGACCTGGGCCCATCCCACTCGGTAATCACGAGCCCACGGTCACTATGAGGGTGGGAAATAAAGATGAAATTTTTATGGTTGACACCGGTGCCGAATATTCTGTCGTAACACAACAAATTGCACCCCCAATGGGAAATGAAGTTGATATTGTGGGAGCAATGGGGGTGTCCGCTAAGTACCCCTTCCTTGCTTCACGAAAATGTAGTGTGGGTGGGCATAATGTTGAACATGAATTTTTGTATATGCCCGAATGTCTCATCCAACTCCTGGGGCGGGATCTCCTTTGCAAATTGCAAGCCCAAATTACGTTTCTCCCCGGGGGTCACGCTAGATTAGACCTGCCTGAGAGTGGCAGCTCTACACGGCAGTACAGCCCAGCCAGCCAGCATACCCAACCTGTAAAAATTGCAGTAATTATGCCAAGAGAAGAAGAATGGCGCTCGGCACCAACCCCGCCGGCCGACCCAGACCCGTACACACTACTTCTGGGCATCCCCGGAGTATGGGCGGAGGAAAACCCGCCCGGACTAGCTGTAAATATCCCTCCAGTGTACGTCGATTTAAAACCTGGTGCAACACCTGTGGCTTTAAGACAATATTATATCCCACAAAAAGCCAAGCAAAATATCCAGACACATTTGCAGAGACTTAAAGACCACGGCATATTGAAATTTTGCGTGTCACCGTGGAACACACCCCTGTTGCCAGTACTGAAAGAGGGCACACAAGAGTACCGCCCAGTCCAAGATTTACGAGCCGTCAACGAAGCCACAGTAACTCTACACCCTGTGGTTCCCAACCCATACAATTTATTGGCATTAATTCCCGGAGACACAAAATATTACACCGTGCCTGATTTAAAAGACGCTTTCTTTTGCATCCGCCTGGCTCCGGCAAGCCAGCCTCTTTTTGCATTTCAGTGGGAGGAATCTACCACGGAGGCGCGCCATCAAATGACCTGGACACGCCTCCCTCAAGGTTTCAAGAACTCGCCCACGATTTTTGGGTGCGCGCTCAGCCAGGACCTCCTGTCCTTCAACGCTCAGCCAGACAAAGTTGTTTTACTACAGTATGTAGATGATTTATTACTAGCTTCTCCCACAGAAAAAGACTGTCTCTCTGCCACATCTGCTATGCCTTGCAGGTTACAGAGTGTCCAAAACGAAAGCACAAATATGTAAGCAGACTGTGAAATATTTAGGTTTTCAATTAACAGGTACCAAGCGTGCACTGGGGGCAGAGAGAAAAGAAGCAGTATACCGAATACCCCAACCAAAGACAAGGAGACAAGTCCGTGAATTCCTGGGAGCTGCAGGTTTCTGCCGCCTGTGGATCCCCAACTTCACAGATATTGCTAAGCCCCTCCATCAAGCCACCAAAGGAGGAGAGCATGACCCCTTCCTCTGGGAAGAAGAGCAAACAGCAGCTTTCCTGACATTAAAGACTCTCTTAATGGAGGCTCCTGCGCTGGGACTGCCAGATCACAGCAAGCCTTTCCAGCTGTACGTGCATGAACACAATCAAACAGCTACAGGAGTGCTGATTCAGAATTTTGGCTCCTGGCTCTACAACTTTCCGAAGGCAAAAGAGTAAATATCTACACTGACTCCAAACATGCCTTTATGACTGTCCGTGCACATGGTGCACTCTACAAAGAAAGAGGCCTACTTACTTCCTCAGGACAACAAATCAAGTATGCAGCTGAAATAACAGCTCTCCTAGAAGCTGTATGGAAACCAAGTGCTGTCAGTATTATGCACTGTCGTGGCCACCAGAAAGGCCATGATGAAATCCCGAAAGGCAACAGGCGCGCTGACCAGGCCGCAAAAGCGGCTGCAAAACCATTGCTAACAACTGATCAAGCCAAAGTCCTGCTCTGCAAGCAAGAGGCCCAACCTGCCATGCCAAACTACGAATTCTACATGAATTGGAGAAAATTTGAACCTGGAGGCGAATTTATTGAAATTATGTTGCACAAATGGCACAATGACTACGAACTATTAGAACTCAATCATGATTATATCCAATGGCTCTTCCCAACCCGGTCACAAGGCCGAAATTTCTACTCCACTCCTCTGAAACCTCAAGAGACACGTCTTATGATAAACACCTCAGAAGTTCAGCAAAGACTCCGCCGAGCATACAAAATGATGCTGAAATTCTTTGGCGTAAAACTAATGGGGGTGTATGAGGAAGATACAGAAGTAATCGAAGTTGAACGAGCAGAAAATTTCGCCTCACGTTTCGAAAATCTAACAACCAACCCTCATAATAATCTGAGAATTACACGAATACTGCTAAGTTTGGGAGAATTGGGAGCAGAAGAATACCAAGCCCCATTGGTGAGGTTCTTCATCAAGGAGATCCTTATCAAAAACAAACTGCCAAGAATGAAGAAAAGTGCGATGAACTTTTTCATACCAGCAGTGAGAGATTCACAGGAGAGACAAGATCTGCTGTTCTTTGTCTGGCAATACTATTTCCCAAAAGAAGAATTCATCTGGAGAAACCATGGAGAATTGGCACGATACAAAGCAAAACCAGTGGTGGCTGCACTCCTACCGGCGCCACTGAGCGAATGGACGCCTGTGTATTCAGAGAAAGAGAAGAAATGGTTATCAGAAGAACAAGGCGGATATGGAGGAGACGGATGGTTCCAGTTGAGGAATGGACAAATAGTTCTACCAGCAACATTGGCGCCTGAGATTGTAAGAATGCTCCACGCAAGTACCCATGGAGGAAGAGAAATGATGGAACAACAATTGGAGCCACATTTCTACGTGCCAGGACTGTCAGTAATCTGCAAAGCAATAGCCCAGCAGTGCGTGACATGCGCCAAAAATAATCCAAGAACAGGCCCATCTCAACCTCCAGGGAAGCAGCCGATCGGGCTATCCCCAATGGCATCGTTACAGATAGATTTCACAGTGTTGCCACCCTGCAAAGGATATAAATATCTACTGGTAATGGTGTGTACCCTGACAGGATGGGTAGAAGCTTTCCCAACAAGAACAGAGAAAACAGTGGAAGTGGTGAAAAGTCTGATGAAGGAAATAATACCACGCTATGGACTTCCTCTCGAAATAGGGTCGGACAATGGCCCCGCATTTATACAGAACTGTTTACAGCAACTTGCCCGACTATTGGGCATCACCTGGAAGTTACATACGGCTTACAGGCCCCAAAGCTCGGGAAAAGTCGAGAGAATGAACCGCACCCTAAAGACTTTGATGTCCAAACTGTGCCAAGAGACGTCACTAGGCTGGTTGGATGTGCTGCCGATAGTCCTATTGCACATTAGGTGCAGGCCAACCCCCCAATTGAAGCTAAGTCCGTACGAACTCATGTTTGGACAGCCTACCCCTCTGATTAATGGACTAAGGGGGGACCTTCGGGCATTGGGGGAAACGAAATTAAATGATCAGGTTGTGCTGTTGGGTAAAGCAATGCAGAAATTAAATACTTGGGTGGGAGATAACATACCTCACTTTTTATACCCCCACTGCATAAGTATTGTCCAGGTGATTCAGTGTGGGTGAAGGAGTGGAAAAATGATCCACTAGGCCCAAAATGGAGAGGTCCTTACTTTGTCCTGTTATCAACCCCTACAGCAGTAAAGGTTGCCGAGGTGGTCCCGTGGATACATCACTCCAGACTGAAGGTAGCTGCAGCCAATCCTGAACCAGTATGGAAGGTCGTCACCAACAAGACCAATCCACTGAGGCTAAAGCTAACAAAGACCACAGTCGTGAGCCCCTGAGAGATTCGACTGAGAGCATCCAAGATACTCAACCCGTGGGTGTTTTGATGGATACAACGAGGTCTGATTATCCCCTGATAGGAGATGCTGAAAGTGTTATTTTTAGGGGCCCGGCCCCGACCCGTGATCAACCGGAAATGTCTTTTGTTTTTGAAATTCCGGCGGGGAGGGATTGGGTTTATGTGACTGTGAAGAGAATAGCCCAAGGGTTTTTGACAGTTGGGGCAATTCTGGTACTGATTTGGTTTCTTGCACATTTGATCCATGGACTATCACGTGGAGCATGCCCCAGGTGCCCAAGCACCACCAAGAAAGTGGAAATTTCCCAGATCTGGAATGGTACGCACCCGGTGATGGAGAACCGTACCATGTGGAGACAAAAACGAGAGGCGCTATCTGGAACCAGCCCAAGAGGACACTTACTTGTGCAATTTAAATATGACTATGCTAAAAAGTCTGGGCAAACCGCATGCTGGGTGTGTAGTAGACTGCACCCAGAGACAATTCATATACCATTTGCCTCTGTCCCAATGAATTTGAGTATGTTTGCATCAGGGAATGTCACAATACAAGCAGTCGATGCATCGAGGGAGAAACCAGAATCATTCAGTCCCGGGTACCCCATAATAGGACCAGTGTACCAACCAGAATGGTGTTTTCAATTAGGACCAGATAAGGAGACAAATAACGAGGGTGGGTTATGTAACTCAAGTCAGTTCAACTGGACATCATACATTTACATATTCAGAACAGGACTAAAGGCGCATTATATATATATATATATATATATATATTACGGTGCAGGCAACTCACTAGAGAGCAAGAGGAGGTGATTGCGAATGCGACCAATGGAAGGCAGGATGCAGTGGATATCATGAGACGGCTGAGAGAACTTGCGATAGAGGTAACAAAGGGAACACTATATTCATCACCATTTATAGTGAAAGGAGGGTACCAGGTGTGTTGTGAAAGGGTGTGTTACACACGGGTACCACATACAGTAACGGGAATGTGTTATCTGGCTAAATTGATCCCAATCCAGAGGGTGAGGGGAGAAGACACTAATTCAGACACAACACTTCACCCTAGGTACCCACTGGTGTTTGAAAGACAGAAGAGAGAGCTATTCAAGAAAGCGGATCGAATATGGGCATGGCTTCCAGCATGGACTGGATGGGGAAGAGAGTTGATGGCAAGAATGAACAGTTATGCCAGTTTGATGGATGAGATTTTGAATAAGACTAGTTGAGATATTCAGTTACTGAATCTGGAAGTACGGGAGATACGAAAGGTACAAATGATACATAACATGGCACTGGAACAGATCAGTGCGGCTCTGAATGGATTGTGTGAGATGACGATGCATTATGAATGTTGCACTTTCATCAAGAACACTACACATGACGTCCCTGACTATTACCAGGTAATCCAAGATCACCAGGAGAAGGTAGCACAGTTGCAGAACACAGCAAGGAGGATCGCTGCTGAAGGCTGGAATCCACTCCGTGGGTTCGGAGCAATCGGAGATTGGTTCGGATCCATTCTGAGATTTATTTCACAGATTGGATCCATGATTCTGATGGTGGTGGTGATCTTGGTCGTAGGGACACTACTGTACCGCATAGGGCTATGTCTATGGCCACTATGCAAGAGAGCACTGACACCCACACAGACACAGAAGATACCACTGATTATCCCACAAGACATGTTCCCAGCAAAAATAGGCCCCCTAAAGTATGAGGAATTTGAGAATAATAGTAGTGAGCTGTAATGGCTACAAGAGGAGAAGAACCTGAGGCTTGAGCCTAGGGGGGAATGAAGTGGACTCAGGCTGGAAGCTGGCCGCCATTATAAGCCAGGTGGCCATCTTGTTCAGAATATTGGTTCACTTGAAAATAACTAGGTAGGTTTTAGCTGAAACTAGAATGAAGCATACATAGAAATTTAGGAATGTGTTAGATTAGCAGAAAAGCAATTAAAACCTGAGAAAGATCGAGGCTGTTCCTGGCACGAAGGGATAGAATGAGAAGTGGATACAATCAAGGTCACAGAGGCCCCAGCAAGACAAAGGGAAGCATAGAAGACAGACCAGGTGCTACCCGCAACAAATGAACACAGGCGCTAGGGAGGCGAGCATAGCCCTGACTGAATGTAGTAACTAATTATGATCTGTCGAAACTAACATGAAGTTTGCCAATTTAATGGAATGTCTTTGTATTAGACTAAGGGAGGTATTAACCCACGTGGGGTGGGATAGGGTCACCGTGAGATGGGCTAATTGGGATGTACCTAATTATGTATTCGGGGTATAAGACCCCTTGTCGGGGTGAACTCGGGGCTCAGTCTTTGCGATTCAATCCTGTCTGAGCATCCTCTGTGATGTCACAATAAAGTTTGCCTTTCCTGAAGAGACTCGTGTCCAGACAATCCTTGCTCGTGTCCGGTCTCGTCCCGAGTGAACCAAGTGGATTCCGGTAACAGTATCACAGAGCTCCACAGCAATAAAACTCTAAGTAATATGCGTTGTGTGTGAGTTTTATTGCTGTGGAGCTCTGTGTTACACTCGTACACGCCACATGTTTTTTTTTTTTAAATGCTAGTGAGGGGGGGATACATAATAAATCCTCAAAACTCACCCCTGGATGCCCCTCTCTGCTTCCTCTTGGGCTTGCTGCTCTTTTTGGCTTTAGCCTGGCCCCCCATGCCGGACAACTCGACATACACACAAGGCAGCAGAGTGAGAGCTCAGCAGCAGCACACTTTCTGCAGAAACATGGGCACCACGTGTAGTGTCAGCGAGCCTTCCAGCTGCTACGGAGCCCGCACAGGGACAAAATACCGTCCCTACGTTTGGAACAGATGCTCCCGCGAAGGTATTAACCCCTCTGTCCGGGACAGGCTATCGCCGCGCAGATCTTGGCAGACGAGCCACAGCCCCACCAATACGCGGTAGTTTCTGTATAACGGGGCTCGGTTAGTGACCTGTTTGCACCGTGTGCGGAGGCTCTGCTCGGGGTGAGCGATAGAGACATTAATTAACCCTCTGCATAGTGTATCGTGTGTGCATTCGCTGGAAGAACCACAATGGGTCGGGGAGAGAGCGACAGAAAACACACAGGCTGCAAAAGCGTTTCGATTCCTTTATTCTATTGCTTTCCGCCGGGTTCACCGCGTTCGGGAATCACAGAAAGAGTGTCCGAACTACAAGTCCCGTGATGCTCCGGCGGACAGGCTGTCACTGGTGATGGAAGCCGAAGACTCAGGTCTAGAGCGGCGCGGCACGCGACTCCGTTTCCGCGGCAACCGGCCTCTCCCTCCCACTCGCGTCTCGCCTCCGCTGTCTTCCGCTTCCTGTTTCTGTCACAGCAGTTAGCCGAGTCAGGGCTGCCTGGGAGTGGGGAAAGGTTGCTTGGAGCTGCTTCCTGGCAGGGTAGGTGCCAGCCAGGTGGTGTCAGGGGCAAGCAGGTCGGACGCTTCCGCCGTTGCTGGTTGGTTTATATTCCAGTGAATACCGAGCCCCGCGCTGGAATCTCTAATGTTTGCCTTTCTGCTGGGGTTGTCATTTTTGCGGCTCTTGCTGTGGATTGCGTTTTCCATTGTGCATTTCCAGCCAGCAGTAATGGCTGCTCCAACTGTTTTTGGCCTGGCCGTGCAGGAGGCTGCATGCACCTCTGGGCTCTCCTGCAGTTAAACCTTCTCGACATTTTGAAACCTAATGAGTTACATAAAGGGACAATCCAGGGGTCAGCAGCTTGGCCCCTCCAGATGTTATTTAATTACAAATACTATGGGTCTCTGCCATTTAATCAGTAACTGAGCTTCATGGGATATGTAGTGCCAAAGCATCTGGAGATCCAAGCCTGTGAACCCCTGGTTCAGTTCTATGTGAATCTTTCCTGAATCTTCGTGTGATCAAAACAGGCTTTTCCGAAATGGCAGCCATTGTTTACTTCCTGTGTAAGAGTCCACAGACCTCTCCCTCCTGACCTAAAACAACGCGTTCAAATTAATCTTCATGCGCTTTATACTGATTTATGACTTCATATCAACAATGGGTGTCCCTTGGGCTGTCAAGGAGCTGTGGCAGTTTTCTGAATATTCACATAATTAGTGCCCGGGCAGTAATCTGTCTGATAAATTAATATCAGCGTAGTCAGCCCCACAAGCATAATCTCTTGGGAGTCCCTAGGACTGGATGGCGAGACACGTGAGACCCTCACAGGGTCATACAGTGTGAGCAGGATGTCACCTGAACCATTTTTTCACTTTGTGCTTTACTTTATGGAGCGCGATATGGCTGAAGATCACACACTCCTCTCTTGACCAGCATTGATTTTAAAAAATGTTTTCAATTGCTGCAGAAGTGATTTAAAGGGATTCTCTAATAATAAAGATTCCCACTTTTTTTTACCCCCATTTTAAAATTGGGCACATGCTGCTGACAGTATCAGCTCATTTATTGGGTTTTTTTTGGCTGCAGTCAAATTCTTTAATGAAAATTAGGCTCCATCCAAAAATATCTGAAAGCTCCCAAATTAGTGTGCTTTAAGGGCTTTAGGTTTAGAAGTTAGAGTTAGAAAGTTCTGAATCTAACCCTAATGTCTAGCCCAAAAAACCCCCCACTATTTCGGGAACAATGTAAACTTTTCGGATGGAGACAAATTTGTCTGAAATACTTTGACTAAATAGTCCCCCATCTCCCTCTGCGATGCCGAAAATTCATGCACCTTTTCTGTTCATAAATACGTTCTGGCAAAAGTGTGTCTGTTATAAAAGACGTATTTAGTGTGTTCATGTGGCCCCAGCCTAAAATAATGACTACAGGCATTAAACCTACTCGCTCGACGCTATTGTCACCTTGCAGAAAACTTTGCATATGTCTCTGTTAGCTCCATGAGTTAATGTTTCCATTACTTATTTATTCACTCATGGATTTGCTTTGCCGACAGTGTGAGGAAACTTGGAATTTTCTTGTTGACATTGAGCAATCCGTTAGTGATTCATGTTGAGAGGAGAGAGACACTTGAAGCATCCTCATTCTCAGAAGGAATAGAAGGTCAAGGGCTGATTATGTCAGAAGACAGCAACAAGGAGTTGGTGGATTTGGTGTGGGGTAAGAAGAGCAGCAAAGGCCTGGTGGACACCATATTTAAAAGATGGATGCAAGGTATGTGTGAAGTTCATACTGATGTGTCACGTGCTGCCATGCCATCTGAATATAAATCTACTCTAAAAGGGGTCTAACAACTTTAATGCAAATAGCTACAGGCAGTGATGGGTAGTTCTTTAGGATCTTTTTTCCCTGTGGTCCTCAGCAAGCCATAAGTGGCCTAAAAAAATCCAATTGTTTACCATTCATTTACAAAAGGCTTGGAAAACTTGCAATTGAGGCTAACCTACATCAAGGGATACTATAGGGTTAAAACCTGGAAGGGAGAACATAGGGGTTAAACAATAACGCTTCCCCTAATCCTGTCCACCTCTCCCCTTTTATATTTTTTAATCATCCTTTTAGTCAAATGTATAAACTCACCTTTTAATATCCAGGTCTGGGGTGCCTCAGACCTAGTCCACACATAGGTTGATGCTGCCTTCTGCAAGCTGCAGCATGTCACATGATTGCGAGGGGGGGGGGATTGGATGTTTGAGCGATTGTCCAGCCAATCCATTGGCTCTCAATGTCTAGTGCATTGGAAGCCATTGATGGCATCTGGTTCCTAAAGGTTGCAAAGCCCCAGATCTGGAGCCTCACACGCATATTCGGAGCGGAATAAGCCCCTGCACTCCGAGGACTCTGTCAGACCTTCAAGGTCCTCCTGGAGGAGTTTGTGTTCGTTTGATGGAGGTTTCCAGCAAACATTGGGCACTTCCTTAGTGCGCTCCCGCGATGATCTCTGCAGTCTCCTCCGGCAATCGCAGCGTTTTACTCCCAGAGGCGCGTTCAATAACTCAGCCGCTGCAAGTGCTACGTTAGCAACTTGCCATTGAACGCCGTTCAGCCACTCAGCGCTCAGCACTGCTAATTTAGCACTTGCAGCGACCCAAGGAGATGCTGCGAGTAGCTGAGTGTGACGTATTAAAGATGGCCGCCGCCATGAAGCAAGTAATAATGCCGTACAGCAATGTTAATTTTGAGGTTTTTGTTCACCAAAGCACAAAATATTTATTTATTTCCCCCTGCACATAGACATATATTACAGCTCAATTTATATTTTGTTTCAGACGTAAACATAACGTTTATTCAATAAAAACTATCATTTGTGGTATGTGCATACAAAACAGAATTGTGCTGACTGCTTCTCTTTTATTATATTTTGTCCGAGTGATACGAAAAACAATCTGAATCTTTCATTAAAAAACCGTTGGCCATTTTGGATTCAAAATTCGCATCCAAAGCGTTCAACGACACTGCTGCAGCAAACTGAATTGCTGCGCTGCAGCAATTCAGCAGCTGCTGAGGTATTGAACGGGGCTCTGGATTCCTTCTCGCGAGGAGGAAACCAGGAAGTATAACGTCGCCGGAGGAGGCTGCATGGGACATCGAGGGAGCGCAGGGAGAGGTGATGTATCCAGCGGCATCCCGAGTGTTGCTCGGGGTTACCACTTCCAACATAGGAATTTAACCCCGAGCCACACTCGGGAATACCGCTGGGGGGGGGGGGAGAGATAGACCTTTTTAGACGTGTTTTTCACAAACCGCCTGGGAGGTTAAAAAATAAACGGTTGCAGAATTTAAAAAAAATGGCCTTTTGCTGAAAATGGAAAAAAATAAATTGGTCTTTTTTTAAAAGAAAAAAAAAATTAACATGTTTTTTCATTGAATGGGATTTGCCTGTTTAAACCTGTCCTACTGAAACACCGAATATCAGGTAATTCTGTTGACATTTCAGTGCAGTTTGGCATTCTGTGAATGATAAACCATTACTTCTCTGAGACAATTTCAGTGCTGGCGAACTGCACCGTATTTCGCTGTCAATTCAGCTGCGTTTGGCGAGTTGCCAGCTTAGTGAATGGGTGAACTGCTTCAAAACTGCACCGTACAGTGAAATTCACCGTTTGGTGCGATGCAGGGACATGTTCAGAGGTTAGTGAATAACCCCTTAATTGAGACTGGTTACATTACATGCACATCTATCTGTAATGAATATCAAAAGCAGCGGCAGGAGAAGCGTCAGTGAAATTAAAATCTATACTGTGGGAGTTTGGATCTTTCTGTATGAAACGCTGGCATTGTTTCACTGCTGTTTGCCACTTTGGCATACACTGGCGTTTCTAAATATCTCCTTTTGGGGCTGTGTTCCAACCACGGTGTAAATTATATCAGAGCTTTTGTGATCTTACCAGAGCCATTAAAGTGTGTGTGGAGTTCTTAAGCTTACAACAGCAGTGGATAAATTTACACAAAGGTTGAAATGGGGCCCTTTGTTTTGTAAGGCATCAATGTGTATTGCTAAAATTTTCTTTTAGGATTTGTCTTCAGTGACTCAGAACCTACAGCATTGGAGCAGTTTGAAGGTGGGCCGTGTGCAGTCATTGCTCCAGTACAAGTATGTATTATATATATATATATATATTTTTTTTTTTATTTAAAATCTTTAAATGGACAGGATGTCCCACACATATCATTAACCTTGTCCATCTGGTACTAAAAACAGCTGACCGCATCTCTCTGCAAAGTCCTAGGAAAATTATAGTTCACAATTGTCAGAAAAATGAGGGGTATGAGTGTGTATTCTATCATACACCACTGGGCTCCCTAAAGTCATGGAAATGCATGCATGAAAGCGATTTGTTGTCTTAACATTTTTTTTTGTGCTGTGGTTTCATTTTTGTTCCCCCAATGAAAGCGATGCCACATGGTTCACTGTGACAGAGACAGATGAGCAGGACACTGGTCACGTTATTTTAGGTCTTTTTTTTAACTGACCAAGGGGATGGATGTTTCATTTTTTTTCCCCAGCGCCTTTTTCATATTTTTTTTTGAAAATAGTTTTTATTGGATTTTCAGTAATACAATAATAAGGCACTCATGAAAGCACATAGAGCGGTGCATAATCTCAGGGAATCAGGAACAAGATTAGACTTATAGAGGAAAACTGAACCTGTTTTCTTTCCCTGAGGCAAAACGGTACCTTGAGAGAGCCTGCAAATTATACATAATAACAACTTTATTAACAACAGAAATAATACCAAAAAGAAGAGAAAAAATAAAATAATAATAAAAAAAAAAAACAACTTTTTAAATCAAGGTCTCAGTGTCCCACATTACTATACTCGATTACTTCATAGTCTGCGACGTAACCCAAGGATCCAAAATCTTTGTGCATTGTTGGAGCGTGTCATGTAATTGTGCTGTTAGGTGTTCCATTTTATATAAAAACCACACTTTCGCAGCTATCTCCGGTAGTGAGGGAAGGTCTCGTTTCCAGGATCGGGCTATACAAATGCGGGTTGAAGTACAAATACGGTGTGTCAGTCGAAGAGAGGGACGCGATAGACCATGTCGTCTAGACGGACTATTGAGTAGAGCCAGAGCGGGATCAGGAGATACTGCCAGACCCAAGGCACAGGAGATCATAGCAAAAACTGAAGACCACAGGACAGTTACCAGCCCACACTCCCACCACATGTGATAAAACGAACCTCGTTGACCACAGCCTCTAGAACACAAGCCAGTGAGTGTGGGAAATATTTTCTGTAGTCGGGCCGGGTCTAGGTACCACCTAGAGAGTACCTTGTAACAATTCTCTTTGATCAAAGTACATGTCGTTATCCCCATCGAGGACTCCGTTATCGCCTCCCATTCCTCCCGGGAAAACTGGCGACCCAGGTCTAGTTCCCATTGGTGTTGGTACGAGCACGGGCTCTCGAGAGACGGGCGGAGGAGAAGACTATACAATTGGGATATTGCTCCCGAAGTGCTTGAACCTCTCGTTACTAGGCTTTCAAATGAGGTCACTACAGGGGTGCCCATATTTAAGCGGCTGTTTACAAAATGTCGAATCTGAGAGTATCGATGAAACTCCCTTAATGGGATGTCATGTGATTCTCTAAAATATTCCCACCGGGGGAATTTCCCCTGCAGCAGCACCGCTCCCAATGTCGTAAAGCCCTTCCTGTGCCACCAGTCAAATGCTCGTCCCTCCTCCCCATTCCACGGGGGAAAGAGCGGGTTATCTTTTAAGGGAAGCAGCCCAGATGTAGTGGTGGTTAAAGACATGCGAAATTTAACCTTAGCCCATATAGACAATGTGTGAGCAGTGGTGGGTAATATGTGAGCCCGTTCAGTCACAGAGAGATGCCTCCAGGGTAAGTGTGAGAGACATGAGGGGGCAATGCAGTCATGCTCTATGTCAACCCAACAGACCTTGCCCCTTCCCGAGGACCATTGTAGAAGTTGTGTCAGTTGCGCCGACTTGTAATAAAGGGTCAGATCCGGGACCGCAAGGCCCCCATGTATTCTAGGGCGGCGTAATATCAGTCTGGAAACTCTCGACTTCTTTCCTTGCCATACATAACGGTAAAAGGCTGACTGGAGGTCGTGTAAGATCGTCAGTGGCAAGGGGACCGGTAAGGTGCGAAAAAGGTACAGAAGTTTCGGAAGTGCCGTCATTTTAAGCGCATAGATACGGCCCATCCAGGAGATGGAGTAAGAGGACCACTGCCTTAGTAGGGATTTAATGTGTTTAATCATGTCTGGATAGTTATAGGTATAGAGCTGAGATATGTGTGCCGTTAGATAGACCCCCAGGTATAGGAGTCGGTGTGGGCACCAGCGGAAGGTGAATGAGTCTCGTAAGTGTGTAACAACCTCCTGGGGTAATGAAATATTTAACGCTTCAGATTTGGCGTTATTAATTTTATATCCAGAGAGGGCGCCAAAGGAAGAGAGGCAGCTGTACAGGTTCGGTAGTGAAAGAAGGGGCCGGGTTAACGTAAGTAGGACATCGTCAGCGAAAAGGCTCAGTTTATAAGTCTTGTCTCCCACTGCTATACCCGATATATCTGGGTGGCATCGTATCTGCTCCGCCAGGGGTTCAAGGCAAAGGGCAAACAGAAGCGGGGAAAGGGGGCACCCCTGACGAGTGCCGTTTAAGATGTCAAATGGTCTTGATCTCCCTCCCATAGTCGTGACAGATGCCGTTGGTGTTGTATATAGCGCACGAATACCCCCAATCATCTCGTCTCCCACCCCAAATCTCCTCAGGACCTCCCACAAATATGTCCAGTCCACTCGGTCAAAGGCCTTCTCGGCGTCGAGGGAAAAGCAGTAATGACGGTTGTTTGGTGGCATGCGCTATGGAGAGTAGATTCACCGTACGGCGAATATTATCTGGGGCTCCGCGAGATCGGATAAAACCAACCTGATCAGGGTGTACCAGGGATGGGAGATAGCGGCTCAATCGCGTCGCCAGGACCTTTTGCGTAGATTTTCATATCTACATTCAAAAGCGATATTGGGCGGTAGCTAGCGCAAGTTGAGGGATCTTTCCCTTCTTTGGGGATCACCACTATGGTGGCGGCCAACAGTTCCTTAGGTGGGTTTCTGCCTTCTATGAAGCCATTATACATATTTGCTAGGAGGGGGGCTAATTGAGTTCGGAATTTCTTATAAGGGGCTAAATCCGTCCGGGCCTGGGGCTTTAGATGTCCGGAGTTCTTTCATAAATGGGAGGATCTCCTCTGCTGTAATTGGGGTCCCCAGAGCTGCCGCCTGCGTCTGAGTCAACGAACGTATCGGTAATTGTTCCAAAAATGATCTAATCTTTTGTTGTTTCTGGTCGTCAGGCGGGGCTGTTGTGCCATCATACAATTTAGAATAATAACGCGCAAATTCTTCGGCTATTTCTAACGGGGCTACTGCCGGAGAGGATCCTGACCTCTGGATTTTGGCTATGGAGTTGCGCTTACGCAGAGCGCGCAGTTTGCGAGCTAGCATTGCATCTGGTTTGTTACCCTTCTCAAAAAATAGCTGTCCAACTCTACGAAGGTCACCCAGAGCCCTCTCCGTCTGCAGAGAATTCAATTCCCCTCTGGTAGTCACTATTCTGTTCCATATCAGCGGGTCGGGTTGGGCTTTGTGCGTCCTCTCTAGATTTGCAAGGGTGGTAGTCAGTTCTGTCGTTTGGGCGCGTAATTGTTTATAGTGTGTCGCTTGTAGGCCTATGAGCCGACCTCTTAGGACTGCCTTATGAGTTGTCCACAGCAGGTCTGGGAGGTAATGAGCGGGGTCATTATCCAGAACAAAGTTTGCCAAAGCTGAGTCCATTTCAGCTATGATTTCAGGTTTCAGTAACAGGGCGTCAGGAAGACGCCAGGGAGGGCGGGGAGATCCCCTAGCCCCATCTGCCAAGACCACGCTTAGTGGGGCATGATCCGACCAGGTGATCTCATGTATCTTGGCAGATAATACCTCCCTCGCCGCCCGTTGGGGAACAAAGACAAAGTCAATTCTCGTATATGTTACGTTCGGGTGAGAGTAAAACGTGTAGTCTCTTGTCGTGGGATGTAGGAGGCGCCATGCGTCTACTAATTGTGTTTGCTGCAAAAATCTTTAAGGAGTGGGCGGTTAGGATGAGAGTCAGACTGAGTGGGGATAGTAGATCTATCTAAGGCCAGGTCAAGGATGGAATTAAAGTTGCCTCCGATAATCACCTCCCCCCCCTGGAAAGGGCTCTAGCAAAGTCGAGAGCCGGACATAAAAGGCAGGGTCCCTGGAGTTAGGGGCGTAGACGTTAAGGAGAGAAATTGGTCTGTTGTCAATAGTGCCCTGAAGAAAAAGAAACCTCCCCTCCTTATCCGACACTTTTCTGCGAAGTACAAAATTAACCCGGGAGTGGAAAAAAATAGAGGTTCCCCGGTGTTTCGTATGGGCACAGGCATGGTAATGCAGCGGGAATCTCTTATCAAAAAATCTGGGGGATTTACCCTGCGCGAAGTGTGTTTCCTGGAGGAGGAGAATGTCTGCCCCCACAGACGCATAGGATCTCATCGCCTTACGTCGTTTCATTGGATTATTAAATCCTTTTACGTTATGTGAAATTACATGTAACGGCATTTTGGAAAGTGTTTGGGGGAGGCCTCAGTGGGCGAATATACTCTGACACATTGAGGCTAGACATATTAATGAAAGCATGAGACATTGACAACGGTATTAAGAATCCTAGAGTAGACATGCGGTATAAGAGATCACATTCAATAACAAATGACCACAGTTTACCTGACCCTTTGAGACCTTGATCAAAAAAAAGGAAAAGAGGAAAAAATGAAAAGGTAAAACCAGGGAATACTAAATCCACCTGCCAAAAGAGAGTAAAAAAAAAAAGGGGAAAAATAAAAAGCAAAAAGGAAAGCACAAAAGACATAAGAACTCGGATTGAAAAAAAGTACAATCCGACTAGGATCCCAACCAGGAGGGAAACAGTCTCGGCTTCCAACCTTCCCCCGAAGATGTCCCCTTCGGGGGAGAGACCGAGAAGGGCGCCCAGAGCCCTGGGCGGAGGGGTGGTCTTCGACATCCACCAAGTGGTGTGAACCAGATCTCGTTCGGATCCCATCAGGGGTCCATCATCCCAAGAAGGCTGTAGTGTTGTTTGAAAGAGAAAGAAACTTAGACAAGTTCCGAGTCCGAGAATATTACAGATTCAGCAGAGACCCTGCAACCTCGGGTATGCCTCCGGTGGTAAACTGTAAAGACGGCATTCATGGTGGAGGGGGTGGCGAGGGACGAGGCCGTCTTTTGGCGAGGCCTGCGACCATTCGGTCTCCATTCGTTACGGTGAAAAGGCACCCCCTCGTGGTGGAGAGGATCGCGCGTCTGCTAGGCCCAGCGCCTGGAGAAACCGGTCAGCCCTCTGCAGATCTTCCAGAATGTGCGTGGTGCCGTGGTGGGATACCACAAGCTTAAACGGGAATCCCCATCGATATTTGATGTTATTCGCAATCAGGAGGTCCGTAACAGGTTTAAAGGAGCGGCGATTTTGTAGAGTAATTGGAGAGAGATCAATAAACAGTTTCGGCATAACGTTGTCAATAGACGGCGTTTGCGTTCTGGCAGCTGCAACCACCGCATCTTTCACCCCATAATAATGAAATCTAGCAATAATATCTCTAGGTCGCTCTCCCGGTCGCGGCCTGGGTCGCAAGGCTCTATGAACCCTGTCAAACAAGCAATGTTCTGGGGGTGTATCAGGCAAGAGACTGAGCAGGTACCTGTGCATAAAGTCCTGTAAGTCAGTAACGTCTTCTGGGACCCCTCTGATGCGTATATTGTTCAGACGGGATCTGTTATCTTGATCCTCCTGAGCACGCTGGAGTTGGTGGACTTCTTCAGTGAGAACCTCCAGATGCTGGGCCATTTCGTTATAAGCTTTGGCTGAGTTATCGTTTGCCCTTTCTAGAGCGTCTGTTCGTGCTCCCACCGCATAAATCTCGGCCCTCACTGCCGCTAGCCCCTCCTGTATATCTCGCTTAATGTCCGCTCGGAACGTGGAGAGCAACCCCTCTATATCCCCACGTGTAGCTGGGCCGCTGTCTGGTGAGCGCGGGGTGGCGGCCACCATCTTAGGGGAGGCAGAGGGTTCCCTGCTTGGCGTGCGGTCTCCAAATAGAGCGGGCAGGCGGCCCGGTGGGAGGATTTTTTTTTAACTTTGGAGGCATCTCCTGGTACCTGGTGCTGTCCTGGGTCCAGGGGGTGTAGACTGCTCCGAAAACGATCGGGCTGGGCTGCGGTAAGGCTGATGTTAGCTGGGATGAGAGCGGAGCTCCGGGATCACGCAGCCATCTTGGTTAGCCGCCGGACACGCCCTCTGTGCCTTTTTCATTTTTAACGTACGTTATTTAGATTTGATTGGGTGGGGTAGAGGTAGAGAGCACCTGTCCGTTAATTGTCCTTGGGCAAGACACCTAACAGTACATACTCGCCACCCAGGACATACTTGAAAACGAGAGAAATCTCAATGTATCCTTCCTGGTAAAATACTTTCTCAAAAAAACCTATTACGTTGGCAATGTAAATGTCAGAGCACATACTGTAATATATGGCACTAACATATGGCATTACTACACAATTGGGTAAATAAAGGTTAAAATGACATTCTAGCCACTGACAACACAATTGGATATGAGTGTCCAACCTCAGCCCTTCCCCCCTCTGTTGCCTTGGCACCCTGTGACAGCTTCCAAATCTGAGGCATTTGCTGCTTAACACATGGGTAGAAACCGTGATAGATGCATTTTTTATTAATAAAGAGTCAACATATTGTGCAGCAATGTACAACGGGTAGGACAAATCAAATCTAAAATAAATTTGACACAAGGAGAATGAAAGGAAACTATGACCCTGCTCAAGAGCTTACAATCTAAGAGGAGAGGGGTGACACACACAGGTGAGGGTAAATGGCAGAGTATGAGAAGTAATGAGGTGCATCGGGGGCTGTATGGGAGATGGATAAGGAAAGGTGCATTGGAGGGGCTATGGAGTGAGCTGATAGGCCTCTCTAAACTAAAGAGACTTCTTGAAAGGCTGGAGGCACAGGGACAATTGAAGACTACCACTCTGAAGAACAGAGGTTCATTCAAGTGTTTTCAATCAGGTATTGAAAACACCTGTGGATGTCACGGAGCAGCAATAAAGCATAATAAGCACCAATTAGGCAGCTTTAAAATGACTGTGATACTCAGCTCCTTCTAGACATTTACTGGTGTGGTTACAAACATGGTGAAGTCAGGAGAATGGTCCAGGAAGACCAGAGAAGAGGTGATTACTCTTCACAGGAAGGGCAATGGCTATAAGAAGATTGCAAAGATGTTAAACATACCAAGAGAGACCATAGGAAGCATCATTGGCAAATTCAAGGCAAAGGGCACTGTTGAAACGCTACCTGGTCGTGGCAGAAAGAAGATGCTGACTTCGACTGCTGTGTGCTACCTGAAGCGTAGAGTGGAGAAAAGTCCCCGTGTGACTGCTGAGGAACTGAGAAAAGATTTGTCAGATGTGGGTACTGAAGTTTCAGCTCAGACAATACGGCGCACACTGCGTAATGAAGGCCTCCATGCCAGAACTCCCAGGCGCACCCCCTTGCTGTCTCCAAAGAATAAGAAGAGTCGACTGCAGTATGCCAAAAGTCATGTGGACAAACCACAGAAGTTTTGGGATAGTGTTCTGTGGACTGATGAAACAAAATTAGAACTGTTTGGGCCCATAGATCAACGCTATGTTTGGAGGAGGAAGAACAAGGCCTATGAAGAAAAGAACACCTTGCCTACTGTGAAGCATGGCGGGGGGTCAATAATGCTTTGGGGCTGTTTTGCTTCTGCAGGTACAGGGAAGCTTCAGCGTGTGCAAGGTACCATGAATTCTCTTCAGTACCAGGAGATATTGGATGACAATGTGATGCAGTCCGTCACAAACCTGAGGCTTGGGAGACGTTGGACCTTTCAACAGGACAATGATCCCAAGCATACCTCCAAGTCCACTAGAGCATGGTTGCAGATTAAAGGCTGGAACATTTTGGAGTGGCCATCGCAGTCACCTGACTTAAATCCGATTGAGAACCTCTGGTGGGACTTAAAGAAAGCAGTTGCAGTGCGCAAGCCTAAGAATGTGACTGAACTGGAGGCTTTTGCCCATGACGAATGGGCGAAGATACCCGTAGATCGCTGCAAGACACTTGTGTCAAGCTATGCTTCACGTTTAAAAGCTGTTATAACTGTAAAAGGACGTTGTACTAAGTACTAAGATTGAATGTCACTTGGGGGTTGAATAAAACTGATAATGATGTGAGCACAGAAAAGACATTTGTGGTTATTTCATTATAAATGTTATGTTATGTTTGTCTGACCTACACGTGCCTCTTTGATTTAATTGTAAGCCAGATGACTGAATGATCAAAATCATTGTCAAACTGGCCAAAACACTCAATTTCAGTGGGGGTTGAATAATTTTGAACACAACTGTAATACATTTAGCAAGCAATTCTTTACAAACCTAATGTGCATATTAAAGGTAGTTTTGGGAATTTGTTCCTCATAGATTCCATTTTTATATTTTAATACAGGCTTTTCTGCTGAAGAATCAATTGTTCATTTCTGAGAAGTCTAACTGGAGAACTTGCCAAGGTAGTTTCCTCCTTTCATTCTCTCTGGTCTGTCGTATCTTTTTCTCTCTACAATTTTTGACCAATGTCACACCTCCCAACTGTCTGCATACAGGACCATCCCAGCGTTTGGCCCCTGTCCAGCCACAGAGCACTTCATCTTGTTTTCTCCTTATTCCTTTTGAAAGCAGTTTGTGTTCAGCATGTGTTGATAGTACCCTCAAAATAAATATGTAATGCTTGTTTTAGAAATGTAAAAAAAAACTCCCTCTTTCCTTTTATGTACTTACACTTTGAACGAGGATCTTAAACCACTTTTGAAATGTAACCAGATTTTAGTAGACACTTTTGAGATGTAAGCTTAACCAAATCAAACTTGTACAATCAGAAGGCTATTTTCCATTTCAAATCATACTAAATTGTTCCACCAAGCAGATTAGAGAAAAACTAAAGCAAGTTTAAATGTGATTCAATGTTAGTTATTGGAAGCCAAAATGAAGGCACTATGTGACTGCACAACACCAAATCTTAAAGGAATGCTAGGCTGATCCACCTCTTGATGAATGGTCATGCCTCATCATGTTTAGACATTGACGGAAGACACAAACCTTGGGTTTTATGCCCTGTTATTGTTTAGAGGCTTTTTTGTGTTGGATACCCACAGAGACGTCATTCTTTAAAACTTCATTATATGGCCGGCATAATACAATGGGACTTTTTTCAACCTAGAAATTAATCGCAGCTCACTAACGGAAAAACCTGTGGCTCACTAATAACAGGTTGTATTCCGACTGAGCCACTGCAGTAGCGGCCCGAGTTGAAGTACTCATCATGCTGCTTGTAGGTACCTGCATTTTGCTTCTTGAGCACATGGGACTGCATCAAGCTAATTGTGACCTTGCATGAGCATGTTTGCAGGGCTGTGGAAGGACACTGGGATTTACTTGTCTTCAGTGTTTTGCAGAATGTGGACAGAGCACGCAACCAATGTCATGCACTCTGCACCGTGGGACCGAAGGCAATGTTTTTTGAATTATTTTTTTTCAGCTGTTTTAAATTTAAGTGTTAGGTGATTTTGGAAGAGCAAATTCACTCAACAGCAGGCTTTGAGAGTCAGTATTCTTTCTTGAATATTGGCTGAAGCTAAGCACAGCGGTACATTGGAATAGCTTGCTGTTCTGGTTCTGAGCTGTTACTACCGGCCATTAATGTGCACCAAGGAGCTGTACTCCGATGGAATAGCGGCTGAACCATTCGCTTAAAGGCTCAGATGGAATCGGGCCCCTCTGCTTTATTTTCTATACATTTTGCAGTAATGTAGGACATAGTGGGTTTCTCTTCATAGTCTTGCTATAGTTTAGAACATCAATGGTTTTAAAATTAGTAGTCTTAAGGAAGCTGTGTATATTCAGTGTTTTTTGCTCTGTAAATGCATTTAGAAGTTGTATTATCATTGTCCTCCCTTTTGATTCTATATACACCAGACACTCTAAACTCTTGCGTGCTGCTAATTTGTTCATCATCATCCGTTTGTTCATTCCCCCAGCAGAAGACGAGCAGAAAGATGTCCTGTGCCAAACCTTGGCTGACATTATAGAAATGTCGAATGGTCCGAATTCCTGCTCCTATTGTTTGGCGAGTTGGCTGAAGGGAAAAGGCTCTCAGGAACCTGAGACGGAGCTCCCTGCAGAATCAAGTCAACCAGAGCAGCCCAGTAAGAGGATTCTTATTACATTAAATGTAAAAGGGAAAATGTATCATTCAGTCATCAAATGCAAAAGGTATTTCATGCACATCATCACCAAATCCACTTAAAGTCATTCTGTGCAACCGCAATTTAGATTATAATCTCATCGTTTATATAGCGCAGCAGTTTCCCCAGTGCTTTACATTGGAGAAAGCAGAATTAAAATGACAAACGTAGGGACCAAAGACAAGATGTTGAGGACTTTGCTCATAGGAGCTCACACTTTAAAATTGAGTCTTTTTTGAACCGCAATCTAAAATAGAACACTCAACCCAAAAAAATTTTGCACTGGAATTTAGCATAACGATCAAATGGAATCATTTCCAGTTGGAAATGAGAACACCATGCACATGTTTAATGCTGAATAACAAAAACCTATTCTACACGGTAAGTAGTTGAGTAAGAGACAAAGGATACTGGTCGCACTGGATAGATTTCTATAAACAGATAATTTTTTTTGGATCCAAATGCAATGTTTTGGCTCTGACAGAGAATCTTTTCTAAGCAACTGCTTGAAAAAAGCTCTCGGTCATAGCAGAAATGTTGCATTTGAATTCCATATAAAGTTGTCTCTTATGGAAATCTATCCAGTGTGACTGCTGTCTTTTTCCCTTGCTGAACCACTTCTTCTGATGCTTTTTATTATTTTTTTTTATTCAGTGGTCTCAAAGGGTTGCAATACAGGTCAAGTACAATATAAAATTTGAAAATAAAATGTAATGATGAGAAGAAAATATAGAGTCAATTTTATTAAATAAGGGAAAGGGGTGGTAGAACACTGATGCTTTTTATCTGCGCAAACTGAATGCAGACGACCCCACTTAAGGCACGTAAAGTTAGAGGTGTCACTTGGTCTACAGATTTTTTTCCTAACCTCTCAAAGGGACTCCCTCTTTAACACTCTTCATCCTGAAACCATATGAACATTGTTATGGTTTTCATTGTAATGCTTTGCCTAATCATTCACGCACATACTCATCCTGCTGACAAATGTCAGATTTATGAAGACTGACTAGTTTGAGCCACTGGCACAGGTTGAGTTTTATGATCCCTAGAGAGGATGCTAATAACAGCCTTTTTGCACAAGCAAGAAAAAGAGGAGCAACCAAGAAACAAACCGCTAACCTGATTCACAAAATGTTTGTGTTGTTAACCTATTTCAGTGCCAGTAAATTGTGACATCTGTGAACCTCTTAATAGCCGGATGTCCCTTTTTAAAGGGACACGCTGACTTGTGGGCTGCTTTTCAGTTTATGCTAACCTGCATAACGTTTAAATATTTTAAATGTGCTCTTGCCCACTCTGACCATATTCGGTTATGCGCAACTAACTTCCTCTACATCTCTAAACTACATTTAAAAGTAGGTACACAACAAAAGTGATGTATGAATTAATCTAGAATGTAAAAAAATATGTTGAAATACTAGTTTTACTTTTTTCTCTTCTCAAAAATACTTATTCTGATTATCCTGTGAATGCCATGTAGCATATATAGTATATACCATGTGAAGTGCCTCACCTTATGTGTGTACATAGAGGTGGAGGGCAGAAAGGTGAGATTAAAAACCTCCACATGGCAAATAATAAAGTTTATAGTTGGAGTACATTTACACACCCCAGCAATTCAGAGAACTGCTTCACAGAGTCCATGTGCTACATTCCCCATATGCAGCAAAGAGCACTGAGTAGGACATGCAAATGAAGTCCCCAACTTGTGGACTTCATTTGCATGTCCTTCCCAGAGTTCTTTGCTGCATATGGGGAATGTAGCACATGGACTCTGAAGCAGTTCTCTGAATTGCAATGCTGGGGTGTGTAAATGTCCTCTGCAACTATAAACTTTTATTAGATATTTATATCTATTGCTTATAACCATTTGTAGGACATCCTTTGATATTTATCCATACATTCTAGTAAATGATCACACATTACCCTCCTTCATAAGTTAGTTTATCATGGTGCATGTGTGTCCTTTTTGTTTTTTTAGGAGTACGTGTAATATTGTCACATTGCTTGTATAAACAAAAATCCCGAATGATCGTTAGCAAAATTAACTCTAATCACTATTTGTTAGATAAAATTGTATTCTTAAAACCTGAAGGGAATCCCAGTTTAAACTCCCATTTGTCCACCCTTACCTCCCAATATCCAATACAAGCAATGTATCTGCCCTCATTGTAATCTGTGAATTCTTCTATTAAGTGAGCTGGGCTACCTCCAGCTTTTTGTGTGTTCTTTTTATTGCTGTGTGTGGTGCTGAAAAGTGTCTTTTATGTGTAGCTGCCTTGGCTGCAGAGGAGCTTGGCTTTGAGCGATTTCATGCATTAATTCAGTAAGTAACTTAATGTCTCATATAAACTGGGGTGTGCTAAATTATAAGCTTGGGTGATTATTTTTATATGTATCGGCTGTGACCAGGGAAAGGCCGCCTCTGCCACTGTAGCTTTTATTTGAAGTTTCCCAGCACTGTCAGCCAGTCAAGGGATGCTGTTTAATGTAAAATTCCTGCACACGATTGCAGTGCCGGCGGCAAGCTGATCCCTGGTGACAGCCAAACATGGTGTACCTGCCTATTTGCTTTTCATACTTTGTTGCCTGATTCTTGGTGTATTAACGTATGATAAGGTTAGGAACCGTATTTTTATTAACTCTTGCAGGGAAGGGGTTAATGTGATTTTCAAAGCCAGTTGCAGGTGCCTGAGGTCTATTTTTTTTTTTTTTTTTTTTTTTTACTCAATCTGGTCTTATTCTGGAGCTATGAAAAGGGATTTTGCTTATTACAAACACAATTCTTTTGCAAAGGTTTTCCAGAATGTACCCCTAATGTAGTGTTTCCCAAACCTGGCCTAAGGACCCGCTGGCACGCCCAGTTTGACAGATATGTGAAGCACCGCACAGGTGACATGATTTGCTGCTCAGTGACTGCAGGATTCACTCTGCATTTCCCCACGGTGATCTGTAAAATCTGGCCTGGTTGGGAAACACTGCCCTAAAGTTTCAGCGCGTCTGAGATGTCAGCTGTGGTACTGAAACCGTTTGAACAACTTGGAGTTTTCTTTTGTGGTTTTTCCATGAAATCATTGGGTCCTGTTAGTGGTTATATGGAAACCCACGTGATACTGAATAGTTTAAATAGACGACTGATTCTGTAAATCTTACACATTGGGTTTCTGCAGATCATTTGCATCTAAAATACTTGACCGTACAGACGTGGATTTCCTTCTCTGATTTCTCCTATTAAAGGGTGGGGGCTATAGCTGCTGCCATAGAGTAAATCAATGGTGTTAGGAGCACATAGGGAGTGGGGGAGCAGAGATGGTGGACCATCAAGCATCCTAATCAGGGCATGGAGTATGTTTTCTTTTGTGACTTGAGATATCCCAAGTATACAAAGATACAAAAGAACGTAGAGGTGGCAACACCACTACTACTACTACTACGATCACTGTCACAAGCTTAACGAGAGACAACACCCCTGTGTCTGAGGATTAAAATTACTAGAAATTGAAATGAACAAACTGAAAAGGGGAATCTCACAAAAGTGAGCCACCACCAAACCTACAGGAGATGAGGAGTGTCTTTAGTCAAACAAAGATGTATTCGTCTCAGTCTGGCACTCCTGTAGGTTTGGTGGTGTCTCACTTGTGTGAGATTCCCTTTTTCTGTTGATTGTTCATATCCCAATATATATTTTGGAATTTGATGCTCCTCAACTTGTACCCTTGTATTGACCCATACTGATTTGTGTCCAATTAGATATTGTTGTATTGCATTATATACACATTTCAATACGATACAAACATGTCAGATCACTGGATTAAAATGTATAGGTATCCTCTTGTATGATGTGTGTGTGTGTGTGTATATGTATATATATATAATATATATATATATATTTTAAATCTTTTTCTGAGGTTGCTGTACATGCTTGGTCCATTAAGAAAATTTAAATAAAACCTCTTTGTTATGTTAGCATTTCTTTTCTTTTTTTGTTTTTGAGTTAACACATATTGAAAATGTTAGTAATTCTACATAAAAAAAACCCTGTCACTTCTACTGGCATGCCACCGGTTGATTGACAGCTCTGAGCTGAAATGATGTCCTACCAAACATCCCTCTGCTCACTCTGTGCTCCTGTTTGCATGCCTGTACACTGACTGACAAATCATCTTGCTGATATCACTGCTGAGGCTTGTTGTGCAGCATTGCTTTAATTATCTTTTTTATTTATTTTTATTGTACTAATTTTATGACGGGGCCTTTTTAACTTGGCAATATTTTTTTTCGCATTACTGGAAATATTTGCCATTTACAAATTGTGTTTCCTATATGAATACAGTAGCATGTTCTGAATTGTTACGCATCAGAAAATGTCAGTCTGTTCAGAAAGAGGAGGGCTCGCAGATTCACTTTACATTGGCGTAAACCTTTAAATTCTTAACCTATTTCCTGATTCTAGACTAACCCCTGCAGACTAGTTTTGTACTACAATATGTGTGTCTTGAACCTTTCATTGCCATAGTGTCCACAATGCCTTAGAACATCGATGTCAAGCTCCCCCCAGATGGTTATTGCCTGCAAGTCTTTCAATGCATTAGATGGGCAGATAATCATGATAGTTATAGATAGTTCAGCAAAATCTGGTCAGATTAGAGTTTGACATCCTGGCATCCATGCCTTAGGATATGTGACAGAGCTGGCCAATCTATTTAGGCTCCCGATTCCCATTCGGCTGGTCGAACACCATGAGAAACATAGTCTATGGTTGTCGCAAAGCCTAAAATCACCATAACCACTCTGTGGCAATAAAAGGTTTAAACTTCTATATGTATCCCCCTTTTATTCAGTAGTATGTCAGTCTGTCCCAGTGGTCCAGGTTTATGTCTATTCATGTACCAATAATGTTCTCGCCATTTAGGAGCTCTTTAAAGAGGAATTGCTAAAGTTCAATATAGCATAAATATATTAAAAATTGATTGAAGCTTAACCCAATTCTATTAAATTGAATGTATTATGTGATTTTTGCTCCTTTTTATAGAAAAAGAACTTTTCAAAGTTTTGATGCATTGAAGGAAGCTATTTGGGATGAGTATTCAATTTGGAAAAACAAATTTGGGGTCCTGCTTTTTCTGTACTCGGTGATCCTTACAAAGGTTTGTATTCCAAGCTGCTTTGTGACTGCTGCTCCTTTTTAAACTATGTATTTCAAGTTCTTAAAGTGTGTTTGTCCTCCTTAATGTTGTGGATCATTTCAAGACCTTCCCTTATCAGCATTGACTGTACATGTCGGAATGAGAACCCTTTATTATTAGACGGTTGGGATGTGAGTAGCTTGGTACTCTTGATTGGAAGGGATTTGTGGAGGAGATGCAAGCACAATCAATAAACTTTAGGATCAATAAAAAAAACATTTATTTGGCTGAAGTCATCATGATGCATTGAGTAATCAAAAATCTGTGTTTTCTTGTCCTTTTTATTAGGGTTGCACCGATACCGATACTAGTATCGGGGCCGATACTGGGTACTGCAGGAGTACTTGGTACTCCTGCAGTACCCCCCGATATTTTTTCCGATACCGGAAGCCGGCATTGAGCCGGCTTGCCGGCATCCGAGGGGCTGCGGCGGCTGTCCAAATGCTCTGACAGCCGCCCCTGCGATACTTACCTTCCTGGGCGCCGCCGGGAATGTCTCCACGCGGGCGCTCGTTGGAAGGACCCCAGCCGCGACCATGTGATCACGGCTGGGGTCCTTCCAAGGAGCGCGCGCACGGAAACTTTCCCGGCGTCGCCCAGGAAGGTAAGTATGAACACACTGAGCAGCTGCAGGGCCTGTCCGAATGCAGATAGAGCATTCAGACAGGCCCTGCAGCTGCTCTCCGCGACGATACTTACCTTCCTGGGCGACGCCGGGAAAGTTTCCCCGCGCGCGCTCCTTGGAAGGACCCCAGCCGTGATCACATGGTCCCACGTGGTCGCGGCTGGGGTCCTTCCAATGAGCACGCGCGCGGAGACATTCCCGGCAGCGCCCAGGAAGGTAAGTATCGTCGGGGGGGGTCTGAGCTGGGGGGGCCTACCCACGAGCTGGGGGGGCCTACCCACGAGCTGGGGGGCATACCCACGAGCTGGGGGGCATACCCATGAGCTGGGGGGCATATCAATGTGTGAGCTGGGGGGCATACCCATGAGCTGGGGGGCATATCCATGAGCTGGGGGGCATATCCATGAGCTGTGGGGGCATATCCATGAGCTGTGGGGGCATATCCATGAGCTGTGGGGGCATATTCATGAGCTGTGGGGGCATATTCATGAGCTGGGGGGCATATCCATGAGCTGTGGGGGCATATTCATGAGCTGTGGGGGCATATTCATGAGCTGTGGGGGCATATTCATGAGCTGTGGGGGCATATTCATGAGCTGGGGGGCATAACCATGAGCTGTGGGGGCATAACCATGAGCTGTGGGGGCATAACCATGAGCTGTGGGGGCATAACCATGAGCTGGGGGGCATACCCATGTGTGAGCTGGGGGGGCAAATCCATAAGCTGGGGGTCAAATCCATAAGCTGGGGGGCATATCCATGTGTGAGCTGGGGGGGCAAATCCATAAGCTGGGGCAGTATGAATATATATATATATATCGGGGGGATATACATGTGAGCTGGGGGCATTTTTATATGGTCTGTTCTTATTGGAAAGCGTCACATGACATTAAAGAAAAGTATCGGTACTCGGTATCGGTGAGTACTTTTAAAAAGTATCGGTACTCGTACTCGGTCTTAAAAAGTGGTATCGGTGCATCCCTACCTTTTATTCAATGCACACTCATTTAAAGCAAAGTTCTATGGTTTCCTGAAAATCCTCTTCTCGCGACCGCACATAGATCACAAGTTCAGTTTCTGTCCCTAGTAATAAAGATTGGATATTGTGCAGCACTGAGTAGGTGGACATGTGAAATCTACTGATCTGTGCTTATTTGTGTGTATATATTTGTTTCATTTTTTGTTTTCTTTCTCCAGGGGATTGAAAATGTGAAGAATGAAATTGAAGATGCAGAAGAACCTTTGATCGATCCAGTTTATGGTCATGGCAGGTAACTCCAAGTGCCTAGCATATACACAAACCCTTCCACACATACTTAGGGCTGTATTACAAACTTCCCGCTAAAACAGGGACGCTAAGGAGGAAAACCTGTGACTGCAGGTTTCTCCTTAGCGTCCCCATTTTAGCTCCCATATTATGGGGCAGGCGCCAATTCAGCAGCCTGCCCCATAATGCAGCGCTAAGCCTCAGGATGCTCGAGGCAGCGCTAAGCGCCGCTGCGAGCATCCCCTCCATGGAGAGTCCATTGGACTCCATTGAGGCTTCGACTGCCGGTTACATGACCTGCAGGATCTCGGCTCTCACGAGTCCATATATGTCAAATGTCCATATAAAGCCCGTTTTGGCTGTACCTTGGACACCATTCACTAAGCTTAGTTGCTGCCAAGTGCAACTTAATGGGTTATTCAAAGAGTGTCGCATTTGCCACCGAATTGCACCGTATGTTGCTATTCAGAAAGCTGGCAATTTGCCAAATGTTGTCACATTGTCAATGAAATATTTCCCCAGTGAGAAGTGATGGTTCATCTATTCAGAGAATGCCGAACTGCACCGTAAAGTTGGCGAAATGCCCAGGTTTCCGGTGGTTTTGTTCGACAGGTTTAAACCGGTGAATCCCATAGGTTTCAATGTTAAAAAAACCATTTTATCAATTTTATTTGTTTTATTCTTGTCATTTGCAGCGTAAAGTCTTTTTTTTTTTTTTTTTTAGAATTTTGTGGGTGTTTTTCTGGATTTGTGTGTGTTTGTGTATAATTTTATTCTGTAACAAACCTTTTTATTATTGCTAGGACCTTATTTATTATTGCCATACATTTTCATTCGGTTTTGTTTTAAATGCCTTTTTTAAAGATTGTGTATGTATGTATATATGTATGTATGTATATATATATATATATATATATATATTATACACAATTATTGCAGAAGCGTCTTGCACGTCACAGCAATTTGATGAATTGCATCCCAGAGCTCCTGTGCCACATTCCCCATATGCAGCAAGGAATTCTGGGTAGGATCTGCAAATGACATGTGTCTCACTTTTATGCATCCTTGGTCTGTTATTACACAGAACCCTTAAATCAATGCTATGCCACACTGTGGCTTTGTAGCAGAGATAAGGTTTATGCAACTGGTCAAAGCCACTCCTAGGACAGCGCTGTTTAGAGTTTGTTGGAAGCTCATCAGCTAGGAGCTAGGCATGATGACTAGTTGCAGTGGATGCTTGGGACCCATAGGGCAAATCAGTATCTACAAGGGTTGTGGTGGAGGACAAAAAGTGAGATAAAAAGCCTCCACACTATAATAAGTGTGTTTAATATTGCAGAAGCCACTTGCACATTACAGCAATTCGATGAACTGCATCCCAGAGCTCCTGTGCCACATTCCCCATATGCAGCAAGGAAATCTGGGTAGGATATGCAAATGACATCTGTCTCACTTTTCTGCATCCTGGGTCTGTTCTTACACAGAACCCTAAAGTCATCATGCCTGCTTCCTAGCTGATGAGGGTCCAACAAACCCGAAACAGTGCTGTCCTAAAAGTGGCTTTGACCAGTTGCATAAACTTTATCTCTGCTACAAAGCCACAGTGTGGAATAGCATTGATTTTAGGCTTCTGTGTAATAACAGACCCAAGATGCAGGAAAGTGAGACGGATGTCATTTGCATATCCTACCCAGAATTCCTTGCTGCATTATCGGAATGTGGCACAGGAGCTCTGGGATGCAATTCATTGAATTGCTGTGATGTGCAAGTCGCTTCTGCAATAATAAACACACTTATTATAGTGTGGAGGCTTTTTATCTCACTTTTTGTCCTCCACCACAACGCTTGTAGATACATATATATAATGTTATTAATAATATTATTTTTTTTACCACTGTTCTGCGGCTGATCGGAGGCGTTCAGTGGTTTATCAGATGCGTTCGGAGGGTTTATCAATGGCATTCAGTGCACTTCGGGGACCCTGTGGTGAATATAGAATTGAGCCGAATGAGAGGGCACTGTAATTTCGGTGCTCTCTGAATAACCCCCTTTAGGGAGTTGAATTGTCAACATAGACATGGCTCGTCTGGGAAGGAGACTTGGGGAAATATTCCTTATTAAGCCGACAATCGCAAGTACAACTCGTCAACATTTGTGTGTGCAATTGTGGCACTGTTTCTCCCAGATATTGGACTTCTCGGAACTGGATACTTACCCTCAACAAACACACCTAATACAGAATACACTTCAAAGACTCATTTTAATGTAATAAACACCTTTGATTTTTAAAGGGCGCTTTGTTAACACATTTTGTTCCAACTGAAACAGAATCGAAAACACCCAGGTTTAGTAATTTGCAATTGGGGTTATTCAAAGCGAAACTAAAAGCCACCGCACGTTCGGTGACTTTTCGTTCTCTTCAATTCGGTGATCCCATTTCGGTGACCCTGCGGTGTATTCAGCAAGCACCACAGGGCCGCAGTAATGCAGGGAAAAGTCGGCGAAAACGCACCGCAAAACCAGGGCGAACGCACACCGAAATCCGCAAAAACATCTGGATTAACCCCGCCGAACACGCCGGGGAGACCCGAGCAGGAGCCGATCAAAGCGCAGAGCAGCCGCCTGAAAAAGCCAACACCGCAGATGAATGGAGTGAAAAAAATCCGTGCGCTTGAATGTTTGAAAAGTAAAACGCTGTTTGCAAAGAAACTACAGAACGAAAATGTCTGAAATTTACACATAAGATCCAATGAATGATAATAAAAAGGCCTGTTACAGAAAAAACGATTATAAAAAATTTGCGAAAAAATGCCTAAAAAATCTAAAAATAAAGAAACTTTTTACTGCAGAATATTATAATAAACGGTTTATTAGATATTGAATTAAAACGGGAATATTTTTAACATTGAAGCCTATGGGATTCTCCTGAATAAATCTGTCGAATGAAACCACTGAACGGCAGGGCATTTCGGCAACCTTCACTGCTGGTTTTTGTTCTCTGAATAGACGAAGCAGTGCTTCTCTATGGGGATGTCACTGCCCTTGAACAGGCACCGTATGTGCAGGCAATTCGCCAACATTTGGCGAACTGCCTGTTCTCTGGCCGGGAAAGGTAACCGAACGCTGAGTTTCAGCGTTTGGTTACCTTTCGGCCCCAATTCGGATCTCTTTGAATAACCCTGTTTTGTCTTCACTTGTATAATTTGCCCGCACCAACATTTCACAGTAATATTTCCTCAGCCCAGCTCTCTGAAGAGCTTGCATTAGGCAAAAGTAATCCATATTTCATATAGATAATTGTTTTATTTTTGTTTGTCCATTTAATGGAGCACTTCCACCTACACAGAATGTCTGAGTGCTGCACCGTGCATCTGCTGATGGAAAAAATGATCGGGATTGAGTGATGGTTTTTATCAGAAAAAATGTACATGATGTAAAATAGGGGGGGGACACAATTTAGTATCTTTTTCTTATGTTGCTTTTGCAATACAGCTTTGCTAGCAATATATTTGTTTATTTATTTATAAAGTATTTTACCAGGAAGGATACATTGAGATTTCCTTCGCTTTCAAGTATGTCCTGGGTTCAAAAACCATTGAATTGTTACAGTAGGTACAGAAATACAAAGTAAAAAAATGCAAGGTATACAGAACACAAAGATACAGATTAATAGAAAATAAATATGTAGGAAATATATTCACTATGTTACATGTTTATAGGTGCATTCTGTATCAAGGTATGTTAATAGAGATCTCTTAAGTGATTTTAGACTGGGGGAAAATTGATGGTGTCTGGGAGGTTATTCCATAATTGCGGTGCTCTGTAGAAACCTACTTGAAAACGAGAGAAATCTCAATGTATCCTTCCTGGTAAAATACTTTGCAAATAAGTAAATAAATAAAATGATGATCGAGCCACTTTCTTTTTGTATTGTGGTATTGCAAGTAAGGTGCTGGTCCTGGATTGTAGTTTATAGGATGAGGAAACTGCTGGGGGAAGCAGCCTTTTCCGGTAGGGTGGTAGCTTCCCAGAAAAGCTCTTAAACACCAGGTTGGAAAGGAGAAGGGTGCGTCTAGATTCCAGCGACAGCCAGTTTAGCTCTTTTAACATGTCACAGTGGTGGGTCATTGTAGTTACATTGTAGCACAAAGCAGCAGAATGAGTTATACAATGTAGTAAGTTTCTGGAGGTGCGTTTGCGGGCAGCTGCATATGCTGCATAAGCATTTGTTGTATAATCTGCTTTCTTACCACGGGGTTCAGGCAGGATTTGTTTCCGTACAGGGCACCTAGTTTGGGGTAAAGTTTAAATGAGAGTTTTTCAATGTGGGGGCCAAAGGATAGATTTGGGTCTATCCAGATATCTAGATATTTGAGAGAAGTGACTGGTCAGCGTGTCATTTGATTTAGTCCTGACACATAGATGGGGAGTTTGTAATTTGTGTAGTTTAGGTGCTGTCCCAAATAGCATTGTAACCGTTTTGTCAGGATTTTAAAAAAGTTTGCTATCTGTTCTCCACTTTTCTACCTCTGTGAATTGTTCTTGCAGAACGGCCTCCAGCTGCGGGAGATTTGGTTCGCTGGTATAGATTTTGTCTGCGTACATGTGTACAGTAGAGACTTTGCAGACGTTGGGCAGATCATTTATGAATAGCAGGGGGCTGAGTATCGAGCCGCACGTGACTGGGAGGGGGAGGGGAGCGCTGTCAGAAATGGACACCTATTGCGATCGATCGGATACATACGATTGAAACCAGGTTAACATGCGATCACCAATACCGGAGTTTAACATGAACATGGAGCAAAATGTAACTAGACAGGAAAATGCTGAATGCCAAGAGTTCCATTTCTGCTATTATGTTTTGTTCTTTTAGACTGATGTATTTTTATTTGAATATATTCTTAAGGCTGGCGATACACGTGCAAATAGTTTGCGTCCGTTTGACCCTACTGTTTGCCGTCCGTCGTAGATTTATAAAGGAGTCAATTAAACCCACCACACGAAGCACCTGCGCAATTGTTCAGACGGGCAAAGCATAAAGCCTGGGATGCAAAAATAACATTGACGTGAAAAAGCTAAACGGATGCAGAAACAACGCTGCCATGTATTTTCCTAGGGTGTGGAGACATCAGACGTTACAGACGCATTTTATGCAGTACTCACAATATCTCCCGTGAAAAAGTGTGACCGTAACGGACGCAGTACAGTATGCTTGTGTGCCGCCTCTCTAATACAGCATGTTTGTGTCATGTTCTGCATCCTCTATTACCTTTTATTATCCAAGTCTCTCTTTTAATAATAGCTCTCTGTATTGTGTGTGTTTCCTAGCCAGAGCTTAATCAACCTGCTGCTTACAGGACATGCTGTTTCCAATGTGTGGGATGGTGACCGCGAATGCTCAGGAATGAGTAAGAAATCTTTATTCTTATAGTTATTCTTGTATCACACACACCCTTTATTTGAAATGTTATCATCTAGCCCTGCAATGAATCCTGTGTTTGTTATTAATCTTACCGTGGTAGTGACAGGGTTTACTCAATCTTCAAAAGCACCTGCAGGTGCCTGAAATCAAGTTTATTTATTTATAAAGGATTTTACCTCGATCTGGTCATTCCCTGGAGCTATGCAGATGAATGTCATTTATTGCAAACAAAATTAATTTGCAAATGGGCTCCAAAAAGTGCCCCTTATGTTTTGACCCCTCCGGCATGTCGACTGATGTGCTGAAACTGCATGTGCCAAACTCTGAGCGTCAGCTGCATTATAATTGTAGTGGCCCTTTTTGGCCTCTGACTGTAAAAATATAATTTAAAAAAATACATTAAAGTATTGTCAGGATGTTACAGTGTATATTTACAGTGTGGGTTATGGAAAACCATGTGTAGGTGAAGAGGTTAATTTATGTTAGTTTTTCTTGTTCAGCCTGTTACATGTTTTTTTCCTACATAACCTCTTGTCTCCAGTCGTTTATTTACCTTTGTTATGGGGGAGTGAAGGAGAATATATTTGGGTATTTTTTTTTATATTCAAAATTTTTATTTTGTAACAATGTCATCAATACCGCAAACAGGAAAAAAGGCCGCGCAGGGCCACAGCAGGCTAGTCGGCACATAAGGGCAATAACCTCAATGAGTGTATAGTCACTGAAAAATCCACATCTTGTCCTCAAAAAAGTGTCTCTAAACATCCCAAGCCAGGGAACAACAATATATAGATAGCAGGAAGAGTCCAAAAAATATTCCCAGCTTGGGGTGGGGGAGGGGAAGAAAAATCAAAAAGGTCCAGCGGGAAGGTAAAGAAAAAAAAAAATGTAGGACGACACAGATCAAGAACAACACCGGGACCCAAAAAAAAGTTAAAAGGGGTAAAAAAAGGTTGGCAAAGGCCCAATACATGACCTTCCTGGCACACTCCCGGGAAGGGGAGGCCGTGGAAGAGTGCAGGTTACAAGGCCGGGTACATGAGGGCCAGGTATGGCGGGCAGAGCCATGGTGGCCGCCACAATGGCACACCTCAAGAAAGCCCCAAGATGCCCAAAAAAAAAAAAAGTAAATAAAATAAAATATGGGGGAGGGGGAAGTGGGCCCGGTGCACGAACTGGCATGTCAAAAGAGGAAAACCAAAAATAAATAAGAAAACATCAGCCACAGAGTCCACAGCCAGCAGGGTACAGACAGCGGTGGGGGAGGGGGATGTCATCACTGTGGAGGTCATCAGAGGTGGGAAATGGGGGGGCGATAGCAAGGGATTAGCAGCCAGAAAGATGAGGTGGTCAGGCCAGGGAGAGTCAGCCCGTGTCCAACAAGAGTGCGAGGAGGCGCGCAGCTCCCTCATGGACAACATCCAGCCGGGACACATCATATTCCAGGAAGGGGATACTTTCCACAACCGCAGTGCATCCATCCACCGGCTCTCCTACTGGCTGCCATCCGTCCAGCAGGCACAGCTTGTTCGGCTCGAGCAGCGTCTCCAGTGGACGTCTCGGAAGCGGGGGGACACCTCTCGACATCTCCAGAACGCCGGCAGCAGCAGATCGGTCTCCAGTCCTCCGCAAGGCCGGGAGCAGCCTGTGGCCGCCAGGCTGTCCCGCCATTGGAGAAAGCAGTGGACCAGCATCCATCTCCGCTACAGGTAAGTTCTCCAGAAAATCAGGGCGTACCTCCTCAGGTCCTGCAATCAGAGACAGTGCCACATCTCCCGGACCGACAGGGCCCCGTTCGCATACAGCACGATCCCCAGAGAGCCGTACCTCCGGTAACTCTGCCGCGGACCCACCGACAGCCTCCACAGCTGATGCCACCCCAGAGCGCCATCCAGCTTCCTGCCAGTCACGGATCCACGAAGTCAGAAATTCCTCAATCAGCTCCGTCAGCATGCCCCTCGTAAGAGGCAGGGAATCTGGATCTAGCATCTGCACGGAGGGGGTGTGCGCCGAGAAGGAACCACAAGCTCCACGACAACGCAGGCTTCAGAAATGGCCGTCAGGATCATATATTTGGGTATTGAACGTCTGTGGCTACCAGCAAGTTAGGAGACCTTTTAGTACAGGCTGTGCAAACACCTTACCCTTGTTAGTGATCTCTAGTATGACCCACATGTTTCTGGCACTTGCTTTCTGGATCACATATCTTGGCAGAGAATTTGATGAAGTCCTGACCTCAAACTACATAACATTGTTTATGCTCAACTTATTGAACCTTATCTCCATTTTGTGCAGTGGGAAGACCTGGCCTTTTTATGAATGTCAATATTCATATTTAGAATTTGTGTTTAACTATTCAAATTTTTAAAAATCTAGTTTGTAATTGTGGGGTTTCCTACGTTGTTTATATTTCCTACTCGCGCCCGCAGTGTCCTTCATTTAATGGGACGTGAACAGGAGGGAGGTATCACGTGGTTGCATCAGTATTTTGGCTTTGCGGTGGAATAAATGTGCTAGATTCCATTGTTCATGCTACAGTGGGTATGCTAACAGGGAAAATCTGTGCATGCAGATTTTCCCATAGCGTCCCCATGTTAGCGTGAAATTCTGGGGCAGGCGCTTCTTCAGCACCTTGCCTCACAACGCAGGGCTGCCCTCAGGGATACTTACAGTAGCGCCTCCGCACCACCGTGAGGTTCACCTCCTGGAGTCCATAGGACTCCATGGAGGGTTGTGCTGCAAGGCCACGAGCCCTGCTTGATCTCGCTCGTGAGATCGCAGAGGGACATGGGGGACTTTGTGTCCCCAGTCTCACTCTGCGGCAAGATTCAGCGGATCGGGCTGCTGTTCTCTCCACGGGATGAGAGGTGAGTATCTGATTTATTGGGGGGGTTTAGGTGGTGCTAAATGATTCTGCAAAAGTAGAATCCGTTAGCACCAGCTTATAGGTGACGGTAAAAATTTGTTTCGCCCAGCAGTGCGGTAAAATAGCACTTTGTAATACCTTTTGATAGTGCGGATGTGTGTAAAATAGGATGCTATATAATAATGTATATAGGAAACAATTGATAAAAAGTCTGTGGTTTGTTATCGTATGCTGCCTAAAGGGAGCTAATAATGTAAATAAACCACAGATAAAATTGCACAAATAGTGCAACAATAACAGAAAAGAATGTCCCTCTGGTGCTACAAAATATCAAAATACAAATAATGTGTGGAATACTTTAGATACTAATCAAATATAATCAGAACAACACTTTTCCGTGACGCATGTAGACTTGGTGAATACAATAAATCAAGCGTATTCTGTGGCGCCATAAAATAAAGTGCAATTCTGCAAAATGGAAGTAATTTGTTCTTTGTGAATTTTAAAAACTTTTATTTACAAGTGCATATATTACATAGATCAAATTCATATGATTCAGTGAAATAATCACACAAGGAAAGTGCCTGCGGTTGTAGATAATGACGGTAGTACTTATTTTAGAACCCTTTCAATTATTTCATCGCATCCGCTGTTACTTGCACACCTCAAAAACAAAACCAGACAAGGACCAACAGTGCAATATTTCATTAGTAGTGTAACTTGAAGCATAAATCTATATAGGGAGCACTCACATGCTCCGGAGCCTATAATTCCCTGGCTCTGGTTTATGTGCAGTTCGCCTAATAAAGGGTTGCGTCGTCTTTATCTCCAGGTCTGTATCCTTGACATGTATAAAACAGAGGATGGTGCCTCTATGGAACAGTATGTCTACACCAATATCATATATTCATAAGCACGAAATGCACTCCCCTATGGAGGAGCCTTTGTGTGTATATGGCTCCTAATACGTCTGCGTCAGCTGTGTATGTTGAGAAAAAGCTTCAAAGAGGGCGACTTGCTCTGAAGGCTGGCACTCGGTGGCTGCAGGACGACCTTCTGCGTGTTTGGGTCTCCCAGAATTGCATCTGCTTGTTATTCAACCGCGTCTCTCAAAGCTTCTGTTATGGAGAAGCATCTAACTGGCTGCCTGTGCGTTGTTCGAGTGTACACTAATCATCTCCATCATTAACCTGGCCCCTAGCTGCTTCCTGAACCTGAAAGACCCATCAGGAGAGGGACCCATAGGCAAGGCAGACTAAAGGAGAATTAAGGAACCTGGGTGGATGTCACCAGTGATACACACTTTGTTGGTTAAGCATTGGCATACCATGTTATTTCCTACACTTACATTCAGCAAAACGGCTGAAAGCAATCCTGTGTATACATTTTATGTAAGCAAAAAAGTTAGAGATTAATTTTATCTAGAATATTCCATCCCATAAATGTTGTAAGGGGTGATGCAGACGTGGACCCGATTTGAAGCTGCTAAAAGTTTAAATTACAGTTTAGTGAAATTTAACGTTTATCTTGCCCCATCTGTGTCATCCACCCCCCCCCCCCCTTAGAGACTGTAAGCTCGTCAGCAGTGTCCTCTATTGTTATCCGAGTGTCAAACATATTTGTTATTCTTGTTTTGTCATATCTATTATACAGTGCTGCGGAATATGTTCGTGCTTTATAAATAATTGTAATCTGGGTCTGGTTTTGAAGCACAGAGTGATTGTTGCCAGTAGGTGGCAGCAGTGGCCTACAAATCTGTTAAATTCAAGGATTGCATAACATGGGAAAGACAATCCCCATGTGCTGCGGAGCTGGCTGACCCTTTCAAGCTTTTTTCTAGGTCTTGAAAGCCGAGAACAAGGTTTTTCATAGGACAGTTTTTCGGCGTCTGAACTTCGCTGTTGTTATCCACAGCCCCCGTCCTCTTTCATGTATCAAGAGTCTTGTGTGTCGTGTTGTGCTGAGCAGACATGTGGAAGAAAGGGAGAGATGAGCACAAGATAAGAGATCACATTTTTATTTCCTTTATTCTCTTATTAAATCACGTGGCTATGTTAGTCTGGTTTGCCTCCTTGAAACGAACACCAGATCCTTACACAAAAACGTGGTGTTATGGGATCTAAAATAGTGGCTGTTTCAAAGCATTTTGTAGTGTGTAACCAGCGTGCGTGCCTCGGGGCAAAATCAGTGGCAAGTCACACATCTGGAATGTATTTTATTTTTTATGTATCTCCCTTTTTTCATTTATATGTCAGCAAAATAACTCTGCTTTTTATGTAAAGGGAGAGATGCCCGTTGAAATCCTTTTTTTGCCCATGACAATGGCACATTAAGCTTTGTTTTTTGTTTTTTTCTAATCTGTAAGCATATGAACCATATTTTTAGTGCACCTATAAAGATTACAGACCCTATCATTGCGAAAGCAGATGCTAATCCTATACTGAATGTTTTGGGGGCATGTAATGTATAGACCATCAGTCACAGTCAGGAAGTGTTGGGAAATCCCCCCCCATTTTATATTCCAGCAAAAAGGAGTCAAAGGTGAAATTCAGGAAGGAAAAGGATGGAAGAACCCTTGTGAAACATTTTCTTAGTGTTAAAATATTAAAGTGGAAGAAGCCGATAAGTGGGTATGGATGGTGTAGTTATGCCTGTGGAACAAGCAATGTCAGCAAGAAATATGTATTGGAATCGAATAGATTGCTGCCAGACATGCTCATAGCTGTCGTTGATTCAATATGAGTTTAGCTACTTAAAACAGGGCTTGACAAAGCCAGGAGCCTGGTAGCCACTGGCTCCTAGAATTTTACTCCTGGCTCCTAAATTTCCAGTTTATTTTACACCAATCTAAAAGCAGTCTTTGGCATCTAAAAACATCTAGTTGGCTTCAATGTTTTCTTCCCGTCTCCTACATTTTATTGTAAATGTAGTGCGCGCGCGGGCGCTGGGTAAATAGTGTGTCCAATGACAACAGAGCAAAGAAAATAAGTAAACAAATAAAACAATATCACAACGTCGCAATGTACAGATGTTAACACAAATAATCTAATAAGTATATCTATCTATCAGAGCAGCCAAACTGATATTAGAAGCAACGGCTACTTTCTAGGCTCAAAAAAGTAGCCACAAGAGACCACATGCACAAAAAATACCTAACAGCAAAAAGCACCAGGTAACAAAGTGATAAGTAAATAGAAGCCGATAAATCATAATTTGGGCCCGTACAAACCAACTCCCAGATGCAGAGGCGAGATTCCCACCTGTTTGGTATACCTTGATAAAGGCGAATCCTCGCTGAAAGGTTGGCTCCTAACCTTTGTAGTTGGCTCCCAGATTCAAAGCAAATTTGCCATGCCCTGTCTTAAAGAATAATTATAAATATAGAAACATAGAAAAATGTCGGCAGATAAGAACCTTTTGGCCCATCTAGTCTGCCCACTTACATGGATACTTTACCTTGATTTATCTTTTGTTTAGGATAGCCTTATGCCTATCCCATGCTTGCTTAAATTCAATTACTGTTTTGGCCTCTACCACTTCTACTGGAAGGCTGTTCCATGTATCCACCACCGTCTCAGTAAAATAATGCTTCCTGATGTTACTTTTAAACCTTTGCCCCTCTAATCTAAGACTATGTCCTCTTGTTTTGCTACTTTGTTTCCTTTTAAATATATTCCCTTCCTCTACCCTGTGGATTCCCTTTACGTATTTAAATGTTTCTGTCTCGTCTTTTTTCCAAGCTGTACATGTTAAGATCATTAAGCCTTTCCTGGTAACTTTTCTCCTTCAAGCCGTACACCATTTTAGTAGCCCTTCTCTGAACTCTCTCTAAGATGTCTATATCCTTCTGGAGATACGGTCTCCAGTACTGCACACAGTACTCCAAGTGAGGTCTCACCAGTGCTCTGTACAGTGGCATGAGCACTTCCCTTTTCCTACTGCTAATACCTCTCCCTACACAACCAAGCATTCTGCCAGCATTTCCTGCTGCTCTATTACATTGACTACTTACCTTTAGATCCTCTGCAATAATAACCCCTAAATCCCAACCCTCAGATGTTGAGGTTAGAACTGTATCAAATATTCTATATTCAGCCCTTGGGTTTTTATGTCCCAGGTGCATTATCTTAGAAACATAGAAAAATGTCGGCAGATAAGAACCTTTCGGCCCATCTAGTCTGCCCAATTACATGGATACTTTACCTGGATTTATCTTTTGTTTAGGATAGCCTTATGCCTATCCCATGCTTGCTTAAATTCAATTACTGTTTTGGCCTCTACCACTTCTACACTTATCCACATTAAAACTCAATTGCCACAACTCCGACCATCTTTTTAGTTTACCTAAATCATTTGTCATTTGGCTGATCCCTCCAGGAACGTCAACCCTGTTGCAAATCTTTGTGTCATCAGCAAAAAGACATACTTTTCCATTAATACCTTCTGCAATATCACTAATAAAAATATTAAAGAGAATGGGTCCAAGTACTGACCCCTGAGGTACCCCACTGGTAACAAGACCTTGCGCCGAATAAACTCCATTTACCACAACCCTCTGTTGTCTGTCACTCAGCCACTGCCTAATCTAGTCAACAATATTGGAATCCAAGCTCAAAGATTGCAATTTATTGATAAGCCTTCTATGCGGAACAGTATCAAAAGCCTTACTGAAATCTAAATAAGCAATGTCTACTGCACCACCTGTGTCTATTATTTTTGTTACCCAATCAAAAAAAATCAATAAGATTAGTTTGGCATGATCTCCCTGAGGTAAAATATATATTTTAGTAGCACATACCTAGGGCGATATCACTCTGCTATAACCAACATAATGCACTGCAGCCTGCACAACATTTTTCATGTAAATCCCAATAGTGGGGAAGGGCAGATGGGTTGTGGGGCAATTGCGGTATGTAGGAGTATCTTTTAGAAGGGGTAGAGAAAAAGAAACCAGTGGAGTGCAATGGAGGGTGGGGAACCCAGGGACTGGGGACTTGAGGTAAACACAAGTTTTTAATGTCCCAGAATATTGGACAGTTTGTTCCATTACCCAGTAGATTCAAGGGGTACCGGAGGAGTTGAGCCTCTTATTCTGCCAGCTAGTCCTTCTGCAGGCGCAGGTTTTCAGTGTTGACGTCCACCTTTTTGGCGTCAGCTGAGGAATAGGGCCCTTAAAAGGGAAACGTCAATTGTATTTAACAATGCAGGAGAGATGTTGGAGATCTAGAACTGGTGATGCCAGGTCTTGGAAAACTTGGAGGGTGCGGTGTTGGTGGAGATGCTCTCCAGTCATCCGATGAATTGTCTCCACAAAGGATGCAACATAATTGATTGCATCTCTCTTATATTCTTTAAAAACGCTAACGTGTATTCACTGATGTTTCAATCAGTTGTAGAAGAGCGCTGAATGAGAGAATAGCCTCGGCCTGATTATTTTATGGAAGATGAACGGTGATACTACTTTTCCTTGTTTTGCATCAACTTTGCCTGCCTTTGTTTAATTTTGCCACAGTGAACTTCACTGTCACAGTGGTGCATCGTGCATAGCTCCTTTTAATGTTTTCTGAGGTGGCCAGAATACACAGAGGGTGACTTGGAAACCAGCAAGCACCAGTGATTTACAGCTAGTGTTTGTGAATCCCCTCCCTCCAATTGCAAGTCGGGCTGAGCAGTATCCTCGATTTTAGTCAGACTTGATCAAGGTCTACCGCAGTTTTGTTCTTGCAAAAATTCTGTCTCTGGATTTGTAATTTGACAGATGTGCTGTATGAGCTTTGGCAGAGCCGACAGGTTCAGCAGGTGGTCTCTGCTAAACCTGTCGGCTTTTCTCTGCCGATGCTAGGATGGAGCATCCCTCAATGAACAAATCTAGTGTCCTCAATTTTTGAAATCACTGTGGACCTCTACATTGATTAAATCAGGCTGGATTGAAGATATCCCCCAGCCCTAAAGGCAAGGTTCTGCAGCCGGTTTACTGTACATCCAATGTCTGTATATATGATCGTGTTCCATATCATGTACTACACGTCTTTAATGTTTCCCATCAAGCCCCCATTCATAAAATATAATCTGCTTTCTTTCAGAACTTTTTGGTATTCACAGTCAAGCAAGCGTTGGCTTCCTAACATTAATGGAGTCCTTGCGGTACTGTAAGGTAAGGTTCCCGCAGTCTCTCTTCCCACCCCCCTCTCACAGCTTCCCAAATGAGAGTTGGTTTTTCTCTTCATGTAAAAGGCCATTATTTTAATAACAGATTTGTGGCCAAAATATAGCATTTTCTTGAAATCTGTAGCTACTTCCAAGAACAAGTCTGCAAGGTTTGAAGTCTGAAAACCATCCTGTGGGCCTACATCACTCTGTATAGCATTTCAAGCCGCCGCATGATGCCACCTATGGGCGATTTATATCATTTGATGGATGCAGTGTCTGAGTCTACGATATGTTTTTAAAGAGGGTCCTATGAGTCAGCTCAGTACTACTGTTACAGTCAGGTTATTTCTCAAGTGTGCTCTGCACCGTATATATTAATTTCAGTAGACCATGGCAACACCATTCTGGAATGCCGAGTGTGGGCGTTAATAAAAGAAATGTAACCTGATCAATTACTTATTACTTTCGGTGGTTAAGTAATTACTCGTACCCCTAGGAAATTGAATTTAAGATCCTGTGTGACCTCCACCATCCATCCGTTGCTCAAAAGTGATACAATACTGATATACTGACATCAATCACAATGATTTACAAAACAGACTGTGTTTCTATGAAATATATCACGTTATCCCTTCAAAACTTATTAATTTCTTATTTTGTACATTACAGCAAAAGTTCAACTATGGATGGTCATCCACAAAAAAGTGTTTTTAAGGCGTCATTGTGTGCCAGAGTGACATGGCTTGTGTTAGTGGGGCACATTTCTTGGCTTGAATAGCCCAAGGAAGCATTGAGAAACACAAGAGATGGGATCACAAACATGTACTTTTCGGCACGCACACACGCACTCCTCTATGCACACATGTACACTCATGCACTCCCCAATACAGACACGCACACTTCTCTGCCAGCATATGGCTGGGTCCCACTTTGGATGTATACTGGCCAGACTGTAACTTTGTGTATTGAGGTTGTACAATTTTGTTACAATAACGACCCTATAATAATAAAAAAATTATCATTTTTTTTCTTTTCCTCCCAGGTTGGCTATAACTTAAAATCCCCTAAATTTCCCATCTGGGTGATAGGGAGCGAAACTCACCTTACTGTGTTTTTTACGAAGGTAAGAAGTTCAAATTATTTTGAAGCTAATAGTTACAAGTACAAATGTTAACAAAATCTGTGTTCAAGAGCTGAAGTGATCTATAAACGTGCATAGCTACAAAGTCTTACTCTTTGGTGCCACCGACAGCTTTGCAGTTTGAGGATAAAGAAATAAGAACATTATTTTACATAACTGCAGCACATTAGAAAGGGAATTGCATCATTTCACACCTGAGCAGTCTTGCAGGGCAAATTCTTAAGGTGTTATTCACTAACCACAGTACTTTGAAAGAATGGTGTTTTTACTTTGAGGAACTACAGTGGATAAAGTACAGGGAATTTGCAACAAACTCCCTTTTAACGAGACTTCCAGAGTAGTTCACAGCACTCGTATGTGGTTTTCCACCGTAGTAGTGTGCACCGGTATTACGGTTTTCATCCGTCTATCAGATCATTGGTGATCGTTGTTTTAAAATCACAGAATTCTATTCCCCGGTGTTGCAAACTACGACAGTACAACACTAAATGGCGAGTAGTCGGAGTTTATACATTTTACGGAAGAATAATGGTGGTTCTGTTGTTTTTTGATTTTATTTATTGATTTTATTTTATTTTTTTTCTTTCCTCTGTGGTTAGCCATGGTTCACTGGGATTATTGCAACAACAGTGAACATTGGCAGATAGTGAATAAACCCTCCAATCTCCTCCTTATTTCCAGTTAGAATTGGTATATAAAGAAAGCCAGGACCACACTATATAGGCAAGCTGGTTTTATCCTCAATATAGATCCCTATATACCTTGCAGGTGTATTTAAATGTTTTACTGAAGCACGGTCACTGATACAAATATTGGATTGTTCTTTACTCCGAGGAAGCAGCCATCTTTCCCACGTCACTCAGCTACTCTGCAGCACCTAAGTTAGCAGTGCTGAGCGCTGAACTGCAGCACAGCGTTCAGTGCCAAGTTGCTAACTTAGCACTTGCAGCGGCTGAGGAACTGAACGCGCCTCTGGTACATTAGCTAGATTTCTGTTTTTAGTAATGCATCCGTCAGGAAGGGTTTGAGACGTGTAACTAGCTTTATCCTGCTGTTTGGTTTAGCTTTGGTGGCATTTAAATGATGCTGCCCTTTCACCTCCTAAACCCACCATGAGTTTGCATTTTCTGAACCTTGTAATCACTTCTGTGGTTTTTATTTGACTTATGGGAACTCTAATTAGACCCAGTGCATATGTGACCTCACATCTCAGGATGATGCGGGGGTGAAAAGCTTACAATCTGTTCCCATCTTGGCTTTTTCTGGGGAATCTTTTTAAGCACAGCATGTTCTAAACCAGCTGCCCTCTATATGTAAAGCATATGTTTTGTCACAGGCTTCTTTTTTTCTTTGTGGGCTTTTGGTTAACTTTAAACCTGCTTAATCAGGGTTAATCTGCATTAAATTAGAGTGTGGATCAAATACTCGAATTGTAAAAAAAATTGGTCCCCTCCAAATAAAATCTTCAATAACTCTGCTCATTCTGATTTAAAGTTTGTTTATTTTTGCTTGAGGTCTTCTGTAATTTTGGATCCGAAAACTGACTTTAAACCCCTTCAATGCTGAGCCATTTCACACCAGTGTGCAGAGCTCATACTGCCCTTTTAGTGAGGAGCAAAAAAAATAACGTGTGTAGATACAAAGCCGGAAATGGTAGCACTCAGCCACAACATGCATTTTTGATATGAGTGCTTCTGAGAACAATGGATACAGCATGTATGTCACGTAGGGCTGCGCATCTTCACTGGTCTCACGATTCGATTACGATTATCAGGTCAACGATTCGATTCAATGCGATTCTGCGATGCATCTCGATTACTGCCCAATTTGCCCAAGGTTTTAGACTCCCATATTCACACACAGTAATGTGCGGTGTGTATGAGTGTATCCCAGAGCTCCACAGCAATAAAACTCACAGTAATGGTCTTTAGTCGGACAGAGGTAATTGTGAGCACATAGGTCAAAGAATGGTGGTTAGAGATTGAGGGTGCACATTGAGAGGTAACACATTTTTGCGGCTATTTTAGGTGTAATTGAGTCTCCCTAGGGGTTCTGAGACCTGGTTACACGGTGGAATATGGTCTGATTGACAAGTAGGAGAGAGCTAAGTGTGTGCACATGGGTCAAAAAATGGTGGTTAGAGAGGGGGTGATATTATTATTATTATTCTTTATTTATAAAGCGCCAGCATATTCCGCAGCGCTGTACAATAGGCACAGTATAGACGGGTTACAATACATTGAACAACATTTGACCAACAGTACAAGAGGGGAAGAGGCCCTATTCCCGTAGGAAATCACAATCTAGAGGGGTTGGGGTTGGAAACAGGAGGAGAGGACTGCAAGGTGAGAGTGATTGTTGGTTGCGTCAGTGAGTTGGGTGGTAGGCTTCCCTAAATAGGAATGTTTTAAGGGAGCGTTTGAAGGAAGAGAAATTAGGAGAAAGTCTGACCGTACGAGGGATAGCGTTCCAGAGAGTGGGGGCTGTGCGTGTGAAGTCCTGCAGTCTATCATGGGAAGAGGTGATGCGGGGAGAAGCTAGGCGCAGGTCACTTTTTGACCTTAGGGAGCGGGCTGGGGTGTATTTGGTGATTAGTGGGGAGCTGAGTTAGTGAGGGTTTTGTAGGTAAGGATAAGGATTTTGAACTTAATTCTGCAGTGGATGGGGAGCCAGTGAAAGGACTCGCAGAGGGGAGCGGCAGAGACAGAGCGGCGGGTGAGGTGAATTAGCCTGGCGGAAGCGTTCAGGATGGATTGTAGGGGGGAGAGGCGTGACAGAGGGAGGCCAGATAAGAGATTATTGCAATAGTCGAGTCGGGAGATTACCAGGGCGTGTATGAGTTGTTTTGTGGTGACAGCGGTAAGAAATGGCCGAATTCTGGAAATATTACGCAATTGGTAGCGGCAGGAGGAGGAAAGAGACTGGATGTGGGGGATGAAGGAAAGAGCAGAGTCAAGTGTAACTCCAAGACAGCGAACTTGGTTTGACGGGGAGATAGGTGTAACTGAGTGTTTCCAGTGTGTGGCACCTGCTGTGACCATATTGTGTATATTTTATGGAATAAAATATATTAGGGAAGGGTATGCACGTGAAATTTAGTCCTATTTGTAAGCACAAGTATGGCTTTAGAAAGACACATTTATTTTACTTATAGAAATTGCATTTAATATATAGGAAAAATGTTAAATGTATATACACACATGCAATAAAAAAATATTTATGCAATTGATGAAATGTTAATTCTTCAAGGTAAAACTGTCCTATATGTAGGTGTGTGTGTGTATATAATTAAAATAAATTGGTAAGGGGTTAATGGGACTGGTTTTACTGAAAAAAGGTTGTAGATTTGGGACTGCAGGGTTTTAGAGGTGTTTTGTGCAGGGTTACTTGAGGGCTGCAGTCAGTAAGAGTTAATGGTTAAGTCAGGGCTGCAGGTTGCATGGTTAAATTAGGGTTGCATTGTGAAGGGTGAATAGGGGCTGCAGGGTCTTAGAGGTGTTTTGTATAGGGGCTGCAGTCAGTAAAGGTTAAATAGTTGGGGCTGTGGAAGAGAGGGTTAATTAGTGTTCTGCTTTGGTCACACTCTCATGCTCCCGCTGGACTTCAAATCAAATCAAAATAAGCTTTATTGGCAGGACCAAATACATTTTAGCATTGCCAAAGCATATGGGGTGGAGGGGGGGGGGGTAGTGGGACATATATGGGGGGGAATGGGCAAGTCCATGGACATTATCAGGGGTAAGGGATAATGTGAGGTCGGATGGGGGCGAGTCCGTGTTGGGGATTTATAAGTCTGGGATCTCTCATGTTCCTCTCAGTCTGTGACGTATTGGGCAGATATTTTCACCGCCGGCTCCTCTTCTCCCAGTATGATGTGGAGTTTCCTCGTCTCTTCTATAGAGGTGAAGTCCGGGATGAGAGCGGAGAGTCTCAGGAAGTGAGTGTCCCTCAGTGCTGAGTACTTGGGGCACTGTAGGAGGAAGTGGACCTCATCTTCCAGGGCCCCCTGGCCACAATGCTAGCACAGTCTATTCTCCCTGGGCTTGTAGGTCTGTCTATGCCGCCCTGGTTCGATTTCCAGGCTGTGGGCGCTCAGTCTGTACCTGCTCAGGATCTGTCTGTCCTTGGGGTCTTGTAGTAGCTCCAGGTATGGGGCCAGTTTGTATTCCCTATGTAGGGATTGGTAAATGGTGAGTTTCTGAGAGTTTGCTATATCATGTCTCCATTCTCTGATATAGTTTTCCCTGGAATCGTTAATTAGGGCCTTTATTTGATATTTTGTCAGGTTGCATTCATGGGGACTTAACACAGAGCAGCTGTCACTTTAAACAATGGGAGGAGCTGCTTCTCTGCATGGATGGGCTTTCAGCAGGGGGGGGGTGTCGGCTACAGAGAGGAGGTGGGGAAGCAGACACAGCTTGATGCTGTGAGTCTCCCAGCAGACAAAGACGCCAGAGCGGGTAATTGAATCAGGGAGGGATAACGGAGGAGCTGGAGGGGGCGTGGCCAGTGAATCGATTAGCAGCCTGAGAAGATCGATGCAGCATCGTGGAAGGAAGCATCGCGATGCATCAGGGAAACGATTATATTTGACAGCTCTAATGTCACGTCAGACAGATGCGTAAATTATTATTTTTTAAAATTCACTTTTAGTCTGATTTCAATCATTTACAATGAGTAGTTCTATTTAGGGCTGAAACAATTGACAACTAATCGATAGTGAAACTAAGTTGATAACTATTTTCATTATCGATTAATCTGTTTGTGTACAGCTCACTGTTTAGAGTTAGACGGAGTAAAACATTAACCCTTCACTGCTGAGGACGTGTGGGGAACGTTCTAATTGACTCCTAAGGAAAGATAGGAGTGGAGATAATTGTTCCTTTTGAACCCAAATATCTCCTGACTGTTTTCAGCTAGCAGGGTCATATTTGGTATCATTAGAAAGGCCAGAGCATGGCCTTTCCAATGATACCAAACATGACCATGTTTAACCACTTCGCTGCTGAGGACGCGCTCAGCGCGTCCTCAGCAGTCCAGCTGGTATGCGGAGGACGTGCTGAGCGCGTCCTCCCATCGGGGTCAGCGTTCGGCCGGGTTCCGGCCGATCGCTGGCCCCTCCGGTGCGGGCTGACATCCTGGATGGCATCCGGACCAGCAGCCGCCAGAATTAGGTGTCATCGCGGGGGCGCGATGACACCTAATTCAGGCGCCCCCCCCCCCCCGCATGTGCGGAGGAGGCGCCTGAAAGGGAGGGGGGAGAGGTCCTTCGGACCTCTCTCCCTCCCGATCGGCGGCGCACAGGTGGTTAACCCAGGCATCATTTGGAAGGGCACAGCCTGCCCTTCCAAATGATGCCTGGCATTAACCCCTGGGGAGCTGGATCGCGAATCGGCGCTGAAAAGCGCCGGTTCGCGATCCTTTCCCGGAGCTGGCCGACATCTTGGATGTCGGCCAAGCCTCCGGGAACTCCCCCAGAGGACTGGCGTCATCGTAGTTAACCCCTAACTGCCACCAACTGTGGAGATAGGGAGTTCCAATGAACTCCCTATCTCCCGATCCGTGGCAGCTAGGGGTTAAATTTTGGTATGGTTGGATCGGCCAGAGCATGGCCGTTCCAACGATACCAAACATGAAAGTGAAAAATTTTGTAAAAAAAAAATGAAAAATTAAAAATTAAAAAAAAAAAAAACACTTTTTTTTTATTTTTTTTGGTTTGTTAATGCAGCAATATTGTTCCCATTTCAATTATAATGTGAACAATGATGCTGCACTAACGATTTTTGTATGCGGTGCGTTTGTTAAAAATAGTGTCATTTTCCCCAAAAAAAAATGTAACGAGACCCCATTTCTAATTTTTTTAACAAGCGCACCCCATACAAAATATAACCGCAATTGCTCGCATGTTAAAATGTGGAAAAAAACACTTTACACATTGTAAATTATTGAAAATACATATTTTATTGCATTTTTTGTTATAATATACAGACATGACATAACGTATACATATAATAATGACATATTATGAATCTACCGAGTCTGACGGAAAGAACGATATATAATATGTCTGGGTCATATACTAAAATAAGCCTTCAAAACACGTTTAAACATGATGCGCAAAACAGGTAAAAATGACCTCAGCATAGGGGCGGGAAAAGCCTCAGCAGCGAAAGGGTTAAAGAAAAAAGATACTAACAATAATAATACAAAAAAGAAAAAAAAAATTGGGGTTTTTTAAGCCGTGAAATGGCTCAGCTGTGAAGGGGGTTAATAACCTCAGACGCTACTTCAGAACTGATTGGAGAAGACATGCCGCTGCTTTACTCCGTATAATTTAATTCTAGGGTTATGTTAGACATAACCATTTTGTTTTTTTTTAGTTTACAGCAACAGAACTATAGCACAGACCCTGGGTGAAAACCAGGAGAACTGCAGGAGTAGAGAATAATCTAGACCAATTTTTCTGGTTTGGCCATTTTGACCTAGAATTTTCACTTCTTCTCCAGTCATTCTCCGGAGTTTTACCTTTCTCTGAATAGACCTGTAGGTGTTTTATCCTTACTTGGAGCTTAAGTCCTGTGCCACCACCCCACCTTCCCTGACTCCCCTCTCTGGTCTGGAGCTGTCATCTCTGCCTGTGGTCCGGTCCCTTCCCCCAAACTTCCTCCCACACTCAGGTCAGGTCCCTCGCCCGGAACGCTCCCTCCTGGCTCCTCCTGCTCAGTTTATTTTAAAGGGACACTCTGCACCCTGACCACGCTAACTTATTAAAGTGTTCAGGCTGCGTGGAGTGTCCCACCATTCTCTCCTCGCTTTCGTACTGAAAACATCATGTCTGTCAGAGTGCTCGTAGTAGTGTTTGGAGATAAAGCAGACATGGGCTTGAGCTTCGCACACAGAATCAATCATCACTCCGACCAGGTGCTTGTGTGCAGAAAGTTCGCAAGATGCTCTATTTGTGTATCTAAGTACAAAAGTTACATTCACTACGCAAATTGCGTATGAAAAAAGTTTGGGAGACGGGGTGATTTTTACATGACGTTCCTTTTAAGTAAGCAAAAAAATTCTATTTATTTTATCCGATTAATCGAAAAAATGATTGATTATGATAATAATTGTTATTTGCGGCCCTAGTTCTATTTTCCCGCACTGTCTCACTCTTAAAGGGACACTCTAACAAAAAAATCACCCCCCCCCCTGTTTTTTAATCCTAACCTATCCCTATTCCCTTAATAAATAGTTATTTTTTGTTTTTGTGTTTTTAACTCTAATACCCTAAAATCCTCTTGTTTCCAGCATTTTTTTTTATACTCCCCTCCCTCCTCTTCCGCTCCCGTCCTTTTTTCTTCTTCTTGCCTTCACGTAAGCCAGCCAATCGGCAGGCTTCCTCCCGGCTCCCTCTGAGGATTAGTGTTGCGTGCAAGAGGATGCACGCAACACTTACCCTCAGAGGGAGCCGCCAGCTTCTGCAGTGAGTTGGAGACGTCATCACGCTGAAAGCGCGATGACGTCTCCTACTCGGCAAAAGTCGGCAGAAGCGGGAAATATGATTCCCGCTCTGCTGACTGACAGCTGGGAGGGCAGAGTAAAGTTCTCCGCCTCTCTCAGCTGTTTTCAGCATTTACAGCTGAACAGCGGAGGGAGGGGGGACAGAGGGCAGAATACTCTGGGCATCATGACCATCTAAAAAAGCTTAGGTGGTCATGTTGCCTAGAGTGTCCCTTTAAGTGTGATGTGCTTAATCTTTTAGGGTTACTTTCTGGAGCAGTAAACAAAATTCCTTTGCATTGCTTTAGAATATTACCAGATCGAGTTTGCTCAGCCTTGGACTCCTACAGCAGCTTTTGAAGATTGAGTATACACTATTATGGTAGTGAAGGGGTTAAAGGAATCTCAGTAAATCTCTAGGTTGCTTTGCATGCCGCTTCAAGCAAAACAAGGTCGTTATAAAAAGTAGACACAGCCTTTTCAAACACCTGTGTTTATTGTGGTGTCAAGTTTTGTTTGTTTTCCTTCCCGTTAGTAGGCTTTGTCTATAGGTGCTTCATATTACAGACCTTGTTTTGGTTTATAGGATGCCCTCACCCTTTCATGGCTTGCATTATTAAGCCATGTTTGTTAACGCAGTGCGTGCCTCCTGGCTGCATCTTTTTTACGTGTTTATTAGCTCATTCTCCCCAAGTTATCTTTACTGACTAAGGCCAATGAATAGATGCTGTATCAACCATGTGAGCCAGACTTAAAGGCCAAATCAACATAAAGGAACTAAGGAGCTACTTTTTTTTTCTTCTTGTGATTGTAATCAAACAATTAGCTGACTATTTTTAGCTTCTTTGAACAAAGCCTGTGTATTTATACCAATTTTGTTCCATTATTACTAGCTAGAGTTACTCTGCTGTGACTTTCAGACAACATTAAAATCCAGAAACTTAAATTTTTTTTTACTGTGATTATGCTGGTTACCTGTTGCTTAAACCTTTCGTTCTCTTATGTACGTATTTTAGATATATAAATACTGTATATTGCGCAGCAGTTACCCTTGTACCAGTTTTCAGAGTTGGAAGTCAAAGTTTTGGTTTGCTTATGCACAGTTGTCGTTGCACAACTACTTGTACCGGGCTGTTTTTGCAGAAAATTTCAATATTATTGGTACCGTTATTTTTATAGAAGACATGCCAACATTTTTCAGTGTCTTACCTCATAGAAAAAGTATCCCATGTTAGTGACCGATAAATTTGAAATGATAGGTGTGAAAGTACTCGTTCTGATGCTCTTTTAAAAGAGACTGGTCCTTTCACTTCCAAGCACTTTTTTGTTGAAGGAAAGTTAAAACATTTATTTGAAACATGGGATGTGTATCTGTTACTGAAATGTAGGATAACTTGGCAATTTTGGATAAAGACAGTCATTCTGAGATCCATAAAATGATGCGTATTTGCTCTTTACATTTTTCATGTCTTTATCTGTTACAGAAATTGCTGGGATGAAAGGTTCTAAACTGTAGATGGATAGATCTTGAACAGTTCCAAGCTTCAGGTTCAGGGTTGCAGGGTCAGCATTAAGGAGTGCATGGATGCGTCTAGGGGTGCAAGTTAAGGGAGCAGGGACAAGCGTAATGACTGAATAGATTTGATTTGAAAAGGTTAAGGATACAGGGTTTTGAGCAGGCTTGACAGGGAAAGGTTAAGGCTGGCTGTCCACTGGGTCAGTGTTTGTGCGATGGTGCGATCATCCAATATAGTCTGAAGTCATCAGACCGATCCCACATCATGCGGATGAATTGGCCCTCTTCCACTGCTTCAGACGAGTTTTGGAAATTTTGGGTTCTGGTTTTAAAAAAAAAAAAAAAATTTTTTTTTTTTTCCCCCCCTCTGCTTCAGGCCGACTGCATTCAGCGTTGCGGTCCTTGCTGCTGAAAGCTATATACACACTAGGGCAGGGGGGGTTTATCCCCCCCGCAGCCTTGTTTATTTATTTTTTTCCCTGCTTTGGCTGCGCTGGACTGTTATTTATTTTTTGTTTCTCTCCCCGCAGAAGTTTTTTTTTTTTTTTTTTGCTGTGCCTATTTGTAGCAGTCAATTCTGCTTAGTGAAGATATTGAGTGCTGGCGCACTGCTTGATTAAATATCTATATAAAGAGGGAGAGAATAGAACCCCAAGTATGTCTTTAGAACTATTTATTGATCTCATGTATGTTTTAAAATGTGCTGCCTTTTCAGTGATTACATATGATGGCTTTGTAAGATCGCTTTTTAAACGCAGGGTCTGGAATTCTGTCTAATTTTAATGGCTGTTATTCAAGAATTGATGCCTCTGGGATACGGATTGAATTTTTTTTGTTTCTATCCAAAACGAAGTCTCTTGCACAAGCAGCATTTTATTTTCTGTTTTGTTTTTGCAATCATGTTAGTCACGGCGTCCAAATCTAATATCTGTGAAAGGGATTTGTTTGCTTTACCCTTGCAAATACAAACCGTAGCATAGCAGCCTGACAAAATCAGATGACTGATGATTTATGAAGCACACAAACTCAAAATGGAGTATGGAATGTAGCAGAACGACTTCTCAAAGATTAGATCGTTTTAGGAAAAAATTCATTTTGTGGTGTTGTTCCCGGATCAAAGCGTATCCTTAAATACATGTTAATGCACCTTTTTTGATCCAAAAATAATTGTTCTTGGAAATGTTTTAATGAATCATTTTAAAACCATAACTATTTTCAAATGTATCCTTTCAATGCTGAAGCCGGCTCACAGAGAACAAATAAAGCCTTCCCCTTTTTTTAAAAGAAAAAAACGGAACCAAAATGTTTGCCTAAAAATTCCTACTATATCAATATAAAGACTTTTTGCTACAGATTAAAAAAAAAAAAACGGTACAATAATTTTTCCCTTGACTGCTATGGGCTTCGCGAACGGTGGTTTTCTTTTATACAATCTATCTTTTTCACGTTTTCCCTGCTCACACCGGTTATACAGGGTGTCCATAAAGTCTCTTTACAATTTCAAAAATTTATTACAAAGGCAAATGAAAAGACAAATCAGTGAAAATTATTAATAATTACAAAATGAGATGTACATATTTAAAAAATTTTTTGCCTCATTTAATACACCTATATGGGCACCATTTAGATGCACAACTGTGGTATTGTGGAAGAGTGCAGTGGTGGACCCTGCGGTCCAATATTAAAATGATATGAATCTGGTATAGGCGTCAGTGGCAGTGCACTCAAATATTGTGCCTTTGGTGGCAGCAAGTGCCTTCACACCGTATCCCCTCTGAGGTATTGTGGAAGTGTGCAGTGGTGGAGGTTTTGGTAATGCAGAAGAGATCCCCGATTTATTCAGTTACATCAGCAGCTATAACAGAACCGGGTCAGCAATGTTTAGGCACTTGTACTGCGCTACTGTATATGGTCAGAATCGGCGCACACCAGTAGCAACAGGAAGCAAACAGAACAGGCAGGGAATACACAGAGAGAATAGTCAAATGGCAGGCAAAGTCGGCAACAGATCGGGTCCTCAGAACAAGCAGGGTCAGTAACAAGTATACAAACGGATTCGGTAAGCTAGCGATGCGGGAATAAAGGCTGAGACACACTGAGTGTGTAGCGACGCACAGTGTAGCGAAGAGAAGCAAACATTTTGCAGGCTTGACTTCACTCCGCTCCGCCTTGCAGCGTGTCTACACTGCATTACGTTTGCTTCTCACCGCACTGGACAGGAATCCACTAACTAAATTAAAATGTACACACAAAACCGTTTGCTTTTTACAAAGCACATGTTATATAGGCAAAAAAAAAAGTTTCTACTGAATAAAATACATAAAAAAAATTACTGTTAATAGGAATAGTATAAAAATATTTTAAAAAAAGTAACCGCTGATCATATATATTATAGGGACACGGAGCGCTGTGTATAGAGTAGGGATGCATTGATACCACACACAGACATATACGTATATATCAACACGCAGATATATATATACACCCACCCACAGACCTCAGGCCATATATACACATACGCACATTGGGGGGGGTGGCATGTGGACAATCTCAACTAAATGCGCCCCCCCCCATTGGCTGATCCCTCCAGAAGAAATGTTGAACCCGACAGAGCAGAGAATAATATATATATTCTCTGCTCTATCGGGTTCAGGTTCAACATTTCTTCTGGAGGGATCAGCCAAATTGGGGGGGTGCAATTAGTTGCAATAATGTGTGTGTAATAAAAGTCTGGATATATATTTAAGAATATAGATATATATCATAGATAGATGTATATATCAGTGACGTGCGGTGAGGTCAGTGCTTGGTGAGGCACTGGCTAGTATCAGAGCCAGATATACACAGATTACGTAGGTTCAGTGCTCCCCAGGATCTGGCTGCTGTCGGTGCTCCCCAGGATCTCTGTGTCCTCCTCAGGCAGCCTAGTGTGACACTGAGGCCACACTTCAAGCACAGCCCTGCACCCACTGATTGTGCGAGACAGGACACATGACTGTCCTGCACCAATCAATGCATGGGAGGCCTGCCTCACATGCAGGAGTTTTTTGAATGACTTGGGCCAATAGCGCTTTCCTATTGATCCAAGCTATTTAATTGCACTGAGGCACTGGGAGAGCAATGTTCAGGAAGTGGGCAGTGCTCGGATGTCTGTTCATTGAACAGACGTGCCTCAATGCACTGTTCTTGGCAGCACGTGATTTGCGTAGGCTCAGGCTGTTGAAGGGGAAAAAAAAAAGAATGTGTGGTGCACACAGAGGATGGATGGAGCTGACGGCAGGGGAACGAGGAGCAGGGGAGTTTGACTGCAGCTGCCCTTAATGGCAGGTGAGGCTCTGCTGCCCCTGACCGCAAGTCCCTGGTATATATATATGTATGTAAATGTGTGTGTGTGTATATATATATATATATCATACCTGCCCTTACCTTCCCCTATAAATTTGCTAAAAATATACACACAAAAAACCAAACTACTGCCTGCGCAGCCCACATGACACCCCCCTCTACCTGGCTGAGTGTATCTAATATATATAATTAAATACGTTCAGCCAGGTAGAGAAAGAAAAAAAAAGTTTTATTTTATGTTCCCGGGGACATTTAAAAATGTCCTCGTATTTTATTTTTTTAAGAAATGTGTCGCCTTACCTTAGCCTGGTGGTCAGTGGGGGCTCCCTGGATCCTGGTTGTGGGGGGGGGGGTCTGCCGTGGCCGCAGGTGCAGTGGCTCCCTCTCTGCACTGCCTGTCTCTGCCACATGCACCCGGGCGGCTAGCCCGCACAGTCGCAGCTCTGTCATCTGGCGGCTGCATGCTCCTCAAGGGGATCCATGGGAGGCCCCGGCAGGCTGCCCTCTACAGTGCCTGATTAGAGGGCCGTGTCTGCCTGATGTTTTAGTAACAAAAATATTCTGCAGTATAGAGTCTCTTTATTTATAGATTTTTTTTTTTTTTTATATATATACTTTTTTCAAAATATTTTTTTTTTTTCGAACTTTTGGCGAACGTCACAAAAAAGTTCGACGTTCGCGAACTTTCGAATGGCCAATGTTCGAACCGAACAGCTCATCCCTACCCTTATTGCAGGTGTGAACTATTCAGTGAAGCAAATTGTGTTTATGATCACAATTCCTGTTCTGAACTCAGTCCTCTTCCTCACAGTGTGTAACGTCATGGATACAGAGAACATATCATAGCAGCTGATCACATATTGTAATTTTAGCTTTCCAATTCAGGAAGTATTTAACAGGATAGCTACACAATGTGACACTGTCACACTGCTGTGAGCTCCCTGTCCCCCCTCTGAGTGTTAATTCAGCCATCCAAATGCAACGGCCTAGTCCTGCCCAAAACCTCAGCTCAGACAGGGTTTCAGGGCTTGGCGACCTTTGGGAACTAGGCTTATCCAATGGTATCAAAGTTTTCATGCATTGAGAGCCACTGAAGCACCCAGCCCCCTGCAGGCCCATAACATGCAAAGATCAGAGGGAGACCAGCGCTGAATTTACGTGAGTTTTTAAGCCAAACTAAGGGGTTAAAACAGGTTTTAGTGTGGAGGGGGTCTAGGGGTGATAATGTTTTAACCTGTTTAAGCTAGCAAGTTAACCTCCTTGGAGTTCATTCGATTTTATCACAGGATATAGTAGCTACTGGTTACCTGTCATTGTTATTCATTGTTTATATAGCGCGAATATATTCAGCAAACCTTCACATTTGGAACATACAAGCGAGACATGGCAGTGTATAGAAGGACCAGAAGGCCCTGTCGGGGAGATAACCGCACCTCCAAGTGCTCTGCCAGACGACCCATGAGCTTACAATCTAAAGAAGTCAATATTTTCATAAAGGTTTTACATGCCTGCGTATTAGGCATAGTTTAGGGAACACAGCGATCCCTGTTAGAATGTCTCGTCTGTTCAGTCCATTTTACTAACACATATCACATTTATCCAAGCAACTTCTAAGATCGCGTGTGACCGTACAGACAGGGAAATTCATAGAATATTGTCATGTGAAAGCTGGATTTCATAGACAGGACAGCAATTTGTGTTAACAGACAAGTGTCTGTGTCCTGCATCTGCTGAATTCTCATTTTATTTGGCTTGTGATTTTCATTTTGAATTTACAGTAACAACATAGCCGTGGCGTTTCTGTCCTTTTTAGTGACTTTATATCAAAGTGCTATTGAATTCATGAAGTTATATTTATTGAATGAGAACTAGATGCTTATTGCATGTATAATTTCTGCGTTTATTGGTTGAGTTTGTCTGCATATGGTACTGTATATAACCCACTATTTGTGTGTTTGTGTTTTTTCAATTTTTGGGGGAACTAAAGCACTTCCAGCCGTTTGGATATTTAATATATTTCTGCTTGCTGTCTTATTGTGGTGCTACTGTTCGAGATTAAAAGTAGGGGTGGACTTTTTGGATTTTTTTTGTCCTTTTTATCTTGTTTTTTTTATTATTATATTTTAACTTGGAGGTTTTTTATTTTTCTTTTCTTGTGATTTATAGTTGTGAGCAATATTAAAAGATGATAGTATCTATATCTGGTGTGGAGTCAAAGAGCTTGACATTTACAGTAACACTTTGGCCTTGACTCTTTTTTGTTTGTTGTTTTTCTACGTATTTGCACATTTCTCAAAAAAAATACCAGCTGCTTTTGGACAAAATGTTTTTTTTTTTTTTTTTCTTCCCTAATTACCAGCTGATTCAATTAAAAAAATTCGGACTTCGCCATATTTCGAAAAATCATTCTAGTCCACATAATAAGCCACAAAGGCACTTGAAAAAGCACATGTTCGCCCAGCATGCTATACATTTTGTTTTTTAAGTATGATCCAGCACCGCACAGGCACAATAGCACGGTCCTCTAGGGCAATTATGTCGCATACAGTTTCCTTACGTAGTTCAAAGTTTATTTCCGCAGCTTTCAGCAAACAAAATATAACAGAAAATAAAACCTGGCTCACCCGAGCTCTAACACAAAAATGTCTTTCTATTTGGAGAGAACGAACAAAATGAAAAACTTTTGCCAACCTTTTTTTTTTTTTTTTTTTTTTTTCTTTTTGCCAGCTGTCCGCCTCAGAGCTTTACCTTGCTCTCTCACTTCCTTCTCTCTGCTTCCTTTCACCCAGAAAACTTTTAAGGACTCGATAAGTAGCATGTGGGGGAACCTTTGCAGCAAGGGTCAATTTAAAACACATATTACCTTCCTGGACTCAAACAATCCAGTCCTCTCTTGCAAACATAGGGGGAATATACATGTCATAGCAAATCATTCCCCTCCCCTTATCACCGTGAATAGACCCCATAGAGATGTTCACTAAACATCATTGTGACAGTGAGGTTCACCGATGTTGTAGCTATATGGAAATGCAGCTATCCACATAAGCAAAATTCAGCAATGGCAGGTGAGGTTTCTGCAAACAGTGAATGATAATCACAGTCGGTTTTTTGTAAAATTGGTACACGGCATCTATTATTTATCGGCTAGGACATATAATTAAAATGAAAAACTTTATTAAACATTTAACATTAATCTTGCAGAAAAAAAGTAAATAAAACTTAATATAACATAAACTCAATACAACATAACTACTGAAAGAAAAAATTGTGTGAATTAAAAATATTCACTGAAATTCCATAAGTAAATTACCTCTTGGGAGTGAATATTACAGATAATTGATAACATGAACCTGTGAAATAACCATAGAAGTTGCTCCAATTGTTAAACAGGCATTCTTTTCTCAATGGAGCATATGGGTTCACAGTTTGATATAAGGATAATGATGATTCCTATTTGGTCAGTGCATACTCTCGAAAATGACCTTTGGGAGATGCTGTGAGTGAAGATCCTATGAAATTTAAACCGCTTTGGATTAGATAGGTTTAATCACCACCATTAATACATTTGTAACAAGATACCATTAATGGAGCGTAGTGAACTGATTTCCGACTAGATCGTGAATATTTATAAGCAAAATTTGTACAAGTACACGGCCTCGGGTTGAAAATTAAACTATAAACAATTGCTGTGTTGATATAGATTATTCAGACGTATCATCCATAGAGAGCCAGCATTCTGCCGCTAAAGTAAATGGCTCACAATTTCCAACGGGATCAGATAAGCAGTGGATGTCGTGGGGTTAAAGCTGTTAAACCTTTCTAATTGCACTGCTCAGAACGTCAGTTTGAGAATATCATCGACAGCATTGCCTGTCATGCAATTGGAAGCCAATCAGGGCTATTTGAAATTTTGCGTGATGCTGACTGTAATTGAGGTTATATGTAAACCAATAATATCAAACAATTAAGACAGTTGTCAAAGTATATGTTCAATTATATGAGTCAGTGCTGCAGGTTACCGATTAGATCAGCAGAAACATTTGCTATACGGATGTATTTAAATGGTTGTATCAACACCAAACAATGTGGATCTAAGCAATTATTTCCATTGCTTATTCCAACAAATACACATATTGCCTGTAGTTCGGGATATCCCTTAATAACGATCAAAATTAAATAAATGATCTTTTTTAAAAACGTATACTTCTCAGCGGCGTTGAGATCACGTTTAATCAATTAGTAATTGTTTCAATACTTATTCAAATGGTTGCAGACAGTGGTGCATATAATTCGAGCAATGGATAGTGTTTCTTAATAGCTGTCACAGTTTAATTCACGATCTAATAATGCAGATTGACCTCATGCCTTTGATTTAAATTATTATAGTTGTACATAAATGAATTTCTTTGAGAATTACGCCCACAGCGGCGTTTGAATGGCAATTATTTCAATGCTTGTTAAATCAATTACAAACAGTATTACACATATTTCAAACAGTGGATGATATTTCTTAATAGCTGTTACAATTTTCGTTGGTGAAGTCACACCCTCGGCGGCATCTAAATTTACCTTTAGTTACGAACAGCGTTTCAAATGAAACCACGATAGTTTTCGTTGGCTGAAATTACGCCCACAGCGGCGTCTAAATTTTGCATTTGATCGATGGTAACTATCTTAAATACTTGTTCTGATAGTTACGAACGGCGTCTCAAAATAGAACCACAATGATTTTCGTGGTAAAGATAACGCCCACAGCGGCGTCTAGATTTTACGTTTGTTCGATAGCGAATATCTTAATGCTTTTTTGATGGTTACAAACAGCGTCTCAAGGTAGAACCACAATGATTTTTGTTAATGAAAATTACGCCCACAGCGGCGTCTAGATTTTACATTTGTTCGGTAATAGTTATTTTAAAGATTTTTTTTTAAAAAAGGGTGTAAACAACGTCTCCAATGGTTCAAGCAGTCGGTATTGCTTTTTGGTAATTATCACAAATAGATGTGTACTTGGATGGTATAAATTAAACGTATACTTCTAAGCTTAAGGTTATTATATATCCATTTGGGCTATTGTATTCACATACAAGGAACGATTTTTTACAATACTGCAGTTTTTAAATTTATTTCAACCATTCACAATGCAAGAAGGAGTACTAACGCCCAAAGCAGCGTTTAATTTAAACCTTATTCAAAAGGAAACTTCTTATTCATTATTCATTTTGGAGATTTCGATCATTCATTATCTCACCAGGAATTCAATCTCGTTCATTTATCTTTGATCATTCATTATCTCACCAAAAAATTCAATCTCGTTCATTTATCATTTCATTTGTGTGAAAATAGAAAGAAAAGTATATTATTCTTAAGGTATCTTAAATTAAGATCAAGATCATTGCTAGAGGCATCCTTTTGAATAAGGTTTAAATTAAACGCTGCTTTGGGCGTTAGTACTCCTTCTTGCATTGTGAATGGTTGAAATAAATTTAAAAACTGCAGTATTGTAAAAAATCGTTCCTTGTATGTGAATACAATAGCCCAAATGGATATATAATAACCTTAAGCTTAGAAGTATACGTTTAATTTATACCATCCAAGTACACATCTATTTGTGATAATTACCAAAAAGCAATACCGACTGCTTGAACCATTGGAGACGTTGTTACACACCCTTTTTTAAAAAAAAATCTTTAAAATAACTATTACCGAACAAATGTAAAATCTAGACGCCGCTGTGGGCGTAATTTTCATTAACAAAAATCATTGTGGTTCTACCTTGAGACGCTGTTTGTAACCATCAAAAAAGCATTAAGATATTCGCTATCGAACAAACGTAAAATCTAGACGCCGCTGTGGGCGTTATCTTTACCACGAAAATCATTGTGGTTCTATTTTGAGACGCCGTTCGTAACTATCAGAACAAGTATTTAAGATAGTTACCATCGATCAAATGCAAAATTTAGACGCCGCTGTGGGCGTAATTTCAGCCAACGAAAACTATCGTGGTTTCATTTGAAACGCTGTTCGTAACTAAAGTAAATTTAGATGCCGCCGAGGGTGTGACTTCACCAACGAAAATTGTAACAGCTATTAAGAAATATCATCCACTGTTTGAAATATGTGTAATACTGTTTGTAATTGATTTAACAAGCATTGAAATAATTGCCATTCAAACGCCGCTGTGGGCGTAATTCTACCAAAGAAATTCATTTATGTACAACTATAATAATTTAAATCAAAGGCATGAGGTCAATCTGCATTATTAGATCGTGAATTAAACTGTGACAGCTATTAAGAAACACTATCCATTGCTCGAATTATATGCACCACTGTCTGCAACCATTTGAATAAGTATTGAAACAATTACTAATTGATTAAACGTGATCTCAACGCCGCTGAGAGTATACGTTTTTAAAAAAGATCATTTATTTAATTTTGATCGTTATTAAGGGATATCCCGAACTACAGGCAATATGTGTATTTGTTGGAATAAGCAATGGAAATAATTGCTTAGATCCACATTGTTTGGTGTTGATACAACCATTTAAATACATCCGTATAGCAAATGTTTCTGCTGATCTAATCGGTAACCTGCAGCACTGACTCAATATAATTGAACATATACTTTGACAACTGTCTTAATTGTTTGATATTATTGGTTTACATATAACCTCAATTACAGTCAGCATCACGCAAAATTTCAAATAGCCCTGATTGGCTTCCAATTGCATGACAGGCAATGCTGTCGATGATATTCTCAAACTGACGTTCTGAGCAGTGCAATTAGAAAGGTTTAACAGCTTTAACCCCACGACATCCACTGCTTATCTGATCCCGTTGGAAATTGTGAGCCATTTACTTTAGCGGCAGAATGCTGGCTCTCTATGGATGATACGTCTGAATAATCTATATCAACACAGCAATTGTTTATAGTTTAATTTTCAACCCGAGGCCGTGTACTTGTACAAATTTTGCTTATAAATATTCACGATCTAGGTCGGAAATCAGTTCACTACGCTCCATTAATGGTATCTTGTTACAAATGTATTTAATGGTGGTGATTAAACCTATCTAATCCAAAGCGGTTTAAATTTCATAGGATCTTCACTCACAGCATCTCCCAAAGGTCATTTTCGAGAGTATGCACTGACCAAATAGGAATCATCATTATCCTTATATCAAACTGTGAACCCATATGCTCCATTGAGAAAAGAATGCCTGTTTAACAATTGGAGCAACTTCTATGGTTATTTCACAGGTTCATGTTATCAATTATCTGTAATATTCACTCCCAAGAGGTAATTTACTTATGGAATTTCAGTGAATATTTTTAATTCACACAATTTTTTCTTTCAGTAGTTATGTTGTATTGAGTTTATGTTATATTAAGTTTCATTTACTTTTTTTCTGCAAGATTAATGTTAAATGTTTAATAAAGTTTTTCATTTTAATTATATGTCCTAGCCGGTTACCTCAGTTAGAGGTCCCCTTTCTTGTTACATTGGGTTATCCCCTTAGTGGCTCTGGATTTGATATCTAAGAAGCTCTACAGTAGTCAATTGTTTGGCTACCCTTTCTGCATCTATTATTTAGCATCATCTCCTCATTGCTTACTTTTTGAAGTATGGATCTTGATTCAGCCGTGATGCAAACTATGATGAAAACATCTTTGTCCAGCCCTGAAAAATATACATTATATGGAATTGACCGTTCCAGCTATCCAAGCTCCATTTGGCCCAGAATTTTCTCCATAGTTCTGCAACAGGGGTGCCCAACTTTGGCCCTTCAGATATTTTGAAACCTACATCCCAATGATGTTCAGCCGGTCATTGGGTAAACCAAGCCTTTGTAGTTCCATAATATCTAGAGGGCCAAGGTTGAGCATCCCTGTTCTACACAAATAATTCAAAACCTTGCCTGGCCGTTAGGTTTTCAGACTCCTAGATTTTCTGTAAATCCATCAAGACCTGTGCTAGGATTGTCAGCACTGTGTTTTTGCCCAGTATATTTTAGAACCCGTTTCATTAAGCTTTTTATTAATGAAATTCTGGTCCGCTGCATTCCATCACTTCATGTAGGACAATCTTCTAAGATGCAGATAAAAGTTTCAGTAAATGACAGTTTACCTTCCTTTTTGGAGAGAACTAAAATTTGCACCTCAAATGTAACGGTATACCATTAAAAGGCCTGGTATGACGTTTCTACGTTTTATACAAAAGAGAAATGCATTTTTCTTGGCTAATAGCAAATTGCTTACCTAGCCTTATCATGATGTGCAGGTTTTAAATGGTATCCCAGTTAAGGTCCAATACTCATTGGTGGTTGACGCAGACCATGGAAATGTAATTGTACATGCCCCTGGGACATCCAGTAAACAATTTCCTTTTCAGAGAAAATGATATCCCTCGTGCCCATCTGTTTCACGTTTCCATTGTAAAAAAAAAATAATATATATAGATTTACAGAAATACAGGTTTTGGCTCTTCAATATGCGACGGCTTTCAGAACTGTTTGATTTTTATGTTCTGTTAAGGAAGGGTCAGCATGGATGACATCAGTCTGCTTATAACATTACGAGCGTGTTCTTGTAAAACGTTTTGTCAGTGGTTAGGGCTCTGTCCATTAGTCCTCCATACGGCTCTTTTTTTTTACTTTACATTTTTTATCCGTAATAACAGATCCGCGTGTATAGAGCATGTGCCAAAAAGTGGGAACTTTGGCTAGTGGAGGGACAGATTTTTGAGTATTAGATTTCCTGGGAGAGCAAATGAGGCTTGGCACACTTGTTAACGTGGTTCTGATGGATAGAGTTACCCTTTAAAGGGAATTAAGGAATCTGGCACTTCTAAGGCATTTCAGTTAAGCACGTTTCTTAGGATGTAAGCTGTTCGGTCTTGTCACTGGCCCCAGCGGCTTAGCAAAGGCCAATGGTACGGCTGAAACGTTACATCACAATAAACGTGTTTGACTGCGACACCTTAGTAGTGCCAGATTCCTTTATTCTCTTTTAAAAGTCTGTGTTGGCTGTCACTGTGTGATTAGGGGCACCATCAGATGGAGGACTCCCTTTTACCCTATAGGGTTAATCAACAGCTGAGGCCTAATTAGGACTGCCCTTCCCTTTTATAGGCGATGTGCGGTTCCCTCAGAGGGCAGTCGTGTGCAGGGTGCATAGGGAAAGGAAGGTACTGTACACAATATTTTGCTTTTATAGGTTGGTAAACTGCTTCGCCGAAGTGTGAAGTTGGCGTCCACCATGTCAGACAGATATGCTGAAGTGTGAAGTTAGCGTCTGCATCCAGGAGTAGGTGCTTATTTTGTATTTGTTCATATTATACCCTGCAATGGCTGTACAATAAAGCCAAAACCAAAGCACTGATATTTGTGTCGGGATCGGTGTCTGCACCCTTCACCAGAACGAAAACCTATATTTTAATTTTTTACCCCATTTTCAAGACCCCAGAGTGCCCTGCAGCCCTGCTGGAATTCTCTTTTAATTTTTCTTATCTTTCTAGTCTTTTCTTGCTGCAAATCACTTGTTGTAAAATGTTGTCTTTTTTTTTTTTTACTTAACATTATCACAAGGGGAATAAAAGGCTTGACATTTTTTACATTAAGAATTATTAGTGGTCTTAAGACTAAAGGACCACAGCTGTAGATAATGCTATTTTTACCAACTCGTGTCGTTTATTTATCTTCTTCCTGTATTTTGCTTTACCCTAAAGTAGGCCTGTTTTCTATTGGGTTTTTATGACCCATTTTAATATATGTTGCACGCGGTGCTCTCCATACACCATTTAAAGGAATGTATCACCACCTAATGAGACGCCTATGACATTAACAAGGCATATAATAATATAATCTCACTATGATGTTTAAATCATCGACTTAAAATTTTTATGTTGTGAAGAAAGTTTCTCCATGAAGGTGTAAACACTTTCCCAGCTGAGTAATGCTGGTGTGGGTACCTCCACATCCATGACACGCCATCAGCAGCAAATCTTGATGTTCCAACAGCGTGATCGTTATGACCGCCAACCAAAGAGATCAGTGTGCCATGTAACCTCCACTTTCTCACGCTAAAATAATTTGAATTATTATATATGGGTATATGATGTACTCTGAAGTCAGGATAAATAATGAACTTGCTTTGAATTAACTTTTTTATTTTGTTTTGGCAGTCACATAAGTAAATCCCTCTCTCTCCTTAAAGGGACACTACCACTTATAGAAGCTGTGACCAGATTAATTGTGCATTGCAAACAAAACCACTTCATAAACACATGCTGCTGGTTTTTCCTTTGTCTGAATTAATTGCATGTAAAAAGGAAAAGTAATGTGGGTTTTTTGGGGTTTTGTTTATCTCTGGTTTCCAATTTGTGGATTTTTCCCATGACTCAACATTTTACCAAAATCTGTACAAACGTTTTACTTTGTGGCTGTCCTTTTATCTTCTGCAGTATTTAACAGTTAATGAGTTAGATGAGGGAATGTTTAGATAAGGCAGCAAGGGGTTATTGATGGCAGCTGAATGACAAAAAGCATGAAAAATGTCTAATCTATCCCCTGGTGATGACCTTTGAATAAATCCGTCACAATATAATGATTTGAGTCATTGCCTGACCCATAGACTTTGCTTTTTAAAGTGGACAGGGTGTGTGGAGTATCATCCTCCCCCCTCAGGTACCCCGAACTCTTTAAAATGCGGGGTGAAGTGGAGAGACTTCTCCATTCACCCCTGCAGGACCAGGCAGCTGGGAAGTTTGAACTTCCCGGCTGTCGGTTACTAGTTCAATCAATCGAGATGTTGGCGCACTCAAGCGTGCTGACGTCTCCTCCCTGTGACAGCTCACGAAGCGGTGGTTGACAGGGAGAAAGCTGATGGATCAGATCTGCGCATGCACAGTCAACCCCGTTCCAAGGTTGCACGCAAGCGCTGCAGGACTTGGGAACGCCAAGATCGTAGGCCTGTTAGAGCTGCGCAATTTACGTCCCTTAGGCTATACAATTTGCCTAAGGGGCACACAATGTGTAGAAAAGCTCAGAGACTTCAAAACCCAGAAGTCTCGGAGCTGGAGAGGAAGGGCGGCGAGGGAGAAAAGGGAAGTTTAAAAAACTGGAAATGGGGGACGACTCCAAAGTAATAGAGCAGACGCTGTAGCCTCTTTCCAATTATGTGCGGGGGGGGGGGGGAGAACTCTCTTTTTTAAGAGTATTCCTTTAAATATACCAGAGAAAACCAAAGCACATGTAAGATATCAGCAACATAAAATAAACACAATAAGGCATTTCATATTTTGGTGGTGTCTCCCTTTAAGAAGTGGTACATAATATATGTAATAAGTCAGGGTTGACAAAGCCTGGTAGCCACTGGCTCCTAGAATTTTACTCCTGGCTCCTAAATTTCCAGTTTGTTTTTAGATTGGTGTAAAATAATCTTTGGCATCTAAAAAAATCTAGTTGGCTCCAATGTTTTCTTCCTGTCTCCTACATTTAATGTAAATATATCCAACCCTGGTGTATGTATTTATATATGAGGTCTGTTATGTGTGTGGGTCTGCAGTGGGTAAATAGGGTGTCCAATGACAACTGAGCAAAGAAAATAAGTAAACGACTAAAACAATATGACAATGTCACAATGTACAGATGTTAACAACACAAATAATATAATAAAGTATATATAATCTCAGAGCGGCCAAACTGATATTAGAAGCAACGGTCTACACTTCTAGGCTCAAAAAAGTAGCCACAAGAGACCACATGCACAAAATATACCTAACAGCAAAAAGCACCAGGTAACAAAGTGATGAATAAATAGAAGCAGCTAAAATCCTAATTTGGGTCAGTACAAACCAACTCCCAGATGCAAAGGCAAGGTTCCCAACGTATCGGCGTGGATTCGCCTTTATCAAGGTATACCTTGATAAAGGTGAATCCTCGCCGAAACGTTGGCTCCTAACTTTTGTAGCTGGCTCCTAGATTCAAAGTAAATTTGTCAAGTCCTGTGTATATGCGGTAAATGAGTAAGATGGAAATTGTGATGTGATGTACACTTAGAAAATATTGCAGAATTGCTTTGGGTCCTTCAGTATCTCTCAAAGTGAGCCTGTGTCAGAAGGGGTTAAACGAAGCTTTACTGACAAAATTTAGGGATTCTCCGAGATTGTTTGCTCTCTCTGACCCCTCCTCTTTCTGACAGGCTTCCTGTGAATTTTCTGCAACACAATAGAACAAATTTGAGAATTTGCTCATCTGATAATATTCCATGCACTGTTGAGCAACTTGCTCCAGAGGTGGCATGGCATCTGACAACGTATACATTTAATTAACCAGCTTCCTTACGTCCATTATCGGCTGCAAAGTTTAATCTCCATGATGTTGATCGCTGCTGACCTTGATTGTAACATTTTGTGGGTGGGGGTTACATTTTAATTCTAAATTCTAGTCATGTCTATTGCTTCGATATTGTTGGAGTCCTTGGCCGGTCATCTGTAATGAATAACTCAAAAGACAGCTGTACACTAGGCATGTGATTCGTTGAGAAAATTCATTTAGAATTCACTTGTCCGTTGCATCAAATGTCATCCTTCAAAAACTCAATGACCGATGTCTTTTACAGGGTTTCTTTTTGAAGTGGTGGGAATTGATGAGTTTTACATCCTTCCATTGTCCCGTCTGGTAATGTGAAGGAGGTTTTGTTTATGTTGGATGGGCACCTTTTGGCCCCTGTCTTGCAGACGGCGAGTTTCACTTTCAGGTGAGGGCACATGAAGGGATGCATTAGGAGACCTCAACATATCTCGTGGAAAGAAAGTGTCTGGAAGGGGCAGAACATGAGAGCACCTCTTGTCTCAGATGAACAGATAATGTGCTCACTGTAATATGTTACAGGAGGCCAACGGGGACCTACAAGACAGAGGGCTTTTGTTCTTGCTTTTTATCCTCTGAAAAGAAACATCCGAGGTCGAACAAATGTTTATTAACCAAAGCCTTGTAACCTATTTAGGAAGATAATCAAAATGTTATATAATACATCTCTGCATGTCAAGTATTGCCCAAAAAAGACCACCGAGACGAATACGCAAGACCTCAGGGGTCTGTGTATGAAAGTATACCACACATAATGTTTCTGATACTTATGTTACACAATTTAATCACAAGGAGGATATTTAATATGTGTGTTGCACTAAATGTGGTACCATTCATGTGTATTGACACAAGATAAGTTGGCCCTAATATGTATCTTTCAAACCCCTCTGATATTTCTTATCCTTTCTGCAAATCCTGTACTGAAATTGAGCCAGTATGTAAAGCACAAAAAGCATCATTATTGACTTAGAAATTAATGCGGAGAGCTCTTCGGTAGATAGTTATAATTAATAATAATAATATAATATATAATTAATTATAGTTGTAATTAATCGTTTGCCTCGTGCTGTGTAGTTGCTAGCTTTTCTTTCTAGTACATAGTCAGGGGTAATGCCAATCTATCTCTGTCCCAGACAGGCCTGACGACTGTCGATTTATACTCGCCAGGTTCCTGCTGAGTCAGTTGCCACTGTACATGTTGGCGGTATGCGTCATTCCAATGTCAAAATCCCTCTAAACCATCTTTCCACTGACTTGACACCTGTCGTGCGTCTTTCCCGTAACATGACTTCTGTTCAATGTCAGTCCATTAATGTGTATTCCGTTAATCATTCAGGCACGTACCATTTACACAGGGCTTCTTATTCTGTCAGTATCCTGCACATGTATTTCACAGTCATCCAATGAAGCCATCCAATAGCAGTTTACCTTTTGGGTCTTTCAGTCTGCCCTTGTCACCCCATTACTGCCCTGTTGTGGCTTCAGACACACCTCAGCATGTTGAATTTTTCTTGTATGTTCTCCCATGTACCGACCTTGATTTTGCTTAACGACTACCTGTACTTCTTCCTTATTAGACCTTGGCTTTTGTTTATCCTTATTGTGTAGTTCTCCTATCCGGTTTCCCTCGATTTATTTTGTACCTGCAGTTACCCAAATAAAAGATTATTATCTGACTATTTATCTTGCATAGTATCCGGCCACTCTAAGGACTGGTCTGTCAGTTCAGGTATTGTCTACAGTACATTTTTGCGTCCGTATCCTAATGTTCATGAACTAGTAGTGTGGATGAAAGTGAGATGATTTTGGAGAAACCGCAATGTCTGCAAAGGGACACTGAGCCGGGAAAGAGGCTAGATACAGAGATAAAATGATGTCCTCAGCCTTCGATGGGACGATGACACAAATTGATGCAGCATCGTCACAAAAGCAAAGTTTCATAACGACCAGGATCAAACAATGCTGGAACAAGAGACCATGCCTGGCAAAAACTATGCAAAATTCATCCATAGGAACAACACGAGAGATGGTTTGTGGGTCCTTTTTTTTTTTTTTTTTTTTTTTTAAAAGAAAGGTGACACTAGATACATCGCTACCACATTGGGGACACAAGACCATTGCTAAACATCTGCAGCAGAAACTTTTTCTTAAGGACTAACTCAGCCCAGATGTTTTTTTTATCAGTACTTGATAAGAATAAGTGTAAGCGTCATAAACTGGTCTTGAAGTTGCTTTTGATCCACATCGGAGTCTAAACCATTCTCACTGGCTCGAGCGTCAAATATTTATAACTGCGCATAATTTTTTATATATAGGTTTATTTTATTTTTTTGGGGGGGTTCTCTGTCTTGCTATACAAAGACTTGTCAGGGCAACCTAGTGAAGGTCTTTCTAAAATCCTTTCTATAGCATTGAGTTTTTAGGAAGTCTGTTCACTTAAGATCAAGGCCAAATACACTTGCTTGGATTAAGTTTAATTCCCCAAGGGCCACATTGTCTATGCTAAAGCCAGAAGATTCTCGCCAGATGTCAGCGTGCCACCAGCCCTAGACATAATAAAGTGCTTCTCTCCTTTAATGATCTCCTTCCTCTTGGTTGTTGGTAAGGCAGTATTTGGATGGGCTGGGTGACAATGATTGAATGCGAAGAATGCTGATTTAGAAACACGACCCTAAAAAATGTTCCCTAAATAGGTAAGTGGCTTATGCTCTGTTGCCTGCTTTATTATGAAGACTAGCTTTTGCCCGCGGCTTCGCTCGCGTGGATTTTAGGATCTTTTAAAATTGTTTTTTAAAAGAAACTTGCGTTTTTTTTTCGGAAGAACGTCTTCCCCGCCCCCCCCCCCCCCCACACTTTGGATTTTTGGAAAATTGTAAACCACGTGTTTTTTTTTATTTTTCAAGAAGAATGTAAGTGCCAAATTTCACACCTGTAACATCTTTGGTTTTTGAAATATAGGTATACTGATAAAAGTATTCACATCCCTTTCCCCCACTCCCCTTAACTGGATTTTCAGAAAATGGTAAAACATGTTTTTTTGGGGGTTTTTTGCACGAAGGTTGTAAATTTCGAATCTCACACCTGTAACATCATTGGTTTTTGAAATATAGGTATAGTGATAAAGGTATTCATCCCCCTTTTTGCCCCCCCCCCCACTGGATTTTTGGAAAATGGTAAAATACATGTTTTATTTTCAAGACTAATCTAAATACCAATTTTCCCGTCTGTAACATCTTCTGTTTTTGAGATATAGATATCCTGTTGAAAAGTATTCACCCCCCCCTTTTTTTTTTCACCCACCACGTGGGATTCTTGGAAAATGGTAAAACATTTGTTTTTTCTAAGTGCCAGATTTCACACCTGTAACATCTTTGGTTTTTGGAGATACAGCTATACTGATAAAAGTATTCAACCCCCTTTTTTCCCCCTCCCACTGGAATTTTGGAAAATGGTAAAATAGGTGTTTTTTTTGTTTCTCAAGACAAATCTAAGTATCAATTTTCACGTCTGTAACATCTTCTGTTTTTGAGATGTAGGTATCCTGTTTAAAAGTATTCATCCCCATTTTTATACCCAACCCCCCCCCCCCCCCCAACTGGGATTTTTGGAAAATTGTAAAACACCTGTTCTTTATTTTCAAGAGACTGTAATTACCAAACTTCACACCTGTAACATCTTGGTTTTTGAACTATAGATATACTGATAAAAGTATTCAGAACCCTTTCCCTCTACCCCCCCCCCCCCCCACCTTTATTTGGATTTGTGGAAAATGGCAAAACACATGTTTTGGTTTTTTCGCGAGGATTTGTAAATACCAAATTTCACATTTGTAACATCTTTGGTTTTTGAAATATAGGTATACTGATAAAAGTATTCAACCCCCCCTTTTTGCCCCCCTCCCACAGAGTTTTTGGAAAAATTGTAAAATAGGTGTTTTTTTGTTTCTCAAGACGAATCTAAATACCAATTTTCATGTATGTAACATCTTCTGTTTTTGAGAGATAGGTATCCTGATTAAAAGTATTCAGCCCCCCTTTTTTTCCCCCCCCCCCCCCCCCCCACTTGGGATTTTTGGAATAGGGTAAAACACCTGTTTTTATTTTTCAAGAAGAATGTAAATACCAAATTTCACGTCTGTTTTTTGAAATCTAGATATGATAAAATTATTCAGACCCCCCCGACCCCCCCCCCCCCCCAAATTGGATTTGTGGAAAACGAACAGGTTTGTTTTTTTTCACGAAGATTGTAAATATATCAACTTTCACACCCGTAACTTCTTCGGTTTTTGAAATATAGGTATACTGATAAAAGTATTCAGCCCTCCTCCCCCCCCCCCCCAAGGAATTTTCAGAACATGGTAAAATACGTGTTTTTTTTTATTTTTCAAGACAAATCTAAATAACAATTTTCAAGACTGTAACGTCGTCAGTTTTGGAGATACAGGTATCCTGTTTAAAATATTTAAAATATTCAATCCCCTTTTGTCGCCCCCACTTGGATTTTTGAAAAACGGTAAAATGTGTTTTTTTTTTTTTTTCCAAGACGAATCTAAAAACCGATTTTCACATTTGTAGCATCTTCTGATTTTGAGCTATAGGTATCCTGTTTAAAATATTCAACCCCCTTTTTCACCCACTTATGGGTGGATTTTCCAAAAATCCTTCCTTAGTGGGCTCCTACTTCATAAAAACAGTGCACTTTCAAAATTTCACGTTCCTAGGTTAAACCGTTTCAGCTGGACGTTGATGAGTCAGTCAGTCAGGACTTTCGCGTTTTTATATATATATATATATACATATCAAAATCTAATTGTGCTTGTTTTATTGGTATGGAAAATACTTTTTTAAACTTCCATATTTTCCTTCTGGTCACCTACAGCTAATATTTTTATTGTTGCAATTATTATTGGTTGCTAAATTAAGCTCACGATAAATTAATCATGGCAAAGAGTGGGAAGGATACATTGCGATTTCTCTCGTTCAAGTATGTCCTGGGTTCAAGAACATTGAATTTTTACAGTAGGTACAGAAATACAAAGTAATAAATGTGCAATATTAAAAACAAAACACAAATATACAGATTAACACCGAAATTAAATATGTAGGACATATAGTCACTATGTTACATGTTTACAGGTGCATTCTGTATCGAGGTATGTTAATAGGGAGCTCTTAAGGAACTTTAGACTGGGAAAATGTTATGGTGTCTGGGAGGTTATTCCATAATTGTGGTGCTCTGTAGGAAAATGAGGATCGAGCCACTTTGTTTTTGTATTGTGGTATTGCAAGTAAAGTGCAGGTCCTGGATCAGAAGTTCTAGGATGAGCGAACTGCTGGGGGAAGCAGTCTATTCAGGTAGGGTGGTAGCTTTAAAGAAAAGCTCTTCTACACCAGGTTGGAAAGGTGAAGGGTGCGTCTGGATTTCAGTGACGGCCAGTTTAGCTCTTTTAACATGTCACAATGGTGGGTCATGTAGTTACATTGTAGCACAAAGCGACAGAATGAGTTATGCAATGTAGTAAGTAGGGTTGCACCGATACCGATACTAGTATCGGTGCCGATACCGGGTACTGCAGGAGTACTTGGTACTCGTGCAGTACCCCCGATATTTTTTTCCGATACCGGAAGCCGGCATTGAGCCGGCTTGCCGGTATCCGAGGGGCTGCGGCGGCTGTCCGAATGCTCTATCGGCATTCGGACAGCCGCCCCTGGAGCTCTGCGATACTTACCTTCCTTCAGCGACGCCGGGAAAGTCTTCGCGCGCGCGCTGGTTGGAAGGACCCCAGCCGCGACCATGTGGTCGCGGCTGGGGTCCTTCCAACCAGCGCACGCGCGGAAACTTTCCCGGCGTCGCTGAAGGAAGGTAAGTATAAACAAAGTGAGCAGCTGCAGGGCCTGTGTGAATGCAGATAGAGCATTCAGACAGGCCCTGCAGCTGCTCTCCGCTCATACTTACCTTCCTTCAGCGACGCCGGGAAAGTTTCCGCGCGTGCGCTGGTTGGAAGGACCCCAGCCGCGACCACATGGTCCCACGTGTCGCGGCTGGGGTCCTTCCAACCAGCGCGCGCGCGCGAAGACTTCCCGGCGTCGCTGAAGGAAGGTAAGTATGAGCGGAGCGGAGGGGGGGGGCATATCCATGAGCAATGGGGCAATATCCATGAGCAATGGGGCAATATCCATGAGCAATATCATGAGCAATGGGGCAATATCCATGAGCAATATCCATGAGCAATGGGGCAATATCCATGAGCAATATCCATGAGCAATGGGGCAATATCCATGAGCAATGGGGCAATATCCATGAGCAGGGGGGCATATCCATGAGCAGGGGGGCATATCCATGAGCAGGGGGGCATATCCATGAGCAGGGGGGCATATCCATGAGCAGGGGGGCATATCCATGAGCAGGGGGGCATATCCATGAGCAGGGGGGCATATCCATGAGCAGGGGGGCATATCCATGAGCAGGGGGGCATATCCATGAGCAGGGGGGCATATCCATGAGCAGGGGGGCATATCCATGAGCAGGGGGGCATATCCATGAGCAGGGGGGCATATCCATGAGCAAGGGGGCAATATCCATGAGCAATGGGGCATTATCCATGAGCAAGGGGGCATATCCATGAGCAAGGGGGCAATATCCATGAGCAATGGGGCATTATTCATGAGCAAGGGGGCATATCCATGAGCAAGGGGGCAATATCCATGAGCAAGGGGGCATATCCATGAGCAAGGGGGCATATCCATGAGCAAGGGGGCAATATCCATGAGCAATGGGGCAATATCCATGAGCAATGGGGCATATCCATGAGCAATGGGGCATATCCATGAGCTGGGGGGCATATCCATGAGCTGGGGGGGCAATTATCCATGAGCTGGGGGGCATATCCATGAGCTGGGGGGCATATCCATGAGCTGGGGGGGTCAGGATATCCATGAGCAGGGGGGCATATCCATGAGACCTGGGGGCTTTATAGGAGGTCTGTTCTTATTGGAAAGCGTCACATGACATAAAATAAAAGTATCGGTAATTGGTATCGGTGAGTACTTGAACAAAAGTATCGGTACTCGTACTCGGTCTTAAAAAAGTGGTATCGGTGCATCCCTAGTAGTAAGTTTATGAAGGTGCGACTGCAGGGCCGCTGCATACACTACATCTCTGTATTCAATAGCCGGATAAGCATTTGTTGTACAATCTGCTTTCTTACCGCGGGGCTCAGGCAGGATTTGTTTCTGTACAGGGCACCTAGTTTGGGGTAAAGTTTAGATGAGTTTTTTTTATGTCGGGGCTAAAGGATAGATTTGGGTCTAACCACATACCTAGATATTTGAGAGAAGTGACTGTGGTCAGCGTGCCATTTGATCTTGTCCTGACTCATAGATGGGGAGTTTATAATGTCCGTAGTTTAGGTGCTTTTCCATAGAGCATTGTGACCGTTTTGTCAGTATTTAGAAAAGGTTTATTATCTGCGATCCACTGCTCTACCTCTGTGAATTGTTCTTGCAGCACGGCCTCCAGCACTGACCCTGACCTAAGCTGGCTCTCCGACTCTCACCTGTCTCTACTCTTTGGCAAGCCTGCTCATATGCCAACAATTTGATTGACAAGTGAGAGGAAATACAAGGACATTGTATATGTATATATGCAAAATCTGTTAATTTGCTTGTAATTTGTAGCACAATGTATAGGTAAAAATCAATCCCTATGAGAAGAAGCAAATTTTAGGGGCTGTGACCCGATCATTTTACTCAAATAAACCGAAACAGATTTGTTTGTTTGCTATATTGTATGTTGTTGTTTTTTCTTCCCTTTTCTGTTCATAATGAAAGACTAACGTGCAGATCTTGAATTTAGAGGCTTGTTACATCTTATCTTGACAGTATGAGCACAAAGCCTCTTTTTAAAGTTCTTTGCAAAGCCATGCTAGTCCTTTGTGAACCGTGAAGGCCACAGTTGCGGGAACGGATGGAATTGAAGGTCCTCATCCATCGTCCCCTCTTTACTTAAACAAAACTTTTAAAATCCTGTCATTTTGAGGATATCTAGTGTTACACCATATATAAATGTACTTCTAAACCTTACCCATGAGCTTGAATACCCACAAGGGCCTGTTGTTCCTCACAACACAGAAAGAGGTCTGATTACAAGGAAATCAAATCGTTCGCTTTATAGATAGAATCTGAGGTTCTGGCCAGGTTTTGTAATGGAGAAATTTTAGTCACCTGCGGAGCTCCCTTTGATTTTACGTATTGTCCTTCATCGTTCATGTGACACAAGAAAAAGGGTATGTGATCTTATGATCCGTGGAATTCCCTTGGCATATTGCTCCTGGAGGAAAAGAATTCTGTAATTGATGGTGGCATTTAATTTTCGTTCTCAAAAGTCAAGAAACATTCCTTCCTTTACAACTGTATTTCCGTGGTTTCTTCTACTGAACTCCACTTTGGGTTGGTTGAGCCTCTATATTCACAGATTTATGGTCTTCTACACTGGCGTCTCATCATGTTGTTGTTATATTTATTGTCCGCTTTTCCTTGAGCTTGAATAAGCAGATAAAACTGCTTAAAATGCAAAGTATAGTCAACGTATGGTGAAAACCCAGATATTTAAAGTAATACTATCAGAAAAATGATTTCATTTGGTTTATTTTCTATTTCCGACATCTTAACATGTGCTTTGTTTTTCTCATGTATGTTACAAAAATATTTTACTCTTTGTTTCACTGGGAGCATCCACCTTCTTTTGTGTAAACTACCCCCCCCCCCTCCAGTATCTTTACAGCATTTACTCCTCACGTTGTGGCAGTGAGCATAGAATGGAGTCTATTGGTCAGGTGGTCAACTCAAATCTTTTGTATTGTGTGGGCTGTATTCAAAGGAAATCACCATGGGTACATTAGAAGTCTTTCGAGCTCCCTGTCTTCTCTCATTCAGCTGACATATCTTATCTTGAGCAGCTTAGAGAACACCATACACCCTTTCAGCTTTATCTAGACCGTCAATGGCGCGGAGGTGATAAAGTCAAATACTGTAGAAGCTAGAACACAGCAGTAAAGTAAAACATTTGAGCATATTTTGGGAAATGTTGGATCATGGGAAAAACCCACAAAATAGAAATGGGAGTTAAGAAAAAACAAATAAATTTTTTCTGTTTACATGCAAATACTTCAGACAAAAAAAAACCAGCAGCATGTTTTTTATAAGGCCGGGGGCAGACGAACGCAGTGTTCACGTCCATGCTGCCGGACAGTTTAACATCCGTCGTAGCATAGTATCATGAGGAATAGAGACCCATACACGAAGTACTTGTGCACCGAACTGCGCACGCACAACGCACGTGGCAAACAGACGCAAGTTAGGCAGGAGCGTAAAACCGCTAGACGGACGTGCAGAGTGCGCCATGTCTGCGTAGCGTTTCGTGTGAGTGAGGAGATGTCAGACGCAGCGCATTTGCGACGTCCAGCACCTTGACGCACAAAATGGCTTTTCATATCCTTTTCAAATTTTTAGCATTTTTCATATTAATTTTGTTATCCATAATTCCCTTTTTGTTTTCTACGTCTGTCAACAAAAACGGACCTTGTGGTGTCTACACTATCTTCCGTCAGTACGTCCGTTGTGCACGCACGCAGAGTCCGCTCTGTCTGCTTTCGTCTGACAGCCTAAGGCTGGGGTCAGACGAGCATAGTGTTCACGTCCGTGATTGCGCCTAAAAGTACATCTGTGATAGCATGACAGCCCATCGGAGCCCGTTACACGAAGTACGTCTGCACTGAACTGCGGACGCACAAGGGCCGCAGCCCACGGACGCAAGGCAGGCAAGAACGTACAACCCCTAGAACGGCCGGACAAAGTGCGCTGCGTCCGCAACGTCTGCATAGCTGTGTGTGTGAGTGATGGAACGTGGTCAGATGGACTGCATTTATACGTCCAGCATTTTTCACGGACAAAATGGTTTTGCTTTTTATTTTATTTTCTCTCCTACATCCGTCAAAATATACGTCAGTGAATAAACGGACTGTGTGGCCACTACTGCGTCTTCCGTACTGACGTACGTCCGTGTGCACGGACGTACAGTCCGTAGAAATCCTGCTCGTCTGACCATAGCCTAAAGTGGTTTTATTTTGTAATGCACTAGTAATGTAGGCAAAGCTTATGAAAGTATAACAAGAAAAAAGGTTATTTGCGCTCACCACTGTAGCTCCATGTGAAACGAAACACAGAGGTTTTGGTTTATTTGGCCATTGAAGTGTAAGCCCACCCGTCGCGTCACGGCACCTCTGGGTCAGATGGGGGGTGAGCTTACACTTTAATGGCCATTCAAGTAAACCAAAACCTCTGTTTTGTTTCGCATGGAACTACAGTGGTCTAGTACTTGATACATGAAACAGGCTGGATACTTCTGGTCTACTCAGCTGCCCTGATCTGGACTAGACTTAAAACAGTTTTTTCTACAAAGCTTATGAAAGTGATAGTGTCCCTTTTTCCCAGATAAGGTATGTCAGAATAGCTGTGTCTCTTGTGACAATTCTGCATCTTCTTCAAGAAGAATAAATAAAAACCTCTTCCAGTGCATCTTATTCAACTGCCTGTGGATCGGTCAAACAAGTCTCTGAAACCCGGCAAATTATGTCTAGGAGCCGAAATAACCTCAAGTTGCACGCCACCTTATCGTAATTTGCTGCTCTGACCATTTTTTTTTAATTTTATTTTTTTGAGAAAGGATTTTACCAGGAAGGATACATTATGATTTCTCTTGTTTTCAAGTATGTCCTGGTGGCGAGTATGTACCGTTAGGTGTCTTGCCAAGGACACTTACTGGAGAGGTTGCTCGCTGGGATCGAACCCATGACTCCACAGGCTCTCTCCATGCAGAGCATGGATTGTTAGTGTCCAACAGTGTTTGATAGAAAAGCCTCTTTTTCGGACACCGTGGTTGATGGTGTAATTGACGATTGCAAAATCACAGGTTGGTTTCCCTGAAGGGGATGGAGTTGATCATAAGGCTGGCCGTCCACTGGCACCGTAGTCGGGTAACTGACTTGGTCACCCAACTACGGACAACGCCATCGGCCAACACGGGTCGTCCACTGGTAGCATCTGCCGATGGACAGGCAGGCTGAGTGAACCCCCTCAGCCCGGACCTGCTGGGCCGCTGCGGGGTGAGAAAAAAAAAAACACCTGTCTTTGATGCTGAAATGGTCCAGCGCGGCTGGCTCGTAGTTGGAAAAAAAAAAACTTCACCAGGCTGCAGGGGGAATTAACCCCCTCCCCCTGGTGCTGAAAATGTTTCAGCACCAGGGAATGCAACGCTGAAGTTTTCCCGCAAAGAAAAAAAAAAGATGCAAGTGGAAAAAAAAGCCTCATCCTTTTTTTTTTTTTGTCTTTTTTTTTTTAAAAAAAAAACAACCTAAAAATTCGCCTGAAAAATACCTACAAAAAAATAAATACTACAAAAATCAATAAATAAGGCTTTTTGCTGCAGATTAAAAAAATAAACGCTAATCTGTTGTAATCGCATAAAGTCGTTTGAAATCGTCCGTCGGTGGTCTGGTGCAGTGGAAGAGGACTGATTCACCTGCATGCTGTAGGATTGGTCGGGTGACTTCAGACGATATCGGATGATCGCACCCTCCCACAAATACCTACCCAGTGGACAGCCAGCCTTAAGAAAGGTCTTGTGGTAACTTGAGATTCATTCTTATGGAGGGTGCGTTAATAAGTAGATAATATAGCCTGGTTCATTTTTATCTATTTTCAAAATGTGTTATCTGGTGTCTAATGGAAGAGTTTTGAGCACAAAGAGCTGTCAAGTGTTTTGGTGAATTACAGGTAAAGGGAGCTGGTAAAATGTCTTGTTCGTTACGGCTGCCTAGTCTAACATTAGTCCTCTGTTGCTGCTAATAAGCTTGTAATGTTAAGAATGTGAGGTTTTTATGACCTGCGGTCTGGAGCCCTGTAAGGTCAGAGTT